>CAWUFW010002428.1:368053-1568053 GCA_963921515.1 Calotriton arnoldi | reverse complement strand
GTGACCTTGTAGATATGGCTAAGCCCTGTGCACCACTGGAACGTCACAAAAAGTGAGGTTCTGGCGGCACACTGGGCTTGTAAATATGCCCTTGTGTTTGCAATGTGTGAATGCCCATCCACCACCCATTGAATGTCCCCTGGAATTAAAGTTGAATGACGCAGCACAATACACTACATATATATATTATTTTAAAGGATAATTTCTAGTGCAAAAAAGTTTGTGCTGTAAAGTAAATGCCATATCAACACTTTGCGCTCCTTTCCGTGACTTTGCATGAATTTTGAATGCCACATGGTATTGATAAGTCTCACACATACTGATCAAAACGTTACCAAAGTATACATATTCTTTGTATTGGGACAAAACCTCAAAATTCATTAACTGCTATAAAGCAGTCATCTTGAGCATGCACAATGCAAACATTGAAGTGCAGTTTGTTGCAGGCAACGCCACTACCGTTGCATATGTGACGTTGAACATGACAGGTCAAAGAAAACTGATATTAACCCCTTCAGTGCTCATGACGGAATGGTTCCGTCATGAGCATAAGTTCTAGTGTGCTCATGACGGAACCATTCCGTCATGAGCACATGCTCAGGAAATCCCTCTGCTGCAGACAACAGAGGGATTTCCCATTTTTTTTTTTTTTGCCTGGGGAGGTGGCCCAAAACGCAACGTGGACACACCACATTTTACAGTGAAAATTGACACTATTTTGCAAAGTGACTAGCTGTAGATTTTGAACCCTAGCTCTGCCGGCACCTAGGGAAACCCAGCAAACCTATACATTTTTGAAAACTAGACACCCAGGGGAATCCAGGATGGGGTGACTTGTCTGGCTCTCACCAGGTTCTGTTACCCAGAATCCCTTGCAAACCTCAAAATTTGTCAAAAAAACACATTTTCCTCATATTTCTGTAGTGGAAAGTTCTGGAATCTGTGTGGATCCACAAAATTCCACCAAGCCCGCATTCCCCAAAGTCTTCCGAGAAAAATGGTACCTCACTTGTGTGGGTGGGTCAAGTACCCGAAACAGGCAAGGGCCCAAACCCTATTGAGGCGACATCAAAATTACCGATCACAATACAACCTGGTTTTGCAAGGGGGGTCCATGAGTTTTTGGCCCCGGGCTCGGCGGCTATCTAGGGAAACCTACCAAACCCACACATTTCTGAAAACTAGACACCCTAGGGAGTCCAGCAAGGTATGGCTTGCGTGGGTCTCCCAACATTTCCCTACCGAGAATCCCCTGCAAACCTCAAATTTTGATGAAAAAAATCACTTTTTTCTCAAATTTCAGTGTGGGAAAGTTTTGGAATCTGCGTGGATCCACAAATTTCCTTCTACACAGCATTCCCCCAGGTCTCCCGATAAAAATGGTACCTCACTCGCATGGGTGGGTCAAGTACCCGCGACAGGCAAGGGCCCAAAACCTATTGAGGCGACATCAAAATTACCTATCACAAAACAACCTGGTTTTGCAAGGGGGGGTCCCATGAATTTTTTAGCCCCAGGCTCGGCGGCCACCTAAGGAAACCTACCAAACCCACACATTTCTGAAAACTACACACCCGGGGGAGTCTAGCAAGGTATGGCTTGCGTGGCTCCACCAACATTTCCCTACCCAGAATCCCCTGCAAACCTCAAATTTTGTTGAAAAAATCAATTTGTTCTCACATTTCTGTATGGGAAAGTTGTAGGTTCACTGGGCTGACACAAATTTCCTACCACCCAGCGTTCCCCCAGGTCTCCCGATAAAAATGGTACCTCACTTGTGTGGGTAGGCATAGTGGCTGCAACAGGAAATGGCCCAAATCGTACTGTGGAGACTTCAAAATTACCTATAACAAAACTACCTGGTTTTGGGGGGGGGGCACCTGGGGTTTTGGTCCCGGGCTCGCCACCATCTAGGGAAACCTACCAAACCCACACATTTCTGAAAACTAGATACCCTGGGGAGTCTAATGAGGTATGGATTGCGTGGATCTCCCAACGTTTCCCTACCCAGAATCCCGTGCAAACCTCACATTTAGCTGAAAAAAACAAATTTTCCACATATTTTTGTGTGGAATCACTGTGGCGGCACAAATGTCCTACCCCACAGCGTTCTCCTTAGTATCCCGAGTAAAATGATACCTCACTTGTGTGGGTGTCAAGTGCAGAATTGGCTAAAAACATATTTTTTTTTAAATGTAGCGCTTGAATTCTCGGTGCTATACCCTTATTCCCTATGTTTTGGGCTCTTCCCAGTCACAGGCCGTTGCCCCACCCACACAAGTGAGGTATCATTTTACTCGGGAGACTGGGGGGAACGCTGTGGGGTAGGACATTTGTGCCGGCACGGTGATTCCACCCAAAAATATGTGGAAAATGTGTTTTTTCAGCTAAATGTTAGGTTTGCTAGGTTTCTCTAGGTGCCAGCAGAGCTAGGGTTAAAAAACTACAGCTAGGCACTTTGCAAAAAAAGGGTTATTTTTCACTGTGAAAATGTGGTGTGTCCACGTTGCGTTTTGCGCCGTTTCCTGTCGCGGCCACTAGGCCTACCCACACAAGTGAGGTACCGTTTTTCTCAGAAGACTTTGGGGAACGCAGGGTGGGTGGAATTTTGAGGATGCACGCAGATTCCAGAACTTTCCACCACAGAAATGTGAGGAAAATGTGTTCTTTTTGACAATTTCTTAGGTTTGCAAGGGATTCTGGGTAACAGAACCTGGTGAGAGCCAGTCAAGTCACCCCATCCTGGATTTCCCCTGCGTGTCTAGTTTTCAAAAATGTATAGGTTTGCTAGGTTTCTCTAGGTGCCGGCAGAGCTAAAGTTAAAAAACTACAGCTAGGCACTTTGCAAAAAAAGGGTCATTTTTCACTGTGAAAATGTGGTGTGTCCACGTTGCGTTTTGCGCCGTTTCCTGTCACAGGCACTAGGCCTACCCACACAAGTGAGGTACCATTTTTCTCGGAAGACTTTGGGGAACGCGGGGTGCGTGGAATTTTGTGGATCCACACAGATTCCAGAACTTTCCACCACAGAAATGTGAGGAAAATGTGTTTTTTTAAACAATTTTTTAGGTTTGCAAGGGATTCTGGGTAACAGAACCTGGTGAGAGCCAGTCAAGTCACCCCATCCTGGATTCCCCTGGGTGTCTAGTTTTCAAACATGTATAGGTTTGCTAGGTTTCCCTGGGTGCCGGCAGAGCTAGGGTTCAAAAGCTACAGCTAGGCACTTTGCAAAGAAAGGGTCATTTTTCACTGTGAAAATGTGATGTGTCAACGTTGCGTTTTGTGCCATTTCCTGTCGCGGCCACTAGGCCTACCCACACAAGTGAGGTACCATTTTTCTCGGAAGACTTTGTGGAATGCGGGGTGTGTGGAATTTTTGGATCCACGCAGATTCCAGAACTTTCCACCACAGAAATGTGAGGAAAATGCGTTTTCTTTTACAATGTTTTAGGTTTGCAAGGGATTCTGGGTAACAGAACCTGGTGAGAGCCAGTCAAGTCACCCCATCCTGGATTCCCCTGGGTGTCTAGTTTTCAAAAATGTATAGGTTTGCTAGGTTTCCCTAGGTGCCGGCAGAGCTAGGGTTCAAAAACTAAAGCTAGGCACTTTGCAAAAAAAGGGTCATTTTTCACTGTGAAAATGTGGTGTGTCCACGTTGCGTTTTGCGCCGTTTCCTGTCACAGGCACTAGGCCTACCCACACAAGTGAGGTACCATTTTTCTAGGAAGACTTTGGGGAACGCGGGGTGCGTGGAATTTTGTGGATCCACACAGATTCCAGAACTTTCCTTCACAGAAATGTGAGGAAAATGTGTTTTTTTAAACAATTTTTTAGGTTTGCAAGAGATTCTGGGTAACAGAACCTGGTGAGAGCCAGTCAAGTCACCCCATCCTGGATTCCCCTGGGTGTCTAGTTTTCAAACAAGTATAGGTTTGCTAGGTTTCCCTGGGTGCCGCCAGAGCTAGGGTTCAAAAACTACAGCTAGGCACTTTGCAAAAAAAGGGTCATTTTTCACTGTGAAAATGTGGTGTGTCCACGTTGCGTTTTGCACCGTTTCCTGTCACAGGCACTAGGCCTACTCACACAAGTGAGGTACCATTTTTCTCGAAAGACTTTGGGGAAGCGGGGTGGGTGGAATATTGTGAATCCACACAGATTCCCGAACTTTCCACCACAGAAATGTGAGGAAAATGTGTTTTAAAAAAAAAGAATTTAGGTTTGCAAGGGATTCTGGGTAACAGAACCTGGTGAGAGCCAGTCAATTCACCCCATCCTGGATTCCCCTGGGTGTCTAGTTTTCAAACATGTATAGGTTTGCTAGGTTTCCCTGGGTGCCGGCAGAGCTAGGGTTCAAAAGCTACTGCTAGGCACTTTGCAAAGAAAGGGTCATTTTTCACTGTGAAAATGTGGTGTGTCCACGTTGCGTTTTGCGCCATTTCCTGTCGCGGCCACTAGGCCTGCACACACAAGTGAGGTACCATTTTTCTCGGAAGACTTTGGGGAACGCGGGGTGAGTAGAATTTTGTTGATCCACGCAGTTTCCAGAACTTTCCACCACAGAAATGTGAGAAAAATGTGTTTTTTTTAACAATATTTTAGGTTTGCAAGGGATTCTGGGTAACAGAACCTGGTGAAAGCCAGTCAAGTCACCCCATCCTGGATTCCCCTGGGTGTCTAGTTTTCAAAAATGTATAGGTTTGCTAGGTTTCCCTTGGTGCCGGCAGAGCTAGGGTTAAAAAACTACAGCTAGGCATTTTGCAAAAAAAGGGTAATTTTTCACTGTGAAAATGTGGTGTGTGCACGTTGCGTTTTGCGCCGTTTCCTGTCGCGAGCACTAGGCCTACCCACACAAGTGAGGTACCATTTTTCTCGGAAGACTTTGGGGAAGCGGGGTGGGTGGAATATTGTGAATCCACACAGATTCCCGAACTTTCCACCACAGAAATGTGACGAAAATGTGTTTAAAAAAAAAAAAAAAAAATTAGGTTTGCAAGGGATTCTGGGTAACAGAACCTGGTGAGAGCCAGTCAAGTCACCCCATCCTGGATTCCCCTGGGTGTCTAGTTTTCAAACATGTATAGGTTTGCTAGGTTTCCCTGGGTGCCGGCAGAGCTAGGGTTCAAAAGCTACAGCTAGGCACTTTGCAAAGAAAGGGTCATTTTTCACTGTGAAAATGTGGTGTGTCCACGTTGCGTTTTGCGCCATTTCCTGTCGTGGCCACTAGGCCTGCACACACAAGTGAGGTACCATTTTTCTCGGAAGACTTTGGGGAACGCGGGGTCAGTAGAATTTTGTTGATCCACGCAGATTCCAGAACTTTCCACCACAGAAATGTGAGAAAAATGTGTTTTTTTTGACAATATTTTAGGTTTGCAAGGGATTCTGGGTAACAGAACCTGGTGAGAGCCAGTCAAGTCACCCCATCCTGGATTCCCCTGGGTGTCTAGTTTTCAAAAATGTATAGGTTTGCTAGGTTTCCCTTGGTGCCGGCAGAGCTAGGGTTAAAAAACTACAGCTAGGCATTTTGCAAAAAAAGGGTCATTTTTCACTGTGAAAATGTGGTGTGTGTACGTTGCGTTTTGCGCCATTTCCTGTCACAGGCACTAGGCCTACTCACACAAGTGAGGTACCATTTTTCTCGAAAGACTTTGGGGAAGCGGGGTGGGTGGAATATTGTGAATCCACACAGATTCTCGAACTTTCCACCACAGAAATGTGAGGAAAATGTGTTTTTAAAAAAAAGAATTTAGGTTTGCAAGGGATTCTGGGTAACAGAACCTGGTGAGAGCCAGTCAATTCACCCCATCCTGGATTCCCCTGGGTGTCTAGTTTTCAAACATGTATAGGTTTGCTAGGTTTCCCTGGGTGCCGGCAGAGCTAGGGTTCAAAAGCTACTGCTAGGCACTTTGCAAAGAAAGGGTCATTTTTCACTGTGAAAATGTGGTGTGTCCACGTTGCGTTTTGCGCCATTTCCTGTCGCGGCCACTAGGCCTGCACACACAAGTGAGGTACCATTTTTCTCGGAAGACTTTGGGGAACGCGGGGTGAGTAGAATTTTGTTGATCCACGCAGATTCCAGAACTTTCCACCACAGAAATGTGAGAAAAATGTGTTTTTTTTAACAATATTTTAGGTTTGCAAGGGATTCTGGGTAACAGAACCTGGTGAAAGCCAGTCAAGTCACCCCATCCTGGATTCCCTGGGTGTCTAGTTTTCAAAAATGTATAGGTTTGCTAGGTTTCCTTGGTGCCGGCAGAGCTAGGGTTAAAAACTACAGCTAGGCATTTTGCAAAAAAAGGGTCATTTTTCACTGTGAAAATGTGGTGTGTGCACGTTGCGTTTTGCGCCGTTTCCTGTCGCGAGCACTAGGCCTACCCACACAAGTGAGGTACCATTTTCTCGGAAGACTTTGGGAAGCGGGGTGGGTGGAATATTGTGAATCCACACAGATTCCCGAACTTTCCACCACAGAAATGTGACGAAAATGTGTTTTTAAAAAAAAAAAATTAGGTTTGCAAGGGATTCTGGGTAACAGAACCTGGTGAGAGCCAGTCAAGTCACCCCATCCTGGATTCCCTGGGTGTCTAGTTTTCAAACATGTATAGGTTTGCTAGGTTTCCCTGGGTGCCGGCAGAGCTAGGGTTCAAAAGCTACAGCTAGGCACTTTGCAAAGAAAGGGTCATTTTTCACTGTGAAAATGTGGTGTGTCCACGTTGCGTTTTGCGCCATTTCCTGTCGTGGCCACTAGGCCTGCACACACAAGTGAGGTACCATTTTTCTCGGAAGACTTTGGGGAACGCGGGGTCAGTAGAATTTTGTTGATCCACGTTGATTCCAGAACTTTCCACCACAGAAATGTGAGAAAAATGTGTATTTTTTTACAATATTTTAGGTTTGCAAGGGATTCTGGGTAACAGAACCTGGTGAGAGCCAGTCAAGTCACCCCATCCTGGATTCCCCTGGGTGTCTAGTTTTAAAAAATGTATAGGTTTGCTAGGTTTCCCTTGGTGCCGGCAGAGCTAGGGTTAAAAAACTACAGCTAGGCATTTTGCAAAAAAAGGGTCATTTTTCACTGTGAAAATGTGGTGTGTGCACGTTGCGTTTTGCGCCGTTTCCTGTCGCGAGCACTAGGCCTACCCACACAAGTGAGGTACCATTTTTCTCGGACGACTTTGGGAAATGCGCAGTGGGTGGAATTTAGTGGATCCACGCAGATTCCAGAACTTTCCACCACAGAAATGTGAGGAAAATGTGGTTTTTTTGACACTTTTTTAAGTTTCTAAGGGATTCTGGGTAACAGAACCTGGTGAGAGCCAGTCAAGTCACCCCATCCTGGATTTCCCTGGGTGTCTAGATTTCAAAATGTATAGGTTTGCTAGGTTTCCCTAGGTGCCGGCAGAGCTCGGGTTCAAAAACTACAGCTAGGCACTTTGCAAAAAAGGGTCATTTTTCACTGTGAAAATATGGTGTGTCCACGTTGCGTTTTGCACCGTTTCCTGATGCGGGCACTAGGCCTACCCACACAAGTGAGGTACCATTTTTCTTGGAAGACTTTGGGGAACGTGGGGTGTGTGGAATTTTGTGGATCCACGCAGATTCCAGAACTTTCCACCACAGAAATGTGAGGAAAATGTGTTTTTTGACAATGTTTTAGGTTTGCAAGGGATTCTGGGTAACAGAACCTGGTGAGAGCCAGTCAAGTCACCCCATCCTGGATTTCCCTGGGTGTCTAGTTTTCAAAAATGTATAGGTTTGCTAGGTTTCCCTAGGTGCCGGCAGAGCTCGGGTTCAAAAACTACAGCTAGGCACTTTGCAAAAAAGGGTCATTTTTCACTGTGAAAATATGGTGTGTCCACGTTGCGTTTTGCACCGTTTCCTGATGCGGGCACTAGGCCTACCCACACAAGTGAGGTACCATTTTTCTTGGAAGACTTTGGGGAACGTGGGGTGGGTGGAATTTTGTGGATCCACGCAGATTCCAGAACTTTCCACCACAGAAATGTGAGGAAAATGTGTTTTTTTGACAATGTTTTAGGTTTGCAAGGGATTCTGGGTAACAGAACCTGGTGAGAGCCAGTCAAGTCACCCCATCCTGGATTTCCCTGGGTGTCTAGTTTTCAAAAATGTATAGGTTTGCTAGGTTTCCCTAGGTGCCGGCAGAGCTCGGGTTCAAAAACTACAGCTAGGCACTTTGCAAAAAAAGGGTCATTTTTCACTGTGAAAATATGGTGTGTCCACGTTGCTTTTGCACCGTTTCCTGATGCGGGCACTAGGCCTACCCACACAAGTGAGGTACCATTTTTCTTGGAAGACTTTGGGGAACGTGGGGTGGGTGGAATTTTGTGGATCCACGCAGATTCCAGAACTTTCCACCACAGAAATGTGAGGAAAATGTGTTTTTTTTAACAATTCTTTAGGTTTGCAAGGGATTCTGGGTAACAGAACCTGGTGAGAGCCAGTCAAGTCACCCCATCCTGGATTCCCCTGGGTGTCTAGTTTTAAAAATGTATAGGTTTGCTAGGTTTACCTAGGTGCCGGCAGAGCTAGGGTTAAAAAACTACAGCTAGGCACTTTGCAAAAAAAGGGTCAGTTTTTCACTCTGAAAATGTGGTGTGTCTATGTTGCGTTTTGGGCCATTTCCTGGCACGGGCACTAGGCCTACCCACACAAGTGAGGTACCATTTTTCTCGGAAGACTTTGGGGAACGTGGGGTGTGTGGAATTTTGTGGATCCACGCAGATTCCAGAACTTTCCACCACAGAAATGTGAGGAAAATGTGGGTTTGTTTACACTTTTTTAGGTTTGCAAGGGATTCTGGGTAACAGAACCTGGTTAGAGCCAGTCCAGTCACCCCATCCTGAATTCCCCTGGGTGTCTAGTTTTAAAAAATGTATAGGTTTGCTAGGTTTCCCTAGGTGCCGGCAGAGCTAGGGTTCAAAAACTACTGCTAGGCACTTTGCAAAAAAAGGGTAATTTTTCATTGTGAAAATGTGTTGTGTCCACGTTGCGTTTTGAGCCGTTTCCTATCGTGGGCACTAGGCCTACCCACACAAGTGAGGTACCATTTTAATCGGGAGACTTAGGGTAACACAGAATTGTAGAGCAACTGTTATTACCTATTGACTTTTGATGCATTTCTGCCTTCCAAATGAAAGACAATGTGTAAAAAATAAGTCATTTTAAAAAATGACCTATAATTCTCATGCTAGTATGGGTATTCCCAATTTCGGAAATGTGCAAATATCTACTGTTTCTAAACTCTATATTTTGTTCCCATTTCAGAAATACATAGGTGTCTTTCATACCGATTTTTCCATGTATACATTTTCCCCGAATAATTGCTATATACCCGGTACATAATAAAAAACCATTGCAAGTCGCTGCTCAGTTATTGGCTCTGGGTTCGTTGGGTTCTTGGTGAACCTACAAGTCCTATATATCCCCACAACCAGAAAGGTCCAGCGGATGTAATGGTATATTGCTTTCAAATAGCTGTAAAAAATCCAAATGTAAATCCAGTATTTGTAAAGCGCGAACAGCTACCCGAAGGCATCCCGGCGCTGGGGGCCGTCGGGAAGATTAAGCAAGCTATTGCCCAGAGTTACATGGTGCTGGGCTGACCTGCAGCCGGTGATCGAACCGTGAGTCCCAGATTCCAGCATCAGTCACCCTGGCCGCGGCGCCACACCTCTTCCCGCTGTCATAATTAGAAGAAGTTACAGGTAAAAACGTTGACACAAATGGCTGGTTTTTTCAACTAATTTTCAATTTTTCCTATATTCAACGGTTAGTTTCTATAAAGAAACCTTGAAGGATCTACACAAATGACCCCTTGCTGAATTCAGAACTTTGTCTACGTTTCTAAAATGTATAGCTTTCCAGGATCCATTATTGCTTTCATACCCATTTCTACCATTAACTGGAAAGAGGTTGAAAGCACAAAAAATAGCAAAAATAGGCTATGTCCCAGAAAAATGCCAAAACTGCGTAAAATATTTTGGTTTTCTGACAAAAGTCTGCTTGTCCCTGAAAGCTGGGAAGATGGTGATTTCAGCACCACAACCCCTTTTTTGATACCATTTGCAGGGAAAAAAACAGGCGCTTTCATCTGTAGCCCTTTTTTCCCAGTTTTTCCCCCCCCAAATTTTTTTTGCTGTATTTTGGCTAATTTCTGGGTCCCCTCCAGGGGAATCTACAAACCCTGGGTACCTTTAGAATCCCCATGATGTTGGAAAAAAAGGACGCAAATTTGGCGTGGATACCTTATGCGGTCAAAAAGTTACAGGGGCCTAAGCGTAAACTACCCCAAATAGCCAAAAAAAGGCTTAGCACAGGGGGGGAAAAGGCCTAGCAGCGAAGGGGTTAAGGATAAGATCCGAAAAGACGGTTACCAAAAAAACTCAACAGCTACACCATCCATATGTTGTCCCATCAGAAAAGTGGCAATATGAAGCATGGGACCAGATAAGTGGGTGACTACTGCACCGGAAATTCAAAACGATTGCTTAGCTTACACTAGGACAATCTGCCAAATGCAAATGTGATTTAGAAATTTAAGTATTGGCAAATTTGAATCCCAAAAACACAGAGATTGTCAAAATGAACAAGATAGATACATACTAGACGCAAAGAGATGTAGCCTTGGAAAATATCTGTTTATTTGAATTAGCACAATATTATGCATTGCAGAGAAGAGTGGAACCTAATGAAGACGCTGGACACTTTCCTGTTACATGTTCTGAGGGAACTTGGTGAACCATTCAAAACCAAGCTTAATTATTGTTGCCTTTCGTTTGAAGTAGCTGAGAAAAAGGAATGTTACTAAATTGCTTTGTTGCAGCCTTTTAAGCCATTGTGAAGAGAGGAGGATCTGTTTGAAGACCCTGAGACATATGAGACCGCCTTTGAGTAAGATTAGAATGATATTCAAAACATGTATTTTTCCAAGTACATAGAAATGTTGGAAGAGGAGATATCTCAGGACGTGAGGGTCATTGAGGAAATTGCTAAAGACACAAAAGAAGGCAGACAAAGCTCTGTTGTAGAAATGGTTGATCCACTTTGTGAACCATTCATCAGAATGTAGCATATATAGTAATGGATGAGGGTAAATTAGCCACAAGACGAGCAACTGAAGTAATAGTTGACTTACAAGCCATTGCCAGGAAACCTAATACAGAACAAAGAGTTGCATATGAAAAGGCAGTCCAAGGGGTAGACCACGGAATTGTGCATCGAATGTCAAGCTTCTCAGCGACTGCACATCCTCAAGATCTGCTCAAATATCCTTATGTCCACCTCCAGGCACCCCCAACTCAGAATGCTCTTTTAGCACTGAGAATTGCAGTGGCCATGCGAGAGAAAGGGATTTGGGGAAGGAACAGCAGGGAGGGAGATCTGAAAAGGAAAACAAGGCAAAAAACAAACCATGCTTTATACTTGAATTATTATACTCCACACATTACTACATACAGATAATAGATGGTACTCTCTGAAATATGAATGCATTATAAATTAGAGATGCTGTCCTCTAGACAATTAACTTTTGTTATCTGTACTCTTGCTATCAGGTTGAGATGCGCTGTTTGCACTTCTGATTGGCTGGGAGGGGACCAATTGAATGCATGATGGGTGGAGTCTGTAAGAGCTTCTACTCGTGAAATCCATGGGAGCAGCGTGGATGTGTAGGTAGCTGAAGGCAGCTTTGTGCTGCCGCATTGCAACACTTGCATTTTATACAATTTTAAACTGCTTTTCTAACTGCTCAATTGCTGTTTTAACTGTGTTAATATAATTCTGTCGTTTTGAAAATAACTTTACGCCTTAGTCTCCGCGGTTGTTGCTACTGCTGTCTGTGTCAGGTTGGGACGAACTGTTTGTGCTTCTGAATGGCTGGGAGGGGACCAATCGAATGCGTGATGGGTGGATTCTGGAAGATCTCCTACCCTTGAAATCCAGGCTGGCAGCGCAGATGCGCAGGTAGCTGAAGGCAGCTTTGTGCCACCGCACTGCCGAATTAGCATTATGCACAATTTTAAACTGCTTTTCTAACTGCCCAATTGATGTTTTAATTGTGTTTATGTAATTCTGTCTTTTTAAAAATAACCTTTCTGCCTTAGTCTCGTCGGTTGTTGGTCTTGCTGTCAATGTCAGGTTGGGACTAGATGTTTGCGCGGTTGTTGCTACTGCTGTCTGTGTCAGGTTGGGACGAATTGTTTGTGCTTCTGTTTGGCTGGGAGGGGACCAATTGAATGCGTGACTGGTGGCGTCTGTAAGTGCTCCTACCCTCGAAATCCATGGCAGCAGCACAGATGCGAAGGCGCACCAAAGGCAAGCCTGTCTGCGCCCTTCTGTGGCCATCGAGGACCAGGGGCCAGCACTATGCCTAAAAACTGAATTACACCATTGGGGAGCTTAAAAGCCTCTCCTCGGCCAGTTATCAACTTGAGCCATCTACTCTTTTTAAACTTTCTAAGTTAGGCATTCTTACTCAGAACTCGGCTAAAGCCTGTTCGTACAATCATGAGGCCAAGCATCAATCTCCCTTGTGATTCCAAATCCATCTCGGACTCTACCATTAGAACCCCGCTGGCCCCCTGCATCTTGAATAACAATCAACTTACCATTATCTACCTCAACACGCGGTCCTTAGTAAAACATGAGCTGGAGATCTTCCACTTGCTTAATTCTGAATATCCAGACATTCAATTTTTGACAGAGACATGGTCAACAGATGACTCAGTACCAGATATTCTGGCATCTCTCCCAGAAAATTTATATTTACTTAACACAAACTGTCCACAGGGGAAGAAAGGTGGAGGGGTGGCAGTAATCGCCAAAAAACATCTGAAAATTGATAAACACTTCCCACTACCATTCCGGGGGTGGATAATATTGTGATTAAACTTGACTACCTGCTTCCCCGTTGCTATTTGTCCTAATGTACAGACTGCCGGTAAACACTCAGAACATGCACCAACTTGTGGCTGCATCACTCTCCGAGCTAGCCATCAATTATGCAAAAAGTATTGTTCTAGGCGATTTTAACTAATGGGCGATTGAAGTAAGTGGTGGTCAACTGGCACTAGACCTAACGGATATGTTATCTAGTATTAACCTTGACCAACATGTTTTTGTACCAACCCACATTCAAGGTCGCACTTTAGATCAGGTCTGGTCCTCTAATCTAGCTATAACTAACCTTAGCGTCTCTCCTGTATTTGGTCAGACCATCACCTCTTTCACTTAACTATAAAAGAGTTATTTCTCCCAAAACCTCCTCGACGTTCGGACACTCTCACTAGAAATTGGAACGCCACTGACCTAAGTTCACTTTGTACCACATTGTGCCTCTCTCTTCCGGCTCCCTGTGCTAACCTGGAAGGTTATGAGGAAGCAGTTTCAGACTGGCTTACAGAAGCCAGCAACTCTCATGCTCCCCTTCGGAAAAAAGCTAGCCAGCCATCATCAAGCTTCTAAGTGGTTTTCGGCAGAATTGAAAGCAGCAAAGTTTGAACTCCGGCAGACAGAGCGTAAATGGTATAACACGTATTTGCCTGAAGGTAGGGAAGTCTTTGTCCAACGTTTAAAAACATACAAAAAAATTTATCTTACAGGCAAAACCAACCTCCTTTTCTAACAAAATCCTGAACTCAGAAACAAAGGTCATCTTTCAGACGGTCCTAGAACTCGCCAATCCTGACAGACTTTCTCTGCCTGCGGACCCCACTCAAACTCTGTGTGACAAATTGAACCTTTTTTGTGTGGAGAAAATAAAAGTTATCAAAAACAATATTGCTCCTAGTACCCGAACTTTCAGCATTTTACTAGAAGAATCCTACATCTCTTTCTGCATTTCTGGCCATCAGCAAAGAGCATCTTATTGTGTTGGAGATATTTCTCCCCCTAATGTCCAAATGCAATTTTTTGTGCTTTCCGAACATAGCAATGTCTCTCCTCAATTTATCTCTTACCCAGGGCAAGGTCCCAAACTCCTTCAAGGAGGCAGTAGTGCTACCTCTTTTTAAAAAAAAACACGGATGGCCCTGCCATACTTAAGAACTATAGACCAATCTCATTGCTCCCCTACTTAGCTAAATTACTAGAATCATATTTAGCCCAACATCTTTGTTCTTCTTGGAGGAGTCAGGCTTCCTGAACTCCCACCAGGGCAGTTTCCGTCCTCCACATTCCACTGAGACAGTCATCCTCGCTGTTATGGATGAAATGAGGAAGGAAGCTGACAATGAGACTATTCAGGCACTAGTCCTACTGGATCTTTCAGTGGCATTTGGCACGGTGGACCGTGTCAGCAATGCAGGACTGTGTGACTCTGGCCTCGAGTGGTTGGCTTCCTTTCTCAAAGATCGGACTCAGTCGGTCTCGCTTCCCCATATCACTCTGCCAAGGTTCACTTAGACTGTGGTGTACCTCAGGGATTGTCCTTATCCCCCTACTTGTTTAACCTCTATATCCGCCCTTTAATACATTCCCTTCAGAAGCAAGATGTAAAAATATTTAATTATGCTGATGATATGCAGTTGATTTTTGCTATCATGGACAATACAGAATGTAAGGCACTCTTTCAAAATTCCATGCTTTAAATTCCGGACTGCATGAATTTTCACTAGTTGAAGTTAAACTCAGATAAAACTGAAGTGGTGGTAACAAAAACTAACTCGATCCAATGGAATACTTCTTTTTGGCCCCCGGAATTAGGCCTCCCCCCACACCTAAGAGAGAGGTGAAAAGTCTTGGAATTCTCATTGAAGAGGAACTTATCCCTAAAAAAACAGATAGGAGCTGTATCCTCCTCTTGCCATTTCCAACTCTGAAGAATAAGAAAATTCCAGAGACATTTTGCAGAGAAAGCTACCATTCAAATTCTCATCGCTCTTGTGATATCTCGGATTGACTATGCAAACGCCCTCTATTTGGGATTCCCCACTGGCTTGAACCTCAAGTTGCAATTAGTGCAAAATCAGGCAGCCTGGCTGGTCTTTTGTCAGCCATGACATTGTCACACGATGTCGGTCGGAAACTCTTCCGACCGAATTGGTTTCGGGATGGTTTCCTACCGTATCGGCTTCTGCGAGTCTGACCGACTGATTATGATGCTTTCCAATATCGTTCGGTCGGACTTGCATTGACTTCAATGGGAGCCTGTGTTCGGAACAAAAACACAGGCTCCCATTGAAAAAAGGGGAGGTTGGGGAAAACCTTGCAACCTGTGGTGGGCACCCATGGTGCCTGCCACACTGTGCATGGCTGGAAATAGGGGTCCCATGGGTACCCCCACGGGGCCCGACTGGAGGCCTACAGGTGAAGGGGGGCCTGCTACAGGCCCCCAAAGTCAGATTCAGACAGCCGTTTCGTGTCGGGCAAACTGATTCGGAGCGGCTGTCGGAATCGGCCATCGTAATTGCTCAGTTGGAAACCGTGTCCATGGAGCTGTACGATTCGGCTCGGAACGACTTGGACTGTCTGATTGCAGATCAGAACCCATTCGGACAGCCTGAACAGTTTCTCTGCATTGTAACCGGTCAGTCGCGAACGTATCCGATTCGGTAGCAAACATAGGTTCCGAATCGGATTTGGAGACTTTCCGAACGACATTGTGATTGGCCCCCAGGTCTCTAATGGAAAAACTCCACTGGCTCCCTGTAGCCCAGACGGCCGTCTTTATAACGGCCTGCTCTATCTTCAAGACTCTTCATGGCAAAAGTCCTGTCTTTACATCTACCAGAATTCAGTGACACATTCCCACTCGCCATCTTAGATCGGCTCATCTCAATTTACTCATGGTACAAAGAAGCAAAAGTAAAATGTTAGGAGGGGTCAGTTGTTACGTAGAGGCTCCCCTCACATGGACCACTCTCCCCTGGACATTAGATCAGCATCCAACCATGGGAAATTCAGGAAACTTGTAAAAACGTGGCTGTTCCGACAATCTTATGCCTATCCGGATGATCGGTGTTCCCTTCTGCTACCAGTGTCGAAAGACCTAATGGTGAACATGCGCTTTACAAGTGTCCTCTAATATGACATAACATACTCTTATATTGCCAGAAAAAGAGAATACCATTGACGACAACAGTCGTATCAACCATGTAATTCTCATACACAATGTCACTAGAAGCACACAAACAATACGCATACCACAGTTTGCCTTTCAATGAGGAATGCTCATGAGCAGAGCATAATAGTCAACTTCTCGTTTGCACCACTGGGAATAAATGATTATGAACCAAAGTAAGCTCACTAAGCCTATTTCACCATAGGTGACTTCGTGTGAATAATTCCATTTCAGGAAAGAAACGTGTTAAGGTCAAGCAGGGCGAAGCTCACCACGGATATCTAAGATACACCCCCTGAAGTGGGCGAAGAACTGAATAGTGCGAATATATGCACTTCTTACCAGCAAGACACGACCGGTCTGCATGAAACTCCGCGCATCTGGAAATACTTACTTGTGCTTACTCTGTCTTCTTGTGCTGTTACTTCTCCACGCAGGAGGCAACAAATTAAGAGGATCCTATCTTCAGTAGAGAGGCAGAATAGGGAGCACGTTCTCCTGTATGGGGCCACTCATTTTACTGAAGACACACCCAAGAAGGCAGCCACATGGTGCTGGGCTTCAAGGAAAATAAGGCAGCGGTTAGTGATGGTAATAGCAAGGGGCACTGAAGAGAGGACGCAACAGGCTACAACGCATCCACCAATGAGCAGACCTAGTAAGCCCATAGACATTCCCACAAGGTAGGCCCCCAGCCCTTTGTGCTTTACAACATGGGAATCCTATCCTATACAGGGATTGGAGAGGACCCAAGAGCACGCACTGCTCAGAATCAGGGCTGATTCTGTAACGGATTTGTGTCCATAATCAACTCGATAGTATCTACAAACCACCAGTTGTACCTTGTACACTAGTAGCCTGACGGCCCCCTATAGTATACTCCCGGGGCAGGTCCAAAGTACCTAAACGATCCAATAATTTTCCAAATGTATATCACAAGTTATTTTATATGATATAAATCACGAGTCCATGATAGCAAAAGTGGTTGATGCAGCCGGAGAGTAATCCGTATGGCGGGGCGAGTTGATTATGGACACAAATCCATTACAGACTCAGCCCTGAAGAAGTCAATGTGTGCAAATACACACGATGAAACACGTGTTGGCTGTAGAATATTGTTTTGTCGCATGTCAACATTTTGGAAGCTGTATACTGATTGACACTGTATTCCTGAACTTCGGATGCTGATTCCCTGAACGTATATTAAAGAAATAAAGTGGAACAAGCACAATAAGAAACTCTGTTACTGATAGACTTGTTATTTACATTTTGAGTGCTCAGGGAGGAACCATATTGTTTCTGTACTCTCTTCTTAGAAGGGACTAGTGGGGTGGAATTGGCAGCTGACCTCTCTTCTCTTGGAGCACCAATACACTATCATCAAAATACTTGCCCTATATCATTGTTGAGCGCCCATTGATTTTGTTTCCTGCCTGGTTGCCAATTTGTGTTTCAATGTGATACAACATGATGGAAGCCAATTGACTGGATGTGGGAAGTCTTGTGCAAGCTATAAATGGTCAAACTGTCAACAACCACTAAAATGACAGAGTGTTTCTGGTCCTCTTGGAGAGTGGTGATGAAGTTATAGTGATATGTTCCCAGGGATTGGTTTGAAGTGGTTGCAACAACCCATGCGGTTTTGAATGATCAGATTTGTTGCATGCACAAGTCTCACACTTTTGAACCATTTGATGAATGTATTTTTTTGTAGGTAGGCCACCAGAAGTTTCTTTGCAATAGATCAAGTTTCTTAGGAAGACCTGGATGCCCTACAAGAGAATTGTTATGTAGCCATTGGAATATGGTTTGTCTCAAATCTTTAGTAGGAATAAGGAGGGAGAGTTATGCATTTGTAATCCTTGAACGATTATTTTTTTCGTATCTCCTTTTAGCCAATCTCGCCATTCAGTCAACTTGGAGTTTTCTCTGACTGCATTCAAGTACTGTTCAGCTGAGATTAAGCAAATCACTTTAGATGGAGCAAAAATACATTGCAGAAGCCCAACCTGTGGTGCATTTGTAGAATCTTGTCAGGATAGCGCATCAGCTTTTCGGTTTTCTGTTCTAGGTCTGTAGGCAACTAAGAAGTCAAGCTCCGGAAAGAATAGCATTCAGCGTAATTGCTGTGGAGTTAAGAGACGCACTGAGCTCATGAATTGAAACTTTCTATGGCCTGTAAAAACAATAAAAGTATGTTTAGCACCTGGGAGGTAGTGTCTCCACTCCTTAAAAACATCTCAAATGGCCAGAAGTTCTTTCTTCACAATGGTGTAATTTTGCTCTGCGTAGTTAAAGTTCTTAGACATATAGGCAAAGGGGTGAAGGTGGCCAGTTTCTGAATGTCTTTGGGACAAAATAGCACCTACGGCAATGTCAAAGGCATCAGCATCTATGAGGAATGTTTTTTTCAGTGATAGGATTAGCTAAAAAAGGTGCTGATGCAAAGGCTGCTTTGAGTTTACGGAAAGTAGATTACGCTTCTGGTGTCCATGCAAAGGATGTATTTTTACGCAATAACTTTGTAATTGGTGCCACTGTTTGCAGAAAATGGTGAACGAACCTGCGATAAAAGTTCACAAATCCTAGAAAACATTGTATTACTTGAACAGATTTGGGTGTAGGCCAGTCTTAACAGCTTGAATTTTTTTGTACCACCAGTTGCATTCCTGATAAAGATAGGATTACTCCCAAGAATTCCACCTGGGTAATATGGAACTCGTAGTTGCATAGTTTGCAATATAGATGATGTTCTTGTAAGGCCAAAAAGACTGTTTTTACGTGTTAACCATGGATAACTTCGTTGTCTGAATAGATGAGAATGTCGTCTATGTAAACAATAACAAATAGGTCAATATAGTATCTAAGGACGTCATTCAAGAATTTAAATCATGCAGGAGTGTTGCATAGGCCAAATGGCATAATGGTGTACTAAACAGACCATAACAAGTCTTAAATGCCATTTTCTATTCATCCCCCACTCTCATACGGGCCATACGTAAGCCCCCCTCAAATCCAATTTAGTGTAGATAGCAGTAGACTTCACGTGGTCCAGAAGGACTGGGATGAGAGGAAGTGGGTACCGTTTTTTTGTATTGTGATATTATTTAAGGTGCAGTAGTCAATGCATGCTCTTAATTCTCCATTCGCCTGGAGAACAAAGAAGAGGGGGGATGCCGTCAGAGATCTGGAGGGTCGGATAAACCTGTTAGCCAAGTATTGATCCAAGTAGTGTCGTAAATATAAGTTTTTGTATCTGGAAGAGCATATATCTGACAACTTGACACGCTTGTCCCTGGCACTTGAATGATCTGACAATCATAGGGCTTATGTGGAGGCAACATCTCAGCCATTTTCTCACTAAAAAGTTTTCAAATTGAGCATACTGGGTTGGCAGCTCAATGTTCTTTTCTGCGGCTGTGGCTATGTGCAACTCAGGGACATATCCACACCAGTTGCTCCATAATTCACACATGTTTGCTGAAAAGAAGGTGAGGGGAACTAGATTGATCAAGCTTTCCAATAAATGGAGGGATTATGAAGTACCAATCAGGCCATCCCAAAAATAAAATTATACTGAAGAGCACTGAGATTGAAATTTGCATTTTCAGAAAGATTTCCTGCTGGTTCTCGGTAAACCATTATAACCAGAGATGTTTGTAGAGTTACTGGGCCTCTAGAAAGGACACTTCCATCCACAGCTTGCACCACCTCCAGAGACTTCTTTTTAAAACATAGAATTCGTAGTCTTTGTGCCATTTCATAGTCCACAAAGATTCTAGTACCTCCTGAATCTAGGAGGACTAGAACGCTATGTTTTTGCCCAGATAGAAAAAGGTCCATGACTAACTGGAGTTGTGCAGTATGTTTTTCAATGCAAGAGTTTACTGAAGGGAGTGTCAACATGGCCAAGAGGTTCCCTTCCTTGCAGCTTGGGCATTTTAGTTTTCCATCACTGTTTCTGTGCTTGCTACACTCTTCTTTGTCGAAATTTGTGGAAAGGTCTTGCATTTGAGTTTCACAGGACACTCCTTGACGAAGTGCCCTTTTTGACCACATTTTCCATTTCGTCAGCGGGTCTCTTTTTCCTCTTTAGTTAGTGGTAGAAGAATCGTCCCAATTTCCATTGGTTCTGTGCCAGGGTCAGGAATAGTGGATTGAAATCTGGGTCTCTCTGGACACCAACTAAACTTATCAGACTTTCTTTTATCACCCTTTCTCTATGTTAACCTATGATCTAATCGTAGGGTGAGATTGATCAAGTCAGCCCATGAAGTTGATTGTGGGTCTATTTGTGCAAGCACATCTTTCAGATCTTCCTTAAGACCTTGATAGAAAAGCGCTGATCTCTTTTCCCCTGGCCAGGATGTTTCAGCAATGAGTCTGTTAAAATTAGCTTACTAGGACATTAAGTCCTTATTTCCTTTTACCAGCTCCAGCAATTCTCTATCAGCTGCTAGGGTCACTGCCTGGCTGTCAAATACTTTTTCAAATTCTTTCACAAACTTCCTCCAATCATATAAGAGGGGACCATCTTGTCAAACAAAAAGAACCATGACAGAAAATCCTATGCACACGCTGTTAGTGTCCAATGAAAGTTCATCATGTGTTTAAAGCACAAACTTTAGTAATGTCTCATAAAATCTTTTCTTTGTCTTTTTATTCCAACACAAAAAGTCCAGCCAACACGTGTTTCGCTGCTCGGGGATTAGCCCTCGACTTCTTCAGGGCTGGAAGTAATACAACAGGTATCATATCAACATGTGTACATACAATAAGGGAACAGTATGGTGAGCAGTATCACCCCATTTTCGAAAAAAGGTGAGCACAAATCACCTTAAAAATGGAAACCCTATACATATCCAAAATAAAAAGCAGTATAAAAGTGACTACAGAACAATTGGATCAGTGGAGTGAACACACGAATATTAATGCCAAAATATATATTTTTTAATCTAATCCGATAGGACCTTTGACGACTAAGATCAATAACCATCCTAAAGAGTGGCATACAATGGGTTTAATAGACAATGATGAACACATGTACATGAAAGTTTTCAGACCTACTTTTCCGTGTTTGTACACTTTACCTAAAGTGCACAAACACCTTCCATTCCCACCGGGTAGACCGATAGTCTTGGAAATAGGGGGCCCCACAGAGAGACTTGGTGAATATGTGGATCTGTTTCTCGAACCCCTTGTACAGAATCTCCCTTCATATATTCAGGATACTAAACATATTATGAGCATCTTGACAGACCTTCAGTGGCAACAGGATCTGAACCTAGCAACTTTGGATGTAGTGTCTTTGTACACGAGTATCAAGCCAGACTTTGGATTGAGGGCAGTACAACGACATCTACACAATAGACCAGCTACACAGTGGCAACATACCAATATGCTTATAACTATGATGGATTTAATTTTATAGAACAATGTTTTCATATTTGAGAAACAATGTTACAAACAAAAATGGGGTGTAGCAATGGGCTCAAGATTTTCGCCCTCCTTTGCTAATCTATTCAGGGGCAGCCTAGAGGAAGAATGGATTTGGGGCCACAAGGGGGCACCATGGAATGATTCTATTATTTTTTGGGGCCGCTATATCGATGACTGCCTTTTACTCTGGTTTGGCACCCAAGACAAACTCGAGCAGTTCTGTGCCTACCTCAACACTAATACCTTTGAGATTAGATTCTCGCAAGAATACAGTAAGGTTAGCATTACATTTCTAGACATAGAGCTATTCATCAAAGAGAACAAACTACACAGTTGTTTGTTTCGCAAAGAGACTGCTTGCAACTCGATCCTGCATTCAAGCAGTGCGCACCCTGCACATCAAATGCAAGCCATCCCTTATGGAGAATTCATGAGGGCTAGGAGAAACTGCAGTGAAGAGGGAGAGTTTCAAGCTTGTCTATCAGAGATGAAATCCAGATTTATGACGAGGATATACACCACATACCATTGGGAGAGCAGAAAGTAGAATAAAAAAAATACAAAGAGATGAAACACTGAGGGATAAAATACGCAAACAACAACAAAAACAACCAGTAAGACTTGTAACTGACTTTAACGATTGGAGTAACATCCTACTGAGAAGCATGACCAAACATTGGGGCATCCTGAGATCAGACAGGTCATTAGATGATCACATCGCACCAAGACCTCAGATTACATTCAGGACAGGTAGGACCCTTAGAACTAGACTTAGCCCCACTGTTCCACGGGCTCAAGGAGACTCCACATGGTTCACCATTCGGACCATAGGTTTTTATAAATGTGGCTCCTGCGGTATTTGCAGATGGGCTAAACATAACATTAAGGAGTTTACAGGATACAATGACAAAAAATACACAATCAGATTCAACATCAACTGCAACACTAGATTTGTGATATATATTATTGAGCGTGAGTGCAAGCGACAATACGTGGGTAGTACCATCAGACCCCTCAGAGAAAGGATTGGGGAACACGCTAGAGCTTTAAAGCAACAAGATGCAAGGTATCCTATGGCGCTACACGCCGTGGATTGTCCTTCTCAAGGACCACACAAGTGTTTTACGTTTTATGGAATTGACGTAGTGGAACCGAATCACAGAGGAGGCAACAGAGAACTGAGACTCAGACGCACCGAAGCGACATGGATTATGCGTCTTAGAGCCTTGGAACTGGGGCTGAACAGTGACCATGAGATGCAATACTTCCTGGGAGATTGAGATTGAGCAGATACAGCCTATGACTGTGGTAATATGGTTGTCATCACGTGTGGAATATGTTTGTCTTTATATGTACTCATAGTATATTAACAAATCTGTATTGGCATAATCCTTTATTAACAATCCTGACCAATAGTGCACACCAACTGTGGTACTATAATTTCTGTTCCGAATCAAACATATACTGTTTTCACTTGATTTGCATGTCTCTTTAAGATTTACCACTTTTTAGTAAGTTCTAACAGGAGATATGTTAAACCAACATATGTCCCGTTCTCTGATGCAGAAGTGAAATAGGAATCTGTGTTCTCTGAATACAGGCTTATGATTACGGTTGGATTCTCATACATATGGGTTAACCTCTACCATTATGTGTAACACACGAATAGGAATACAACTGCTGAACAAACACGAACTTGACCTTAACAGTTAAAGAAATAATGTGGTAACACCAGTAATTGTATTCAATTTTGGATGAATATGTTCTACAATGAACTGTTGCATGCATTTGCATGATTCCCACTAAGGTCACAATTTTTTTTTTTACATAGACGAACTGTAGATACACGGACTTTAACTGTAACTTTGTCTCTCACCAAGAGAGATGGTATTGGCTTACTCCGTTGGACATTGACGCAGACGAACTCACATAATTTTTCATGACAGTGGCTAAACCAGAGTGACAGTAACGCACTTTTGTAAATGCAGTGTCCACCATAGTAAGCGTTTGGTATAAGACTAGGGTTCTTTCCATCTGTTTGTGTTACAGAAGACAACTACCAATAAAGCGCTAACACTTTGAAATATTATTCAGGAGAGTTACGCTCTAGCTTTTTTATCCCCTGTTTGTATATATTCACTTACGGGTAGCACTCATGTACGCATCCGGCACAGAACGCATACCCAGCGCCGATCTCGGACCTGAGCGTATTCGCTTCAGGTAAGAAAGAATTCCGGACATGTAGTCAGACGAATATGATCTTCGGAATTTTGTTCTCAGTTTTGGTGGTTTTCTAATGAGGAATTTCACTTTCTTTGACAGATTGTGCAAATTTCTTTGGCTTACTTTACATGATAAATCTTTATATCGGCACGGACTGACTATTGACTCATTACACTGAGGTAAGGGGCATGAGGCCCTTTTTGTTGATAATGGATATTGACGCTTAAGTATTTGGGGCATATAGTAATTTCTACTTACTATGGTTATTACTCCTTTAGGATTTAGACACAACCTTTGGAGTTTTTAATTGGACTTATTGAAATGTGACTTAATTGACCAGCCGGGTCGGAATTACAACCGGCGGAGTGGTAAGAGAATTCTCTTTCAGATTTAGTTCTAATGACTACTGGTTTTCTTGTATATCTGGCCAGGGCTTTTACTTTATTGCCCACATGTCGTTTATTTCTAGATTACTCAACAATTAATACGAAAACCTGAACCGGTATGACCCTCCCTTTTGTTATGTTATGTTATGTTAACTAGGTATTTGTAAAGCGCACGGCTACTCCACAGAGTGTCCCGGCGCTGACATAGGAACTACAGACAATGTTTAATTTCACCAGATTTTGTAGATGTTCATTTCAGGGTTCACTGAATGTCTTACTTCGTTGTACTTTTTAGTATATTCGTGCGGGTTATATGGTTCACGAAGCACACACAACACACATCACACCTCACTTTTTAAAAATATTTTGGCATTAATATTCGTGTGTGTTCACTCCACTGATCCAATTGTTCCGAAGTCACTTTTATATTGCTTTTTATTTTGGATATGTATAGGGTTTCCACTTTTAAGGTGATTTGTGCTCACCTTTTCGAAAATGGGGTGATACTGCTCACCATACTGTTTCCTTATTGTATGTACACATGTTGATATGATACCTGTTGTATCACTTCCAGCCCTCAAGAAGTCGAGGGCTAATCCCCGAGCGACGAAACACGTGTTGGCTGGACATTTTGTGTTGGAATAAAAAGACAAAGAAAAGATTTTATGAGACATTACTAATGTTTGTGCTTTAAACACATGATGAACTTTCATTGGAAATACATCGTGTGCATAGGATTTTCTGTCACAGTTATTTGTAGGATTTCTTGGTCCTTCAAAACTTATGGGTTGCAGGGTGTTTTTTCCCTACCTCTTGCACCGCACAAATCATCAGTTCATCATATTACACGCAGATTTTGACAGGCGCCAACACTTCCTATACCACTAACACCCCCAAAACATTAGCAAACAAAAAGAACCACCTAGGATGTGGTATCCCCCGACAAGAAAGAGATCAGAAATGCAATCCTAGATTGTGGATCAGGAAAGGCAGTGGATTTGCAAGTGAAATGTAGTTCTACTTGTGTCAGAATTATTTTACTTTCCCTGGATCCCCAAAGAAATGCTCTGGGGCAGCCAATGGAATTTGCAAAGGGACATTGACCAAAATGTTAGTGGGAAGATAGACCCCCATTTGATGGGAGGGAATGGTTCCTGTGTGACCTAACCCTGTGTACTTTGTCAAAAGTATATTAAATAGAGTTTGGTCTCCACTCCCCTTAGTTCCCCTACCTTTGTCTACAATTGAGCCACCTTATCAGAAAGCATTGCTGTTGCATTTTCAGCTTCTACCAGATCTTTCTGTATTTGCGTTTTGAACTTCAAAAGTTGTCCAAGTGGCCATGGTAAAAATCGCTGTGCAAACTAGGAGGAAATTAAATCTGTGGGCTCATTATTCTTTTAGTGACGGCTTTTCCTCAGGGTCTGCACGAAGATCTTTTTTTTTTTTTGATTTTCAAAACCTTTATTAAGATGAAAAAAAGAAGTTCTTCCACAGCCTGCTGCCTACATCCCGCAGGGCCGACAGTGCGTTCTATGATAGCGTGAGATTTCTAAGTAAGGGGGGCACACAGCATGTCGCCTACAACCCCTTCGGGCCGGCCGCGTTAAGTAAGATGATGAACTAGGAGGAAACCGAGCCTCATTGGACACATATTGACAAACATCTACTAGTTAGAGAGGAGAGGCCTGTTTCTACAGTTATTTCAATCTTCATCTTTGGGGATGCGGTGTAATGAACGTCAGGGCGTAGCTGCGGAAGGGTAGAAGAGATCAGGGAGATATATACCAACCAATGCGTTGTACGAAATCCCACAATAAGGGCAGGTTCTATTATTACCCCCGCCCCGATGGCTCTAAGGAGGTGTAGTCCAATATCTGCCTTTCGGGCTCGGGAGAAACGGTCAGTCGCCCACAATCCCTCTCCCCAGTCTCGTAGGTGAGGGCGTAGGAGTCATGCATGGTTGCTATATTGAGCTCAGATACAAATTTCTGTCTTGTTTGGTCTAGACCTGTCGTGGTTATCAAGCGCTTATGCGGCCCTCGAGGAGGTTTTGTGGGACGCTTTGTGACTGTTGGTAGTGAATTATCACGAGAAAGTCCTGATCAAGAAAAGGAAGTCCAAAGTAGGAAGTGGGGTGCAGAGAAGGGAATAAAGAGATAGATACAGCGAGGAGAGGTCTCAATTTGTCTTTTCCTGGCCGAGGGATGGACTCGGGCCCACGGGCATCTAGGCAGATCAACCAGAGAGGAGGGGAGCGATGGTGCCCCTAGGCTATATCTGGTTGAGGTGTGGATAATGTCGGGAACCATGTGGCGCAGCACTACTTCAGGCGGTTCCGGCATCATACGTATCCCCTCCGGGTAGCAATGGGTCGTCGAAGAGTTGGAGGCGCGCAGGTGGGGAGGGACAGACCGCACATGCTCCAACCGCGTCAAAAACTGGACCAAGGGTTGCCAAGTGCGCTGGAACTTGGCGTCTGTATGAGCCAATCTATGGGAGAGTAGTTCCATCGCCATAACATGCCACAGACGCGTGAACCATGTGGTGGATGGAGGAGTACCTGCCTTTTTCCAGTGCAATGCGATAACCTGCTTGGCAGCAGTAAGCATATGAAAGATTAGGCGCCAGTCCGTGTGCGTCATGGCTTGAAGAGATGTGGGCGAAGGCCCAAAATAATGACTCCCGGGTCGCTAGGCAAAGGAAACCCCACCACTGCTTTAATGTGGTCTAAAATCTCCTCCCAAAACGGAAGGAAAAGGGGACAGGACCACCAGATATGGAGGAAAGAGCCCTGCGCTGCCAAACAGCGCCAACAGAGCGGAACGAACCCGGGGTACATCCTCTGAAGGCGGAGGGGGGTATAGTACCATCGCGTCATAAGTTTATACGCTGACTCCTGTTGTGCAGTGCTATTAAAAGCGTCTGATATCTCTCCATAGCTGTGCCCACTGATCAGGAAGGATGTCCGCCTCGACGTCCCGCTGCCATTGGCGCTGGTAAGTGTGAGGTGGTACCACCTGTGACTGCTGGAGGGCTTTATAGGTCCTGGATATCAGTCCCCAGGTCCCATTAAAGGACCTGACCAAGAGTTCAAACAGTGTCGGTTTGCGCGTGGCGCCCTCCGTATAGGATGGAGCCCGGAGCCAGTGGCGGATTTGGAAGTACTCTAAACGCGCGGTCTCCGGGAGATTAAAGTGCTCAAATGACTTGAAGATTCCCTTCCCGAATAGCTGTTCTATGACCCGGCATTCCCCCGTTGCCCACGCCGAAAAAGATAGATGGTGAGAGGCTGGAGGAAAGTCCGCGTTAAGTGCCACAGGCGTAAGAGGGGAGGGAAATACTGTGAGTCCTCGGGGCACTGCAACTCTGTCCCATATCTCCAGCACCGTTCGCACGGGAGTGGCAATGTATGCACTAGGGTGTCTAGCCTTTCTCGCCAGCCAGGCTAAATCCCACAGCGGGCGACAAGCCGCGGCCCGGTCCATGTGAAACCAATGCTTTTCACTGGCGCGCACCGACCACTCCGATATATATCGTAAATGCGAAGCCCAATAATAGGCCAGGAAGTCAGGGCAAGCCAGGCCCCCTCTCTCCCGTGGCAGCATTAAAACTCTGGTGGAGAGACGTGATCTCTTTCCGCCCCAGATAAAGGCAATTAACTCTCTTTGGAGATTCTGAATGTCTTTTTGTGGGATCGATGTGGGGAGAGCCTGAAACAGGTAGAGTACCTTCGGGAGGATGGACATCTTGATCGCATTGAGGCGACCGAGCCAAGACAGGGGAAGAGATTTCCAGTGGCGGAGGTCTGTTCGTATGGCTGCTCTACAGGCAGGCCAATTAGTCTGAGTCCACGTACCTAGATCCGCTGTAATGTCAATGCCAAGATACCGGATGGCTGTCTGGGCCCACCGAAAGGGGTTGATGGCCTGCAATTCCTCCAGTTGTTGAGGGAGAAGAGTAAGGTTGAGCGCGCGCGATTTGTGGAGGTTGATCTTAAGGCCTGATACCAATTCAAAGCCTGAAAGGGTATTTAAAAGTGCTGGGAGAGATGTTGTAGGCTCCGTGAGCGTCAGGAGGAGGTCGTCCGCGAATAAGGCAATCTTATGATCTGTCCCTCCCATGCGGAGGCCCCGAATATCTTCTGACTGCCGGATAGCAATCGCCAAGGGTTCCACCGCCAGCGCAAAGAGTAACGGGGAAAGCGGGCAGCCCTGGCGGGTGCCTCTATGGATGGTGAACGAGGGGGTAAGGAGGCCATTGACGCGGATGCGCGCAGAAGGATGTGCATATGGTGCCATGATGCGACTGATCATGTGAGGGCCAAGGCCAATGCGCCGAAGAACTGCCCGGAGGAAGGACCAATCTACCCGGTCGAAGGCCTTCTCCGCGTCCAGGGAAAGGAGGAAGGCAGGTATGTCGCGATGGCGAACCTTCTGTATCAGATGAGCCACGCGGCGGAGGTTGTCCGCTCCCTGCCTTTCCTGAATGAAACCCACTTGGTCAGGCTCGATCAGTCCCGGGAGAAGGGGCGCCAGACGCCGAGCCAAGATTTTGGTATAGAGCTTAGCGTCCACATTTAGGAGGGATATCGGCCGGAACGATGCATACGTGGTAGGATCCTTTCCGGGTTTTGGAATGAGTACTATCTCCGCTTCGGCCATCGTTGGCGTCAACGCGCCGTCTATTGTGAAAGAGTTAAAAAGGCTCAGAAGATGATCTTTGAGTTCTGGAAAGAAAAGCCGGTAGAATGCCAACGTCAGACCATCAGGGCCAGGTGATTTCCCCAACGGTATGCTCTTCAAGGCCTGCGAAAGTTCGGCTGCTGTGATCTGTTCTTCAAGGCGATCCCTATCCGAGGGATTTAATGGCGTCCAGGGGCAATTGGTCAAAAAGGCTCTATTTGATCCTCACAGACGTCTCCCGCCCTATATAAGGTGGAGAAAAAGTGCCTGAATTCCGCCTGTTTGTCCGCTTCCGCGATGGCCCAGCCACCCCCGGCAGGGCGATCTTAGAAATATGGCTGCGAAGTGTCCGACTGCGGAGTCGCCGCGCCAGCACAGAACCGACCTTGTTGCCTCCACCATAAAATCTCTGCTTCAAAGCAAGTAGGGAGCTTTCCGCCTTGTTTACTCGAATGGCTCTGAGTTGGCCCTTTAATGACGCAAGCTTCTTTCGGTTAACAGGGGTGGGCGTCATGAGAGTCTGTCGTTCAAGGGTTTTGATGTCTCGGGCGAGGTTGTCCTCCACCAGGCGGGACTCTCGCCTGCGAGCTATAGAAATGGAAGTAATAGTGCCCCGAATCGTAGCCTTGAAGGCGTCCCATAAGATGTGGATCGGGGTTTCAGGAAGGTCATTGTTGTCGAAATAAGATTGTATGGCCTTTTTGATGTCATCTATGTCAACCGGGTCACGTAAGACTTGGGGAGGAAGTCTCCATCGAGGGAGATATCCTGGCGGCCTGCCCATCCGGGACAAGGTGAGCTCCAGATGCGCGTGATCCAAGATGGATATTTCCGAGATAGCTGCAGATGTCAGAGATCGGGCGAGCGTTTGGGAGATAAAAAAGTAATCGATACGGGAGTAAGAGCGGTGAACATGGGAGAAGAAAGTATAGTCATGCGAGTCAGGCTCCCAGTAGCGCCAAGCGTCTAGTAAGCCCTAAGCCGTGATATCGTGCTTAAGCGCTGCCGACATAGCCCCAGTCCCTTGGAAAAGAGAAGTGGTGCGATCTAGACCTGGATCCCACACCAAGTTGAAATCTCCACCAAGAATGACCAGATCAGTGACCTGAGAGAGTTGGGCCCGAAGGAGGTCCTTAAGGAAGCCGTCTTGTGCTTGGTTAGGGGCATATACATTAAATAATATGAAGGGTTTTCCTGCAGCAGGATCTCTAATTTAAGGTAGCGACCCTCCCCATCTCGTGTGGTGCGGACGACCTGCACCGGGAGTCCCGTTTTGAAAAAATAGCCACCCCTGCAGTCTTAGTGTGAGCAGAAGCCCATACCTGTAAGGGACGAAGATCTTTAAGTCTAGCTCCAGGTACCCTCAACTCAAAATGCTGTTTTAGCACTCAGGATTAGAGTGGCCAGGTGAGGGAAAGAGATTTGTGGAAGGAACAGAAGGGAGGGAGATGTGAAAAGAGAAAACAAGGCAAAAAACAAACTATGCTTGATTCTTGAATTATTATATTCTACAGATAAGTACATACAGATAATGGATGCAGCTCTCTTAAATATTAACAATGCAATTCTTTCACACAATGTCGTTAGAAGCACACAAATGATACTCATACCACAGTTTACCTTTCACTGAGAATTGCTCATGAGCAGAGCGTCAGAGAGTAAATGAGTAGGTACAAAAATAAGCCCACCAAGCCTATTTCACACTTTGTATGAACAATTCCATCTAAGGGAAGAAACCTGTTAAGGTCAAGCAGAGGGAAGCTTGCCAAGGATATCTAAGATACACTGTCCAAAGTGGGCAGGGAACTGAATACTGCAAATATATACACTTCTTGCCAGAAAGACATGACTGGTCTGCGCGAAACTCCTCACATCTAAAAATACCTGCTCACACTTACTATGTCTTCTTGTGCTGTGACTCTTCCTCACAGGTGCCAACAGCTTAAGAGCTGAATAGTGAGCACGTACTCTTGGGTGAGGCTGCTCTTTTTACTGAAGCCACACCCAAGAAGACCACTGCGCCGGGGCACTTAGGAAAAGTAGTCCAGATTGATGGTGCTGGGCTTTAAGGAAAATAAAGCAGCAGTTAGTGATGGTAAAAGCGAGGGGCATTGAATAGAGGACACAACAGGCTACAATGCATCCACCAACGCGAGGACCTAGTAAGCCTGTGGATTTCCGCGCATGTTAGGCCCCCAGCCCGTTAGGCTTTACAACACGGGAACCCTGCCCTGTAGGGGGGTTTACAGCATGGGAAGCCTACCCTGTAGGGTACGGGAACAGGGATTGGAGCGGGCCCAAGAGCTTACACCGCCATGATATTGACAAGATGCAATTGCTCAGTATGTAAGCGGTGAAGCAGGCACTAGGAACCGTTTAGCCATTCAGCCCATAATGGCCCATGTGCATCAAAACAGGATCAAAGCTGGCATGTAATCTTACAGCACCAAATGGACTGGCTGCCTACAGCATGAAAAGCATAACAACATATTGGTACTTGAGGTTGCTTCTAGAACGTGGCAGTAAATTAGACTTTTCCAATTTGAGTGCAGAGGTATCACTGGAACCCAATCCTTTTCTGCAAATATTAAGGTGCTCATCATATATGATGTAAGCATGGCATCAAATTAGATGCTTATTTTGTATTCCTTAGAATGAAGGAAGTTTTTCGAACAGGATATGATGAGTTTCTTGATGGAAACATAATTCTCTTTGGAGATTTTCTACAGTTAACACCAGCAAAAAGACAGCTACTTTGAAAAAAAAAATGAGTCATGAGGAAACAAGAAACTGCTCTGGCAGTATAGAAAACTTGAACATTTGCAAACATTTTAAATATGATGAATTAACACAAAACATGCAACAAGCAGCAGACACAGAGTTCGATGAAATATTAAAAGAAAGACTAGTCTGCATACTCAGTGATAATGCAAAACAGAAACTGACCACAAGGTTATTAAAAAACTGCATGAACAAATATTAACTGGGAACAAAGTGAAGAAAACACTGATTGTACATTAGAAGAAACCAGTGTGTATAATGCCGACACTACAGCAATGTATGATTTCATACACCGTGCAAGAGATACTGTGAGTTATAATTTGTACTGCAGGCCATACCTGGTGAACTTCAGTGTTGATTCCTTTGAGCCAGAACCACAATTCATTTTCTAACTTGGAATTTTCAGTGACTTTTTTATTATGCAATTATGTATTAGCCACCGCTATCCAAAGCCATGAGCTTTGCACAGTTGGGGTTGCGTGCAGGCCCCATGAACAACTCTACTGTGGGTGGGAAATCGCCAATGCATATGGATCCCCACCCAGACACTGGTATGCTCTGCTCAGGTACCTGAGTATCGCATCTGGGATCTGCGTAGGCCTTGTGGGACACTCTCCATCTGCCAGCAACTCCCCTGTTTCAAAGTGATCAAGCTGGAAGTATCTTAGAGACCCCTAATCCCCAGGGGAAATTTGACTGATCATTCTGAGCTTCATGTTGCAGATGCACACTGCCTCCTTCTGGTACAATCTGCTTAGGGCAACCCCTGCAGCTGAAACAGTTCCTGGTGATCTAGGACTTCTAAGGGGACCTTAGATTTGGCTGCCTCAAGGATAGCACACCCATTCTGAGCTAATCTGTGTATGCAAGGCAGTCCTCCACAGACTATCCCTCAGCCTGCTCAGATTGGTAATATCCAACAGGAGTGAGTAGCATAATACCAGTATCAGGCTCACGGTTCCCAGCCCCTAGAGGGATCACCACTTGGACAACTGGCTAGTCCACTGCAGGCTTCACCTTCCTGCAAGAGTCTCCCCCACACATAGGTCTCTGCCCCCCTGTCATTGGTATGTGCACCCTAAGAACCCATTTGAGAGGTCACTATCAGGGGAACTATTTGAGCTACTGCAACTGATCTCCAAGGATGACATCTTTGACTTTCAAAGGGCACTCACCCTACTTGAGTCTCAGGGTTGTTCACAGACCCCTCCTTGGAATCTAAGGAGCCCACCACCCTGTCATATTTACACAGGATGTACTGCAACCTAGGAAAACTAGAGTGCTTACTTCTCAAACTCATGTATCTTCAGGTGCTACTACAACATCAATCACTAACTCAGACATTGTCCTCTCCCTGGGCCCCCTGGTAACATAATGACTCCACAGCTCCAGTTAACTGCAGCTAGTATTTGGGAACTAGACCTATGGTTCTGAAACCTGAACCACCGCTCTCTCATGTTTCTACAGGCCTACTTCAATGTTCTAGTAAAATCCTTCATGGGCCTCGCAAGTCATACCGACAGTCATATGCCCCACTGAACCAATTGGGTGCATGGTCTTGACTGCTGTTAAGGGCAGGAGAGTCTCTGCAAAATCATTTCCCAGAAGTTGCTTCTTCACATTAAATTTGCAGTGACCCCCTACATGTGCAATTATGTTTCACCTTCTCCCAGCTAGGGTTCATCTACACCTCTAGTTGTCAGATTGATACGGTCTTGCAGTCCCTAAGCTATATAGATGAACCGTCCTCATACAAGTGTAGTTTGAGTAGTGCTCATGTTCAAACAACACTATAAGATGTGGTTCCCTCTGATGAGAAAAGCACCAACTCCTTCACCTGTTTTTTGCTCTAAACACCCGCCTTAGTCTTTCACATGTCTCAAAGTCTTGAAACAACTCTACTATATCTACACCAACAGGGGCGGCTCCTCCACTAAGGTAGAGGAGCGTTGCTCCACTGGTTTTCAGCACTGCAAAAAATGACAAATAAAGTAATAAATACACGCTGTTATTAATCAATCAATCACAGAATTTGTAAAGCGCACTACTTACCCGCGAGGGTCTCAAGGCGCTGGGGGAGAAAAAAAGGGGGGGTGCTGCTACTGGTCGAACAACCAGGTCTTGAGTAGCCTCCTGAAGGTCAGCAGGTCTTGGGTCTGTCGTAGGCTTAGTGGAAGGGTGTTCCAGGTCTTGGCGGCGAGGTGGGAGAAGGATCTGCCGCCGGTGGTGGTTCTTCGAATGCGAGGGACGGTGGCGAGGGAGAGGTCGGCGGAGCGGAGTTGGCGGTTGGGGACGTAGAAGAGGAGTCGTCTGTTGAGGTAGGCTGGGCCAGTCTTGTGGAGTGCCTTGTGTGCGTGGATGAGGAGTTTGAAGGAGATTCTCCTGTCGACGGGGAGCCAGTGCAGGTTCCTCAGGTGGGGGTGATGTGGCTGTGGCGTGGTACATCGAGGATCAGGCGTGCGGAGGCGTTTTGTATGCGTTGCAGTCGCTTGATGAGCTTGGCCGGGGCTCCCGCGTAGAGGGCGTTCCCATAGTCGAGTCTGCTGCTGACGAGGGCCTGGGTGACTGTTCTTCTCGTGTCTGTCGGGATCCACCTGTAGATCTTGCGAAGCATGCGGAGGGTGTTGAAGCAGGAGGATGAGACTGCGTTGACTTGCTTGGCTATGGAGAGCGTTGAGTCGAGGATGACTCCCAGGTTGCGTGCGTGGTCGGTGGGTGTCGGGACTGCTCCCAGCGTCGTTGGCCACCAGGAGTCGTCCCAGGCTGAGGGGTTGGAGCCGAGGATGAGGACCTCTGTCTTCTCCGTGTTCAGTTTTAGTCGGCTGATCTTCATCCAATCGGCGACGGCCTTCATCCCTTCATGGAGGTTGGATTTGGCGGCGAGGGGTCCTTGGTGAGGGAGAGGATCAGTTGGGTGTCGTCGGCGTAGGAGATTATGTTGAGGTCGTGCTGTCTGGCGATGCGTGCGAGCGGGGCCATGTAGATGTTGAACAGTGTTGGGCTGAGGGACGATCCCTGGGGTACGTCGCAGATGATCTTGGAGGCTTCGGATCGGAATGGTGGGAGGCGGACTCTCTGGGTTCTGCCGGCGAGGAAGGAGGTGGCCCATTCCAGGGCCTTGTCTCGGATCCCTGCGTCGTGGAGGCGTGCGCGTAGAGTGCGGTGGCAGACAGTGTCGAAGGCGGCGGAGAGGTCCAGCAGGATGAGGGCTGCGGTCTCACCGTTGTCCAGCAGGATCCTGATGTCGTCGGTGGCGGCGATGAGGGCAGTCTCAGTGCTGTGGTTGCTGCGGAACCCCGATTGGGATGGGTCCAGGATGCTGTTTTCTTCGAGGTATCGGGTTAGCTGCTTGTTGACGATCTTCTCGATGACCTTGGCTGGGAACGGAAGCAGGGAGATGGGCCGGAAGTTCTTGAGGTCTCTCGGGTCCGCCTTGGGTTTTTTGAGTAGGGCGTTGATCTCTGCGTGTTTCCAGCTCTCTGGGAAGGTCGCGGTCTCGAAGGAGAGATTGATGATGTTGCACAGGTGGGGTGCGATGGAGCTGCTGGCTTTGTTGAAGATGTGGTGCGGGAAAGGGTCTGACGGGGAGCCGGAGTGTATTGTGCTCATGGTCTTGATGGTGTCCTCGATGTTCACGCTGGCCCAGGCTGGCAGGGGATCGTGGTCGATGGTGTGCGGCGTTTTATCTTTCCGTGCTGAGGTTCAGTGGGGTCGGGAGGGGCCGAGCTGCTCACAGAGCAGGGGGAGGCGTGGTTGGGGCACTTTCTGAGTGCGCATGACCGTTTGGCCGGCTGTCTTGGGCCCACCAAACAGTCATGCGCACTTAGCATGTTCGCCACCGGGCTATAATACACAGCCTGTGTGGAGAACATTCACAGGCTCCCAGTGCCTGTTTAAGTGCCAAACCACATTGCTCAGACCACTCACAATGCGGCTGACAGCAGCATTGTGATTGGCTTAGGGGAGTCTGGAGGCCTGTGTGCTTCCGGTCCACACAGAAGCAGAGGACTGAGAGGAAGGAGGAAAGGCAGGTAAGTGCTCTTTTCTTTTTTAACCTCCCCGCCCCACTACTGCTTGCCTGGAGCAGCCACCACTGTACACCAATAACATATGGTTCTGAAAACCAAATATGTTCCACTACAAGCCTCTTGCCCACGCCATACCTGAGAACCACTCATTGGAGCCTTCTGCTATTTACTCTTATATACAAAAGCTACGAGTGAGAAAAGCTGTGCTTAATAAAAGTTATCAGTGCACACTGGAATGAAAATGTAGTGATCCCTCACTGCCGTCAACACTATAAGAAATCTGGTTTTTGGGAAGGGGATCCCAGGGCAACAAGAAGTTACTGGCAATTGTATCAGCTGGGCCCAGTAGCATCTGATCAACAATGTGAGAAATTGGGTTGATGGTTAAGGGGGAAGTGAGCCCTTCGCAAGCAACAAATACAAACCTCATCAGGGTGAACCACAAAAGTCACTAAATTAACCTGTGCCTTACCCTCTGGTAGCTTGGCACAAAAGCAGTCAGGCTAAACTTAGAGGCAATGTGTAAAGTATTTATGCAGCACCGAAACCATCATAGAGTGAAAAAATAACCTGAGAAAAATCCCACACCAAGCTAGAAAAGTAGAGTAAAATTGAATAAATTATTTGACACCTAAACAGCAAAAAAACAATAAGTAGAACCAGTGATATGCAATTTCAAAGATTTCAGGTAAGAACAGTGCATAAAAGCAAAAAGCGCCACTTGTGATAAGCTGGTCATGCGAGACCGGGGGAAAGTCACATGTTCAGGCTGACCGCAAAGGAGCACATGTCGGACACAGGGACCAGGGTAGTTCCACTGAAAATGTTACCTTCTCAAAGTACGGTGTGAAGAGTCCAGTTCAGGGTGGAGGATTTCGCATGGAGCAGGGTGAGCATCACGGACGGTTGTCGCTATAGCGTGAAGAACAGGCCAGGCATCACAGACTGTCCTCACTGTAGCACAAAGATCCCATTAGGCGTTGCAGATGGTCGATGCTGTAGCTTTGCATTAGCAATCACCATGGGCTGTTGATGCTGTTGCGTGAAGTGCAGATCTAGCGTTGCTGGTTGTCGCTGGCAGTCACTGTAGCATGAACTGTCGGGTCCACTGAAGCTTCGCGTTGACGGTTGGTGCGGTCAGCAGGATCTTGGTATGAACGGTTCCATTCACAGTCATGAAGAGCCCAAAACATCATGATTTCTTATTTTCTTCACAGGAGTAGCTCAATTGATGAAAGCCAAGGCTGCAGGATTTGTGGAGGCAACTCTTGCAGATCAGGAACTCACTCCAGCAGAGGCTAGCAGGGCTCAGGGAGTTCCAGTTGCAGGTCCAGTGCAGCAGGTCAGCAGGCAGTTGCATGGGGACCTTTGGAGCTTGTTATGTCCCTGTAGCTCAGAACAGGAGGTCAGTCAGCTGACCCTTTTAGTCACTTCAGCCTGGGTTTAAGGTAGCTGGTCCAGTCTTCCTTCTCAGACAGCAGGTCAGGCCTCAAGCAGCAGGGCTGTCCTCTGGCAGCACTGAAGTCCTTCTTCTGTAGTATGCACAGGTCCAGGGGTGTACTGATGAGTTGGCCTGAGGGTCCCATATTTATGGCTGGTCCCAGCTTTGAAGTGAGAGAAAGCCCTAGATTTCCCCCCACATCTGATTCTGAAATTTCCTTCATTCCCCTACCCTGGCCCAGGAAGTCTGGAGTCACACATGGCTAGTGTGAAGTTCTTTGTGTGTGCTGAGGAAGCTCTTTTGAAGTGCAAGTGTCGTAGGTTACAACTCTGCCCCTCACACCTGGCCAGGATGGTCCATATGGCCAACCACCAGTCCTCCTTTTGTGATATTGTCTTGAAGGAATACACAAAGGCCAACTATACCTAGTAATGTGTTCCAGGATACAGGCTGCAGGCACCAAATGGTTAGGACAAGAAAATTACAACTTTTCATTTTCACAATGTAATTTTATTGTTGACAGCCAAGACAGGGTTGATGCCTCACAGGGCACCAGCAATATGTATACATGATAACACATAATGATATCAAAATTTTCAATGATAGTATAGTATCGTTCATACAGGAAATAAATTGTGAAATAACACTTTCAAAAAACAAATAACAGTGCCACAACATATCTGTATGAGAAGTAGGAAAGTTTCAGAGATGGGGAGAGTCCAAGCCACCTACAACCATAGCTAATATTTGTAATGTTTAAATTCCAGTTCTGTACCATCATATCAGTCATTCTTCGATAGTGGAAGGAGGAATAGGAGGTTCCAGATATAACCCTCTATTATCTGCCCATCTTTTCCAGATTTTAAAATGTTTCTGAGGGCATCCTCTCGCTTCAAAGATCGGGATTTCCAGGCCCATACTAAAGTCCATACCCTTCTTCCAGACCCCAACCAACGGTGGAGATTCATCTTTCCAGGCCCTGGTTATGTCTCTTTTTGCCAATGTGAGGCCAAGGAACAGTAAGTGGCGCTTGTATCTGTTGCCACCCAAACCCTCTGTAATATGCAGCATGGCTAGTCGCGGAGAGAATGGAACATCCCACCCCAGAACCTCCGACAGGCATGTGGTCACTCCTTTCCAAAACCTCAAAAGCGTTGGGCATGCCCACACTGTATGCAGAAAGGTACCCTCCATAGACCCACACCGCAAACAATGCGGGGATGCAATCAAACCAGCGCGCCACAGTCTGCGTCTAGTATAGTAGGCTCTGTGTAGATATTTAAATTGGATAAGTCGCAGACGGGCTGCTATCACTGCGCTGCGCGGGGATTCCAAAACCTCCACCCAATCATCTTCCTCCAGGAACCCAGGTCCTGCTGCCACGCCTCTCTAGTTTTATGTAATGTTGTAGGAGTATTGTTGATAAGTGTACGATAGATTTTGGTTATTTTATGGTCCCCCAGTTCACCCATAAAGACCTTTGCCTCAACGGGATTGAATTCAGGTATATCTGTTTGTTGTGATATATATGGGGTGAAGGCATGTCTAAACTGGAGATATCGATAGAATTGTGAGCGTGGCATAGCGTATTCCGTTTGGATTCCGTGGAAGGACTTTAAGTTGCGACCACGCATAACCGCGCCCACCGCATCTATCCCAATAGCCTCCCAGCCCCGAAAGCCAGGCAATAGCGCCAGCTGTGGCAGCTGTCCGTTTCTCCATAGCGAGTTTCCCTCGTGAGTTTCCCCCACCAGCCCATCGTGCGAAGCGCAGATTTCCAGGTCCTGAAGACCGTATTGGTTGCAGGCGGCAGCTGCCGGAGTAGAATCGCAGAGTAGAGGACCGTATGAAGGGCATTATCCCCCAACAGCCAACGCTCCACAGCACATGCTGGGTCCCTCCGGTCCCCATACCACCAATCATTGAGGACGAGAAGGTGTGCAGCTATATAATACGTCTGGACGTCCGGGGTGGCCACTCCACCCGAATATGTGGACTGAAAACAAGTCCTAAGGGCCACTCGTGTCGCACCGCCTCCCCAAAGGAAACGGGCCAAGACGGCATTTAACTGGACGAAACCACGCCGGTTGTATTGGGTATGGATGATTTTGGTAGAGAAGATGGGGCAGGGAGATCATCTTAAAAATGGCAGATCTGCCAAAGAGAGATAGTGGCAAGTGGGACCACACTCGCATCTGATCACTCACCTGCGTCCACAAGGGGGCCAAATTCCTGTCCCACGGCATAGTCTGGGACGGCGAGAGGAACTTGCCTAAATATTTAAAACCGTCTTGGACCACTACTACCTCCCGCGACCATTCGCCCAATTGATCCTGATGGAGCAGTAAAAATAAAACATTTTAACCCCTAACAAATTATATAATTAATTAATTAAAAATGTTCGTTTAAATGTATTAATCAACATTGTATATGTGGGAATGGTAATATGCCAATGTATGTGCTAAATAATCTATTAATGAATGTCCGTGTGTCTAATCATAACGTAAGAATAAAAAGCGTACTAAATAAAATAAATGCATGTTATTGTGCTTCATAGAAATAAAACGTGTTGTTGCAAAAACAAATAGTGATGGTAAGTAAGGAACGGCTTAAATGTTGCTTTCTGCTAGGTAACAACTAATTGGGGTACGTAGACGGGAGGGAAACGAAAGGGATATTTTTCTTTATTTTAATTATGTTTTATTTGCCTCAAATTAGTGCTTCTAAAGTAGAACCGAGTGGCGATATAAAATGGCCGCCAGTGGGAAGATGTGCGCAGGCGCAAGGGGACACGTGGTACGGGATGAGATTGAAGAAATCTGGAGCCTCGTGATGTCTCTGAGAGGCTAGGATGCAAGAAATGGTCAAGGCTGGTGTGACCTAATTGAACTGATAGTGTGCCGTGAGGATCAGGAGAGAGTCCGTGGGAAAGGAGCCCAAGAGAAAGGACAATGACTGCGGAGTTCTTGAATGTGTCAAAAGAAGATACAAATGGACTGATCGAATCGGATGGAAATGTTTAAGCGTATGGGAAAGGAAATGATCCAAGGACCCTTGAATCCAAGAGAACTTGATTAAAGAATGAATAAGCTGACATGCATGGACCAATGAAAGAAAAGCGTGATATTAATGTTGCAACAGTTAGTTAGCAAAGTTAGAATTGGGGTATAAGAGGGCCTACTCTTAGTGGGAGGGGTCAGTTCCAGGGAAGTTCCAGAGAGTTCCAGTCAGAGTTCCAAGCAGTTCGAGAGTCGTGGTTGCAGTAGAGGAGACAGGTTGCAGGTAGCTGATGCTGACGAGCTGAAGTTGCTGTTGCTGTCTTAACTTTACAGTTGAGTATGAGAATCAGGCTATTTCTAATCCCAAAGTTAGGTTAGAAATCATTAGGCTAAATTAGGAAGCTAGGCAGGTAACTAGGGTTTTTGGCTTCATGACAAAATTTCCTTTTCTGCAATAAATTGGTTATGCTTAATAAAATTGTGAATTTAAAAATGAATAATTGAATAAAGTATTAAATTCTTTCCATGCTTTTAAAATTATATAAAAATTAAGATTCTTTAAACCCAAAATGACTCAGTGGTTATTTTCCTAAATGATTGTGACCTGAGTAATTGGTTGATTGTGATTCAGCTGGTCTTAATCACTATGAACTAATTTCTTAAATGAATGATTCATCGACAAAACAATGAGCAGGAATATCTTAAGAAATAACTAAAAGAAAGTGACAAATTAAGGTAAATAGATATCCTTGCTCTTCCAGCGGTACACAAAATGGTGTTCTCCATTTAGTTCTCATGCTTCTCCTAGGAGTACAGAATTTCATACAGGTGTAAAAGGAAATCCAGGTGTGTGTGGGTGTGTGTGTTAGGCGATGTTTATGGGCCCCATCGTCATGAGGATATGAGAAATATAGTTTACCCCTGGATGACCTATAAGTAACCTGGGAGGAGAATAATTTTCATTGTACGCGCTGCATCAGATTTCTTGGTAGCAGAGTTATGGTTTTCTATAGATTAGTTTAGTGATTATTGTTTATTGATTATTGATTTTTTTTTATGATTAACACTAAATGTTGAGTCACGTTATTTTATATGTAAGTTTTCACGCTTCTGGGATGTAGGAAGTGGAACACGTGTGGCAAGAGAAGTCACATGGAATTTGGTACATGGTCTGAATTCATTTTGGTAATAACACAGGTTGTGTTATGTTAGGGATTTTCTGTATGAAAGGTGTGTAACTGAGATAGCAAATCACGTTTACTTGTGAAACTTTGGCCTTAATTCTCAGGAGCCTAGTCTCCACATGTGTCTTATCCCCAGAGAAACGAGTAAATTGTTTGTTTGAAAGAAGGGTAAGGTAGAGGGAAGTGCTACTTTATCGGCGAGAGTAAATAATTCTGTGGTAGGGTAGAGGTAAGCGCTGCCTACTGGAAAAACAGGATTCTTGTGTAAAAGGACAAGGCTGTCACTTTGTTTAGCGAATCAGACTATGGAATTGTTTATTTGTTGTAACTAACGAAGAAAAACAGTAAAAAGAAAAATTGCCGATAAATTTTGTAAAGGAGGGGTAAAGAGTAGAAGTGACGTGGAAAAGTGCCGCGCTAGGATTGGTTAGTGCACTAGTCACGTGAATACAGAGCAGGAGTGACGTAGAAAAGTGCCGCGCTAGCATTGGTTGGTTCGCGGACGGTGGAAATTGTTCTGATTGGTACGTTAGTGTGAATCGCGCTGTAATTGGACGAAGTTCCGTACACAGAAACAGCGTTAGAGTAAAGAGAAAACAAATAGAAAACATGTCGTATTACGAGTATGAAAGGGAGAGAACGTCATGGACAACGAAATTAAAGAATTTCTTTAAGAAAGACAAAAAGGTTGTGACTAGAGAGGACAAGTAATTCCTCCGCCGAAATCAGCAGCCTCACATATGATGCTGAAATATGGATATCATACGTGTATATGGTTGGACAATTGGGTAAAATATACAAAGAATGATGGAGCATTGGCTTTTCCTGAAAATGGTTCTTTTAATGTAGCGATTTTACGGAATTTAAAAGAAAAGATGCTTAAATTGGAACCTAGACCTAGACCGACACAGTTTGAGGCTTTAACACAATGGGAAGATGAGATGTACGAGAAAGAAAGATTCAGAGGTATGAAAGGTTATGAGTTCGTGCCCGGAAGATTGTGGGGAATGAATCATGAGGACAGAATAAAACGATGGAGATGTGCTAACATGACAGGAGGTTTGTTTCCAGCTTTTACAGTTGAGGAAGGGACTAAGAAAAAACGGACTGAGAAAAAGAAACATTTAGAGAGAGAAAAGTATATGCATGAGAGCGAAACGGATGACGAGTTGCTGGAAGATATATTAAATAAAAATCCACCTCCGTATCAGCAGAATTCTACAGTGGTGACACCAAATGCGCCACCAATAGAAACTATGCGAAATAAAAGTCCAGAAAAAAGACAAGAAATAAATAGGTCACAAGAACAAATAAGAACTTCCCAAAATGAGGGAATAGAAAATGATAGTGCAAGAGAATTGGCAAGGACAACAAAAGAATTAACTGAGAAAATTAGAGAATTAACCAAGAATATGGAAGCAGTTACCGTACCTGTAACAATAGGTCCAGTAATACCAGTTTTCGAGAATCAGAAAATTGATGAACGATCTTTGGTGATTCCCTTGAGTTCGCAATTCCAAAGAGAAAAGGAAAGAATGGAAACAAGTCCAGGTACGAGCAATTTGACTAGTGCTTACAGACCAAGTCCACCTGAAAATTTGACAGTGAATGAGTGTAGCGGTAGGAAAATGCCTATGGTAACTGAATCTGCAACAGTGACACCTGAAAAGAGTGGAAATTGGACAGAAATAAATAGTACTCCTATAGGTCCGACTCCTGATGAGTTAAATGAGTGGATAAAAGCTTTTAAAATAAAAGAAACAGAAGAAAAACCATTAGATGTGATCAGATTGAAAATTGACATGGAAGAATTAATTCTAGGAACGATTGGTACAGAAAAGATAAAGAATTATCAGGATGATGAAATAATGTTTCTGTGCAAAAGTATAACATGGAGGGCAAAGAATTTACATGACAAACTAGAAGAAGTGGCCGGTGAGATTGGAATAGATTTTGCAAAAGTAAAAACGTTGCAGAAACCATACAGAGTAGATTTTTGTGAAAAAGATATTGAAAATTTGAATACAGCAGGAAGGCTGACACAGATAAAAGAGTTGATTGTTTTGTTGAGAAAATGGGGTGATGTGGACAGATGGAAGGTTAGATGGACAAAGAAGAATGAGAAAAGCGTAGACAAAGGTTCATTGGCTTTTATGATAACAGAAAAGGAACATGTTGTTAAAGAGTACCCTATGAGAGAAACTCCAGGTGGTAGTTATGTGCATGTTCCCTGGACTAGGCAGGACATCCTGTCATTTACAAATGACTTTCCAAAGTTAAGAGAAAAGCCAGTTGAGTGGTACCGACAGGTAGAAAGGTTTGTAAAGGTCTCGAAAGTGTTGTGGATAGATTTGGATGGATTGTTTGACATAGTAGTACCAACGGATCTGTGGTCAGAATGTAAGATTACAGTTGACTGGCCAACTACAGAATATCCAAGAGATCCTAAGACAGGAGCTCCAGGACCAGATGTGATGAAGAAATACGACAAGGTGATTACCTTTTTGAAAAATAAGATTCCTCCAAAAGAGACAGATTGGGTTAAGATTGATAGAACTACACAGGAAAGTAAGGAGAGTGTACATGCATATTATGAGCGATTGTTGTTGGTTTTCAAACAGTATAGTGGTTATGAGGAATTAAGTGAGAAGGATATGAGTCATTTTGTATACCGATTTGTATTTGGCTTGAAACAAGAAATAAGCGATATGATTAAGCAACATATGATAAACTGGCAGAATGCAAGTGTAGATGAGGTACTGAGGTATGCTAAGTATTGTAGTGATGAAATAGAGAGTAAACAGCGTAAGTTGAAAGAAAAAGCAATGTGGGCACAAGTGAAAGTGGCAGAAAAACAAGAAGCCCAATTGGATAATAATAATGGAAACGAATCAGGACAGAATAAGATGCGACCAAATATAGGTAAAGGAAAAGGACAAGTGAGTTTAGAAGAGGCAAAGAAGAAATGGCCATGTCATAATTGCGGAAAATTAGGGCATTGGAGAAATGAGTGTAAGTTCCCACCTAAACCTAATCCGGAACATCAATCATTAACTCCACAGGTGCAGAATGAGGTAGTTGTTCAACAAAGTCAGGTGCCACAACCACCACTTCCCAACACTGTTAACCAGCAAAGATACAGTACAGAAACAGGATTCTACGGAGGAGAGCAGGTAACACAGTTGCCGAGAGCAGCTAACATTTCCCAGTATTGGTTGCATCAGAGTGAGGATGACCCGGATGAAAGTTTCTGACGGTGCGCAAGAGAGGGGAAAGAGTGCGTGCTTGGCGCAACTCTAGAGGTAGATCAGTCTGGTCCCTTTGTGGATGGAGAAGTGAATGGAGCAAACGTAACATTCCTTGTCGATACTGGAGCTACCCGTTCTACTGTTAGGTCAGTCGAAATTCCGAACCTTCCTCTCTCAGGTGAATGCATCCAAGTGGTAGGAGTAGCCAATCAGCAGATTAAAACCCCACTTACTGAATTAGTAGAAGTAAAAATTGGTTCTTTTAGAAAAATGCATACATTTGTAGTGTGCGATTGTAGTCCTGTAAATCTTCTAGGTCGTGACCTTTTGTGTAAAATGAATTGCACGATTTATTGTACACCAGAAGGAATAGGTTTTCAGACTTCGGATGAAGATGTTTTGTATAAAGTAACTTTGATGAATCAAGAACCTGAAACGAATGGTTTATTTCCTGCATTTGATGCAGAAAAACTTCCAGAAGAACTAAAAGGTGCAGTAAAAGAAAGTGTGTGGGATTTTACAGGAGAGGACATTGGATTAATGAGAGAAGTTGATCCCGTAAAAGTGACAGTGAAAGAAGGGATAAGTTATCCAAACACGCCACAGTATAAATTAACTCCAGAAATAATTGAAGGAATAACTCCTGTGATAAATAAGATGACTGAACAGGGAATTCTGAAAGAAATCATGAGCAGTCCATGTAATTCACCTATTATGGGACTGAAAAAGCCAAATGGAACATACAGAATAGTACAGGATTTGAGAAAGATCAACAAAATAGTTGTACCATGCTGTCCAATAGTGCCAAACCCTGCTGTGATTCTATATCAAATTCCGCATGAAGCTGAGTGGTACACTGTGATAGATTTGTGTCATGCATTTTTCTCTATTCCTTTGCATCCAGATAGCCAGCCATTATTTGCATTCCGTTTCGGAGAGCGTATTTTGGCATGGTGCCGAATTCCACAGGGGTATACAGAAAGCCCCTCAATTTTTAATCAGATTCTAAAGAGATCTCTGGAAGATTTAAAAATGCCAGAAAAATCAGTGATGGTGCAGTATATCGATGACCTATTGGTGGCATCGAAAACCAAAGAGGCATGTGTAAGTGACACAATTGCTTTACTGAACCATTTGGAGAAAAGAGGACATAAGGTGTCCCCTTCAAAATTACAGTTTTGTCAGAAAGAAGTCCAGTATTTAGGACATAAAATTGAGAAAGGAGTGCGGAAAATAGCGACAGAAAGAGTAAGAATGATTCAAGGAATGAGAGCACCAATGACTCAAAGAGAGGTAAGAATGTTTTTGGGAATGGTTGGATATTGTCGACAATGGATAAGTGGATTTTCTTTGATTGCAAAACCATTACAAAAATTGACAAAGAAAGATGTAAAAGACCCTTTTGAGTTAAACAAAGAAGAAATGAAATCTTTCAAAGAATTGAAAAAGAAACTGTGTGAGGCCCCTGCATTAGGCATGCCTGATTATGAGAAGGATTTTGAGTTATACTGCAGTGAAAGAGATGGATGTGCATTTTCAGTACTGGTACAAAAACACGGCACCATGAAGAGGCCTATAGCTTACTTCTCAGCTGTTTTAGATCCTATAGCAAAAGCATTGCCTGGGTGTCTGAAAGCAGTTGCTGCTACTTGTGTAAGTCTGGAACAAAGTGAAGGTATAGTGATGGGGTATCCACTGAGAGTATATGTTCCCCATTCAGTAGAAATTCTTTTGACAAGAACAAAAACACAGTACATGACACATAGTCGGCTGACTAAGTACGAAAAAGTCATCTTGAGTGCAGAAAATGTGACCATAGATAGATGCATAAATGTAAATCCTTCGACATCATTGCCAGATGAAGAGAGTATAATTGAACAAGATGAAGTAGATCATGATTGTCTGAATGTGCTGGAATATTGCACAAAACCAAGAGCTGACATAAAAGATGAACCGTTAAAGGAATCCGATTATGTCATGTTTGTAGATGGTTCATGTTTACGCACAAAGGAAGGAGTGTTAAGCGCAGCTTATGCAGTATGCACAGTGGCAACTGTGATGGAAGCGTCTTGTCTGAAAGGAGTTAGGTCAGCCCAAGTTGCGGAACTAATTGCTTTGATTCAAGCATGTAAATTGGGGAAAAATGTACGAATCACGATTGTGACCGATAGCCAATATGGTTTCGGCATCGTACATGATTTTGGCCAGATTTGGTCACAAAGAGGATTTTTGACATCTGCAGGAACACCTATCAGAAATGGAGATTATGTTAAAAAACTGCTTGAGGCGATACAGCTGCCTAAACAAATAGCTGTAGTGAAGTGCAAGGCGCATAAGAAAAACGAAGACTACATAGCGGTCGGCAATAATTATGCTGATGAGATCGCTAGATATTGTGCGGAAAACATGGCGTCCCTGAACAAAAATAGAGAAAGGGAGCATGTCTCTTGTCCTTTGCTTTTCACTAATGCAGTCGAAACATGGGATGAAGTAAGGCAGTTACAAGAAACAGCAAGAGATGAGGAAAAGGATTACTGGATTAAAGCAGGATGTAGAAGACAGGAAGATAATGGAGTGTGGGTATACAGAGATGAAAGACCAGTTATGCCTGATAGCATGATTGCAGACATGGCACGGATGTACCATGGACAAGCTCATATTGGGAGAGATGCAATGATCAGACTTTTTAGACAGACCTGGTATAACCCAAAATTCAGAGCCATTGCTGAAAGTCTTTGTCAAAGATGTCTTATTTGTCAACAGTTTAACCCAGGAAGGAAAACCGTAGTGAGTCTAGGAACAATAGGACGAGAAGGAGGTCCATTCACAAGGATACAGATGGATTTCATTGAGATGCCCCCTAGTAACAGATTAAGATATGTTCTGGTGGTCGTCTGTTTGTTCTCTCGTTGGGTGGAGGCATACCCCACAAGAAGGAATGATGGAACAACAGTGGCAAAACTTATGCTACGAGAGTTCATTCCGAGGTATGGGTTTCCAGTCACAGTTGAGACAGATAGAGGAACACATTTTCAAAATGAGTTGATCCAATTGATTTGTGAAGCACTGAGTATTAAACAAAAATTACATTGTGCTTACAGACCAGAGGCTTCTGGGGTAGTAGAGCAGATAAATGGAACAATTAAAAATAGATTGGGGAAAATGTGTCAAGCTACAGGACTCAAATGGCCAGATGCATTGCCTCTTGTTCTGATGACTATCAGAAGCATCCCTGAAAAGAAAACGGGACTCAGTCCTCATGAAATGATCATGGGACGAGCAATGAGGCAAGCCCACGTACCAGTCAACAAGTTATTAACAATAACTGATGATCTAATACTGGATTATTGCAAAGGACTGGCTGATGTGGTGCGTTCTGTGTTTCATCAGGTTGGACCGGATGCGACCACTCTTGAAAGAAAAACAGCCCACGACTTGAATCCAGGAGACTGGGTCCGTATTAAAGTCCACAGGAGAAGAAACTGTCTAGTTCCGCGTTGGGATGAGCCAAGACAGGTAATCCTAGTAACAACGACTGCTGTCAAGTGTGCAGGAGTGAAGAACTGGGTTCATGCCAGCCACACAATCAGAATTCCAGAACCTACAGATCGACATGTGAGTCGGCGTCTGGAAGTGTGGGATAAAAGTTTAACGGCTGGAACAACCAAGATAAAAGAAAGGGTGCCAGAACTTGAAGATCGACCTGAAAGTCGACATCTGGAGACCCCAACGGAAAACACCTCTGTAGAAGAAGAGGAACAAGAAGAAGAAGAAGAAGAAATTCAGAAGTTCCAGAACTTGAAGATCGACCTGTAAGTCGACATCTGGAAATATCTGACACAACTTCAGGATCTGATGATTCAGCTGCAAATTGGGAAGAATTCCGAAAGAAAACTTGGGGTTATAAACCAATTAGAGAAGAAACTGAGCAAGAAATTGAGTTAGATGAACAACCAAGTACAAGTTATGGTGGAAATCCTTCAGAAACAATATTAATAGATGAAGTAGGGAAAGAAGTACACAAAAAGTTAGAAAATCAAGAAGAACCCCGAGGAGCAATAGGGATAGATAGAGAAACAGGAGAACAGGGAAATTCAGAAACAGATAAGGAGGAAAACACCAAATCGGAAGAACCCCGAGGAGGGACAGTGATAAGGGAAAACAAAAGGAGAAGACAGATCCACCAGTAGGAGATGACGAGATTATAAGTTTCAAAATAAGAGACAATAGTGAGACAGTTGAAACAGAAACAGAAGAAAGTGGAGGAGAGGAAAAAGCAAAGACTGAATCAAGAAAAAGAAATTGGAAATCAGAAAGAGAAGAAAGAGAAGGTGAAGCCAAAAGGCCAAGAAAAGGAGATAATTGGCCCAACAGCTATGTAAGAAAATTGAGATATAGAATAATAAGAGCAGAAGATGAAGATGCTGAACAAGTAAATGAGGTGACAAGTCAAAAGGGACAAGAAAAACCCAGTGGAAAAAGATTACAAAAGTCCAAAAGGACAAAGAAAGTGAATTCAAAATTTAAGTCACCTGAGTGGCTGTATATTGCATTAACTGATTACAAAGAAGAAGAAGAAAACACTCACGGAAACCAGAGACTGAGAAGTCGGATGGGAAAAGGTGAGATGCAACGAAACTGAAGTGAAGACTTATAGTGCTTCTGCCGGACGTGACAAATTTACTGGACGTGACAAATCACCGGATGTGACAACGAAAGAATTCTGGAGAGAATTAAAGAAAGTACCAAGCAAAGACTTTTTGAAAGCAGAGTGGCGTCTAAGTCATCTTGAGGTGTAGTGAGACAATTTTCTGAAACTTAACAAATAGAAAAAGAAAAATGGAAAATAATAGGGATAGAAGAGATAAATGTGAATTTATAAAGAGATGGTGCAAAATGTGCTGCTTTTGTACAGGGTTATTAATGACCATATGGATAGTATTAGCAATCACAATTCCTATTAGTGTAGCTGTGATAGAAGCAAAGAATGATACTAAACAAGAAAAAGAAACTAATATTAAAGAACAAGTTGTTTTAAGAAGTAGTGCAGAGTTGCATAAGGATAGGTCAGTAACAGATTTCTCAAAGAATGTTTTTACAAAGTTGTTGTATGAGTACGTAAAAACAATGGAAGTAAGAGATTGTTATGTTTGTATGCAGTTGCCTGCATCAGTATCGGAAGGTGTGACTTATCATCACTTACCTTTGACTTATGGAATAACATGTAGTGTAATAGCAAGTTTATTTTATAAAACAGGTAGATTAGAATCTTATTATACTGATATAGATAAGATATTTGCAAACATTCCTGTAGTACCAGAACTTAACAAAGTAAAACCAGCAAAAGTTTTAGGAGAATTCTTTTTAGAACATAGAAAATTAACGTTAGAAGAAATAGTTGGTAACAACCTTACCTGTGAGTTAAAGAAAGAAGAAAAAGTATTTTTGGACATGGTTGAAGAAAGAAGAATGAAATTTCAAAAAGAAGCAATAAAAGAGGAAGGAAAACGTTTATGGACGTTTGAGGAAGGAAATCATGAAGGGAAAAGGATAAATGCAGCAATGACTTTAGATTGGCCACAAACAGGAAAGTTGTGCATTAAGAGAAATAAGACAGTCTATGACAATTACTTTGTAGGTTCCAGTATCTGCCATGACAATTATCAAATTCTGGGAGGTTGGGGATTCAAAGGTGGAAAGGACCCAATATTTCCAGGTATCTATTATATTTGTGGGAATAGAGCTTATTACAGGTTACCGGACCATTGGTATGGAACTTGCTATGTAGGCCTGGTCTTTCCAAAGATTTTTCACATGGACAGAGAAGAAAAGGGAACATACAAGATGATTAATAGATTTACACGTAGAAAAAGGGAAAGTTTTTCAGAAATTGTAGGTGATATTTTTGGAGCATTAATACCAGCAGTGGGAATATCTTTGAATGCATTTAAAATTCGGAAGTTATCCACAGTAGTAGATCGTTTGTCTACAGATACTGCGGGAGGGTTCTTAATGGTAAATACCGAAATGGTTGCCATGAGAGCTATGGTGATGCAAAATCGGCTTGCCCTTGATATTCTTTTGGCAAAAGAGGGTGGAGTCTGTGGAATGTTGAAAGTCCAACATTGTTGTACTTACATTCCGGATAACAGTGAAAATATACAGAAGTATATTACAAATATTACAAGTCTGCACAAAGAATTAGTCCCACTGGAGGTTGAAAGTGTTTTGGGAAAACTTGGTAGAGGGTTTTCCTCAGTAGCAAATTGGTTAACTAGGATGAGTAAACTAGTAATAGGGAAAGTTATAATAGTAGCAACTATAGTGATATTGTTAGCCATGACATTGAAAATAGTAATAACATGTATAAAGAGAAAAGTAAGACAGAATAAGATAAGAAGAAATAACAGAATAATGAGAGAAAGAGAGAGAGAAATGGGTGAAATTGAGTTGGAGAAAATGAAAGAAAGCATGTATAAAGAGACTAAAAGGCAAGATGAAGAAGAGACAGAGATATGAATAACAGAAAGTAAAGGATGAAAGACATGCTGCCTGAAAAGAAGTATGACTTGGGTTTTATGTGGTGATTTAAAAATCACCAAAGGGGGATTGATGGAGCAGTAAAAATAAAAAATTTTAACCCCTAACAAATTATATAATTAATTAATTAAAAATGTTCGTTTAAATGTATTAATCAACATTGTATATGTGGGAATGGTAATATGCCAATGTATGTGCTAAATAATCTATTAATGAATGTCCGTGTGTCTAATCATAACGTAAGAATAAAAAGCGTACTAAATAAAATAAATGCATGTTATTGTGCTTCATAGAAATAAAACGTGTCGTTGCAAAAACAAATAGTGATGGTAAGTAAGGAACGGCTTAAATGTTGCTTTCTGCTAGGTAACAACTAATTGGGGTACGTAGACGGGAGGGAAACGAAAGGGATATTTTTCTCTATTTTAATTATGTTTTATTTGCCTCAAATTAGTGCTTCTAAAGTAGAACCGAGTGGCGATATAAAATGGCCGCCAGTGGGAAGATGTGCGCAGGCGCAAGGGGACACGTGGTACGGGATGAGATTGAAGAAATCTGGAGCCTCGTGATGTCTCTGAGAGGCTAGGATGCAAGAAATGGTCAAGGCTGGTGTGACCTAATTGAACTGATAGTGTGCCGTGAGGATCAGGAGAGAGTCCGTGGGAAAGGAGCCCAAGAGAAAGGACAATGACTGCGGAGTTCTTGAATGTGTCAAAAGAAGATACAAATGGACTGATCGAATCGGATGGAAATGTTTAAGCGTATGGGAAAGGAAATGATCCAAGGACCCTTGAATCCAAGAGAACTTGATTAAAGAATGAATAAGCTGACATGCATGGACCAATGAAAGAAAAGCGTGATATTAATGTTGCAACAGTTAGTTAGCAAAGTTAGAATTGGGGTATAAGAGGGCCTACTCTTAGTGGGAGGGGGTCAGTTCCAGGGAAGTTCCAGAGAGTTCCAGTCAGAGTTCCAAGCAGTTCGAGAGTCGTGGTTGCAGTAGAGGAGACAGGTTGCAGGTAGCTGATGCTGACGAGCTGAAGTTGCTGTTGCTGTCTTAACTTTAAAGTTGAGTATGAGAATCAGGCTATTTCTAATCCCAAAGTTAGGTTAGAAATCATTAGGCTAAATTAGGAAGCTAGGCAGGTAACTAGGGTTTTTGGCTTCATGACAAAATTTCCTTTTCTGCAATAAATTGGTTATGCTTAATAAAATTGTGAATTTAAAAATGAATAATTGAATAAAGTATTAAATTCTTTCCATGCTTTTAAAATTATATAAAAATTAAGATTCTTTAAACCCAAAATGACTCAGTGGTTATTTTCCTAAATGATTGTGACCTGAGTAATTGGTTGATTGTGATTCAGCTGGTCTTAATCACTATGAACTAATTTCTTAAATGAATGATTCATCGACAAAACAATGAGCAGGAATATCTTAAGAAATAACTAAAAGAAAGTGACAAATTAAGGTAAATAGATATCCTTGCTCTTCCAGCGGTACACAAAATGGTGTTCTCCATTTAGTTCTCATGCTTCTCCTAGGAGTACAGAATTTCATACAGGTGTAAAAGGAAATCCAGGTGTGTGTGGGTGTGTGTGTTAGGCGATGTTTATGGGCCCCATCGTCATGAGGATATGAGAAATATAGTTTACCCCTGGATGACCTATAAGTAACCTGGGAGGAGAATAATTTTCATTGTACGCGCTGCATCAATCCCCACCCCGCAACGGCCACAGAAAGGACTTACCCCGCTTCATATATAGGCCAGAGGTTTCGCCAAAAATCTGCATGATTCTGAGAAGGCGCAGACCAGTCCGATCAGGACTCGTGAGAAAGAATAACACATCGTCCGCATATAGTGCTATGCGGTCGGATATTCCCGGTGACCACTCGAAGTCACTCACCTGCGCATCTATTCTCATCCATGCTGCCAGCGGCTCCATGGCCAACGCAAAGAGATATGGGGAGGGTGGACATCCCTGGCGCGTTCCTCGCCCTATAGTGAAACGTCTGGAAGTCGAGTCAGCCACTCGGACCGATGCGGTTATGTCTGTATAGAGTAGGCGAATGAGATTCAATAGCCAGGGACCAATATTTAGACGGGCGAGTAAGGCGAAAAGGTAAGTCCAACGGAGAGAATCAAAGGCCTTATCTATGTCTGCAAGGAGGAGCGCCGCCGGGCCCCTAAGTCTATCCGTGGCCACTATGGCGTTGTGGGCGCGCCTGATAATATGCCGTGTAGCCCGGCCAGGCATAAAGCCTGCCTGGTCTGGATGGACCAATTCTGTTATGTAAGGAACTAGGCGGTTGGCGATCACTTTGGCCAAGAGTTTGGCCTCTACGTTGAGTAGAGATATCGGGCGATAGGACGAGTACTGTTCCGGGGGTCAACCCGGTTTCAAGAATACGACAATTTCTGCATGTCTCCAGTCCGGCGGGAGACCCCCGCCCTCCGCGGCCGCCTCTAGAGCCGCCAGATATAGATTCAGCAATTGTGGATGGTATTTCTGAAAAAACTCACAGGGGAAGCCATTCGGACCAGGTGCCTTTTCCGTTCGCATATCTAGCAGCGCGGTTACCAATTCCTCCACCGACAAGGGGGCATCCAGTGCCTCACACGCATCGTCCAATAAAGCCTGAGGGGGAAGATCATCAATGAATTTCTGGACAAGTTCCGCAGAGATGGTCTCATGAGGAGCATACAAGTCTGCAAAGTATGAGGCAAAACAGTCAGCAATAAGTGACGGGTCTGTAGGAATTGTCCCGTCTGGAGCCGGTATAGTTGGAAGTGTCTGGGGGCACAGGGTCTGTTGACACAGGCGACGCAGCAAGGCATCGGATTTGTCTCCCCACTGGTAGATCCGGCTCCGGATAGTGAGTCAGTAAAGCCGAGCCTCATCCAAGAGCTCTCTGGTGTACAGCTGCTGTGTATTCAGCAGCTGCCTGCGCGCAATGTGTCCCTCTCCGTTTCTGCTCGGGTGCTCCAGGGTGAGCAACTGGGCTTCAATCTGCAGCAATTTATCGCGGGCCTGTCGGCGTCTTGTGACGCAAAAAGCAATGTCCGCCCCCCTAATCATGGGCTTCATCGCCTCCCATAGAGTAGCATAAGAATCTACTGTATTTGTGTTGTGTAGAAAATATTCTGCGATGGACCCATGAATGTGCGATCTGTACTTCTAGTCCTGTAGCAACCATGGCGATAAACGCCACCGGAACTGGGAGCGTCTGGGATCTAGGGACAGATGTAGGGAGACCGGTGAATGGTCTGACAGGCCCCGAGGCAAGATCGCTGCCGAAAGCAACCTGTGGGCATGGGCCGTAGAGAGGAAGATGTAATTGAGGCGAGAAAAGGACTCGTGGACTCCGGAAAAGTAAGTGTATTCATGAGTGGTGGGGTGTAGTGCCCTCCAAGAGTCAACCCACCCCAGTCCCTGAATCAGGGGTAGTAATTTGGAGTCTCGAGGTATTGGCGTTCGCACTGTGGCGCGCCACCTATCCTTTGATGGGCATAACACATCATTCCAATCTCCCCCGATCCAACGTCAGCCCGGATGGGATCTTGGTCCAGAGCGTTGTCAACCGCTCTACAAGAGTCCATGTGAGAGGGGGGGGCATAAACACTGCCTAGAATGATGGGTTCCCCATATAGTGTTCCATATATCACAACGCACCTACCTTGAGGGTCCGACCATGTCTTATTATGTATAAAGGGGACACTACGATGTATAAGGATTGCAACCCCACGGGATCCTCTAGTGAATCCAGCATGATATGTTTGTGCATAGCCAAACCTCCCCAAACAAGGTGCCTTGGTGCCTAATAGGTGGGTCTCTTGAATAAGTAAAATGTCGGCTTTATAGCACTTGGCCTGCCGCAATACGGCTCCTCGTTTGATCTTATCAACTAGGCCGTTGGTATTCCAACTTATAACTCGGAGTTCCCTTCTTCTATTTCCATTCGGGTCCTGCATTTTGGCTGGCTTTGAGATATGTGGACAAGTAAGAACATTTGTGTGGCTAAGGCAACCCCAAGATTACACACGGAAGGAGATACTGTGGCATTAACAAAAAAACTGAAATTCCCAAACAAGTTCCCTAACAATCCCCCCACCCCAATACCTCACAAACATGGAAGTATCTGTTGCGGCATGATGTTGCCCCAGGCCCCAACAGGGGGCAGTGGCGACAGTCAGCCAATGGATCCCCAATACGAGTCCCCTGCACACAGTAAATACTAGGGATCAGGGACTCTCTATACAGTAAAAGCCTGCTTAAATATGCTGTTGAATTTATACATAGTTCGAATAGTTACAGTTCTTGGTAATGCATCGGTCATGAAGCTGTAGGGTCTTCCTGGTCATCTGACGGTCGCTTACAGGATTTACTGCAAGTCTTGGATCGCTTCTTAGAGCGCGAGCGACGTCGCTGCCTGCCGTCGGTCGTGAGGGGACCACGCCCAGGTCCACTAGATAAAGAGTCTGAATCGAGCCGGGGCTGTGTATGAGGTTTGATCTTCACGGTTTCTTCAAGCCATTGGAAGACTTCCTCTGGGGACTCGAAGAAGTGTGTGCGCGACTGGTATGCCACTCACAATCGAGCTGGGTACGACAAGGAGTACTGAAGCTTGAGGCCCCGGAGGCGAGCTTTGGCCTCGAGAAATGACTGTCTACGCTGCTGTACAAGTTTCGTGTAGTCCGGAAATATCAATATGCGCTGGGAATCATAGGTAAGGGAGTCTTTCGCTCTTGCTTGTTGTAAGATTATGTCCCTGTCTCTATAATTGAGGAGACATGCAACTATTGGGCGAGGACGGGCACCAGGCGGTGGCTTCTGCAGTAGTGCCCGATGAGCGCGCTCCAGGACGAAACATGAAGATAACGCATCTGGCGTGAGCCATCCCCTGAGCCACTTGGTAAGAACATCTTCCACGTTATTTCCTTCGCATCCCTCCGGAAAACCAATAAAGAGAAGATTATTTCTGCGGGCGCGTACCTCCGCATCTTCCACTCGCACCGCCAATCCCTGCGTAAGCATTTCCAGAGTATTCACTTTTTTCTTTAATGTGCCCACTGTGTCCTCCACAGTCGAAATCCGGGACTCTGTTTCAGTAATACGCTGCACAGCATTTCGAAGGTCCTGCCGAAGCAACATGCCATCTGCCCCCACCATGCCTATTTTGGTCTCCAGCGTTTCTCTTGACTGTGTGATCGCTGCCAATAACGCCGCATAATCCGGCATAGACATCTCAGGGGCACACAGCGAAGGTCCCGGGGCCACTGCAAAATGACAACTTTTTAAATGTGGCATTTTCAGAATTGCAACTTAAAATCCGACTTTACCATTAAAGAGGGTTTAAAATTAGAATTCATGTGAGACCAGACTTAACTTTCCTACATGGTCTCAATCAAACATTATCACTTATTAAATTTAATAATGTAACCCAATGTTATCCCTTAAGAGATGTCGTTTTTCACTACCTGGACATGTAAAACTTAAAAGTACATATCCAACATTTTAAATACAATGCACCCTGCCCTATGGATTGTTTAGGGCCTACCCTAGGGGTGACATAAATGTGCTAAAAAGGAAGGTTTAAATCTGGCAAAAGGCTTATTCTGCCAGGTTAAAAGGACAGTTTAAACTGCACACCAGCTGCAATGGCAGGTCTGAGACATTTTCTAAAATGCTACTTGACCAAATGGCTTAATAAGTGCTGCATGCCCACTAATAGCATTTAATTTACAGGCCCTGGGTGTATGTAGTACCTCTTTTCTAGGACTTTTAAATTAATTAAATGTGGCAATCAGGTGTAAGGCAATTTTACCATGTTTAAAGGGGGGAGCATAAGCATTTTAGCACTGGTGAACTGTGTTTAAGTGCACAGAGTCTTTAGACCACAGAGGCCAGCAAAACAGGAGGAGTGAAGGAAAAAGGTTTGGGGGAAACCTCACCAGGGATTGAAGGTATAACAAGCAGGAACTACCACTCGAACTTCTCACACCCTTTCCTACAGCATTTACCCACACACTTGGAAACCAACTATACCTTCTCTGGCTCAAGTGCTTCCAGTCGCCCTCATGCAGCTCCAATTCAGGGTGCCCCCCTTAAAAGCTCCTCTCTTTACCTCTTCTTGATCTCTGTCAGTATTTTTAACTCAGTGAAGGCCCATAACAAGACGGCTAGAGCAAATCTTTGGTCCACATTCTCAGTGCACACAATCAATGCACAGACCACACAGACCAACTCTATGTGCGTTGCAGACAGGGTAAGAGAGCCAGGGCCGGACTGGCAACCGAAACCAGCCCTGGCAAACTGCTCGGCCGGCCCCCCCTGGGGTGAGGGGGGGTGCAGCCGAGCAGTTTGCGAGCGCCGGTTTTGGCCTATTTTGTTACAGGGGGGCGATATTGCCGACCCCCGGTAACAAAAACGGCCCCCCAGGGGCTCAAAACCGGCCCCCACCCTAGCGGCCCACCGGGGAAACGCCCGGTGCCCGCTACAGCCAGTCCGGCCCTGAAGAGAGCTGCAACACTATACCATTGGCAACAAGGCACTACATAAATGTAAACCAATAAAAATACAGTGTGACCTCCACTCTGAGTAGGGCCGTTCCTTTTACCGAAATCTGAGTAACTGTAAAATAACGGCCAGTACATCAGTAGCATATTTTAGCCAGTAGATGACATTGTCTAACACCACCTTTTTTTAGTAATTCTCTTTATGATTTTACTTTGCTGTGTCTGATAACTTATTACTTGGTAAATTAGGCAATAAAACGCAGTTTATATTCGTGTTTTTTAAGCCTGGAGACTCAGAAGAAATTGTCTAAACCCCTGCCACTACCAGCATGCATGCTTTCATAGCAGCAGTTTTCATTCTGTGTGCCATTTTCAGGAGATTAGTTGAACTTGCAAATCTACCCTCCCCTTCGGACTATAATGCGTACCTTGGGTGGGTGCCAATATTCTCATGTCACTGCACCTTAAAAGGATGTTTTAGGTGTTCTACTCCAACATACCAGTATTTATTTTCTGCTTTCAATGAACGGCATTATCTGACTCAGTGATGGCTATACCAAACCCTGCAATTAAAATCAAATCACTACTAGATGCACTGCTTTATTTATTTATATTTATGTTAAATAGGCATTCTATATTTTGGGTGCTTTATGAGGTCTTTCTGTTACTTCAGAGCCCTTTTCTAAAGGGAGAGAACAGCTTGCTGATAAAATGGAAGGTTGAAGTTCAGTCGGGATTGATGCGAGATCCCCGTCTGAAATGTGTCACCGTGACAGTTCTTTTCTGTTCAGTTTATGTAAAACAAAGCAGAATAGTTCCGTTTTCAGGAGTTTCCTGGCCAGATGTAGAGTGGTTTAGATTTCAGATGCGGTTTGAACGCATTTGAAGGTTGGGTCCCTGCTCTGGGGGCACACTAGTGCTAGATGGGCAGTCTGGAACATATGCTCGATTTTAATGAGGAACCAACATTATCAGCTGAGACCAGTTAATATCCTGGAACCGTCACACGTCGTAGACTAGAAAGAGACAATCCACAAAGCACAAATCACAAATACAACTATTCATGCGAGTTATCCATCAAGAATCCAGTCTATTTCACACACGTTAGCGAGTGGCAGGAGGATACCGTGCAGACAGAACAGATGTTTATAGCGCTTCACTAAACAGATGGAGCTTGAAAGTACATTTGTTGTTCATTCTTTCATGGACAAAATGCCGCCAGGGGTCTAACCAAAGATCCAGCAGGTAAACTCAATTGTGCATGAAAGCAGCAGTGATCCCAGGAGAGGTTGTCACTGGGAAAGGAAGAAGGGCAGCCTGATATCTCATTCGGACAAAATACGAGCATTCCAGTGATCTCCATAAAATGCCACAGATATATCTTGGTCTTCTCTATCATTTCACAAGAAACCTAAAATGAGCCACATGCTACGGCAACTGTAAACCATATCAAGAAAATTGTACATTTTAGACCCCAAGGGATAGATGTATCAATATTTCGCGAGAGGCAATGCAACAAGACAACCTGCTGCACTGTGCTGTGTGAAAGGGAGTGGGCAGGAATATACTATATTTACCAACATAGGGCGCATTCCTGCTCTCTACCTGCGCTGGTGCATAATTTGATGTCTAGCACCAGTGCAGGCAGCCGTATGCTATGGTGCAAAGGAGCCTGCATTGGAAGCAGGATTGTTTTTGTGCAGGAAGGCACACCTTCTTGGTACAAATCTTGGTAAATATGGGAATGCTTTTTAATCAGAAACAAAGCCCCTGGTGTGTCTCACACACATAATTCATGATACATGGGATTTCCCCTATTTTTTCGTTAGGGTGGAAAACGGTTCTAGCACCACCATGATAGGCTACTATCTGCCGAATTTAGAGACGACTGCTTGCCCAGCAGTGATCTCTGTACCTTGAGAGGAATTGCCGCTATGGTGACTCCCTTCAAAGAACAAGACATTTGTTGGATGACTGCCATGGGTTTAGACAGCTGTCCACCAAACTTTTAACTTTTTTTTGTTTTTAAAAGCAAACTTCAAAAGTGGGAATTTGCTATTGGAAAACCAAAAACTATTGAGCCATACACCCTGGGAATCTTCTCCCACAATGTGAGGGGCAACATTATTTTCTGACCCTGACTGCTAGGTTTTTCCTGGCAGTAATGGACAGAAAAAAAGAAAAAGGACATCAGTCCGTCCACTTAAATAAGACGGGTGGTGTAATGTGCGTCCTCTGATGGCTCCTGCTCTGTCAGACTGTTAGAGGAAGCTTAGCGTTGATGGAGCCAACAGAGACTCCTTTGACAAAAGCTTGTGGTCCATCTGTCTCTAAATGAGTCTGAAGGACCATGAGTTTGGTGGGCAGGCTTGAGATAAAGAACCTGTCTAAAAAACTCAAATTTGTCACCTTAGTCTGCAGAGGAGAGCTAGTCCTTGAAGGCCTCTTTGACTCTTCAGGGTAGCTGGGTAGAAAAGTCAAGGCTAGCACTTAGGAGGTGCTGTGAAGATTAAGAGCAGACACAATTATCACAATCATAATAAAGACAAAATTCCCAGCCAGGTTTAATACTCTGAAAAGGAAAATATCTTTAATACCACCTTACATATCACAGCATGAACATAGTTTTTGACAACAAAATCTACTATTCATGAATACTGTCCTGGTCATAATCACAGTACTGCTTGAAAATCAGTGTTCAGAAAATGAAGGGATCATGATCCTCTTTCAAACAAAGCAATGAACTAACATTGACGCATCGTAACACAAAAATGAGATCGTTAAGGTGCTATGCTTCATAAGGTAAAGAACAATATAGGCAGAAGTTTTCAAAGTGTGCTATAAATGACCAAATGCATATCCATCCACTAACCTTTTTGTTATAGTGAAAACAATTTTAGATATATATTCATGCCATGGCAGTGAAAATAAATGGGGCCCAATGACCCATGTTATTGAGAGCAACTGCACATAATAGTCACCCATTTATTTCTACAGTGCAAAAGTCAATTTTATTCTTATTACCACCTTACAGCAAAATTGACATGAGGAAAACATTTTTTACTGCCTCACAGATTGCATGTAAAATTCCTGTACACAGGGAAAGAACTCTCTTAAAAGTGACCAGATCTCTTCATTGAGATTTTACCTTACTGCACAACTTTACCCCATTACATCCTTGTTTTGGTTAAATTCCTTTTGTTAAAACACATACAGATGAAAAACTGCCAAGGCATAAACCATATATGCAGATGCAATGAGTATCACAAATGCTATTTCTTACCATTATTGAGGGAGGGGAAGGGCATCACTCGATGCTTCATATCTTATGGGTCATGGCCCCTTCCCAAACTCACCAATGGTAATAAATGTCATATCGTACTCTAGGTATTTCTATATATAACACATATCTTTATCCATGTATTGCCAAGTGGCGGTCGCCACTGGGTGGTTATAGTTAGGATCGTTTTTCCATGGAAAATGCATTTTTTGGTTTGCTTATATCTTTGTTGCTATTTAATGAACCTTCACTAAACTTTCCAAAAAAGGTTTTCACCTCAGCTCCTTCCTGCAAAGTTCCAAGGGGATCCGTCAAGCGCCAGCCAAGAAAAATGGGGTTCCCAAAACACGGTTTCCCCATTCATTTTTCCATAGGAACTTTAAACACAGCTCCAGCCCAAACCTCTGATTGGATTTACACCACATTTGGCAGAAAGCCAGTAAATCTATTCAGTAGTCTGTGAACAATTAATGCTCAAATAATGTTGTCTATTTCAAAACGTGGAGGATCCGCAGAGCCTATGCAGAGATCTGATTGGCTGTCACCACATAAACCAGGAAGTTGTGGCAGCCATCTTAGGACTTGGGACTCCGTCCCGACTCTTTAAAAAAAAAAATGACATAGGAGCCTGGGCAGGGATACTCTGACCCCCTAGACCTGGTGGTGGGATTCCAGAGGGGCCTCACCTTGCTTTTTTGAAGTTTGCTTTAAATTCTCAGAGGATCCGCTAATCTGTGGTAAATTTTTTTAGAAAGTATGCGTAATAAAAAAAAGACCCCTGAGTCGGGTTAGGGCCCGGAATGGAGGTGCATTGGTCGATTAAGCGGAGGGGGCAAAAGGCCCATCTCCCCGAGCCTAAAAACGCCCTGCAGACCTCATCCCCCGGGCCGAGTTAAGAAAAGAAGGAAGGGGGACGTGACCCACCTCCCAGAGTTCAATTAAGCCCAGGGACTCAAATCTGTAATAAAAAGGGAGGGGGGCCATGCAATTTCCCTATCTGACCCTTTAAAGGCCCGGAAACCCAATCCCTCGGGGTCAGTTCAGTTACTGTGTTACAGGGAGCCCACTCCCGGGACACAGTAGTGTCCCTGCCCACAATGATGTGGGATGGGGCAACATATGTTTGCTCCCACCTGGCAGGATCATTTTTTAATCTCCCACCAGATTGGAGCCAACATGCCTTTATTGCCAGCAGGAGTGCAGGCAGGGAAGGCAAGTCTGCTTCCACCTGGTGGGAGATTTAACATGCTCCTACCGGCTGAGAGCAGACTTCTGCTCTTTTTCTCTGCCAGCACTCCTGCTGACAGGGAAACAGAACAGCTATTGGTCCTGCCCGGCGGGAGCATGAAAAAAATATCTCCTCACTCCAGGCAGGAGCAATGCCTGCTCCTGCACCATGTGGGCAGTCGGCTGGAGCAGCGGGGGCTCTGGGGCTCCTCCCAGGCAGTTTCCCTTCTGGTTCCAGGAACCCCATCCCCAGGGCCAAAACATATATACTAAGGGGGGGGCAGCCCCGCAGCCTCTTTCCCCTTTTTATTGAATGTGACCCTAGGAGATGGGGTCCGTGGGGCCAATTAAGGCTGAAGGAGGGAGGGTGCACCCCCTTCCTTTAATATATATGTTTTGGTCCCAGGGAATGGTGTCCCTTGACCCTGCTGGCCAACGCTATGCCAAGCATGCCAAAGGTTGTTGGTGGTATGGGGTTGCCAGTCTGAAGGACGTTGGCTGCCTTCGTGTGGCTTGGCCAAAGGGCCTGATCACAAGCCAGGCCCTGTAGCCAATGTGGGGATGGCTGCCTGTGGGGAGGGAGTTGGCCAGAGGTCCAGGCTGCAGCCCTGGCCCTGTGGCCAATCTCTTGCTGCATGGTGCGGCCAGGTCTTGTGGCCAACTATGGCCATGCACAGCGTGGGGTTGGCTGCCTGTGGAGGGGTCGCAAAAGGGCCTCTCACCCCTAAAGGAAACCCTCACAAATTGAAAGCACCCAATAAATGTGATAAAAGTTGTCAAATGCTTGCTGTTAGTATTATTATTAATTTAATTTTATAAGGCGCTCAGCTACCCGGAGGTTTCCCGGCGACATCAGACTGTTGCAGGCAGGAAAGGGAAACATTATTGGTTAAATAGCCATGTCTTAAGACTTTTTCGGAAGTTCTTGTGGTTAACTTCATGCCGAATTGGCTTAGGGAGAGAGTTCCATAATAAGGGGGATAGGTAGGAAAAAGACCGGCCACCCATACGCGATCTTTTGATCCTAGGGACTGAAAACTTGGCCTGAGTCAAGGATCGTAGATGACGTGTTGGAAGGTAGGGATGGACTAAGGCATTCAGATATTGCGGTGCAGTGCCCAATTTAATTTTATGCATATAACACAAGGCCTTGAATTTAATGCGGCTCTCTATCCTCAGCCATGCAAGTCGAGGAGGGAACCTGATATGGAGGCTTTTCTGGGCACCTGGCAAAGCAGCCTTGCCGCCGAGTTCTGTACTACCTGAAGCTTTCGAACCACCTCCTTATTGGCTCCCAAGTCCAGGACGTTGCCGTAGTCCAGTCTAGATGTAATCAGGGCTTGGACCACAGTTCTTTGGATGGAACTAGGCAACATCCATAGTATTTTTTTGAGCCATTTTAGGATGGTGAAACAGGTTGCGGCGACCCTTACTGCTTGCTGCTTCATTGACAACTGATCGTCAATGATTATGCCCAGATTGCGAACCATATGTAGCGGCTGGGGAAGATCACTCATTTGGGGGCCAATGTTGTGGGCCCCAAAGATCTTTATTTTTCCGAGGATTAGGACTTCTGTTTTTCCACCATTTAGCTTTAACATGTTGGTGTGCATCCAACTGGCTATATTTTGCAGTCCTACCTGCAAAGAGGATAACTTAGATGCTTCATTTGTAGAAAGAGAGAAGATTAACTGGGTATCATCAGCATAAGAATATATGCATAGCCCTGTCTCTTCCGCTATTGTTGCCAGAGGTCTGACATAAATATTAAATAATAATGGGCTAAGAATAGAACCCTGTGGCACTCCATAAGGGGCAGCGTGGGACTTAGAGCTCACTGCCGCTGAGAAGACCTGGAACGTCCGGTCAACCAGAAAGTCAGCAAGCCATTTGAGTGCTTTCCCCGCAATGCCTACCGATTGAAGAGCTTTAAGTAGGATATTATGAGACACAGTATCAAAAGCTGCACTCAAATCAAGAAGTATGAGTGCCACGGTCTCACCTATATCAAGGCGTTGACGCAAAATTTCTGTAACACCTAAGAGCGTGGTTTCTGTCGAGAATCCAGCTCTGAAGCCTGATTGTGATGTATGTAGAATTTCTTGAGAGTCTACAAATTGTGTCAGTTGTTGATTAATATGTTTTTCTAAAATTTTTGAGAAAACTGGAAGTAGAGAAATCGGACGGAAATTAGATAAATCATCTGGATTGGCATTAGCTTTTTTCAAAAGTGGCCGAACCATGGCATGCTTCCATGCCACTGGAACAGTTGCTTCTAACAAAGATGCATTAAGCAGCTCCATAATAATTTTAAGTGATGGTGGTTCCAATTTTTGAAGAATAGTAATGGAGAGAGGATCTGTAGGCGAACCAGATTTCAGGCTATTTAAGATGAGTCTAAAAGAGGAGGTCTCCAAAAGCTGCCAGTTTTCTAGCAACTTTGTAGGCATGATGATTTCATTTATCAGTGGTACAGTGCAACTAGATGTATGGAGAGAGCTCCTTTTTGATTTCCCTCATTGTTTGTTATTACATTCAGTTCAGCATAGATTTTCTCTATTTTGCCAATAAAGAACTTGGCTACATCCTCACAATGAGCTTCATTGAGCACAGGGGGGTAGGTTGGCAAGCAGCTCCTGAAAGATCTTTGACTACTTTAAATAAAACCGTCAGACTGTTTTGTGCCGATGCGATGGTGTTGTTTACATATTCTGCTCGAGCAGCTTTGCAAAGGGAGTGATAGTCCCTTTTAGCCAATTTGTAAGTATGTCTGGATTCAGGCGCATAATCCTTCCTCCAACATCTTTCCAATGCTTTACATTTGCTTTTTTCTGTTTTCAACCGTTCTGAGAACCAGGGGGCAGGAGGACGATGATTGTTCAATTTTTTTTGAGACATTGGAAGGCACGCATCGGTAGATGCTGTGATCCAAGTATGGATGGTATCCAGGTCTGCTAAGTTAATAGAGGTGATAGTAGGAATATTTTTCAAAAGATGTTGATTAAATATGTCAATATCTAGATTCTTCCAGTTTCTAGACCCTGGAAAAATAGATGGACATTATGCTGCTGGGAGGTCTGTGGTAGAAAACCACCTCATTCCCCTGGTCATAGCCAATAATTAATTCATGGGAGGTAAGGGAAACGTATCCACCTGGGTGCTCTTGTTCAAATCCCATAAGTCAATGCCCAACCATATTTTGCCTTTGGCCTTGCGAGCTACCACCAGCGGGCCACCCATTCAGAAGACTGTACACGTTTTATGATACCTGTTCTCTCAAGTTTAGCTAATTCTGCAATGGCTTCCTCTTTAATACCTAAAGGCATATTCCTCACCTTGTGCACACAATGTTGCGCTGTTCCCTTAAGAATTATTCTGCACATAACTCCATTTAGTCTCCTTATTTTTCCTGAAAAAAAAATTCAGAAAACGATTGACAATGGTATTCCTTTCTTTTTGGTCTAGTGGGTCTGAAATTCCAAACAACACAGGGCTGGGCTGGGCTGTCAGGATCTAGCAACATGCCCAGTTCCACTTTGACACTCCCTTCAAGTACTGATGGTCCCTTTATAGTGACATATAACTTTTCGATTTGTTTTCAAGTTTTTGTTTATGGAATCCAAATAATTCTATAGGTTCTCCTGTACAAATTTTGGTGTTTGATATCCAGCCGCTGTAGACTTGTCCCCAAGACACATACATACAATTCCTCCCAAACCCCTTTGTTAATTATGATAAAAGAAGAACCAGAGTGGGAGATCAACTTCACATTCTTCCCTCTAGCTGCAATATCACAAATTAGTTTTTTTCCTCACCTGCCGACCACTCCTAAAACCACTCCCCCTATACTTAACATGTATTCCTTCCAAACTATCTTCTGAGGTATCACCCACTTTGCATAAATCTTTTACAATACATTTGATTGTCGAACCTTTATTATTATGACACACCCTGGCAAAGTGTCCTTTTAGCCCACAATTAAAAAAATGTTGGTCTAACGCTGAACATTTCTTATCATGAGTGAAGTGATCTGTGTTTCCACATCCGTAACATCTCCCTTTCAACCCATCCATCATATGTTTGTTGGCATTAGAACTTTGCAAATCACTGTTTTTGTTGTCTACTTTTTTAGGATCAAATCTCCTATTCATAACTTCATTTCCTTATTAGATTAATTGTTTAGTGCAGCCTTAGCACATCTCATATTTACTAATAGCAACTTTACTAATTATGGCCAACACTTCCTTTAAGTCTGCCTTTCCACTGACCCACAGCAGCCTATCCTGTATATCAGCGTTGCCTCAGGGCATTGTAATTTTGTCCCTGATCAACTCATTATGTAAATTCTCAAATATACACATCAAAGCTCATTTTTTCAATGCGGAGACGTGGTTCTCAGCTTTCTCGTTGGGACCTAGCTTCCTATGATAAAAATTATAATATTCAATAGCAACACATACTGTTGGTGGAAAGTATCCGCCCAAATTTTCTAAAGCATGAGTGATAAATCTCCTTCATCACCAGATTTAGTTTTTTTTAACTATCCAGTTGTAGATTTTGAGAAAACCCAGACCCAAACAATGCAGAAGGATTTTCTTTTTCCATTCCAGAGAAAAATTCTTATCATCAAAAGTTGCCAAATAAGTCAAAAATAATTTATCCATTCGTCTCCTTTCATTGTTGGATCACTTTCTGTAACCATAAAAGATTGTGGTTATGGAAGGTGTAATTGACTCATTGTGGTCATAAGTAAAAGTATGTACTTAGTCTACGGAGCAGTAGATACACTTGGTAGTAACAGGACTTGTGTTGTGGCAAGGAATAATAGTACACACAAAAGAAAGAATAAATATATCCTCTTTATATCCATAGGAATTTGTGCCCAAAAGTGTTCTAACTTATCAGTCTCTTGTAGTAAATATAAGTAAATCCATAAATAAGGCCAATTAAAGATGGCCCTCAATGTTGGATTGGTAATGTGAACAGTGTGCTCTAAAAGTGTTCCAGCTTATCTCGTGTAGAGTACAGCAAATTCAACAATTAGACCAATTAAAGATGATTGTCAAAATTGCGTTGGTAGATGAACAGTTCGCTCCCGGTTTCTCTACAAAGCAGGGATAGAACCGACCTAAAATGGCTCCCACACTGAGCCAGCAGGGTTTGCACACTTCACGTGAAGGCATCATGTGATGACAGAACGCTGTGCATTTCCAGGGTGTCATGGGAACAGAAGCAGAGCATCTTAAGAGTAAATAGATACTCCAGTGGTGCTGCACATGTAGATAACCTTTAGCTGGCTGTTGGACTTGACCCTTTTTGCAGGGTCATCCCCTAACCTTTTGCCTTTACCCTCCTGTTTTCTGAACCCGTCTTTGTTGGCTTTTATTACTCTTCTCACTTTGCTACTGCTAATCACAGCTAAAGTGCTTACGGTCTCTCCCGTAAACGTGGTGAAATTGGCTTAAACCCAATTGGCACATTTAATTTACTTGTAAGTCCCTAGTAAAGTGATACTACATGTACCCAGGGCCTGTAAATTAAAAGCTACTAGTGGACATGCAGCACTGATTGCCCAACCCACTTAAGTAGCCTTTCAACATGTCTCAGGCCTGCACTGCAGCCTCTGTGTGCAATTTTAAACTAGAATTTCAACTTGGCAAAAAAGAACTTCCCTTTTAATACATATTTCACCCCCAGGGTAAGCCCTACACAACCAATAGGGAAGGGTGCAGTGTATTTAAAAAGTTGGACATGCACTTTTAAGTTTTACATGTTCTGATAGCGAAAAACTCTTCAATTCGTTTTTCACTACTGCAAGGCATATATCTCACATAGGATAACATTTACTTACCTTATTGCATAAGTGATAACTTTCAATTGGAAGCAGGCAGAAATGTAGAGTTTTGGTGTCTAAAGAATTGTAAAGTGAAATCCTCTTTAATGGTAGAGTCGGATTTTGAGCCACAATCCTGAAAATGCCTCCTTGTACCGCCTCACCTGGGGAGGCGTAGCATTTTTATACATGCCCAGGTCTATCAGTAATGACAAATCTATAAATGCACCAAATCCACCCATGTAATGCCTCCCTGGAGCAGAGTAATGCACCACAGTGATTTGCACTGCATTGCATTACTCTAGATTTATCAAGCCACACAAAGCCATGCAAGGTGGCCTTGCATAGCTTGATATATCTAACTTAAGAGTTGTGTCGCTCTTGCACCCCAATGCATGGCGAAAGGGCAAACCACACTCTCTAATAAATATGCCCAAAGGGTTTAACAATAGTCTTTTGTTTCCCCAGACAAGATGGGACCTGAGTAAGGCGGAGGAATCTCCAGAACCCTCAGGGGGTGGAAGCCTATAGAATCTTCGCCTACTTGAAACTGGCCCCAAGTATAAATAGTGGACCCTCAGACCCAACTCTTCAGGACACCTCTGGACCTGTGGAAGACTCAGAAGGACTGCTGTGCTGCTCTGCTGCAAGAAGGGCTGCCACTCTGATGCCCTGCTACTCTGCTACCCTACTGCCTTGGTAAGAAGGATTGGACCTGCATCTTGAACCCAGCTCTACCAAAGGGACTCAAAGTGCTAGTTGGCTGGCATCCTGATCAGAGCCTCAGGTACAGAAAATGCTCCAACCATCTTGAACACTGCAACTGGACTCTGCCTGCCTTGGGCCCTGCCCCTCGAATTGGTGCTACCCCAGTTCTGGACCTTTGGAAGTGGGCCTGAAAGTGCTCTGCTAGACCTGCTGTGGTCCTCATCGGAACCGACGTGAGGGGATGCACAACCCATTAAAGCCTCGCCGTATAGCTGCCAACTTCATCGGAACCAATACAGAGTAACACTAAGCTTCGCCACACAGCTCACCAGAACTGGTGAAGAGCAACGCAAAGCTCCACAAAGCCATGCCGCACAGCTTCAAAGGAACTGACACTGGACGACGCAAAACAATGCAATGCTCCGCAACCAGCATTTAAGGTACTTTGTTCAGCAGGCCTAACTTGGTCCCTGTATCTGGCCCATGCTCCATCGTGGTCGGCCTGAACTTGTGACTTTGTCCCGGTATTGTAGGATCAGATAACCACAGTTGTCTCTTTTTGTATTTTAGCACTGTTTTTATCTAAACCTTTAAAATTGCATATCTCTGGTTCTCCTAATTGGATGTTTGTTGTTTGGATCTCAAATATTTTGTTACAATACACTCTAGTTTTCTAAATTGGTGTGGGATTTTTCTTGTGCTGTGTTCTCACTTTGTTACTGTTTGAAGTGTTGCATACATTCTTTACACATTACCTCTAAGACAAGCCTGACTGCTTTTGTGCCAAGCTACCAGAGTGTTAAGCACAGGTTAATTTGGGGTTTGATTATGTTTCACCCTGACAAGAATTGTGGGTACTGCTTGAGAGGGGTTTCACTTCCCTCAATCTGTAACCCAATTTTCTACACTGGTGACTACAGTAAGATGCATAGCAATGTGGAGAAAGCATCAACAATATCATGCCAAGTCAGGAAACATCCCTTTTACCTTAAGGAGGCTAGTAGCTTTACTGCACCAATATGGCAGGGCGGACCAATATTTATTTTCCCAGGTCCCATATCTGGTCCTGTGTAGGTTCCAGGCTTGAGAGCGTGTTGCCATAGGGTCCAAAAAAGGAGGTGAAATGTCTTCCTTTCAACATTTTTTTTATAACTTCTCCAGCTCGTATTCAGAGCACAGCCTCCTGCCAAGCCACCAGCCACACTGTTCGCAGCATTCAACCACATCAAATAGAACCCATGAAATGTCAATATGTGTTGCATACCAGAGTCCGCACAAACGTAAAAGAAAGACAGTAGAGTGCTGTAATACATCTGGATAACAGATAGCAAGCCACTGGAGACTGTTTCCAATTGTCCCTAATTAGATATCTGGTTTGATGACAGGTTTATATCGAAATCCTTATTTCAATCAATGAAGAAGTCTCTATGCAGTCTATCTTTGTTAGTGAGTAATGGGCTTGTTGGTTCAGTGGGGTGTAAACCCTGATCAAGCAACAGCCAGAGCACCTGTCAAGGTGAACCATAAATCTCACTAACTTAACCTGTTCTTAACCCTCTGATAGATTGGCACAAAAGCAGCCAGGCTTAACTTAGAGATAATGAGAAACATATTTATGCAGGGCACAATCAGTAATAAAGTGAAAACACATCATTAAAAAAATTCCACTCCAATTTAAAATAATAGATCACGGGTCAGATACAAGAAATGGGTTGGGCCCTGTCGGCATTTACCTTCGAACTCAGAAAAAAGTTCATGAAAAAATGTCTTAGAAGGTAAAATTCAGTGGGGCATGTCTTCAGGCGTTGTCTGAGGAGGAGGCAGCATTGTAGGGAAGCCACTGGATGAAGTCACAGTCAAGATTTCTATATTCAGACTTAGGGGCTCATTACGATGACGGACAGAAAAGCCCTCCGACCGCCATGGTATCGGGAAGAATCCCCCCGCATGAGCTGCAGCATTTCTGTCGGACAAATTACGATGCAATGTACGCAGATGCAGACCGCGGCGGAAGAAGGCCACAAAAGACCGCCCACCACGTTCAGAAAAGCTGCAAATCCGACCGCGTCGGACGGGGAAAGCTGTGCAAAGGCTTGAAAAGGCTGCCCCTGCCGCGGCATGACCGCACGGCCAATTACGATGAGAATGCGGAGCTGGTGGACCGAGCACTGCGTCCGTCCGCCGCGCACGCACACAGGCCAAATGAATGCCGGACGGAACCAACTTCACAACAATGCCCGAAGTGTGCCTGTACCCCCTGCTTTAATACTCCTAAACTGAGAAAAATCCTAACTTTAAGACTTTCGGTATTCACAGAAGGCATTTAGGAGTCCTAAAGTTAGGACTACTAATTTCTGTGAATACCGAAATGAGTAAGTTCATTCTGTGAATACCAAAATGAGTAAGTGTATTCTGTGAATACCAAAAAGTACTAACTTTACGTTTTTGACGTAAGTTAGTTCTGTGAATCAGGCCCATGGTGTACATAGTGTTGACGGCGTTTCGATCCCTTAAGTAAATGCTGGGATCATCATCAGGACATTTTAAGTTAACATGCCTGTATACAATAGCCTGTAATTGCACGAACCATGTGAAAAAATAAAGGAAGAAAACAAGGAAGAAATAACACTGAGTTAAATTTCGGACAATTGAGAGTACATCCAAAAGTGCTCGTGAAGTTGTCTCGAGTGTGTTACCAAACGTGATGCGCGACGCTAATAAATAAAAGGAAGTGCACGTGAATCATCCGTGCTAGATGATGAAAGGTGTAAAAGAAAGATAGACAAGGGAAAAATAGAGCCAGGGATCAAGAGGCAGAGCGGCATGATCTGGCGAAACCTTAGTAGAATCGGTGAAAATGACTTTATCGGTAGACGTGATGTGAAGACAAAAGAAGGCGCAGATTTCTGCTGTTACCAAATAGGTAGTGAAAGAGGGTATCCTATGGATATCTTCCCTGGATGGGGAACAAGAGTCCACGGTGCACAGAGGCACTGACAGTGATTCTGAAGGGGGTGGAAATAAATTAAATCACTGTAGGGACTGGAGCTGAGACCTGAAGGCGCTGTAGGGTAAAGTCAAGCTCAGACGTACCTATCCCAAAGGGGATGAAGCGCTGGAAATGCACAAGGCACAACAGGGAGAAGCCCAACCAATGGGGATGATGCTGTTGCTATGGGGGCGTGTAGTACTAGGCGTGTCCTAGCAGGATTGTGAACATCGCCGGATTCAATTAATGTTGGAGCACAAGATAAGCGGTTGCTTGACACGATCTGGAAAACAGCGCTGTGTTAGTTGCGAGAGTTGCAAAATATGGGAAAATTGTGGAAATCGCCAAGGCTGTGGGCGCGCTTACCGCTGAAACTAAAGTGCCGGGATCGGCATGTAGATAAAAGCGAGCCGCATTCGCGGTCTCAATTCTGGGTGCGGGTCGAGCCTGCAATAAAAACATTAAAGGAGTGTTTTAGGACCAGTGCCTTTGGTCCAGCTAACTGAAAAATCCGTGAGGGATCGGCGTGCTTACCGGGTGGAGTAGGGATGAAGTCTCAGCGTCTGCTTCCGGTCACGAGATGCGTGAAGCCGAAAAGCCGAATTTAAGGAATTGCGGTCATGTGACCATGAAGGCATGGGATTAGAAGCACAGCGGGTGAATCCGAACATGGCGGCCATTTTAAGAAGGGGAAGGTTGTGTGATTACGCGCTATTCCTTAGTGAAAAAAGAGAGAATTAGAGTGAATAAGAGTGCGAGATATAGACAGGAGAGGGGCGCAAGAATAATATCATGGGAGAATCAGACACAGAGGGAACATCAATTGGTGAAAATTGCGTTTCTTTAAAAAAACAATATAATTCCACTGAAGCCATGGACAACAAATTTGTAAAAAGGCAAAATACAAGTGAAGGGCGTCAAGCTTCTCAGTATCGTAAAAAATCAGATCAAAGAGGTCCAATGCTCCAGGCGGTTAAGACCAGTGTGGATAGTCCCAGTCCTCAAAATCCATTTAAACTCCTCCTTGTTAAGGAGCTGATGGATGTCAGCACCCCTTGCTGGCGGTTTAATCACGCTGATGATTGTCCATCTTATATCATCTTCAGTGTGTCCTGTTGCATGGAAGTGTTATGTTATGTTATGTTAAGGATATTTATTAAGCGCTCGATTACCCGAGGGTGTCCTGGCGCTAGTTACCACTCCCCCAGCCAAAGCAAGAAAAAGAAGGTTATTTGTCAAACAGCCATGTCTTCAGGCCCCTCCTGAAGACCAACAGGTCTGTTGTATTTCTGAGATAGACTGGAAGATCATTCCAGGCCCTGGCTGCCCCGCAATAAAGCCTCGGTCGCCCCACCTCACCCTTTTTGTGGCTGGAACTTTGACCAACCTGGCCCCAGATGACCGTAAGTTTCTATTTGGTAAATACCACTTAAACTGTTGTTGTAGGTAAGCTGGTCCTCTTCCCTGAAGTGCTTTGAAAACCATGCACAGGGATTTAAAACGCACACGGTTCCTCACCGGGAGCCAATGTAGTTTTCTGATTTCGTTGGAGATAGGGGCAAACTTAGGTGTCCCGGTGAGTAGCCTTGCAGCGGCATTCTGAAGCCTCTGTAATTTATTCATAGAGCGTTCCATAATGTTAAGGTAGAGGCTATTACAGTAATCAAGCCTTGACAGGACTAGCGCAGAGACCACCGTTTGCCTTCTGTCGAGTGGCAAGAATGGTAATATTTTTTTACTGTTCTGATTACAAATGCTGTGGAAGAGGCAACAGCATTGACTTGGTCCGTAAAGTTCAGATTCTCATCAACTATCACCCCCAAGTTTTTGCCTTCTTCACGGGAGCAGGGAGGGGACCCATAGATGATGGCCACCAAGTCGGGGTCCAGAAGTTGACATCATTTCCGAAAAGTACCACTTCCGTCTTCCCTGCATTCAATTTGAGGCAGTTTTCTTCCATCCAACTGCCCACCGATTTCATGCAGAGTTGGAAGCGGCTATCTATGCCCGTCTCCCGACCTGGGAGCAAGGACGCCACAATTTGGGTGTCGTCCGCATAGGAGGTGAGCTCGAACCCGAACGTCCTAACGATGGGTCCAAGCGAAGAGACATAAACATTAAACAACGTGGGGCTCAACGATGAGCCCTGAGGGACTCCACAAGGTAAAATGAAGGGTTTAGATTTAAAATCCCCCAAGGATACAGTTTGTACTCTCCTGTCAAAAATGACTGAATAAGTTTCCAGGCTTTCCCTCGAACCCCGGAGGCCCTTAACCGGTCCATCAAAAGATCATGTTGGACCGTATCAAAGGCCGCAGAGAGATCCAAAAGGACCAAGGCGGCTTTGCCCCCCTGATCCACTGCCTTCCTGATCTCATCTGTGGCTTTAATAAGGGCTGATTCTGTGCTGTGTTCCACTCTAAACCCGTACTGGGTGGGATCCAAAGCTTGAGTCTCGCAAAGAAAGACACTAAGTTGTGTATTCAAAGCCTTTTCTATAATTTTGGCAGGCAAGGGGAGCCTAGAAATTGGGCGAAAGCTGTTAGGGTCCTTGGGATCCAGACTGGGCTTTTTCAGAAGGGGTAAAATCGAGGCCACCTTCCAAACTTTAGGGAAGTGTCCAGTTTCGATCATAGAATTAAAAATGGGCAGGAGTACAGAGATGACAGGTTCCATGGCTAGTTTAGTTACTTCGACCGGGCAGGGTCCTGAGGAGACCCAGACCTTACTGCCAGGAGCAGATTACGAATATTCTCCATTGAAGGTGGGTCAAACTTATCCAGAGCGCGCAGAGCCCCATCTTCATTGGCTCCAGGCCAACTAACTTTACATGGAACATTAAACACTGAAAAAATGCTCTCCACTTTGTTTAGGAAGAAGTCGGCCAGGGGCATTTGGTGTATTGCAGCGTACTCTGCTGCGGTGCTGACAAATCCGTATACGTGCCGTCTGTGTGGTTTGACCAATGTATATTTTGTTACAGGGACATAAGATTGCATAGATGATGTTACAAGTGTTACAGTTTGAGAATGATTTACGTTCAAGTTTGATTTTGTCATAAACAAATTCTTTACCTTCAATTGTGGTTTGGCAAACAATACAATCTCCACACTTAGCATGTCCTGTTAATGGTGGTAAACCCCAGAGTTCGTTTAGTGTACCTTATGGCTTTGGTAGACGGTAGGGCTGCGCGCACTAGGTGGTCCTTAATGTTTTTAGCTTTACGGAATGCGAACAAGGGACGTTCTAGATTGAGTATCCCTGCATTCAAAACTTCCCAATGCTTGATGACACTTTTGCGAATGGCGTGGGAGACTGGCGAAAAAGTTGTGACACAGACCATCCGGTTCTGTGGTCGTTTAACTTTGGGTTCCAAAAGTACATCTCTGGGGCAGTACCACGCTCTCTTGAGCGAGTTCGGACCAACCTGCGGGGATAGCCTCTTGACGTAAGTTTGTTACTTAGGACCTGCGCTTCCATGAAATAGTCTTCCTTTAGTGAGCAGTTTCTCCTGATTCGGAGAAACTGTGAGTAAGGGAGTGAGTCCCTGAGGGCGCGGGGATGATGGCTATCATATCTGAGTAGTGTGTTGCGCTCTGTGGGTTTCCTGAATAAACTAGTTATCTGTAGCCCGTCTTTATGTTGAATGTTCAAGTCGAGGAAAGGAATGGTGGACTTGTTGTGTGCCAGGGTGAAATTCAGACCTTCGCAGTTGTTATTAAGCCAATGAAGGAACTGCCCCATGGTGGTGTCGGAATCTTGCCAAATCATAAAAATGTCATCTATATACCTCCTCCACAATGCAATGCCATTGCGGAAGGGGTTCACAGGTGACAGTATACGACTAGTTTCAAGGTCATCCATATAGAGTATGGCTAGGTTTGGAGCAAAAACGGCCCCCATAGATGTACCCTTGACCTGCTCATAGTATTGGTCGTCAAAGAGAAAGACATTTTTGGTGAGGCAAATTTCTAGAAGCTGCAGTATAAAAATGGTGGGAACTGCGTGTGGGCGGGGTCGTCTATTCAAGACTCGTTCAATAACGAGCATGGAGTCAATTTGAAGAATATTAGTGTAAAGTGACTCCACATCCAACGTGCAAAGTGTGTCGGATGCGGGGTCAAATGGATGTTCTTCAAATAGATTTATCATAGCCATACTGTCACGTATGTAACATTCGGTTTCAGGTACGAAATCCTTAATGAAAAAGTCCACGTACTGGCCCAGTGGTTCCAAGATGGAACCACACCCTGATACTATGGGGCGGCCCGGTGGTCTGTCTTGGCTCTTATGAATTTTTGGTAGAGTGTAGATCACGGGTGTGCGAGGTAACTCAGTGTTCAAAAATTGATGTTCATGTTTACTGAGCAACCCATATTCCAAGCCTTCATTATTGACTTGGAGGTTGAGTTTCTGTAATTCCTTAGTGGGGTTGGTAGGAAGTCTACAATAATGATCAGTGTTTGCCAGCTGTCTCAAGATTTCATTTTTATATTCATCTCTTTCTTGGAGGACAATGCCTCCCCCTTTGTCCGCAGGTTTTATGACAAGGGAGGGATTGGTTTTTAGAGTGGAAAGTGCCTTATTCTCCTCCATCGAGATGTTGTATGGGATGAAGCGGTGATGTGTTTCCAAACGGGTAACATCATTGAGAACCAATTTCTCGAATGTTAGTATTTCACCTGGAATCATGTTGGAGAAGGGCGAAAAGGTAGAGGGGGGTCTCACTGGAGTGTTAGGATTTCTGCTGGGTTTGGGGTTGAGCAGGAAGTAACTATGTAACCTTATTTTCCTAAAGAACCTAAGCAGTTCCGTCTGCAGATCCAGGAAATTGGGCCGAGTGGTAGGCACAAATGAGAGTCCCTTACTTAGTAAGGACTATTCGGGATCAGATAGTTGGTGCGTGGTTAGGTTAAAGATGGGTAGTATAGAGCTATTGCGCCTAGTAGAGCATTCCTCGTTGTCAACTACCATTGGTAATGCTGGCGGCGTGTTTGGCGCTTCCCTGGAGGGTTGGGCCATCGTTGTTGTTGCTTTACCTTCCCTCTTTTTTGGGGTTCGGTTTGTCCCCGCCCTAAAAAAGGATGGTTGGGATTCCTGTTAGAGGTGCTTGGGCCTTCTCCTTGGTCCGAATTATCGGAAGATTCAGCCGATGTGTCGGAAAAGCCGACTAGATTTTGGCGTCTATTGAAGCGTCCCCAGGGTCTCACGTTCTGGGGATTACTATATGATCTGTTAGTGTAAAAATCCTTAGCCAAATAAGGGTATGCCCGCTCTTGAGTAAAGGATTTGATATCTTTCCTCACCTTATTGGATTTCTTATTTTGTTTTAGCCTATGGAACTCGTCTATAGTCTTCTGCACCTGTTCTAGTATCTTTTTACACTCTGATATTGGGTTATTATCTTTGATTTGCTTCTCCAGGTCAGTAATTTCATCAGTTAGTTTCTTAAGTTCTTCAGTAGCTATATCGATACTAAGCACCATCCAATGTCTGGAGCAAGTGGTACCGATATAGCTAAAATTCGTGATATATTTAGGGATGTCAGGGAACACCCCGGGGATGTTTCGGACTTGTAGTCCCATTGGGATGACGTTAGCCTTTAAGTACTCTGTTATCATACGTGTCATCAATTGTAAGCGGACACATTTCTTTTTGCATTTTTCTAGTTGTTCACCTAAGGAGATATTAGTATCTACAGGGGTGTCAGTGGAATCAGAAAGCAGAGAAGGTCCCTCTAAGATCTTCTTTATGTAGTCGTCAGAGTAAAGTGGTGTGTGGTCAGACATACCCCTCTCAAGTGGGGATGTGTTAGAGACAAACAAAACAACAAGAAAAATAAGAAATGAGGAGCTAGGGGAGTACCCACTTACTGGAAGGGGATAAGAGTACAGAACCCTTGCAATCAGAAGATTGCGCTATACATGCTATACAAAAAGACAAGGGGACCCAATTGTAATCGGTCAGGGACCTTGGGTAAGTTAACTGTTTCTAAAGACAATGGTCCCTAGACAATGATCAGATGAGTAGTAATTAATATAGACTCAATCAGTACTATATCTCTCTGTCCAGCCGGACAGGAATTTAATATGCAATTTGAAGTATAACAAGTAGTGAAAAGAAGATAAAATAAGTGGGACACAAGCCTGCATACAACTTAGCACGAAAGATCATACAACATAAAGTAAAGGGTTCAGGCAAAAAGAGTTTGTCTGTTTAGGGGCACATTTCAAATGGAACAAGCAAGATATAGTTGAGACACCATTACATATTAGACATAACAATCTGGGAAACGTATATGGTGTACATAGTGTCGATGGCGTTTCGATCCCTTAAGTAAATGCTGGGATCATCATCAGGACAATTTAAGTTAACATGCCTGTATACAATAGCCTGTAATTGCACGAACCATGGAAAAAAATAAAGGAAGAAAACAAGGAAGCAATAACACTGAGTTAAATTTCGGACAACTGAGAGTACATCCAAAAGTGCTTGTGAAGTTGTCTCGAGTGTGTTACCAAACGTGATGCACGACGCTAATAAATAAAAGGAAGCGCACGTGAATCATCCGTGCTAGATGATGAAAGGTGTAAAAGAAGGATAGACAAGGGAAAAATAGAGCCAGGGATCAAGAGGCAGAGCGGCATGATCTGGCGAAACCTTAGTAGAATCGGTGAAAATGACTTTATCGGTAGACGTGACATGAAGACAAAAGAAGGCACGGATTTCTGCTGTTACCTAATTGGTAGTGAAAGAGGGTATCCTATGGATATCTTCCCTGGATGGGACAAGTGACATATTTATGACACAAACCTGAAAGGATGCAGGGCAGTTGACCACGCAGGGGTATTTACAGCTCTTTGAAAAATGAGCAAAGTAGCAGAACAGCTGAAAGTATTAGTGAAGATAATAAACAGGGACCAGTAAGGTAGAGAATTTATTCTTCCAGACATGCGATCTCAATCCATAGGTTAAATGTTCCCAAACCTATAGACAAATAGTGCTTTCTTCAGTGGCTGTCTACACTCAGTGCTTGGCACACTGGGAAGTAGCACACTTTATTTCCTTTACCATCTGTAGTTAGCTATTTGCATATGACTCCTGATCATTGCTCTGGAGAGCTGTACTGTAATTTCTGTCTGACACCTGCCATGTGTTGTTTTGGGCCTGCTTCGGCACCACTTTAATGGCTTTCAATAAAGATGCAAAAGGCCCAGGATTCTTTGGGAGGAAGACCACCCAGCTACCTTCCATCTGCAAGTTTAAATTAATAAAGCTCACTGAACCTGTAGCAGCATAGGCTACAGTTCTCCCTGTCTGAGTGCACCTGCTTATAGCTCCAACCCTGGTGTCTCAAAACACAGTCAAAGTAAAACAGCTATGAATTGTAGCTAGTTTCAAACGGAATTGGCATACAAATAGAAAATTAATTATTACTGATCTGGAACCAGAATAAACTGGAGGGACATCTTAGCACAGCGCAATAACAGGTATGTACATCCCCCAGGCTTTTCCTCCCTCAACACCTCATATAGAAGGAGGGACATTACCTAGCTCTTGATTTATAAATAAACAGGTGCAGATGTCCACCATGTTTCTTAGCAGGCCACCGCCCACTTCCTTCCAATGGCACAGCCAAGGTCCATCACCAGCACCACTCATTGCCTGCATAGAGAATATCAAAGCTAGACTACATGAAGAAAGCGAGGCTGTTTACCACAAAAGCCCTGATACTCACTGGAAACAGTATGGCCCCACTGACAGTCTCCAGAAACAACATGGCCACTAACACTTTTTCAAAGTGTCTTCTTGAAAAACAGCATCCATGTCTATTTTACAAAAAAAAAAAACTCTTCCGAAGTAGCATGAAATCATAAGCGCCAAAGCCACCCATTTCCTATGCAACACCTTCGGCTAGTCCTGGCACTTTAGTCATATACGACATCAATGCTTTTGGCAGCTTTGGGAATAATTACAGAAAAGTGCTCCAAGGTACAAGGTAGTGTGAAAATAATCATGAGGTCTGAGCCATTCAACAGGTATGCAGAGGAAGGTTGGACTTTCATAGGTAGGTATATAGAGGCAGATAAGCAAGGAAAGGGAGTTTCGAGCAAACCGGGAGTCAAAAGGAGCATATGTTTAGCAGTAAAAGGGTTGCAGGTACAGGGTGATGTTCACATGCAGGGGATAGCCAGGCAGAGCACATGAGACATGCGCTGTAGAGACATCATATATGCAGATGAAGGGACAGGAGCAGGAGGAGGAGTGTGTAATGCAGGCAGTTAGTCTGCTCCTAAGGAATTTGGGGGCCTGTGCAAGATGTATTTTTTGGCCTTTGTTGGTAACAACTTTGGGGCTTATTTACAAGGCCCTTGTGCCACTTTTGCGTCACTTTTCCCAAGTTATAAATGACGCAAAAGTGGCGCAAGGGCCTTGTAAATCTGCCTCTTTGAATTTTACTTCCCACTTGTGGGCTACTAGTAGCCTGCAAGATGCCAAACAAACTTTCAGAGCCTGGTTTCACATACAGTTGAAATATGTCTTTCCAAGGATCTAAAAAATACTTAAGGTGACCCTGGGCAAAGAGAGAACAGTGGTAGAGGCAGGGAGAGGAGAGGTTCAGAAATAGTGATAGACAGAGGTAAGCTAGAGAGACAAATATTACCTTCCCAGGGGGCCCCTTAGAAGGTGGAAGCCCTGGGCAATGGCTAACCCATGCCTTAAAACATCCCTGCAGGTAGTTGGAGGCCTCGGGTTTCGATATGTGTTCATTGGTATGAGAGCTCTGTGGCAGAGAGAGGCAGTGGCATAACGAAAGTTTAAGGGGCCCCCATGCAATGTACACGGAGGGGCCCCCGCTCCGAATTTAATCCGGAGTGCTCAGGCCTGAGCACTGTGCTGAGGGGGCCCCCTGTAGCTCGGCCCCCCCACACTGCGGGGGATGCGGGGGCCTGTGTTACGCCCCTGGAGAGAGGGTTCTCAGAAGTGAGAGCGAGGTTCACGGAGGGGATTATAGACAATAAATCTCAGAGAGTCAAAAATATGCAGAGGAGATTACACATGTTTAGGGCTTTAAGTGTGGGGGTTCCAGTCACTGCTCAGCTCTAGCTGTAATTAAAAAGACATTGAAAGGTGCCCTTCAGGACCCTATATTCTTGTCTTTTAATTTACAAAGACACAGATTGCTTTCTCTACTTTATGTTCAAGAATCTTTAGGTTATCCATGTTAGTGATTCAGTCCCTGTTATATTTTCAAGTATTATTTCATACTGCTTGGCATTTGTGCCCCTTTTCCCTGACGTGTTTCTGTAGTTTTCATTTTCCATGCAACATATGGGTCATGTATAGCGTATAGTGCAAACTGATTTAACTCTGGGGGCCTGATTCACAGAACTAATTTACGTCAAAAACGTAAAGTTAGTACTTTTTGGTATTCACAGAATACACTTACTCATTTTGGTATTCACAGAATGAATTTACTCATTTCGGTATTCACAGAAGTTAGTAGTCCTAACTTTAGGACTCCTAAATGCCTTCTGTGAATACCGAAAGTCTTAAAGTTAGGATTTTTCTCAGTTTAGGAGTAGTAAAGTTAGGAGTCCTAATGGGATCTTACCCTACCTACTAAGGGAATCTCTACTCCTTTCATTTATCCGGGGGCACCGAAATTTTTCGGGCCACCGTAGATATAAATTTCTTATTCGGTCCTGACGAAGCGCCCTGGATCTCCCCCTGAGACCACTGAAGCGCAAAACATGTTGACCATAACATATGCCCACTAGGGACATATAATCACCCAGCTACCAAGGGACATAATACCCCTTAAAGCAGCTCCATACACTTTGTTTTAATAATGACAGAGGGATCACTTTATTAAAAATTAATCACTCTCCCTCCAGCCATTTTTTAATACACTTTCTAGGACTTCACTGCCACTTACACCCACGCACCCATACGGCTTCATCAAAAGATCTCCGAAAAGAGACCCTTCGGGGACCCGTAGGGCATTGCAGCGCCGGCCCGACGAGGAGCAAAAGCCCAATGATGAAGCATGACATCCTTCGGGTGTGTGAGGGCATCAAGATGAGGACACCCTGCCTCCCACAAGCAGAGTAGCACACGACAAGAGTACCCCCTACTTCCCTCCTCTCCATCTCCACTCAGGAACGGTGACTCCCTTTGGTATAAGTTTAATTTCGGGAGCACGGGTCACCGGACCTTTTAGAATAGCTCCTAGAGTCCCCCTCTTTTGATAAATAGTATGATTATATTCTAAAACAAAGGCCCTCTTTACAAAACGTAAAGTGGGCTGTTTTTTATTAATTGTATACCTGTGTACAGCAGCTCTCACCACGAGTGCAGCCACGGGGAAATAGCGAGAAGTTACATTGAGTTGGTTATGGTGCTGAAGGGAGGTTGAAGTGGAGGGGGTGATGGTGCAGTATTGTGCAGCATGGCACTAAGGCTGTTTGTTTAGTCGGTACCGTCACCTGTATAGACAGCAACAACATCAGACCATGAACCTGACCCCGAGCCTGCAGCACCGAATCTAAATGCAACCTGCCCCAAAGGTATTGGGAGAAAAGCAATGAACTGGCTCACTTGGAAGAAAAACCAGAGGTATCCACAAAGGCTATACCACAGGCAAAGAAAAGCGTGCACAAAATTCACAGATGGATCGCGCCACCTGAGTTTACAGTCAACCAGTGAGAGACCATGATGAAAAAATTAATGGAAATGAAAGACTTACTCGCGGGCTTGTCAGACTGCACTGTAAATTCAAATCATAGCAGCAGAAAGTGACACAGGATGGCGCCAAGCAAAGCCAGCAACAGCAATAAAAAGGTGATCGTAACCGCGGCCTGTGTGATCATCTGCTCTAATGAGTGCCGGTGATGCACCAGACACAAACTAAAACCCGTTTGTTCCTCTTGAGAAACCTGGGGCTGGATATAGGGCTGAGATTTCCCACTCTTTGTCCCACCCTTAGACACTCAAAGCCACTTTTTTAGCTGCTGAAGGGTGGGACAAAGGTTGGGATCTACCGAACGCAAACTTGGCTGTAGCAGACCTTTCTGTTCTTGATGCTGCCTTGCTTCTTCTGAGCCAGGGGTCGTAAAGGGCAAGTCAGGGGTCGCAGTTGCAACCCCTGTGTCCTGTTCTGGATTGGCTTCTCTTCACAACACTGGCAAGCATAACACTTTGCATAAAAGACAGCACCTGGCATCAGGCCATTAACTCATCTTTATTAATTTCTCAGCTTTTATACATGGCCTACTGATGTGGAGCTACTCTCCACACGTCCTATTCTCTCTGCTTCCCTCAATGTAGTGAGAGGGAAAACTAGTACTTCCTGTCTCCACCCAGGAAGTTCCTGGCATCTCACTTCTGTCTGGATCAGCTAGACCGCTGACATACTTATATAACAATGTCCTTTCCTGGAGGACATGACAACTCCCCCCCCACTTACAAAGAAATTCAGTCAATCTCTTCAGTGCATCGTTTGGGCTCTGTAGTTGGTTTCTTTGCTCCGCAAATGTTGAGAGTGGTTCTGCCGATGTTGAGGGTGATGTCTGTTGCGGGGAGTGTTCGTTAATGAGGTGAGCATCCTTTCGGCTCCTTGATTGGTTTGTTAGCTCCGCTGACCTACTTATAAAACAATGTCCTTTCTTAGAAGACATGACATCTCCCCCCCCAATTACAAAGAAATTCAGTCAATCTCTTCAGTGCATCCTTTGGGCTCTGTAGTTGGTTTCTTTGCTCTGCGAATGTTGAGAGTGGTTCTGCAGATGTTGCGGGTGATGTCTGTTGCGGGGAGTGTTCGTTGGTGAGGTGAGCATCCTTTGGGCTCCTTAATTGGTTTGATAGCTCTGTGGATGTTGAGTGGGGTTTCTGTTGAGAAAGGTGTTTGTTGTTTCGATGCTTCACGAGAACAAGGGTCGGCTCTGGGACCCATTTACTTGTTCTGTTTGCCTCACCCACTCCCAGTTGCGTTTGGGAATGTTGAAGTCTTTGACCATCCGGGCATATGCATGTTCCTTTCTCATCCCCCTTTCCTTGAGAATGACATGTCTCTGTCAACACATTTTTGCCTTTCTTACAGAGTGATGAGACAGCCTTTTCCCAACATTTTTGGGTAATGTCCCATACATTCGTTTTCATTCTCCAAGCTCTTTGAGTCAGCCGAGCTGTCCCCATCAGAGGTGAAGGTATATTATTCATGTCTTGATGTGAATATAACTGACATGACATGTTGCGTTGTGGGCTAAGTGATTGTTCTGAGTCATCGGCATGTGATGTTTTGCTCTGAACGGGGAGAACGTTCTCTGATTCCATTGTGCATTTGGGTGATTGATGGCATGGGCGTTTTCTTGATCTTGATTCTGTTGACCTGAGTGATTGTGCAGACATGCTTTCTGAATCAGATGAATCTTCTGCTGATTTCCTTTGAGGAAGTTCTTTTGGGTGTGTTCTGACTGGTGAATCTCTTGAGCTGATGGACTGTGATGAACTGCTCCTTGAGTCGGAGCTATCTTTGGGAAGTTTCTTTGGGTACATCTATCGAAGTGTCTTATGTGCTCTTGCAACGGAGGGATAATTTGACAGCCAAGTGTTTATTTCTTTTGTTTGGCCCCAGTGCATTTTGTCTCTGCTCCTCTCATGTGATGTTAATTGTCTCCTCTCAGTTTTCTCCTTATTGTCATGGGTGTCTTCAGTGCGTTTGCATACCCGTTTCCGGTGTCTGAGTGAATTGCCCAGTCTTATGTGGTTTGTTTCTTCTTCTCGCTTGTTGGGCGCACTGTCGTCTGTGCCATGTGTGTGATATATCCCACTGCTTGATGCTTCTTCGGAAAAGTCTAAGAAGTTCGATGAACAGTGGGTGGCTCGGGTGTGTTTGTATACCGGTTTTCAGAGTTGGTGTGAATTGCCCAATCTTCTGTAGTTTGTTTTTTCTTCAAGCTTGTTGGGCATGGTGTCATCTGTTCCATTTGTGTGATCTGTTCCACTGCTTGATGCTTCTTCAGAATAATCTGGAAAGTTTGATGAATGACTCCTTGAAGTTATTTCAGTTTGGCTGTCACAATCCCAGATTGTCCCGGTCTTTTGTTTGCCATCCTCCACTGCCTTTTGTATTGTTGAATCTGAGTATTTCATGTCACTTTGTCTATCATGATATCTTGTCTCTGGTCTGCCTTTGCCCTCACCCTTTCTGGCACTTTTGGTTTCTTGGGCTTTACTCACTGACATGAGAAACATCTAATTTCTCTTGTCTTCCTTTCTTCCATTGAGGTGCAATTCTCTTGCTTTGGCCCGCTCTCCAGCTTCGGCCCTCCTGATGATTTCCTTTAGCGAGAGCTGCTTTTGAAGGATCTTGCGCTTCGTGTCTGGTATTGAACAGCCCTCAATTACCCTGAGTCGAATTGCTTCCTCATTTGTGAATGTATTGAAATTGCAGTATTGTACCAGACTTTGTAACCTTGTAATGAAATTTGTTAATGATTCACCTGGTTCCTGCCGTGCTGCATTGAAGATGAGGCGTTCTTGATCCACGTCTTTCTTTGTGTTGAAATGGGCACGTAGTGTCTCTTTGAGTTTTTCATATGTCTCTGTGTCCTTTGTTGAAAATGTTCTGATCAGGCGTCGGCCTTCATGCCCCACCAGGTGAAGTAGTAGTAGCAGACGTTTTTTGTCTCTTTGCTCACCGGTTGTTGCAAGAAATTCATCCAGTGACTCCAGCCACCGGTTCCATTTGGGACCCAAACTCTGGGTGCCGGTCTGTGTCACTAGGAGTGGCACTTCAATGCAGGGGTTAGATTTTTGTGTTTCTTTTCCCACCGACATGATGGTGGAATGTGCTAGTATGATAATGCCACAGGACTGCTCACTATACTTTATGTATTATTTGTTGGCCCTCTTCGGTAGAGATCTTGCGTATAGTTGTTTTTCTTTGATTTTGGGAAAGCTCACTCAAAGGTGACCACTGTATTCTTTCCGGCAGCTTCACATTATTTTGTAGAGCTGTTCCAGCTTTGATGCCCCCAGCTATGTGTATTCCTTTCCAAAGCCAACCTGGCTTGGTGTCTGCCCTTAGTATGGCTGTCTCAGTAGGCTTCAGTGAGTTAGGCTTGGATTGCCTGATTCCAATATGGCCGCCTCATTGATTTTAGTGGTTTTGTCTCAGGGTGCCTGACTTCAAGATGGCCACCCCATAGACTTCAATGGATTGTCTCTCAACTTGCCTGACTTCAAAATGGCCGCCACTCGGCTGCAGCATGCATGGCTTGTAGCTCAGAGAATTCCTGCTTTTCTTTAATGCTGCATGCTAGCTGCAAGTAATTTGTGCTTCCTCAGCACTGGTACTTTCTTATATTACTTGCCTCCATTATCTGCAGGCGTGATCTTCGATCCCACCCTCGTGGCCAGTTGTTCTGTTCTGGATTGGTTTCTCTTCACAACACTGGCAAGCATAACACTCTGCATAAAAGACAGCACCTGGCATCAGGCTATTAACTCATCTTTATTAATTTCTCAGCTTTTATACATGGCCTACTGATGTGGAGCTACTCTCCACACGTCTATTCTCTCTGCTTCCCTCAATGTAGTGAGGGAAAACTAGTACTTCCTGTCTCCACCCAGGAAGTTCCTGGCATCTCACTTCTGTCTGGATCAGCTAGACCGCTGACCTACCTATATAACAATGTCCTTTCCTGGAGGACATGACACCCTGGTTACCCCCAATTGCTGTCCCTGCTCAGCAGAAGGGCAGGCCTCCGAAGGCTGAAGGCAGGCTTCAGGCAGCAAAGCAGTCTTCTGAAGTACACAGCAGCAGGCAGTCCTCTAAGATTCCTTCTGCAGGTCCGGAAACCAAACTGACGGTATTTCTATAACTTGTGTCTTCTTTGAAGATGAAGAAGTTACTGGAGATTTACTTTTGAAGGGCTTGAAACTTCCTGCCTCCCCTTCCCTGGCACCAGCCTGACTATAGGTAGTGCGAAATCCTTTTCTGTGAAGGCAGGGCATAGACAATAGATTTTCACGCAGGGCTGTGCCCAGCTCCGCTCCCCCATCCTGCCAGTGATGCCCCATCTAGGCACACCTAATCCTTCTATTGTGTGGCTATCTGGAAGCAATAACCAAAATCCAACTGCCAACTACAACTAGTCAGACGAACTAGAGAGCGGCTGCAGGCACAAAATAGCTAGTGCATGAAAATAAAAGCTTCCTAAAAGTGGCTTTTTCGAAATTGTGTCTTAAAATCCAACTTTACCATTAAAGACGACTTTAAATTATAATTTCTTACAAACCAAACATGAACTTCTAACCTGCTCCTAATCAAAAGTTAGCACTTAATAAATGTAAGGCCACCCAATGTTATCCTATGGGAGAGGTAGGCCTCACAGTAGTGAAAAACTAATTTAGGAGTTTGTCACTACTAGGACATGTAAAACTTAAAAGTATATGCCCAACCTTCTAATTACAATTCACCCAGTCCTATGGGCTGCCTAGGGCCTACCTTAGGGGAGACTCGTATGTAATAATGTGTAATATGCAATAAAAAGGGAGTTAAGTCTAGGCAAGGGGGTTATTTTGCCAAGTTGAATTGGCAGTTTAAAATTTCATTCAGGCTGCAATGGCAGACCTGGGACATGTTTTAAGAGGCTACTTGGGTGAGAGGCACAATAAGTCCTGCAGGCCTACTAGTAGCTCTTAATTTACAGCCTGGGGTATATGGTACACCACTTTAGTAGTGTCTTATAAGTAAATTAAACATGCCAATCAGGTGTAAGCCAATTTTACTATGCCTTGAGAAGTGATCTGAAGCACTTTAGCACTTAATAGCAGTGATAAAGTGCAGAGACTCCTAAGGCCAACATAAACAAATTCACCAAAAATAGGAGGGGTGGGGAGAAAACGTTTGGTGGTGACCCTGCCAAGTCCAACATTGTTGATGTTTTGTTTATATTCAGGACAGTAGTCCTTAGCCAGAGTTCTGCGGATCCCTTTGGGTCATGACACCTATTGACTGTCTGTGATTGTTTTGAAAGTTAAATAATATAAGCAAATTAATAAATGATAAACATAAAAAAAGCAAAATGTATCATTTTAAAATACTCTGTAAATGTGTATTAATTAGAAATTTGAGGCTAAAAATGAAGTCGGTATCTTTAGTTTGATTTGTAGGAGCAGAGCCAAGTACTGCCAGCTCTATTTTTCACTGACAAAAAGAGAGTATGCGATAGGAGCAAAAAGACAAAGCGACATTTCAAAAAGCTTCAAACTTCCTATTAAATTTAAAATACTGACTTTTATATAGTTTGTGTTTGTGAGTTAAAGAAAATATTTAATTGTTTGTATTTTTGGTGTATACTTGCTGCTGTAGTTTAGTGTATTTTTTAAGGTTCAAATTATAGAAATTGCTTAGGCCGAGGATCCTGGCTTCCAGTAGTGATTTTGTGAGGTTCATAGAAGTCTAAAGGTTAAGAACCACTGGTTTAGATTATTCTTTGAACCCTCTGTAGGGTGCCAAAGTTACACTTGTATGATCTTATCCTTGTCCTAGTTGATACATATCCCACCCTCTTTCCAATACCATCCCTGCATGGTTCAGACCTAATAAGACCAGGTCACCGCAAGTAGGCTGAGGATGTTCCTTTAGGATCTGCTCGCTAACACTACTGGCCTAAGATATAATTTGCTAATCTTTTGGTCAGCATTCATTGCTTCAGGAAGCAATTGAGGCATTATGTTAAACAGCACCCACTCCTTGCCAATTTAATGAGTTTACAACTGCCTTACTCTTTATTCCATACAGTACTTAGCCTCATTCCACCTATTATCCGGTCTGTCTGTTGACTTTATCGAAGCACAAAGATGTCGCTGATATTTGGGCCTGTGCATCTCTGGATGAGATCAACAAATAGAGTGTAATGCTTGACCCAATCCTAGCCTGCCAGCGTTATGGCATAGTTCGTAGATCACTCCCTAAGATGGCCGCCTGGTAGGAGCTCAGCCTTGTAGCTCTCGGGTTAGGGATCACCTTATCGGTGGATATCCCTCGCTAACCCAGCCATCCACCCTGCATCAACATTGTGTTGTACTGCAAATTTCTCCTGGACCCTGAATCTCTAATTTGGAGTCGGTTACCTGTGCCTGGAGGGCTAGACGTCCTGGATTTGATGCGCTCGCCCGTCTCTGCCTTGACGCCCACGGCGCCCAACATCCTCGAGGCCATCACAGTCGCTGGACCGCCCTATACACTCACCCTTGGATGAGGCCCACGCTCCCTGCTCTGGGGTCCGTCGAGCCTGCAGTTGTAGCACCGGATTTTTCTAGGAAAATGGCGCTCGTGGTGTCTCCACTCGAATGGATTCTCTCGAGGCTCTGGCCCTGTACTCATCCCGTGTCCGTGCTCTGACGCCTGTGATGGTCTGCTTGCTAACCGGACATAGCTACTTACTGAGAAGGAGACGATCATCGTCGAAAGGAGTCCTGCTCGTGAGCTCCATGCCCTAGGAGGCTTTGGCGTGGTGAATCTGGGCACTGATCGTGAGTGCTGCTGTACTGGTTGAAGATATGGCGTGTCCGACAAACTATTGCAAATTCTGACGGCTTGCGGTGATTTGGTAACAATATCGGATGCGGATGGTGGATGATTGCTGAGCTCTTCAGTTTTGAGAATTCCTCGGGCTGATCTGCAGGGACTACGGATCGGCTCCTGCTCTGCAGCCCATCGAGGACTGGGGGCACCGGGCTCTGTGATGCCGTAGTGCCATATTGCTGTCTGATGGGATGAAGCGTCTGTGATACCACTGACCCGGTGATGTCCGTCTGGTAGTATATCTCCCGGTATCTGTTTAAGGCTCGCCTGCTCCCTCCAGTCCCCTCTTTCCCTGACTCCATAAACCCGGAGTTCTCATCTGCGGCTGATTGATGGCTCCTGTCGTCCTGGTCATCACTGTGGCCATTTAATATCTCCTCATACGATCATTTACACACCTCCCCATCCCGCCATCTTGCGATGTCCCTGCTGCCTGAGTGGACTATTTCTCAGTATGGACTCCATTGTCTGGGATGTGACTTTTGCCAGCAACTCCCATTGATGCTCAAATGTTGAATAACTGAGACGTAATCAGTCTCCTGGTTTTCTCAAAGTCCTGATTTGCTTTGTTTGGGAGCTTGTACGGGGCCCACCTGGCCCTTTCTAACCCCTTGTCTGAAAAGCGGGACCTCAGCAACTTTTCGCACTCTTGGTCCTTGATGGAATTGTTTAAGGCTTGCAAATGACGATGATGATTGTTCCACATTGCTAATCTTCTGCGTCCTCCCTCGGGGACCTTTGATGGAGCCCAACTGAATTTTAGGTCGCTCACTCTCACTGTGTTTTGTTTTCCCCTCCTTACTATCTTCCCATTGCTGTCATCTCTCCCGTTTTTCTCTTCATTTCCCTATTTCTTTTAGGAAACAATCTACACCAGATTAGATCTATCTTTTTACGGCAAACTAATAGAACTCTCTTATCTTGCCTTAGCCTGGAGCTCCACCTTGTGGCCTAACTATGTACATCATCCCACACTTTTTCCCTTATGTAACTTATTTCCTTTAACCCTCTGGACCTTCCTATATGCTTTTTTGTCTTCATTCATGATAGCCTATCAACACTTACCTGTTGGTCTGTAGAAATTCTAGAATAGCATGATGATATTTTCTCCACAGTTATTCATCTCCTGTTTACAACCTAGTAACCTACCTTCACTATTGAAGTCTTTCTTGTGGAACTCTCTAGCCCGTTGAGCCCCCACTAATCTCTACCGCTTACCAGGCACTTATGGCAATAACGTTGCACTAGTCTCTCCATTCCTGATCTGCAAGTGTTATTGTTCTGTCCCAGACTGTCTAGACTACTTTATCTGGCTCTCCTGTGGAGGCCATAATACTACTTTTACCCGCTTATTATCCTGTTGGTCCTTATAATTGCACCTGTGTAGGAACACTTGCTAGTAGCGCACGGGCTGCGGATCTCTGCTTTTCAGTGTCCCTTCCACTCTCCTCCCCTGATAAATCCCCCTTTACCTTACCCCTACTTGCCCTCACGTCCTTCTACACCCTGATACATCCCCCTTTACCTTACCCCTAATTGCCCTCACGACCTTCTTCTAACTCTCTACTTCTCACCCCGACCTAACATGCCCCCCTTCAATCACTCACACACCCCCATGACTATACTCTCTCCAAACATGGCCCTAACTCCTGGACCATCCTTTACCCCGAATCTGTCTAAAAATGCTAAGAAAAACTTCAAACATAAACTACTCATTCGTAACCCTGAAACACTTATCGTCGATAACTACCTCAGCCTCTCTTCCGCCATAAAAACCAACTACATCTTTTATTCCAAACGCCCCTCCAAATGGAAAAGCACTTTCCTACGTCAGCTCCCAGTCACACATGCAATCAAAATTCCCTATGGATTTAAATTATCCACTACTCCCTCCCCAATTTTCCCTGGTGAAATCGACATCTCCATCTTCAAAACGGGTAACATCCTCATACAAGCTGCCGAATCACACCTCTCCATCTTTGAGCACCACTTCAGCACCTTGTCTCTCCACCTAGACAAAATGATCCCTATTCCTCCGTATACCCAACCGGTCAACACCCCCCGCTCTCTCCCCTTCCCCCTATCTCTACTCATTCCACCTCCATCGACCCCACACACCCCACACACAATTGCCCCCCGTCTGCAACAAACACTATCCCTTCCTTCTCACCCTCATCCTCCCCTTCTAAGATCCCCCTCTCCCTATAACCCTGACCCTACACAACATTGAACGCAATCTCTCCTCACTGACGAATGAACTCTCTCGACTTAGAGAAGATGTTAAATCCTCAGCTCTGGAACCCGACTCACACGTGTAAACTCACCCCACCCCAACTGCAAAATCCCCGCCAACATCAATCGTCATCATTGGAATACTTCCCCCCTCCACGACCGGATGTCTAGACCTCGCCGCACCTCGAACCACCTCTCTCCATCAGACCTCTCCGACCTATGCAATTCTTACCATCCTAATCCCTTAGTCAACAACCCACCTCCCCCCTACTCCAACATCCCCGTCATTCTAGGTACTAACAGAATTCCCTCCTCTCTCGGCTCCCTAGACCCCCTCCACAACTCACCACCATCCACTCCTGCCCTCCCCCAAAACAACCCCAAACCACTCACCTGCATGCTTGTTAACTGTCGATCTGCCGTTCGACACGCCACTGAAATCTCCGAATCTATCCTTAGCGAATCAATTGACATTGCGTTCCTCACGGAAACCTGGCTCAATGACCATTCAACGAGCATGCTTGATCTACTTCTCCCCCGGATACTCTATCCTCAGAAAAGACAGACCTGATAGAATAGGGGGCTGGCCATAATCTTCAAAAGTGAACTTCAGCTCTCCCTTGTTAACCACTCTGGCCACTCTACCTTCGAATACCTTGAAGCTGAACTTAAAGTTCAAGATACCCACCCTATTCGCTTACATACTATCTATCACCCTCCTGGTGATCCTCACCCCTTTATTGACAAACTTTCTGACTTGATGACACAAGCTTCAATATCCAACTCAAAAATCTCTTCCTTGGAGACCTTAACCTCCACTTGAATGACACCAATGATCCCACTACCACCCTCTTCACCAACCTTCTCGAGATGAACGACCTCAAACAAATATGTCAGTCCCCCACCCACACCAAAGGAGCCACCCTGGACGCCATCATTTCCAACAATGACTTGGCCTTCCTGACCAACATCATCCCCATTGACTGGTCCGACCACCACCTCATATTGTTCACCATTGCTATCACGCCCCCTCCCCTCCCCACCAAACAAACTAAAACCATGAAATGGACCAGAAATCTAAAATGTATCCCTCCTGATGAGCTTGAGTCCAAACTCCAAGCTCAACTGCTCCTCATTCCTCCCTCACAAAACGCAAATGAGCTTACTGAGCACTTTAATCAAGCTGTCACGGATGTCCTAGATCAATTGGCCCCTCCTAAACTTAAAACTCTAAGAAACGTCCCTTCCAAATCATGGTTTAACCTAGAACTTAACAACGAAAGACGCTCATTAAGACTGATGGAAAGAACCTGGAGACAGCATCCCTCCCACTCTAACCTGACACTCCTCAGATCAGCTAGATCTACATATAAAAAACACATTTTTAATGAAAAGGCATCCTTCTTCCGCACGCAACTCGATTGGGCCAAAAACAGACCTAGAGAACTGTTCAACATTATCCGTCACCAAACCTCCTCAGCTCCGCCTAACCAGACGGCCTCTACCTCTAGATGTGATGAAATTGCCCTCTTCTTCTCAGAAAAAATTGCCAAAATAGATCAATCCTTCCGTGCAACGCTGATCCCAACCAACCCCCTACTTACTCCTGACATCTCCTCTAAATCACACCCCACACTCCTGACCCCCCCTGGTACCCCCTCTCACTCTCCCACTTCTTCACTTCACCCTAACCCCATCTCTCACATTCCTTCTCCTATTACCACCCTAAACCACCCCTCACACCCTTCCACCACTACTCCTCTCGTACCCATGCACCAAAAATCACGACCAAAAAACAATGCCTCCTGGCAAAATTTCCTCCCTGTGACTGAGCGTGAAGTCCACAGCATCATTGCTAAACTAAACCATCCTCCCATACCAAAGACCCCCTCCCTTCTAACCTTGTCCAAGACCTAAAGCACATCATTGTCCCATCCTGGACCACAATCATCAACACCTCCCTAGCTACTGGAAATGTCCCTAGCTCCCTTCAACTGGGTCAAATCTCCCCATTATCAAAAACACTAATGCTGATCCTAATGACTTAAACAATCTCCGCCCCACCACTAACCTCCCCTTCTTTCTAAAGCCCTCGAAAAATGTGTCTTGCTCCAATTAGACAAACACATCGAAAAATTCAACCTTCTGGACCCCTTACAATCAGGCTTCAGAAAAGGCTGCAGCACTGAAACTGCCATGCTTAACATTGTTGACGATATCCACCACTCCCTTGATAATGGCAGAGACCTGCCTACTTATCCTCCTTGATCTCTCTGCAGCTTTTGACACTGTTAACCACTTTGCCCTACTTAATGTTCTCAAAGATCGTTTCGGCCTCACCGGTACTACCCACAAATGGTTTGTCTCCTATCTTCAACATCGAACCCAGCAAATTAAAATTCATGACTGTCTATCTAACCCCACTCCGGTCTCCCTAGGAGTCCCCCAGGGATCTATTCTCTCTCCCTCTCTCTTTAACCTCTTTATGGAACCCTCACCGTCATTCTTAAACAAGCTGGTATCAACTACCACCTTTATGCCGACGACACCCAACTCTACTATAAGATCAAAAGCCATGCTGACATCATTCACCTTAATAACACCCTCACTACTATCCAATCCTGGTTCCACCTTAATCATCTCAAACTCAACCCCAAAAAAACTGAAATCATTCTTTTCTCCCCTAAAATAACCCTCTCCCCATTCAAACCTGGATCTCTGACCTCAATGCCCTCAACTGCTCTCTCTCCTTGTCCAACTCAGTAAAATCTCTTGGTATCTCCATCGATAACAGTCTCAACCTCAATGTCCACATCAAAAATTCGGCTAAAGGAGCCCTCCTCACTCTCCGTCATCTCAAGAAAATCAAACCCTTTCTCCCAACTGAAGATTTTAAATTAGTAGTTCAATCCCTGGTCCTTTCGCGACTGGATTACGGCAATGCCATCCTCACCGGAATCCCCAAGGTCCACCTAGCTCCACTCAAATCTGTAATTAATCTTGCAGCCAGGCTCATCACCGACTGTAAACGGTTCGACCACATTTCCCCAGCCCTCAAAATTCTCCAATGGCTCCCCATCGAAGGCAGATCCACCTACAAAAACGCATGCATCACACACAAAGTCCTCCACCAAAATGCTCCCTCATACCTTGCCAATAAACTCTGCAAAGCGGGCAGCACACGACCTCTGAGAAGCACTAACGCTCTCCTCCTTGTCCCACCCCTGCTAAAAAGAAGTCTACACAATCCCGCTCCTTCTCCGGAAATGCCCCCTACATCTGGAACGCCCTCCCCAAAGACCTACGATGTAACCCCTCCTACTCCAGCTTTAAAAAGACCTCAAAATGCACCTCCTCAACAAATATTGGGGGTCTTTACCTGCACCTTAAACTCGAGGTACTTAACTCTTTACTCTGTCTAGCTATTTACACGATTTGTATTATCTCAAGCCGCTCTTTCTTCTGTTTTTACCTGCTGTTATTCCATGATGTTGTTATTTTATGCTACTGCAACTAGCTCGGTCGTATAAGTGATCTGATGTTTTGTTATTCCATGATGCTGTAATTTGTTTCTGACCGTAACTAGCTCTATCATGTAAAGCGCTCTGATACCTCCGGGTCCAGCCAGCGCTATATAAAACCTCTAAAAATAAAAATAAAATAAAAATAAAATTTGTGCACTGCATATTCTTTTCTGTGTTTCCTTTTAATCATCTAGTTAAGCTATTAACACTATTGAATAAACAACAGGATGTGGGAGCACACCGCTGACCTCTCAGGCAAGGTTCACCGCTAGCATTCTGGGAAATGCAGTCTCTTGTAGCACGCTCCGATATTTTCGAGTGTTTCGCCAAGGTTGGCGCAGATAGTGCTGATCTCTAGACACGTGTTTCTGGTTTATTAACCGTCATCAGTAGAGAATACAGGCTTGTATTTTGGGGTTTGCTGAGTAGGCTGCCAATCATTATATCAGGTCCGGTACCTCTCACTGGCGCGCAGGTGCATCATCCACGAGCTCGTCAGCTCAATGACTCACGGGAGTACTTTAAATAAACAACGGGTTGTGGGAGCACACCGCTGACCTCTCAGGCAAGGTTCACCCCTGGCATTCTGGGAAATGCAGTCTCTTGTAGCACGCTCCGATATTTTCGAGTGTTTCGCCAAGGTTGGCGCAGATAGTGCTGAACTCTAGACACGTGTTTCTGGTTTATTAACCGTCATCAGTAGAGAATACAGTCTTGTATTTACCAGAATGCCAGGGGCGAACCTTGTCTGAGAGGTCAGCGGTGTGCTCCCACATCCTGTTGTCTATTAACACTATTGGTAGCATTGGATGACAATAAAGTTATGACATTATGAATTGGGTAGGCCTAGATACATGAAACGCTTTGGTTTACTTTGTGAGAAAGTTTGAAGCTTTCTCTGGTTTGTTCATTTTTGAGCCATGACCTTTTCTTTTGTGGTCCGCTTTTTTATAGAATTAATTATTATATACGTTTTGTCATTAGAAATCCAAATTTAATAAAAGGAGAGCAGAAACAAACTATGTCCCTTTCTTGGACTGAACAGGAAGAGTTCATATGAAAGCATTTTAGGACTACACATAAAACTCCAAATCAATTGTTGCCAAATTCAATACTTTGTCAGCTTCATAGGTTAGAAATAATTTGGTTGGTGCATGTACATCATTGATCCAGCGATCTAGGACTAATAATTTTCTACAGACTAGGCCCAATTCAATTACCCAAGAAGTCCCTTCACGCTGGGTTAGTGAATTTCTAAACAAATACCAAACTTACCAAATTCCAAATTGTATCCTCATTTCTAGTATATCAATTATGGCGATGCAATCTTTATATAGTTGACAGGGTTTGGCAAACTAATACTTAGTTCTAAAATACTCATAAACAAGGAAAGCACCTCTAATAAAGACAAACTCATTTGTATATTTATAATACTTTATCTAAAAATAATGTGAAAATGCTCATCAATACCAAATACAGTATGAATCATAGACCATCACGAGAAACAACATTAGAGAAATTGACAAAATTATATTGTTAAAAAGTGAAAACGACAGACAGTGGAGGAACTTTCCAGTCTGCTTTATTGATCATCCAACTCTCCGGAAAATCAACGACATATGTCAACATTCTAAGTCAAGCTTCAGTGGACTAGACCAAGGTAAGGGGAAATGAAAGGGTGGGTGGGATATACCATTTTAACAGTAAGATTACAACACATCTCCCTTATTTACCAACAGAAAACACACTACATTTTGTAACTTTGTCACAGCTCCAATATTGTCCATTTTCGAGAAGAACTACATTCTTGAATGTTTTAGCTATGCAACAAGGAGGGTAAAACTTGCTCACGTTGTGAGCCCCTTTTACATTCCTCTTCACCTGCACCATATCTCCTACTCTCCACCCCGGGGCTTTGACTCCGTTCTTTTTGTCATACCAGTCCTTGTATTTTTCCTGGTGCAGTTTGACCTTCTCGCTAGCTTCTACCAGATTAGGGTTGGCCACCTTCCCGCCCTCCAACCAACTGGGGTTGAGTTTAGTGCAGGGTTCTCTCCTCCTGAGGGACACAAAAGGAGAAATACCTGTTACTAGATTGGGGGAGGTGTGGTATGCCCACAGGCAGTCCCGCAGGGATGATTCTATTTCCCACCCATTGGTGGAGGATAGCTGAATGTGCCCTCTCTACCAGGCCATTGGCCTTGGGGCAATACAAGGCCGTCTTCTCATGCTTGTTGTTCATTTTGGCGAGAAAGTCAATCATGAGCTGCAAAGTAAACTGTACCCTATTGTCCGTGACCAGCGAAGATGGTATGCCTTCCTTCACAAACACATCTTTAAGAAATTCAAGGACAGCACGCGTGTTGATGTGATGGACAAATTTGTATGAGACCCAATGAGAAGTGTAGTCCACCAGCACTAACAAGAAACTCTTCTGGATACCCGGATTGTCCATAGGCCCAATCATGTCCATGGCCAGCTTACTCCATGGCTTAATGGGTACCTCAACTGGGGATAGAGGTGTTTTCCTTATTGCTTTGCTTTTGTCGCTCCTAGCACAGCTAATGCAATCCTTTACTAACTGCTCCACCATGGCATCCATTCTGGGGAACCAGAACTTCTCCCTCACTCTTTGTTTGGTAAGGCTGGGTCCTAAGTGCCCTTGGTGTGCTAGGTCCACAATTCTATTCCTGAGGTTGGCGGGTGGAACTTTCCTGTTCTGGCGGTAGACTCTGTTTCTTATGATGCTTAATTCATAACGCACTTCCCAAAAGTCTCTGAGATTTTCCTCAAGTTCGCTGCATTTGTTGGGCCATCCTTCGACCATGAACTCTTTAAGTTTCTGCAAATCTTTATCTTCTTCTTCTCCTTTCTCCCACTCTTCCTCCGTCAGTGCTGGCTCATCCACTACCATGATGGGGCTATCTAACATTTCTTCATCTTGTTCATTTTCTAAAGGGGCTCTCGACAGGTAGTCAGCAATTTTGTTCTCCTCCCCAGGAACATACTCCACTCTGAAGTTGAAATTCTCCAGCCCTAAGATCCATTTCCCTATCCGGGGAGTGCAATTTGCTGAACCTCTCACTGTAAAGATGAAGGTAAGGGGCTTATGGTCTGTACGGATGGTAAAGTTTACACCCCACAGGAAAAATTTGAAATGTTTTACTGCCCAGTATACTGCAAGTGCCTCCTTTTCTATCACAGAGTAGTTGATCTTTGCCTTGGAGAGGCACCTGGAAGCGAATGCAATTATTTTCTCTCCCTTAACATCTCTTTGTGACAAGGTTGCCCCTAACCCCTTTTTTGACGCATCAGTGGTAAGGACGGTTTTTCTCGTGGGGTCAAAAGTGCCCAAGGCTGGTGACTGCAATATTTCCTCCTTCAATGTATCTACGATGTGCTTGTGCTGGTCAAGCCATTCAAAGTCCTTGTCCCTTTTCAGCAGTTCACGTAAGGGATTACACTTTGAAGCAAAATCCTTGACAAACTTGGCCATGTACTCCATCAGACCGAGGATTGACTTGAGTTCGTCCTTACTCTGGGGGTAAGGAGCATCCTTAACAGCTTGCAGCAGGTTGTTTTTTGGTCTAAACCCTTGCTCAGAAATGGAGTGTCCAAGGTAGTCGACGGAGGTTACTCTTATTTGGCACTTGAACTTCTGCACCGTCAACCCCGCATCCATCAACTTCCTGAATACGAGTCTAAGGGTTCGGTCATGGTCTTCCACAGAACGCCCATATACAAGAATGTTATCTTGGAAGCACATTGTTTGGTCTACCTCCTTTAGGATCTGGTGCATAATCTTTTGGAATATCGCTGCGGCGGATGCTAGGCCAAAAGGCATCCTCTTGAACATGAAGGCTCCTTGGGGGGTAATGAAGGCGGTGAGAGGCCTTGAGTCAGGGTGTAGGTCCACTTGATGGTACGCCATAGACAGATCTATGGCGCTAAAGAATTTAGCCTGACCCATGGTGCTGAGCATCTCATTTATGTTGGGGAGTGGGTACCTCTCGACCCAGATGTTCTCGTTTAGACTTCGTAAGTCCACACACAAACGAATGCCATCCCCACTAGCCTTGGCTGCGATTACAACGGGCGCCAACCATTCTGAACTGTCTATAGGTTGTATGACCCCCATTGTGCACAATCTAGTTAGCTCTCTTTCTAAAGGCTCTCTCATCTGGTGTGGTACAGGGCGCATCTTGTGTACCACCGGCTTAGCATTTGCCTTGAGTTTTATTTTGTGCTGGTAATCACAAAGGAGTCCCAACTTGTCTTCAAACAGTTTAGGAAATTCATCGCATATGCTGGTGCTGGGCAAAATCTGATCGGTCAGTAGTACTTGTTCTTCTTTGTTTGGGTTAAGGATGATTCCCAGCTCCTTTTGGTGTTGCCACCCTAACAGATTCGATCCTGTTTAAACGATGTATACCTTGCCTACAGTGACTCTTCCTTTGAATTCAATTTGCATCTCTTCCATGCCTAAAAGGGGTATAGGCTCCTTGTTGTAGCCTGTGGGGACGATGTCCGGTTTCTGCAGAGGTTTATTCTCCTGTTTGTCAATGCCTTCGTAGTCCTTACAGTTCAGCAAAGTAAAGGGAGAGCATGAGTCAGCAAACATGGTGGCCATTCTGCTGTTTAGCTTCACATCACATTTGGGGTAAATTACGTTTACAGTACCAGTAACTTCTTTGAGTTGGAAAATGAACTTCCTCTCACTAGGCAAAACACATTTAATTTCACGACACGACTTTCTCACATGCTTCTTCACCAGAATCCACTCTCCGGGACTTAAATCATGACTTTGCTCTTGCTGTGTTGTGGTTGCAATTTCTCCAACCTGATGAGACACAGAAAGCACCACATCAGCCAATCCTTTGCAATAATCAAGCACCAAATCATCAGTTATATTCATCATTTGATTTGCTGGTACAATCGGCTGTCTCATTGCTCTCCCCATTATAACTTCATGAGGGGATAATCCAGTCTTTTTATCAGGAATGCTTCTCAGACTCATTAATACCAAGGGTAACGCATCTGGCCATTTCAGTGCTGTGGATGCACACACCTTTGACAGTCTTGATTTCATAGTGCCATTAATTTGTTCAACCACACGTGAGGCTTCTGGCCGATAGGCACAATGCAGCTTTCGCTCAATTTGTAATGCTGCACAAATCATCCAAATTATTTCATTATTAAAATGTGTACCTCTATCCGTTTCTAAAGAGCCTGGAAATCCAAATCTAGGAATGATCTCTCTCAAAAGCAATTTAGCAACTGTTAAACTATCATTTCTTCTTGTTGGATATGCTTCTACCCAACGAGAAAACAGACAAACAACAGCCAACACATATTTCAGCCCATTACAAGGAGGTAACTCAATTAAACCAGAATGTAACCTAGTAAAAGGTCCTGCTGCTTTTCCAATCAGCCCCCAACTAACAACAGTCTTTCTACCTGGATTCTGCTGCAGGCACACTACACATCTCTGGCAAAGACTCTCTGCAATGACCCTGAACTTAGGATTGTACCATGACTGTTTGAAGAGTCTAATCATAGCATCTCTTCCCACATGTGTTACTCCATGTTACATCCTTGCCATTTGAGAAAGTAAACTGTCTGGCATTACTGGCCTATCATCCACATACACCCATACTTCATCCTCAGGTCTCCTTGTACAACCTGATTTAATCCAAATTTCTTTCTCTTCTTCACTGGCTTGTTCTTGCAATTGTCTAACTTCATCCCATGTTTCTACAGAAGAGAACATCAAGTGACAATTTGTATTCTTTTTCTCTGCTCCCTTGTTAATTGAAACCGAATTCCGTGCACAGAAACGAGCCACTTGGTCTGCGTATCTGTTGCCACTAGTCACATAATCATTTCCTGATTTCCTGATTTATGTGCCTGGCATTTGACCACTGCAATCTCTTTGGAAAATTGTAATGCATTCAGCAAATCTTTTACATCTTTGCTATTTCTGATCGGGGATCCTGAGGAAGTCAGAAATCCATGTTGCATCCACAATTGACCAAAATCATGCAACACCCCAAAACCATATTGACTGTCCGTAAATATGGTTATTCTCATATGCAATGCACCTTTTTCATCTCTCAGACAGGAACCATCTACAAACATCACACAATCCGATTCTGGCAATGGTGCATCTTTTATGTCAGGCCTTGGTTTCGTAAACAACTCTGTAACATCCAGACAATCATGATCTGCTTCATCTTTTACTACTTCACAACTTGAACTCGGCAACAAAGTCGCTGGATTCAATGTCGTGCATCTTGTTACTGTCACATTCTCAGCATCCAAGATCACTCTTTCATATCTAGTCAAACGACTACTTGTCATATGCCGTGTTCTCGTCCTTGTCAGCAAAATCTCAACAGAATGTGGCACATACACTTTCACTGGATGTCCCATCACAATTGATTCACTCTGCTCCAGGCTCACACAAGCAGCAGCCACTGCTTTCAAACAACCTGGCAACGCTGCAGCCACTGAGTCCAAAGTAGCAGAGAAATATGCCACTGGACGACGCGCCATTCCATGTGTCTGCGTCAAAACTGAAAGTGCACATCCATCCTTCTCACAACAGAACAATGCACAGTCTTTACAATTATCTGGCATTCCCATTGCAGGTGCTAGACAAAGACTATCTCGCAACTCAACAAAAGCCTTCATGCTTTCTTCATCTAATTCAATCGGATCGACTACATCTTTGTGAGTCAATCTCTGTTATGGCTTGGCTATCAGTGAAAAACCACTGATCCACTGTCTGCAGTTTCCAACCATGCCCAGAAACATTCGAATTTCTTTCTGTGTTCTGGGAGGACCCATGTGCAATATCACAGCAATTCGATCTTGTGATACTTTCTGGACTCCTTTCTCAATTTTGTGTCCCAAATACTGAACCTCTTTTTGACAAAACTGCAATTTTGCTGGTGACACTTTATGCCCACCTACTGCCAAATGGTTCAGTAGAGCAATTGTATCTGTCACACATGCCTCTCGTGCCTTTGATGCCACCAATAGGTCATCGATGTATTGTACCAATACTGAGTCTTCTGGCATAACCAATGACTCCAGACACTTTTTCAAAATTTGATTGAAAATTTAAGGACTCTCTGTATACCCTTGAGGAACTCGGCACCATGCCAAAACACGATCTCCGAACCAGAAAGCAAAACGATATTAGCTATCCTGATGCAAGGGTATCGTGAAAATTGCTTGGCACAAATCAATCACTGTGAACCATTCCGCATTACAGGGAATTTGGTAAAGAATTACTGCTGGGTTTGGCACTATTGGACAACAAGGTACTACAATCTTATTGATTTTCCTCAAATCTTGCACAATTCTATACTTGCCGCTTGGTTTTTTAATTCCCATAATAGGTGAATTACAAGGACTCCCTAGCATCTCTCTCAGAATACCCTGTTCAATCATTTGCTCAATTACAGGAGTAACTCCTGCAATGGTCTCAGGACTCATTTTATACTGTGGTGTTTTCGGAAATTCTGCACCGTTTGACCAAAATTTGAATAGGATCAACACCCTTCATCAATCCGATATCTTTCCCTGTAAAATCCCACACATCCGTTGTCACTGTATCTCTCAATTCAACAGGCAAATCCTTCGCTGTAAATAAAGGATACAAATCATTCACTTTTGTCCCTTGCCTTGCTAACATCACTTTGAAAGCAACATCCTCATCTAGTGTTTGAAAAGCAATACCATCTGGTGTACAATAGATGGTGCAATTCATTTTACACAGTAAGTCCCTACCTAAAAGGTTCACCGGACTTGTATCGCACACCACAAACCGATGCAAATCTCTAAATTCTCCAATATGAACCTCCATTGGTTTAGTCACCGGAGTTCTAATATACTTATTTGAAACTCCTACGACTTGGATAGTTTGTCCCGAGAGGGGTAGGTTTGGAATTTCTGCTGCTCTGACAGTAGAACGGATAGCACCAGTGTCCACAAGGAATGTAATATCATTACCTTCCACTTTCCCATCCACAAAAGGATCAGACTGATCTACCTCTAGAGATGCGCCAAGCACGCACTCTTCCTCTCCCCTCAGACACCGTCATTGAGATGAATCTGAATCACTCTCAGGGCACTGTAACCAGTATTGTGAAACTATTTCTACATTTTGATTCTTACCAACTTGTTCACCCGCATGAAATCCAGTATTCGCACTGTATCTCTGTACCTGAGCAATCACATTATTTGGCATAGGAGCTTGATGCACTTGTACCCGTTGTACCTGCTGTATCTTCGGTTTAACTACCTGTTGCTGTTGCAGCTGTTGTTGATTCACAACCACCTCATTCTGCATCTGTGGATTAAAATTTTGAACCATTCCATTATTTCCTAACAGGAACTTACACTCGTTCTTCCAATGTCCTAACCTTCTGCACGCATGACAAGGAAATTTCTTTTTCATCTCTTCCTTATTATTTTTACCTCTACCCTTTCCCTGTAATTGCACTTGAACACTACTATCGGTACAACATTCATACCAGGTACCTGACCATTTTGAAAATTCTGAATCTGCCCTTTGATTTGGAAACCTGTTTGAGAAAAATCAACAAAATTCCCATTTTTTGCTGTGTCGCTTTCACCTGTGCCCACATCATTTTCTCTTTCAATTTCTTATGCCTAGATTCAATATCATCACTACAATACTTTGCATACCTCAGTATTTCATCCACTGTCTTGTTTTACCAACAAATCAAATGTTGCTGAATCGTATTACTAATTTCAGGTTTCAATCCAAATACAAACTTATACACAAAATGTCCCATATCTTTGTCAGTTATACTTTCAAAACCACTATACTGTTTGAACACCTGTAAAAGTCTTTCGTAGTAAGCATGTACGGTTTCTTTTGACTCCTGTGTCGTCCTGTCAATCTTAACATAATCTGTTTCTTTTGGGGAAATCTTACTCTTCAAATAAGTAATCACTTGATTATATTTCTTCATTACCTCTTCTGAAGGCGCTCCAGTGGTAACATCTCTAGGATATTCCTCTTTCGGCCAATGAACTGCAATCTTACACTAAGTCCATAAATCAGCTGGAACTACAATATCAAACAAACCATCCAAATCTTTCAACAAGACATTCGAAACCTTTACAAGCCTTTCTACCTGTTTATACCACTCAACAGGCTTTTCTCTCAACTTTGGAAAGTCATTCGTAAAAGACAATATGTCCTGTCTTGACCAAGGAATATGAACATATCCACCACCCGGAACTTCTCTCATTGGATATATCATTTCAGCAGGTTCTGTCTCTTAACGGAAGCAAAGGAGATGCAGTCACACTTTTCCTTGCAAGCATTTCTTCTTTCTTTTTCGCTCATCTACCTTTCCATCGTTCCAATTCACCCCATCTTTTCAGAGTATTAATCAACTCCTTTATTTGTAATTTGTTTACCAGATGCATTGAAACTCTCTAGATCCTTATCGCTAAAATCCAACCTATATGTCTTCTGTAAAGCTTTTGATTTCTCAATATCCACTCCATATTCCTGTGCTGCATCTGCGAACCTCTCATGCAAATTTTTCGCTTTCAAAGTAATAATCTTTCACAAGAATAACAACTCATCATCCTGATATTTACTCAATCTCTCCGGACTTATTGTACCAATAATCATTTCTTCCAGATCTACTCTTAACCTACCTATATCTATACTTGGTTTGGACTTACTAGGTGCCATTCCTCTAATCCAATCATCCAACTCTTCTGGCGATGGTCCCACTGAACCCCGATACTGAAGTTGTTTCTCTCACATTTGGCATTAATTTTCTAGGATCGATCTGTACACTCCTTTTTGGCGTTTCGGTCCCATTTCCATTTACTGGAATATCAATCAGTGACGTTTCCATCTCATTTGATTCTGGTCCACTAACATTCCTAACACTATTCACTGGAACTGTCAATGCATGCACTCTCAAAATATTTTGACCCTCACTATACAATGGAACTATAGGACCAATTGTCACCGGAACGGATAACGCTTCTGCATTTAAACTCATCTGATTAATTTTCTGAGTCAATTCTTCCTTTGTTCTATTCAGCATTTCGATATCTCTCTCCTGTGAAACTCGAGTAGCTGATGAAGACTGTAAAGCTAATGGAACTCGTGAAGCTTGTGGTGCTTGTGGTACCTGTGGAACTTGTGGAACTTCTATTTCAATTAATGGTGCACTTGGAGTAATCCCATCCGGACTCTCCTGATATGGTGGAGGTCTCTTCAATAACATCTCATCTAATAACTCATCATCAATTTCATTCGGATCCATATCTTGTTCTGAAGTCTCTACATTATTCTTTTTCTCTTTGCACTTTCCACCAGCTTGTCCCTCAGCAACCATTACTGGGTATAATCCATCTGTGATTACTTCTCTCCTCCACCTTTTCATCTGAGCATCCCATTTAGCTTCGGAATACCATCTCATTGTATTCTTATATTTCATCCCATTCCTATTTCTTTCCCTTCGGTATGCCTCATGTTCCCATTTCTCAAGCGCTGGGAAAGCTAAAACTCCATCATCCTCCGTATAACTCACCCAATTCTCTAACCATGAACACGTATGATATCCATGCTCTAACATCATAAAAGAAGCAGGCGATCTTGGAGGAGGTACAGGAACTCCCTCTCTAGTAACTATCGGCTTGTCTTAATTAAACAAATCTTGTATCATTTTTACAAAACTTCATTTTCAACTCTCTCTTTTCGATAAATATTTTAGAAATCAAGGAAATCCTTCCGTAATTCCACTCACCTTATTCGCTCACACTCGTTCAATACCAGTGCGACTCACACTAACCAACCAATCACGCTCAATACACGCCCGCTATCTGACAAATGCCAGCGCAGCTTTTTGTGACGTCTGTATAACTCCTGCGACTGACCCTCCCTTTACAAAATAATATGGCAATGTACTACAAAGTCTTTCTAAATAAATTCTTATTAGAAACGACAAAAAAAGCTGCTACTTTGTCTGCTCCACTAAATGAAAAGAAAGTTCAATCATTCAAGAGAACCTTTTACAACCAGTAGAATAACGACCAGCATCACTTTACTCTCAATCAAGTAAAAAGAGGTCTTGGTACTCCTTTAGGTGTACTTTCTAAAGTTTCGGAAGAGGATTCACTATTACATCCAGCTTACTTACATACTTCAAAAAAAGTCCCTTAGAATAATATCAACAGCCTTTCACTGTTCGATATTACAACAACAGACAAAGTATTTCTCCAGTGCGATACTTTTCCACACTCTTCCTCTGCCCCTGAGGCTAAACCAACATCCCGGGATCTTAGGCAAATCCGTACCCGTACTTCCAAACTACATAAAACAAAGACGCTAATACTTCATATTAGCAACCGAAATCGTTATTTCAACCATTAATTACCCAACAAATCCCTTCATGCTGAGTTAGTGAATTTCTAAACAAATACCAAACTTACCAAAGTCCAAATTGTATCCTCATTTCTAGTATATCAATTATGGCGATGCAATCTTTATATAGTTGACAGGGTTTGGCAAACTAATTCTTAGTTCTAAAATACTCATAAACTAGGAAAACGCCTCTAATAAAGACAAACTCATTTGTATATTTATAATACTTTGTCCAAAAATAATGTGGAAATGCTCATCAATAACAAAAAACAGCACAAATCATAGATCACAGAGTAACAATCTCAGAGAAATAATGATAAAAATACATCTCATTTGACAGTGCATAAAGGAGTGGCAAGGCGAAGAGACAAAAGGTTCAGAGACAAATTACATTTGCAAATGATTATTCAAATTCAGTTTTCTGTCTATACTAACCCAATTGAAATAGGAAAACTACTCCCTGGCCATGAGAGCAGTAAGGCCCCTCAAGAAGAGTTGAAGAGGCAAAGATTAAGTTAGGAATCAGCAGATAGGAACAGCCAGCTCAAGAATAGGAGACAGCAAACAAGGCCTCTCCTCACGCAGGTAGGAAAGCAAACCACCAACTAACCTAACCCCTCCCACCAGGAACCTCAATTATACCCTAAAGCCTAAAGTCCATCCCACACTTGTGTCAGAACAAACAATTTCTCAACATTTGATTGGTTAAGGAAGGGGTGTACTGTCACACCACTCTCGTCATGTCCATTAGCTCAGCTTCTTCATTGTTCATTTATTCATCATATCTACTTCCACCCCAGGAAATACAATTTCGAGTCACTGTCATAGTACACATTTCCTCCATCCCGTTAATGTAACAACTTTCGTGCCTTGATAGTCCACTTGTGCCTTTTCACAAAGTAAATGTTCTTTCTCTCGAGGTTTTCATTTGTTTCTTCATGTAAACTCTTGGCAGGCACACAGGATTTGTGAAGGACAAATGTCTTCCACCTTCTCCTTCTCGCTCAGAATTAAATGACTTTATTTCTTTCATAAACACAAAAGTTTCCTGCAGCACAGAAAACCATTCTACTACGGAAAACAAACACAAACATCATTAATCACTTATAATGCTTTCCATTACGCACCCACCATGTGCTGCATTTATTCATGGGCAACCCGAGTTAATATTAATTTTCCTAGCAAACATTCATATAATGCATCAAAGCAGCATTAGTCCTTATATTTTCATTTGTCAAGAAGCATTTTCGGCCTACTCCAGTGTTTTAGTACGCGCTTGCGCAATAGCATTTTCCCTCATGTTAGTCTCTTTTCCACATTAGTTTTCACCGCACACTATTAATAAATGTTATTGAGGGTTCAATTCGAGCAAGTTTTTTTTCGTGAAAACCCTGCTCCATCAATCCCCCCTTTGATGGCGTTTTTGAGCCATCACAAAAATACCCACCAATACAAATTATCACTTTCAGAAATCTGTTGTTCTCTCTCGTTTCATCATAATTCCAGTTAAATCCTTCAATATTTCATAGTAATTTCCTTTCCTGTCCTCTAGTTCTATCTCTTCTCTCTTTCTCTTTCTTGCTCTTCGTTTCACATCAGGTGACTCCTTTTTGCACTTGCAACACTTATAAATCAAGAAAACCATTAATATTGCTATAGCCACTGCAATGATAGGATTCTCCCTAACACACTATTCCCAAAGGTAGAAAACCAATTACCCATAGAGGAAAAACTCTTACCAAGTTTCTCCCAAGCACCATCAACCTTCAGTTCAGCTAAATCTTCTCAAAGATTTGCAATGTTCTTGATATACCCGTCCAGACCTTTACTCTTATCAACGGATATAGGTACAACATTGTTGAATTTTCAACATATTACAGACTCCACCCTCCTTAGCCAATAATACATCAAGGGCAAGTCGATTTTGTAAATCCATAGACCTAATCGCAACCATTTCAGTATCAATCATCAAAACACACCAGCAGTGTCTGTTGATAAACGATCACCCACTAAGGATAATTTTCTAATTTTTGTGTGAATTTAGAATAACTCCAACTGAAGGTATCAATGCTCCAAAAATATCACCTATAATTTCTGAAAAACTTGCTCCCCTTTTACTACGTGTTAATCCATCGTTTATTTAATTGATTTCATCAGTCTTATTCAAGTGATACACCTTTGGAAAGACTATACCCATATAACAATGTGCAGGCAACCTATAATAGGCATTTTTACCACACACATAATAAATTCCCGGAAAGACAGGATCAGTTCCTCCTCTTATTCCCCATCCTCCCGTAATTAGGAAAACATGATCACACTCACTAGAACCAATAAAATAGTTGTTAAAATCAGTTTTTAATCTAAACAAACAAAGCTTTCCTCTATGATGCCAATCTAGGGCCATGGCAGAGTATGTCTCACCCTTTTTATAATTGCCTTCTCTATAAGCCCATGGAGGTACATGAGACCTTTGCTCAGCAACTTTTCTCTTAAAATGTTGCCTTCTATCCTCTACCATGTTAATGAACTCTATTTCTTCAAACAGTAAACTACAGGTAAGGTTATTGCGATGTGCATATACTGTATCTATTGTCTTTGTTGAATGGAAAAATTCCCCCAAAAACTCTGCATCTTTGGCCCTACTTACTCTATTCATGTTCTTTCTAATGGGAATTTCTGAAAATACTAAATCCATGTTAGAATAATATTATTGTAAGCTACCCTTCTCATAAAATAGACTGGTTAGGACACTACAAGACACTCCATATGTTAAAGGTAGGTGATGGTAGGTCACCCCCTCTGAGACAGACAATGGTAATTGCATACACACATAACAATCTCTCGCATCCATCGTATCAACATACTCATATAACAACTTGGTAAAAACATTTAGCGAAAAGTCATTAATTGACTTATCCTGATGATAGATACTGTCATCTACCATTCTCTTTATGTTAGTATGTGAGACTTCTTTAAGATCATTAGAATCTACCTTCTCACTCATCACACTGTTAGTATTATTGTTTCCATTAGTCAACATAAAGATAGGCATGACAACAATTAGTGTTAACCACACCAACATTAGTAATAAAATACTAAAGAAGAAAGCATTAATACATCTACGTTTAAAACCATGATTTTAATATCCAGTCTCTGTTGTATCTGCCATTTCTAAAAAGAAAAAAAATTGTATCAATTCTAAGAAAAACTATATAAAAAACGACATAAAAAACTAATTCTATATAAAAAAACTATATAGAAACTATTAAAATTAGAAAAACTATAAAACTATCTAAGTAGTGTATCCAAACACTTCAAGCCTTCTTTCTTCACCCCCCTCTTTTTATTTTTTTATTTTTATATATATTCACAGCCTTTATTTAAATTTCTTCTTTTTCTTCAGTTCTCTGCACTTCTTCGAATAAATCAAATTTCTGCACTTTAATTTACACTGTTCTTTTAACGTGGTTCAAAACCATTTGCTTCACTCTGCTTTGTACCAGTGTTTTCTTTGCTCTGTGCTCAATTTCTTCCAATACCACATATGTCCATTCTGGAGCTGTGTATTTCTTGTTCGGAACTCTTACTCTCTTTGTTTGCCACACTGATTCTTCTTCTGACTCACTTTGTTCTGTTTGGTTTGGTACTTCAATTATCGCGTCTGGTGTTTTCTTTTTCAGAGTGTATTTCAGTCTTTTCACTCCTTTTGGCCAGACATCACCTTTTCTTTCTTTCTTAACTTGCACAGTTTCTTCAGTATCTGTGCCAAGTTCACAAGTTCTTTTATTCAGTTCTTTTCTTTGTTGCACTTGCTCTTGATTTTCGTTCAACACTTCTTCATCATCACTTTCAACAGCAGTCTTATGAGACCCAGTAGCTGGCGCCCACTTTATTAAACTTTTTCTCTGTTCAGCCTCGTGTTCAACACCTTCAGAATCTGTAGCTTTAGACTCTTTCACGTTCTACAGCTTCTGGCTCTTCTCGGCTCTCTGACAGTTGCTTTTCTTCTTCTTGTCTTTCAAGTGGACTTGGGACTCTCCTGGTATGACTTGCGTGTATCCAATTCGGCAAGCCTCCACACTTCACTGCTGTCATTATCACCAGTATTACCTGGTATGGGCCATGCCATCTAGGTTCCAGACACAACTTTCTCACATGCTTCTTCACCAGAATCCACTCTCCTGGGCTTATGTCATGTCCTTGCTCTTGCGGTGTTGTGGTTGCAATTTCTCCGACCTGATGATACACAGAACGCACCACATCAGCCAATCCTTTGCAATAATCAAGCACCAAATCATCAGTTATATTCATCAGTTGATTTGCTGGTACAATCGGCTGTCTCACTGCTCTCCCCATTTTAACTTCATGAGGGGATAATTCAGTCTTTTTATCGGGAATGCTTCTCAGACTCATTAATACCAAGGGTAAAGCATCTGGCCATTTCAGTGCTGTGGATGCACACACCTTTGACAGTCTTGATTTAATTGTACCATTAATGTGTTCGACCACACCTGAGGCTTCTGGTCGATAGGCACAATGCAGCTTTTGCTCAATTTGTAATGCTGCACAAATCATCTGAATTATTTCATTATTAAAATGTGTACCTCTATCCGTTTCTAAAGACACTGGAAATCCAAATCTAGGAATGATCTCTCTCAAAAGCAATTTAGCAACAAACAACAACCAACACATATTTCAGCCCATTACAAGCAGGTAAGTCAATGAAATCAGCCTGTAACCTAGTAAAAGGTCCTACTGCTTTTCCAATCCGCCCCCAACTAACAACAGTCTTTCTACCTGGATTCTGCTGCTGGCACACTACACATCTCTGGCAAAGACTCTATGCAATGACCCTGAACTTAGGATTGTACCATGACTGTTTGAAGAGTCTAATCATAGCATCTCTTCCCACATGTGTTATTCCATGGTACATCCTTGCCATTTGAGAAAGTAAACTGTCTGGCATTACTGGCCTATCATCCACATACACCCATACTTCATCTTCAAGTCTCCTTGTACAACCTGATTTAATTCAAATCTCTTTTTCTTCTTCACTGGCTTCTTCTTGCAATTGTCTAACTTCATCCATGTTTCTACAGAAGAGAACATCAAGTGACAATTTGTATTCTTTTTCTCTGCTCCCTTGTTAATTGAAACCGAATTCTCTGCACAGAAATGAGCCAACTGGTCTGCGTATCTCTTGCCACTAGTCACATAATCATTTCCTGATTTATGTGCCTGGCATTTGACCACTGCAATCTCTGTGGGCAATTGTAATGCATTCAGCAAATCTTTTACATCTTTGCTATTTCTGATCGGGGATCCTGAGGAAGTCAGAAATCCATGTTGCATCCACAATTGACCAAAATCATGCACTGCTCCAAAACCATATTGACTGTCCGTAAATATGGTTATTCTCAGATTTTTGCCAATTATACAAGCCCTGGTCAAAGCTACCAATTCAGAAAGTTGAGCTGAATTTATCCATCTTAGACAAGATGCTTCAAGAACCATGGCCACTGTACATACTGCAATGAAGCACGCAATGCACCTTTTTCATCTCTCAGACAGGAAACATAGACAAACATCACACAATCCGATTCTGGCAATGGTGTATCTTTTATGTCAGGCCTTGGTTTCGTACACAACTCTGTCACATCCAGACAATCATGATCTGCTTCATCTTTTACTTCTTCACAACTTGAACTTAGCAACAAAGTCGCTGGATTCAGTAGTTTCCAACCATGCCCAGAAAAATTCGAATTTCTTTCTGTGTTCTGGGAGGACCCATTTGCAAGGTCACAGTAATCCGATCTTGTGATACTTTCCTTACTCCTTTTTCGATTTTGTGTCCCAAATATTGAACCTCTTTTTGACAAAACTGCAATTTTGCTGGTGACACTTTATGCCCACCTACTGCCAAATGGTTCAGTAGAGCAATTGTATCTGTCACACATGCCTCTCATGTCTTTGATGCCACCAATAGGTCATCGATGTATTGTACCAATATTGAGTCTTCTGGCATAACCAATGACTCCAGACACTTTTTCAAAATTTGATTGAAGGACTATCTGTATACCCTTGAGGAACTCGGCACCATGCCAAAACACGGTCTCCAAACCGGAAAGCAAAGAGATGCTGGCTATCCTGATGCAAGGGTATCGAGAAAAATGCTTGGCACAAATCGATCACAGCCATTCCGCATCACAGGGAATTTGATAAAGATTACTGCTGGGTTTGGCACTATTGGACAACAAGGTACTACAATCTTATTGATTTTCCTCAAATCTTGCACAATTCTATACCTTCCGCTGTTTTTTAATTTCCATAATAGGTGAATTACAAGGACTCCTAGTATCTCTCTCAGAATACCCTGTTCAATCATTTGCTCAATTACAGGAGTAACTCCTGCAATGGTCTCAGGACTCATTTTATACTGTGGAGTTTTCGGAAATTCTGCACCCTGTTTGACCAAAATATGAATAGGATCAACACCCTTCATCAATCCGATGTCTTTCCCTGTAAAATCCCACACATCATCCGTCACTGTATCTCTCAATTCAACAGGCAAATCCTTCGCTGTACATAAAGGATACAAATCATTCACTTCTGTCCCTTGCCTTGCTAACATTACTTTCAAAGCAACATCCTCATCTGGTGTTTGAAAAGCATTGCCATCTGGTGTGCAATAGATGGTGCAATTCATTTTACACAGTAAGTCCCTACCTAAAAGGTTCACCGGACTTGTATCGCACACCACAAGCCGATGCAAATCTCTAAATTCTCCAATATGAACCTCCATTGGTTTGGTCACCGGAGTTCTAATATACTTATTTGAAACTCCTACGACTTGAATAGTTTCTCCCGAGAGGGGTAGGTTTAGAATTTCTGCTGCTCTCACAGTCGAACGGGTAGCACCATTGTCCACAAGGAATGTAATATCATTACCTTCCACTTTCCCATCCACAAAAGGACCAGACTGATCCACTTCTAGAGATGCGCCAAGCATGCACTCTTCCTCCCCCGTCAGGCACCGTCATTGAGATGAATCTGAATCATTCTCAGGACACCGTAACCAGTATTGTGAAACCATTTGTACATTGTTATTCTTACCAACTTGTTCACCCGCATGAAATCCAGTATTCGCACTGTATCTCTGTGCCTGAGCATTCACATTATTTGGCATAGGAGCTTGAGGCACTTGTACCTGTTGTACCTGCTGTACCTGCAGTGTAACTACCTGTTGCAGCTGTTGTTGACTCACAACCACCTCATTCTGCATCTGTGGATTAAAATTTTGAACCATTCCATTATTTCCTAACAGGAACTTACACTCGTTCTTCCAATGTCCTAACCTTCCGCAAGCATGACAAGGAAATTTCTTTTTCATCTCTTCCTTATTATTTTTACCTCTACCCTTTTCCGGTAATTGCACTTGAACACCACCATTCGGTACAACATTCATACCAGGTACCTGACCATTTTTAAATTTCTGATTCTGCCCTTTCATTTGGAAACCTGTTTGAGAAAAATCAACAAAATTCCCATTTTTCTGCTGTGCCGCTTTCACTTGCGCCCACATAATTTTCTCTTTCAATTTCTTATGCCTAGATTCAATATCATCACTACAATTCTTTGCATACCTCAGTATTTCATCCACTGTCTTGTTTTGCCAACAAATCAAATGCTGCTGAATCAAATTACTAATTTCAGGTTTCAATCCAAATACAAACTTATTAACAAAATGTCCCATATCTTTGTCAGTTATACTTTCAAAATCACTATACTGTTTGAACACCTGTAAAAGTCTTTCATAGTAAGCATGCACTGTTTCTTTAAACTCCTGTGTGGTCCTGTCAATCTTAACCCAATATGTTTCCTTTGGGGAAATCTTACTCTTCAAATAAGTAAAGATTATATTTCTTCATTACCTCTTCTGAAGGCGCTCCAGTTTTGCCATCTCTAGGATATTCCTCTTTCGGCCAATCAACTGCAATCTTACACTCAGTCCATAAATCAGCTGGAACTACAATATCAAAGAAACCATCCAAATCTTTCAACAAGACCTTCGAAACCTTTACAAACCTTTCTACCTGTTTATACCATTTGACAGACTTTTCTCTCAATTTTGGAAAGCCATTCGTAAAAGACAATATGTCCTGTCTTGTCCAAGGAATATGAACACATCCACACACCCCGAACTTCTCTCATTGGATATATCATTTCAGCAGCTTCTGTCTCTCTTAATGGAAGCAAAGGCGATGCAGTCACACCTTTACTTGCAAGCGTTAATTCTTTCTTTTTCGCCCATCTACCTTTTCATCGTTCCAACTCACCCCATCTTTTCAGAGTATTAATCAACTCCTTGATTTGCAATCGCTTACCAGATGCATTCAAACTCTCTAGATCCTTATCACTAAAATCCAACCTATATGTCTTCTGTAAGGCTTTCGATTTCTCAAATCCACTCAATATTCCTGTGCTGCTTCTGCCAACCTCTCATGTAAATGTTTTGCTTTCAATGTAATATTCTTGCACAAGTATAACAACTCATCATCCTGATATTTACTCAATCTCTCCGGACTTATTGTACCAATAATCATGTCTTCCAGATCTACTCTTAACCTACCTATATCTATACTTGGTTTGGACTTACTAGGTGCCATTCCACTAATCCAATCATCCAACTCTTCTGGCAAAGGTCCCAATGAACCCCCTGATACTGAAGTTGTTTCTCTCACATTTGGCATTAATTTTCTAGGATCGATCTATACACTCCTTTTTGGCGTTTCAGTCACATTTCCATTTACTGGAATATCAATCAGTGACGTTTCCATCTCATTTGATTCTGGTCCACTAACATTCCTAACACTATTCACTGGAACTGTCAATGCATGCAGTCTCGAAATATTTTGACCCTTGCTATACAATGGAACTATAGGACCAATTGTCACCGGAACTGATAACGCTTCTGCATTTAAACTCATCTGATTACATTTCTGAGTCAATTCTTCCTTTGTTCTATTGAGCATTTCGATATCTCTCTCCTGTGAAACTCGAGTAGCTGATGAAGACTGTTGTTGGCTTAACGGCTAGGGCGTTCTACCTCGGACCTGGGGAACTGGGTTCGAGTCTCGGTAATGACGCTGAACATCCTGTGATTCTGGGCAAATCACTTAATCTCCCCGTGCCTAACAAAAATGAATGTGTGTCCTCATGTAACGTAACTGGTGCTATGTAAAGCGCTCTGATACCCGATTCGGTTGCGGGTCAAGTTCGCGCTAAATAAAACTCCGTAAAAAAAAAAAAAAAGCTAATGGAACTCGTGAAGCTTGTGGTACTTGTGGAACTTGTGGAACTTCTATTTCAATTAATGGTGCACTTGGAGTAATCCCATCCGGACTCTCCTGATATGGTGGAGGTCTCTTCAATAACATCACATCTAATAACTCATCATCAATTTCATTCGAATCCATATCTAGTTCTGACGTCTCTACATTATTCTTTTTCGCCTTGCACTTTCCACCAGCTTGTCCCTCAGCAACCATTACTGGGTATAATCCATCTGTGATTACTTCTCTCCTCCACCTTTTCATCTGAGCATCCCATTTAGCTTCTGAATACCATCTCATTGTAGTCTTATATTTCATCCCATTCCTATTTCTCTCCCTTCTGTACGCCTCATGTTCCCATTCCTCCAGTGCCTCGTATTGCATGGGTCTTGGATTCGGTTTTAACTAGTTCATTTGTCTTCTCAAATTTTCCAAAATGTTAACATTAAAAGTACCATGCTCTGGGAATGCTAAAACTCCATCATCCTCAGTATAACTCACCCGTATACACATATGATATCCATGCTCTAACATCCTAAAAGAAGCAGGCGATCTTGGAGGAGGTACAGGAACTCCCTCTCTAGTAACTTTTGGCTTTTTTAAACAAATCTTGTATCATTTTTACCAACTTCATTTTCAACTCTCTCTTTTTGCTAAATATTTTAGAAATCAAGGAAATCCTTCCGTAATTCCGCTCACCTTATTCGCTCACACTCGTCCAATACCAGCGTGACTCACACTAACTAACCAATCACAGCTTAATACACGCTATCTGACCAATGCCAGTGCAGCTTTTTGTGACGTCAGTATAACTCCTGCGACTGACCCTCCCTTTACAAAATAATACGGCAATGTACTACAAAGTCTTTCTAAATAAATTCTTATTAGAAACGACACAAAACGCTGCTACTTTGTCTGCTCCACTAAATGAAAAGATAGTTCAATCATTCAAGAGAACCTTTTACAACCAGTAGAATAACGACCAGCATCACTATACTCTCAATCAAGTAAAAAGAGGTCTTGGTACTCCTTTAGGCGTGTTTCCTAAAGTTTCGGAAGAGGACTTTCACAATTACAATCAAGTGAAGTGAGGTCTTGGTACTCCTTTAGGTGTACTTTCTAAAGTTTCGGAAGAGGACTTCACTATTACATTCAGCTTACTTACGTACTGCAAAACAGGTCCCTTAGAATAATATCAACAGCCTTTCATTGTTCGATATTACAACAACAGACAAAGTACTTCTCCAGTGCAATACTTTTCCACACTCTTCCTCTGCCCCTGAGGCTAAATCAACATCCCGGGATCTTAGGCAACTCAGTACCCATACTTCCAAACTACATAAAAACAAGACTGCTAACACTTCATATTAGTAACCAAAATCAATGGTTGGTGCATGTACATGATTGTACAAAACTCACAGTAATTCTATCATGAAGAATTTTTCATAAAGTGTCATCATCTCTTTGTTAGTTGAAACAGGCAGAAACACAACAAAAATATCAAGCTCTGTTGTCAGTTAAAGAAGAGGTTATGATGAAAATCATATTTTCATTTAGTAATAACATTTTTACCATTGATAAATTTAAATTCTAAAATACCTTCACAATATGACAACCATATCTCAATACGTTGGTCCATTATTATCTCTGCACCAAAATCAATGGCCGATATAAAACACTTCAGACATTCAAACCCTGACATTAGAGGCAGTTTCTACATTAGGGCTCTGGGGATGTACCCCTCTGAAATTCCTACATGCTTACCTCAATAAATATTAATTAGATCAATTTATTTAGATACAATTGTATCTCTAAAAAAATTGATATATGTAAGACTGAGCTGTCTATCCCAGGCTGCCTGCCTAACTCAAACACGGGAGACAGAAGCCAGACAGTAAATCGACTCAGGGCTTACCTTTCTAAAGCCCTTCATTGCCACTGTAAACTATTGCAGTATCCATTGCGGGCCAATGATGCTGTCAGCATCTTGTTTATTTGCATCGGAGTCTGCATCCCTGAGTGAGGCCAGATGTCCGCCATTCACAGGCATAGATCCCACTCTTTCCTATTTGTCACATGATAGGACTGGATTCGAGCTTTATTTAGAGCCTTGTCCTCGGTAATGGTAAGTTTCATAATGCTATATCCTGTGTTGTGTATATTGTGCTGAGACCCCTGGTCACTCTAACCTCCCCCACTCTGACACCCCAAGCTGCAGGCCTCTGGCCCTTTTATAAGTGGAGCTTCTGTATTTGTTCCTCCACAAAATTGATCAAAAAGACAAGCAGGGTTTTTGTTCCCTTGCAAGGTTGATCCAAATAACTGGGTCAAGTGCAAACCATCAAACAATCAATCAATCAGGGATTTGTGGAGCGCACTACTCTCCCGTGAGGGACTCAAGGCGCTAGGGGGTGTACGGGCAGCTCCGTCTCATCCCAAGAGCCAGGTCTTGAGGCTCTTGCTGAATGTATTGCAGTGTGGGGGTTCGTCTGATGTTGAGGGGGAGTTCGTTCCACGTCTTGGCTGTGATGTAGGAGAAGGATCGCCCCCCACTCTGGCTCTGCGGATGCGTGGGATTTCAGCCAGAGCAAGGTCAGCGGAGCGGAGGCTTCTCTTGGGTGCGTAGAAAGCGATTCTTTCGTTAAGGTATTGGGGTCCGATGTTGTGGAGGGATTTGTAGGCTTGAGTGAGGAGCTTGAAGGTCACTCTCTTTTTGACGGGGAGCCGGTGGAGTTCTCGTAGGTGCTGGGTGATGTGGTGTTGTTGTGGGATGTCGAGGACAAGTCTAGCTGCGGTGTTCTGGATAGTCTGGAGTTTGAGGAGTAGAGATTTGTTTATTCCAGCATAGAGGGCGTTACCATAGTCTAGTCTGCTGGTTATGAGTGCGTGGGTGATGATCTTTCTGGATTCAGGGGGATCTATTTGAAAGTCTTGCGGAGGATGCGGAGGGTGTTGAAGCACGCGGAAGATACGTCGTTGATCTGTCGGTTCATGGTGAGGGAGGAGTCGAGTGTGATGCCGAGGTTGCTAGCGTGGTCTGTGGGTGTGGGGGGGTTGCCGAGGGAGGTGGGCCACGAGGTGTTGTTCCATGCGGAGAGGGATCCGAGGATGAGGACATCCGTTTTCTCTGAGTTGAGCTTTAGGTAGCTGTTGCTTATCCAGGAGGTGACGTCTTTCCTTCCTTCCTGGAAGCTGTGTCTGGTGATGTCGGGTTCGTTGGTGAGGGAGAGGATGAGCTGGGTGTCGTCGGCGTAAGATACGATGCTGAGTCCATGTTTTCTGATGATGGTGGCAAGAGTCTGGCGGTTAGTGTGCAGTGGGAGACTGTGTTGAAGGCTGCTGAGAGGTCTAGTAGGATGAGGGCAGCCATGTGGCCCTGGTCTAGGAGGGTGCAAATGTCATCCATGGGGGCTAGGAGGGCGGTGTCGGTGCTGTGGTTGCTGTGGAATCTGGATTGGGAAGAGTCGAGGACCGAGTTTGCTTCTATGAAGTTAGTGAGCTGGTTGTTGATGATCTTCTTTGTGACTTTGGCAGCGAAGAGGAGGAGAGAGATGGGTCGGTAGTTCTTCAGATTCGTCAGGTCTGCAGTGGGCTTCTTGAGGAGGGGCTTGACATCTGCATGTTTCCAGTCGTCGGGGAATCTGCCCGTTTCGAGGGAGCAATTGATGGTAAGCCGTAGTTCGGGTGCCATGGTGGAGGCGGCTCCGTGGAATATGTGGGGCGAGCAGGGGTCGGTGGGGGCTCCTGAGTGTATACTTCTTATGGTCTTGGCGGTGTCTTCTGTGGTGACAGGGGTCCAGGCGGTGATGGTAGGCTGGGTTGCTTTGCTGGTTGAAGGAGTGGAGTTGGTGCCTAGGTTCTGCTCGTTGAAATTGCCGTAGAGAGTCCTGATCTTGAGATGGAATTAGAAGCTGAGTTTGTTGCAGAGGTCCTGGGAGGGAGGGGCATCAGAGGATTTGCTGGGGGTTTGGTGAATTCTTTTATGATGCTGAAGAGTTCCTTAGAGTTTCGGGAGTTGGTGAGGATTCTCTTCTGGATGAAATTCTTCTGTGTGGTTCTGATGATTTGGTGGTGTTCCGTAATGGTGGTCTTGTATGCGGAGCATGCTTCGGGGGTTTTGCTGTTCCTCCAGGATTTCTTGAGTCATCGGCATGTGCGCTTGGATTCTCGGAGATCGGTGGTGAACCAGGAGGCTTTCGTGGTGCGTTGTCTGTCAGAGTTCTGGAGGGGGCGAGTGTGTCTGCGCAGTCAGTGATCCATCTGCGGAGTGCTTTGGCCGCAGAGTTGGCATCGGTTGTGGTGGGAGGAGGAGCTCAGTTGAGGGCGGAGTTGAGGTGCTCTTCGGTGCAAAGGGAGAAATATGTTCTTACGGTAAATACAGTTCAATACTTTATGTCTTTACAACTGGCTCTGTCTTCATTCCCTTAACATTAATACTAAAAACATGGATTGATTTACAACCAATGAATGTTAAAGATGTTAAGGTAATGCATGTCAGCGATTTAGTTCCTCTTTTAATTCACATGTTTTACCTAAACTTGCATTCTTCAAAAGCGTTAGCTATTTCATCATGTTCTGTTTCTGTGTTTTTTTCATGCATCTTATTACTCTTGTATAGTGCATACCTTAAGTCATGCCCAGTGTTTATGAGAGGCTTTGATTGAGAGCTTCGATGCTGGCACTGAAGGCAAAGCAAAGTGTTGGTCAGTGGCTTAGCCTCTCTGCAGAACACATGAACAATGGTCAAGTATTTCAGTTGCAGTTTAAAATCTGCATGTGTGTGTGTGAAGGCGGTACACAGATGTCAAAATATTTACAAGGCAAAAGTAAAAGTAAATAAAGTGGCAAATGTGACTGATTGCAGTGCATGTTTGTGGGAGGTGAAGTGAGGGAGATGCAAATAAGTGCATTCAGGGAGAGTGAAAAGAGGGTTACGCGGAGTAAAGAGATGAGGTTGAAGATGTGCAGATGGACAAGATATGCAGAGAAAAAGGGTATACATATCCAACATAACATGACATCAGGGCTAAACTAAGACTGTGGGAGAGATTATCAAAAAAAGAAATTAACAAATGGTGGGAGGTGACCTCGCTCAAAAAATATCTTGAAGTCAAGAGAGTACCGAGGGGACTACGGATAAATTTAATGCCTAACCATCAAGACACAAGCAATGATTTACTACATGATTGGGGCGAGCACATTCTGAGCTCATCAATGGGTCTAATGGAAATCCTCATCAAACATATCATGATCGCACTGGATAAAACGACTTCACAGTTAAGAGAATTGGAAAAAATTGAACTGAATGCTGAACTTTTAAAATTTAAACAAAACCTGGAACATCAAATAGACAAACATGAAGAAGCAGTACAACTGCGCAAGCAGACGAAATTCCAAAGAGACAAGGAAGACTACTCAGAGGGGCGCATATTCACATATGCGAGGAAGTTTGATCTTTTAAAACAACAAGACAAGCTTGATTTAGCAACGAATGCATCAGGAAGCCTGTCGTCCTTAACATCAACAGATGCGAGCGAAAATGAAGGAGAACAAGGAGGGGCACGTCCTAAATGTAATTTTTTAGGGGAAATGAGGCTGGCCCTCCAGCAACGAAACTGGGAGAAGAGCATGGGGGCGCAACCAGGAACAAACAGAGGAAGAGGCAGGGGCAGAGGCCGCCCAAAAACAAACCAGCAAGAAGAGGCAAGCGTAACAACAGACCCCAAAAAACAGGAACATGGACAAGAAGTATGAGGCAGAAGAAGAATTAGAAAACTCACAAGAACTGGAAGTTATAAACCTATCTAAAAGGGAAATAACGGAAATAGAGACTCAAATACTCAAACGTGGTCTCTCTTTTTGTCCTACCAATTAAATGGATTTGGCTCAAACTAGAATAGATATATATAAATATATTCGAAAGTTAAAACTCGCAAAGATTTTCAAGGAAAACCCGGATATGGCAGAACACCAAAAATACAAAGAAGTTCCCACAATGGATCTAAGAGTGGGAGATGCCGAACATTTTATTACATTGATGGAATTAGACCAAGATGTAAATGAACCATCGAATGATTTGGAAATGTACTGCTCGCAGCTGGGGGAAGGAACTAGCGGGAAAAAACCCAAATCCAAATATTACCCACAGTTACCAACTGGGAATAAAATAGAGAACTTCCATGAAGCAATAATAAAAGACCTTTACCAACTCAAAAGCAAAAAACAGAAACATAACTTAACGATGGAAGAACGGAAGGCCCTCAAGGCACTGAAAACAGATGATGGTATTGTAATAAAAATGGCTGATAAGGGTGGAAACATCATCATCCAAGATAGGGACCTCTATGTCGAGGAGGCCCACTCACAGTTGAATGACACAAGACATTACGAGAGAATAAAGGAGAACCCAACAGCAACATTCAAATATGATCTAGATATGAAATTACAAGGCTGGCTGGATAAAAACTCATAGATTATGAGGAGAAAAATATCTTACTACCGAACATCCGATAACTGCAACAATTTATTTTCTCCCAAAGATACACAAACACCCCACAAGACCTCCTGGGAGACCAATCATTTCCACAAAGGGGTCATTATTAGAGCCAATTGCAAACTTTGTGGATAACTATCTGTTTCCATATGTAAAGGAACTGACATCATACTTACGAGATACCAATGACCTATTAAGAATTGTGCAAGAAATCACTTGGGAACCAACATACAAGTTAATCACAATGGATGTAATCTCGCTATACACTAACATCCACAATACAATTGGTATGGCAGCGTGCAAGTACTTCTTAAAGGAACGGAGCATACACTTTGCAAATCACAACGCAATGATAATGGAAATGATTGAGTTATGTTTGACCCAAAATGTGTTCATGTTTGGAGATGAAATTTATTTACAAAAGGATGGAACAGCGATGGGATTTTCTTTCAGTCCTAGTTATGCGTGCCTCACAATGGGTTGGTGGGAGCATAAGGTGGCCTGGAATGCGGACAACGACCAATATGTGGAGAAGATAATATCTTGGATAAGATATATAGATGATCTTCTCATAATCTGGGATGGGTCTGAAGAAGAGTTTGACTCATATTTCAACATCTTAAACAATACCAACACCAACCTACACTTTACATACAACATAAGTGACAACAGAGTGGTATTCTTGGACACAGAGATTTATATTATGGAAAATATGGTACAATCTACACTACACCGCAAGAGTACAGCAAGTAATGCGACGTTACATGCGGAGAGTTTCCATCAAGCCACGTTAGTCAACAACATCCCATATGGTGAACTATTGAGGATACAACGGATTTGCTCGGAGGAACATGAATGGCAAAAACACAGTAAACAATCAATGATGAGATTCAGAAAAAGAAAATATAACAAAAATGTTTTAACATCCTGTCTGGAAAGAACTGAAACACAGCAAAGAATTGACATTATAAAGAACAAAAAGCCACAGCAAGACAAAGAGGAAGATGCAATCCGATTGATCACAACTCTTTCCACAGAATCAAAACAAATTGAAAAAATTCTACGTAAAAACTGGAATATATTGTGCTTAGATCCGACTATGGTTAAAATTGTGGGAAACCATCCGAAGATCACATATAGGAGAGCAAAAAACCTCAAAGATGAACTAGTACACAGTCACTTTGAAATTAAAAAACAGATGACATGGCTAGATGTGAAGGGTTTTTACAGATGTTCCACTTGTAAAGTCTGTCAAATTGCCCAAAACATGAAGGAAATCACAATGGCAAACCAAAAGAAGTGGAAAATTAATCAACTCATTAACTGTAAAAGCCAATATGTCGTCTATATAATTGAGTGTCCCTGCAAACTCAAATACGTGGGGAGTACGGTGTGCGAATTAAAAAAGCGCATTCTTGAGCATGTGAGGGCAACAGCAAACAGGGACCGGAGTTATGCTGTTGCAGAACATATGGAAAAGTGCCATGAAAGTGACTGGAAGAAACTAAGGTTCTGTGCTGTGGAGATGGTTGATCGCCATGTGAGAGGTGGCAATCGTGAAAAGACTTTGAGACAGAAGGAATCGCGTCACATACTGTTTTTTAGAACTTTAGCGCCCTACGGTCTCAATAAGGACGAGGCGATGTACTCACACCTGTAGGGAGTGTACAAATCAACAGCCCCAACGAACTGTATTAACACCATGTTATATGAATATGATACCTCACACAATTGTATGGTTTACCCAAACTTGTATTAGTTTTGAATCAGTCTCTCTTTTCCATATAGGAATCTGGTGGTTACATACAAAGAATTAGAGTGTAATCCCGAAATGTAACTGATGAAATATATGATTTTAAACACACGTCACAAATTAGACTTTTTAGTTCACCTAAATAATAGCGGTTAAATTGGTCAAAGGCTTTAACAATTGGAATAAAGGGCCCACTAGGGGGCAAGTTTTGTGAAAGGATAAATAAGAAAAAAGAAAAAATAATGTTCATTGTATTGTGACTTAGTAATTAAATTATCAACACCATGACCCAATAGAGAGGGGGGATGGTATAAGGAAATATGATGAAATGCAATCTAAGTCAAATAGGAAAACCTGACAATGGGTTGGATAATTGTGGAAGACGGCCCACTAGAGGGCATGCATTGCAAAATGTAAAACAAAATGAAAGAAAGATTAATCTTTACTGAATTACAAATGCACAATGTGAGACCCATTGGAGGGGGAATGTACAACGAAATACGTTGATACGTAATAGATAGAAATTTCCCCCATCCCCCATTTTCTAATAATTCTAATAATAATTTTTTATAGTCTAAATATATTTTTCTATATATATATTTCAAATGAATTTATTTTTCTATTTTTCTATCTATTATGATGGTTCTATTTATCGTAAATTAAAAGGTGAACAAAACTCATACTGCACCACCATTGTAGTGTAGCTCCTATTTCCCTAATAGGCTCTGCGCATTGGAATAATATATCCTATAGTTTTGACATAGGACTGAGGTCGGTATGTCCCTATCGAGTATATTAAACTTAATTACTTGTGCCAGCTAGCTCAGAGGCCACTAGAAACTTCTTGACGACAAGAAGGGAGTAGTTTCTGGCAGCCACAAAACATGACCACTGTGTTTCCCTTTCAGAATCAGGACGTGTCCCAGAGTCGTAGAAACAATAGATAACTATTTCACTCAGCTCAGTCGTGCAAGTTTTAGTTACTCTCAAAGTTACACAGAAATAACAGACGGGCGTTTCAATAAAAGGTTTATTGAACAGTCTTGTTTCTGGTGTAAGTTAAATGTGCTGTTACGATCACAAGACAGTATGCAAGATAAATAATGTACAGAGTGAGCAGTAGAAATAAATAATACTGCGTTAGCATTATCTTTTCAGCATATATGCATTTACATGAAATGACACAGCCTAAAAATGCGAGTACTCATACGATGCGTTTCTAGCCTAGTTCTACCCCAGTGTTCCTAACCTATCCTAGGTGTAGGGAGAAGTAGAAGTAGGTGAAGTATTCCTTACTATAGTATACTAAGAGTATGTTAAGCCTAGTATGCCTAGTATGTCTAGAGTCTAGAGTCTAGATGCCAAGAGTCCCTCTAGGTTCTAGTCTGCTCCATACCTGAAGAATGAGAGAGGCAGGAATCTCTTTCCGGACTCGAACTCCAACACCCCGCAAGGGAAGTTAGATCACTGGAAGCTGGACTCTCTGCGTGCAGGAATGACAGCGTCTTCTCAGTGCGTCCGGCCGGGAATCGGGCTCCTCTGAAGTCGAGGTCTCCTCTGATTTACAGGGGTTTGGGACGGTATATTTATACCTGAGAATTACCTCAGCACGTTAGCATTGACGTTAGTTGGACAGCAAAAGACGTCATGAATGAACCCCTAAGGAATAAAGGTTCATGCATAATATATGAGTCCTTGAAGAAATCAATAGTCCTGGGCTAGGGAAAGTCCCGCTGCCTAAGGGTCTGTTTTTTCATGAACTCGTTGTGACGCTAGGGTGGACGGATGTCGGAATCCATGCCTGTATTTGGAGTGCATGGTTTATGCCTAAATAAGGTCTGGGATTTCATGCCTATATAAGGGCAAGGCAAATTGTGCCTATATAAGGACATGATTCTGGAAAGCCCGTTTATGGACACCCTAGGAAATATACAACACCATAGTACAAATTGTATATTTTTTTATATTCACTATTGTCACTGTTTATTTGATTGCACAATAATCACTGCACTACAAATACCAGAATGCAAAGCGATACTAAATCAGGAAGTGATGTAACATCATGTGATATATTCAAATAGAAGTAATGTTTGAAACGTTTTGCTACCCGTGAGCAAGGTCTGTGGACAGACTGAAATGCGTAGGGTTATTTGGACTTGTCGGAACAATGCTGCTGCCTAAATAAAAACTGAGATTGCAACAAATACTTACCAGTGAGTGCGTGTGGAACATTTCTGTGAAGAAATATTGGATATAATATACAACATAAAGCACACATAATTGAAGGCAAATATTCCTTCCACAGGCCTCAATAACATTTAATTCACAGTCTCACAATTTCAAAATTGAAACAATTCTAATGTTAATTATTGGTAACAAATCGTTCTTGTTACTCATTTACCTTAAACAGCTAACAACAATTGACAAAGCTGGTAGTACTGGTAGGTTTTAGATGTATGTCAGTTGTTGTGTTATATATCTGGATGCAATAACATCTCAGAGAGAAACCAAAACACTGGTCAGGTAGCACACTACAAGAATCACAGAACTTTATTGTACATGTTCCCTTTTATAGAGCGTCCACTTTTTTCATTCCATACAAAGACCTATCTGCACATATTTCTATATCACTGATTGCAGCCAGCAGCTGTGGGTGCTTCCCGAAGCCTGGCTAGAGCATTTATTTTCAAAGTTGATGGCGCACGCAGAGCAAGATACTGGGCAAGCGCACACTTTAAGGGGCCTGAAGTTGTTGCACTGTACAATTTGTACATTACAGTAAGTGTTGAACATATAAATCAGTAAGATATGTGGAAGTTTTTAATATGTTTAATATTTCAAGACTATAAGATCCCACTGCTTTATGAGCCCTTTCTTTCTCACTAAATTCATTTGCTTTCAAATGCACCATTTGCTAATTATCTTTCAATTTTTCAAGGGAGGAGGACCCCTCACATTAAGCTTGCTTCCTTCGTTTGCTACATAAAAGTCATACCCAACTTTTACACCAAACCACTTTCACATGTCAACAGCCACTACTGACTTAAAACCTCTCATAGTCACTCATGTATATGTATGTACTCTTGAGTTGTATCTCCCAACAATTAAAGCACTTCACTTCAATAGCTTAGACTGATAAATCGCTAAAACTATGATCTCGTCAAGCACAGAGCTGTCTGTTCTTAATGAAATCTCCTGAGTTTTTGTGTATAGTGTCTCATATATTTGTCCAAATATTTGCTAATAAATGAATATATCATTTTGATCACAGCCTTTCTTTTGACTTAGGCTGTTGTTGTTCTTGTTTGGTTCCTATAGAGTTTTAGAGATTTTGAAAAATGTCTTTCTGATGGAATCATTGTTAAAACCTGATAATTATATGCATATAATACAGATGTATACAATATATTGTTTGTCTTAGATGACTAGTGATCCAGCGTTTTCTTTCTCATTTATACTGGGTCAATAAAACAAATATCTTTATCTATTTACTGGTTTCTTAACTCTTGGTCCTTCAATGAACGTTGTTCATTGCATCGAAGGGTGAAGGTTCTTAAGGTATAAATGTTGGTTACCTAACGAGGACCAGGATTTAGTAACCAACTTATAAATTGGTATTGATGTTCAAATAGATCACTCTTAGTACCATGCTGAAAATATACAGAATGACAACAGGTAATGTGAATCTCCTAAATAAATTTAAATGAGCCAAAATCATACATACGAGGAGCTCGGCTGCAGCTATGCAAAACAATAGTAATAGAACCTGATGTTCTGAAAACAATTTATGACTATTTCAGCTATACACTAGACCCTTATATTTTAACACAATCCCTGTGGAAAGAGCAGTTAGGAAACTCAATAGTCATTTTAAGATTTCAATTGTTTATAATTTTAGTAAATGTCATCAATGCAATCAAATATCATTAGGAAATTAGTTGATGAATTTGAATAAATAAATTGCAGGTGTAGTTCAACACTACACATTAACATAAAACTAAAGGCAGAGTTCTCACATTCACTAGTCATTGATAGATCATGTGAGAGTCTCTAAATCAGCAAGTTCATAAAGGGTAATCTGGGGAAAGAGGCATTTAGGACATGGTTCGGCCAGAAGTTCAAAGGAAGTCCACAAGGCAGGAGATTCCTGCCTTCTCAGGGGCAGTTCTCAGCAGTCTCAAGCGAGTCAGCCAGCAAACCAACCAGCTCAAAATTGGCAAAGAGCAAAGCGGGATCAGAGAGCCAGTCAATCAATCAGGAAAGAGGCAATGGTACCAAGTGCATGGCATAAGGGGCAAAGCAGGGAATGAGATGCTCTCAAGAATGCCAGGCAACTCTCCTCGGTGCAGTTCAATATCATAGTTCAACAGTCCGGATGTAACACCACCTGTGTCACACCATCATTGTGCCATCATCGTACGATGTCGCATGATGTACATGTCTGCTGACAAAGTCTTTGAAAAGAAACCTTTTAATATTCTCCCATATAGATCATGAGAATCGAGTGTCCGTCCTGGTCTCACAGGTTAGCTTACAAAGGATCATTCATTTCCTAAACTTTCTGAACCAGCAGTAGCAACAAGTTAGTCCTCAAGTTAGTATCAACAAGTCAGATACAAGTTGTATCAGCTTCCTCTGGTTTCTCATGGGAAAGTACAACAAAGTTACATGAACAAGTCTGCAAAGAAATTCCATTGTATGGATGTCATGAGGAAGAAAAGGCCTAGAATTAATGTCAAGTAAAATGCATTAAAAGTATTATGGTACAAGTAAGATACAAATATACAGTTATATGAGTAGGTGTAACTTCAATAGTGTATTATTAAGAGCAGTTAATATCAGGAATTGTTGCATGTCAATGTACAATGAAAGGTATGACTCATTTCTACATTTTGAGAATATCCATATGTGTGAACTATATCCATACATTAATAAAGTAATATCTTTTTAGGAAATCCAAGACACTTTGTGCTTGATTTTGATGTCTGGCGTAATTATTACCGCCTGACACCGACTCGGTCCTGGGACCGACCGACACCCGGTCAGAGGTACCGACCGCCTCATTATGATGCGACTGAACACTGTTCAGTCCTATTCCTATATTTCACTATGGGATCATGCATTATGGCCATACACCGGCCGTCATGCATGCTCCCATAGTGAAATGGAAGGTGCGGTTCACCCCTGGACCCCGTGGCAGGCACGTCAAGGTGCCTGCCATGAGGTTCAGGGATCAACAGGGGTGCACCATAGGTGCCACCCCGGCCTCCAACCCGGAGGTCGTGCCCCAAAGGGGACCCTGCTGGGGGCCTCCAAACATGCTTTCTGACATGGTTTCCGTGTCAGACAGACCAGTATGGAACCCATGTCGGAAACCATGATCGTAATATCAAGGACAGAGAGACCCACCCTTGAGATTACTTGCCTGCTTCCGACTGGCGGATGGGCTCTCCTAGCTCATCGGAAGCCTGCTGAAATGACCGGCCAGTTTAATTTCCGACCGCCTCCAACATAATGAGGCATTCAGAAAGGAAACAGAGTGGCCCATTAGGATGCGGCCCTAAAGGCTCCGACCTGCGGTCAGAGCCTTTACAGCCCTATCGTAATTGGCCCCTCCATATCTAAAGAATAATTCTTCAAAGTTTCAACTTCCTAGCTATTACATTGACAGTTTTGCACCACATTTTCATCACTCAATGGTGCACTACAATAAGGTTACTAAAAACGGTTTCAAGACATTAGCACAATATATTCATTATATTGATGTAGCATCTGACTTAGTTTAGTTGCAAATAAGCTCAAAATGTATTGCAAATATGCTTTCACATATTAATTTTCATCTGAAGTTATTTAATACACATTTTAATTATGACTAGGGCTCCCGGTTTTATGGTATTTATTTTTTTAACATTTCCGTCTGTATTTATCCATATTTATTTTTTCATAATTTTATCTGTATTTATCCACATTTTATTTTGCCGCAAGCAAAAACAGAAGATGCAGCTCGTATTTTTCCACATGTATTTCAATAGGCAATGCGCGCTTGGTTGTTATAGTTTTAGATAGATTTATGTAGATGGTAAATGGTTTACTGCTTTTAACAAAGATCCTTTTGTTACTTGCAGTTAATAAATTGCAGTCCTCCTAATGTAACCCTCACTGTCTTATGCAACACATTATATACATTGATTTACACACATATGATTTATTGTCAAGCTCTCTGACACCTTGCATTATGATGAGTAGGGCTATAGCGCTATAAAATAAATAAATCCAATAGCAGAATTTAAATTGTTATTTGTGTAAATACTGGGATAAACCAACACATCTAACATTCCTGCAGTGCGTTTATATCTCTTGGCTCCAGTGACTGAACTAAGTCAAATGCAGGCCTCTCTTAAGTACCTGTGAAGTGATAAGCTGTGCGCATTTGTTTTCCTTCGATTGCTTTTAGGGATGCGTCTTCCTCCTCACCGGCCCCCCATAGCTTCCAGCCAGGATACTTAACCAAAAGGAGGCCTGATGGCCCCTTAATGTCTACCTTTGTTATGGGCTCAGCTGAAATTTGATAAGCCCTCTCCCCGTCCTGCACTGGGACAGGCTCGTCCTGGCACACAGCAGCAAAGGTAAACATATTTATTGGCATTTTTCCGTTTCTATTTATAAATACAGACGAAAGAAAAATATGTTTCCGTCTGTATTTATATGCAAAAATCTGTTTAAACGGAAAACCGGGAGCCTTAATTATGACTTTCATAGTCACGTTTCTCATTAATAATTTCATAGGTAAGAATGGTTTATAACTATATAAGCTAATATGTTAGACCAGTTACTGCACAAAAACAATCAAAGGAGGTGTTTTCCTCATTCTGTGTGCTGAAGAATGCAGCACCTGTGGAAAGAGGAAAAACGAGGAGAAATTTAAACATTTCTCCTCGTTATGCCTGTTATGGAAAGGCGTTAGTTTTGACGCTGACCCAGATGTACGCTATGTTGTAAATCTGGGGCAGGGTCAAAATCCATGGGTGTTGCGTGGGAACACCCACAGCAACACCCATGGAATGCCCCTTCCACTCAGAGTAAGGCATTGCCTTACTCCATATTTACAAGGTCATGAAAAGCCATGCAGGGTGGCTTTTTGTGGCCTTGTAAATATGGGCCAGAACACTGCACCTCGTTTTATTAGTTACAAATTAGGCATTTTGTCTCATCTATGAACCCCCTGTCTTCAGTTTTCTCTAGATCCCCTTCTTGCACAGATGGGTAGTTCTCCTCCAGACATCTCCCTTTCAGAAGGTCCTATAGTAGAGGGATGCATTCCCAGGCACACCCTGCTGTTTGACTGTCTGGCGGGCAGTGTGATGTTTTGTTGATGGACAACCTAACAGGAAGGCAGTGTTCTTGCAGCTGAGCTTCTTCTGTAGCCCGCTGTGACATTTTTTTCCTTCTACAACCGTCGCCTGGATACCCTCTTTATTACTCCTTTCCTGGCTGCGCGTCATTCCGTGACAACAGTTGCCTGGATACTTCTTAGAAGCTCACCTCTCCCTGCGCGTCATCCACAGAGTTCCTCTCTTCACGTTGGCCACGTCGTGCGTCCTCACGCCGGAACCATTTTGATCCAGGATCTCTTTCACAGCGTTTTCATTGGTTTTCATTGGCTATGCATCAACAACAACATCTGCTCCCGGAAGTCAGTTGTATCGGCTTGTCACTGTGGTGAGCACTTTCACCACGGAGCGTTTCTTCACTTAAAGTCTATTTCCCTGTTACTGCTCCCACAGTCAACAACATCATTTACTTCTGGAAGCCAGTTGCACCGGTTCAACACTGTCGCTTTTCTGTGTTATACAAGCACGGTGATGATTTCTCTTTTGCTTTAGTACAGGTAGGACGCCTGTTCACACTACGGTGACAGGTACACCTTACTCTAACTTTTACACTTTAACTCTTGGATACCTTGCATTTTCTTTACGGTGACAGGCACACCTTTACTATTTACACACTTGGGGGCCGATTCCGATTCGGGCCGGAAATCTCTCCGACCGAGCCGGACCCGGAGAGAATTCCGACTGAATCGGACTCTGGCAGTCCGACCGAACGAGTACGATGGGTTCGCATGCTATCGGACTCGATTCGGTCGGACTCCCATTGAAGTCAATGGGAGCCGGTCGTACAACGCGTACGCGGGCTCCCATTGACTCAATGGGTGCGAGGCGAACAAGGGCGCCCCCTACAGCGGGTATGCGTCGAAGCGCATCGTGCCGTACATGCACAGGTAGGGGGGACCCATGGGTACCCCCTGTGTGCGACTCGCGCGGCTACGCGTACAGGGGGGTCCGACGCGGACCCCCAAAGTCCGGCTCCGACAGCTCTTTCGAGCCGGACGGCGCGAGTCGGTCGGACTGCTCGCGGTGCGCATCGTACTTACCCGGCCGGGGAACGTCTCCATTGCGCGGTGTGAGTTGTGTCCGTGCGAGTCGGTCAGAGCGTGTTGAAGCCGCGTATGAGTCGGTCGGCGATTTCGCGGGCGCTTGCATCGTACTCGCTCGTCCGGACCCGCGTACGATTCGGTCGGGAAACAGGGCTCCGAATCGGATCCGGTAAAGCCGAATCCGATTCGGAGCACTACCGGCCGAGATCGGAATCGGCCCCTTGTTATGCAACGTGTCAGCTTATTAACCTCATTGTTTTAAAACTGTTTTACGTATTATCTACTACTACAGACTACATTCTTGTCACTATTACTTTATAATTATTACCTTTTGCATATTTTGTATATATTGTGTCTACTATATTAATACTATGCAGTTTGATCCACCAAGTTAGTTCCTGCAAAACAAAGGGGAACCACCCATTCCATGGACAAGGTGGAAAGAGGAGTTTATCACCTATTTAAAGGCAATTGATGGCGAACGCATGTCGGCTGAGAGAAAGAAGAACATTTTCCTTCATTGTTTAGGTTCTGAGGGACAAGTAGTTTACAGGACTCTCCCTCCTGTCAGGTCTGGAGGTGATTATAATGTGTACGATGAAGCCATTTGCGTAATGAGAACAGATTTAAACCGACTACTAGTGTTGCCCTCAATAGGTTTAAGTTTTACACTAGAGCCCAAGAAGAGGGAGAAAGTTTTGATGAGTTCCTTACTGTCCTCCGTGCTTTGTCTTTGCATTGTAACTTTGGTTTGATCACCAATGAGATGATCAGTGACCAAATCATTGTTCACGTGAGAAGTAAAAAAGTTCAGGAGCAGCTTTGGATAATGGGCGACCCTAACTTGGAGGCTGCCATCAGCACTGCCAAGGCTTTGGAACAGTTGGAAAAGTGGATGAAGTCCTTCAACAAGGAAGTTAAGTCTTCCACTTCAAGTGAAGTTAGTAATGTCACTCCTAGCACTTCTAAAGGCCCCTACAATCCCAACTTTAAGAATAACTTTAATCTCAAAAGTTTTTACTGCTACAGGTGTGGTAATCCTGGTCACATAGCCTCTTTCCCACGTTGTCCTGCCATTGGGAAAGAATGTAGTAAGTGCTGACGTTTGGGCCATTTTTCCAAAATGTGCAAGGATACGAAGAAAAGTGCCTCTTCTTTTTCTTCTTCCAATTACTCCAAAGGAAAAATTTCTTGTGTCTCTCGTGATCCGTCCTTTTGTGATGATGTCCAGTGTGATTTAGAGACTGGAATTGTAGTTTCCATTCGAGATTCATTTGATGATTCCAAAGCTGACAAGATTGGCCCACCTAAGTGTCTTGTTTGTATTCTTGGAAGGAACCTTGAGCTTATGGCGGACTCTGGGTCACCTTGGACCATTATCACAAAGGAATACTGTTCGGAGTCTTTTGGCAACTTGCTTGACTTGAGCTCCTTATGTAAACCTGATATTGTGGCACAGAATTTTGATGGCTCCAATATTGAGTTGATAGGTATCAAAGAGGTGTTCATTGAATTCAAAGAAAGTAGTGCTTTTATTAAGTTTTATGTGGCCCTCAAAGGTGTAACTGTGTTAGGGTGGCGTGACCAGGCCAAGCTTGGTATTGTGTTAAATCCCAGGGAGAAAGAACCTGTGTCTGTTCTTGCTATAACTTCTTCCTGTGCTGATGATTTTACAAAATTGTTTCCAGATGTGTTTTCTGAAGAACTCGGAAAGCTTAAAGGCTTCAGCCATAGGATAAAAGTTAGAGAGGAATCTGTACCCGTCAAGCAAAAGCTTAGGGGGGTCCCCATCAGTGTTAGGGCTGAGTTAAAAATAATGTTGGATGACATGGTTAAAGGTGGTATAATTGAAGAGATTGAGTCATCCGAATGGGTTTCTCCAATTGTTTTGGCCCAGAAACCTGACAAAAGCCTTAGGCTGTGTGTTGATATGAGAGTGTTGAATGCCAATTTGGTTGCTGATTGCCACCCTCTTCCTAATATCAACGAGATGGTGTGCATGTTGGATGGTGCCTGCATTTTTTCAACCCTTGACCTTCGCTCTGTGTACCACCAAATTGAGCTCACTGGGGACTCCAAACACTTCACTTCTTTTATCACTCCCCATGGATTATTTCAGTTCAAGAGGATGCCTTTTGGCCTAGCATCCGTTTTTCAAAGGGCCATGTACCACATTTTTAAGGATGTCGGTAATTTTGTGAAATGCTTCCAGGACGACATCCTCATTTTTTCAAAGAACAAAGAGGATAATTTCCACCATGTCAAGGAGGTTTGCCTTAGGTTGGGAAAGAGTGGTTTGACACTTAAGGCTGGGAAATGCAAATTTTTCCGCAAGTCGGTGGAGTACCTTGGTCACACTCTCTCGGGTGATGGTGTGGTGCCCAAAAAGTCTTTGGTTGATGCCATCATCAATGCACCGTCTCCTGACAACAGAGAGAAACTCCTCTCTTTTTGCGGGTCTGTGTGAATATTATAGTAAACTCATACAGAATTTTGCCACCAAGATGGAGCCCCTCAGACAATTGACCAGAAAGTCCACCGAGTTTGTCTGGTCGGATAGACAGGAAACAGCTTTTAAACAAATCAAAAGTGAGATTGTGAATGCCCCCACTCTCAAGTCTTTTGCCTAAATAAAAGATGCATCATTACCGTTGATGCTAGCCTTTATGGTCTGGGGGGGGGGGTACTTAGCCAATGCTCTGGGAAGGAAGAGTGGTGTGTAGCTTTCGCATCTAGGACTCTCTTGGCTACTGAGAGAAGGTATGCTGTGATCGAGAGGGAATTATTAGCATGCATCAGGGCCATAGAACATTTCCGCAACTATGTGTGGGGAAACAGGTTTCTACTTAGGACTGATCATAAACCCCTCATCGGCATCTTTTCTCCGGGGGGGGTGGAACTCTACTGTTCGCATTGCTCGGCTCACGTCCAGACTACAAGAGTATGATTTTGAGGTTGTGTATGTCCCTGGCAAATGCAATGTTACTGCCGATTTCCTCTCCAGACTGCCTTGTTCCAATGATTGTGCTCTTTCTGATGAACAAGATGTAGACATAGTTGCCACTGTTAAGGATTTTGTCTCTGAAGAGGTTTTGAGTCTGTCTGAGGCTGAATGGGTGACCGAAATGAATAATGACACTGTGTGTCAACTTGTTGTTGACTGTTTGAAAAAGGGCTGGCCTAAAGAAAAGTCCGCCACTGCCGATATTGCCCCTTTTTGTCAGGTTTCTGACGAGATTGAAGAGGATGGCGGTCTACTCTTGAAAGGGGGAAAGATCATCCCTCCTGTCTCCATGCAGAGTAAGATTTTGCTACTTGCCCACCAGGGACATCTTGGTATGTCTTCAATGAAACGCCTTATCGGGGCCAATTTTTGGTGGCCTGGCCTCGACAAAATGGTCGATAGAACCGTTAGAGAATGTCCCGAGTGCATCAGTAGTGACAAGATGCTCAAGGTTTCCTCTGCTCCTCTCAAACCTGTCTCTTGGCCTGAGTTTCCTTGGCAAAAGGTGGCCTTCGACATTTCAGGCCCTTTCAATCACTTGCCTTATAATGCACGTTTTGCTCTTGTGATGGTGGATTACCATTCTAAATGGTCAGAGGTAAAGTTTGTGGCAAGCGCCACTACTCAAGTCATCATTACCTTCTTCAAAGAGGTTTTTGCACGTGAGGGGTCCCCCGAGGTCCTTGTGACGGACAACGGGGTACAACTAACGTCACAGGAGATGGAGAGTTTCCTCCGCATGTGTGGTATTAAGCATATGACCACATCTCTTTATGAACCAAGGGAGAATGGCCAAGTGGAGCGATTCAACCGGGTTCTAAAGGATGGTATTGATTCAGCTTGTAAGTCCAGTGAGCCCTGGAGGGATGTGGTAAGAAAGAGGTTGTGGATGTACTGCATCACCCCCCCACTCGGTTACTGGGGTAAGTCCTTTCAGACTTTTGAAGGGCAGAGAACCTATTTCTGATATCTGCCCGTGGTGGATCAAGAGAGTTAACAAGGCTGTTGACTGTGTTGATTTGGATCTTGTCGCTAAGCGTGTGGAAGTTAAGCAGGACAAGATGAAAGCGTTGTTTGACTCGAATATGAATGTAAGAGTTCCTGACTTTACTGTTGGTTAGTGGGTTAGGATTAAAAAACCTGGTTTCTTGGCTAAAGGAATTTCCAAGTTCGGTCATCCCATCAAAATTGTTAAGGTTTGCAAGAACAGTGTTATTACTCAGGATGGAAACGTGTGGAATGTGAGGAGAGTTGCCAAGTGCAAATCTCATGAGCTCAGCACGGACAGAGAAGATGCGTTTCCGTTGCGTCCTCATTCTGCCCAGTCTGTAGCATCCAGAGTTAAGAGGAACAACAGACCCAGTTTGTTACCTGCTAGATACTTGTCTTGATTCCTTGTTCTTTGCGCTTTTTCACCTTGTGCTCCTTTTTGTTTTTTTGTTTGCTTTCCTGTTAGGGGTGAGATGTGTTACATCTTTCTTTCTTCTTCCCTCCCTTTTTCTCCCTCCTTTCCCCTCGTGCTCTGTCCCTCCTTGGAACATGGAACTGTGTACCTGCGTTGTACGTTTTTGATTCCATGTTCCAGAGCCCTTATTCTACAGTTACTGTCTTTGCTTTGCATTGTACTGTTGTACTGTGCCGCGCTCTTAATAAACTTTAAATTTACTTACTACACCGGAGCCTCTCGTCATTACAGGTGGGCAGCTTCTTCTGTGGTTATTTGAGTGGGTGAGTGCATTTCTATTTCAGACAGATGACAAGTATCCTATGACTCTGCAGTTAATCTACGTCTCAGCGCTTGTTCTCCAATGCAGTACACTATCTGAAACTGTTTTAGCTGAACCCAGCACTGCTATGTACAGTTGGTTCCCCCTGTGAGGTCAGTTGCCACTGCTATAGTGCTTTGCGAAGAAACTCACTCATGCCTTTGAAGTCCAGTGCTCTTTTTGTCAATCTTGAGGATAAGGATTTGAGTCCTTCTACTGTCATGGTCCTGTGTCTGCAAACAGTTTGTTATATCTCCACTCCGCTTAGAACATCAGTTGGAGCAGATGTTTTGACTTAAAATTGACATGTTACAAGTATGAGACACTCCACACATTGATTGACTTCCATGCCAGTGGCCTAAGGGATACATAGGCTCCGATTCACTACGTTTTACACAACTAAAGTTGCTGCACTGCATTGCTCAATGGGGTGAGAGAGTAAAAGCGCCTCCTGGAGCTCTTTTTCTCTCCCCACGTCCTGGTGCTCATTAGGCTGGCAAATGCCAACAAAGACATCCTTGCACCATAGTGCAAGGGTGTGTGCATTCTATGAAGTATGGGTACCCTTACAGTAAATAAATTATGCTTTAGTACTTTCCCCCACTTTGTATGCTTACTCTACAGTGCTGCAACCATGCAAAGTTGCAAAATGCACAAAGTTTTAAAACTTGCTCCACTGTTATGCCTTCCTCGAGGAGGCATAATTTTTGGCACAAATCCCTGTGTACAAATGAAGTAGATAGGGATTTGTGTTAAAAATCCATGTGTACTTCCCTTTGATTCAAAGTAGGGCAAAGTAGTGCACAGCGCTACTGCTACTTTGCCTTACTTTAGGCCATTTTCCAACACAACCAATAATTTGCATTGGAAAGTTAATACCACCACAACCCTTTGCCTGAATTTGCATCACTTTTGTGACACAAACCAGGTGCAAAGTGTTACTAAATCTCAGAGATGGTCTCTCAGTGCTCAGTTCACAGAATGTTCCAATAGCCATTCCTGCAAACTTAGGGTTCACCAATTCTGTTCGGTTGGCACATTTCTGTCTGGCTGCGCTTTTCACACTTTGTTGCACACAGACGATGTGCCAGAAATGGTGCAATAAGCTAAGTCACTACGCCTGGCTAGGTCTGAAAACTGCACTCATGACTTAGGGGCCTTTTCTCATGATGAGTTCTTTGGGGAGTAGCTTGTGGCCTAGTGGTTTTGGGCTTTGTCTCTCACTCTGAGTGTTATGGTGTTCGGACAAAATATTGAATTAAAAATCTCGTGCAACATAAGTATTGTGTCAAGAATATCATGACACATAAATATCCTTGTCTTTAATATTGTTGTCAAAAAAATTGTTTTAGGTGTTGTATTTAATATTGATGTGTTAATATCAATGTAGTTAATGTTGTTTGTAATATAGTTTTTTGATTGATAAATAGTGTGTAAGATATTGTACTTTTGTTTTTATATGTTTTTTATAAGAATGTTTTTGTAATTTAATTTGGTCTTTTTTTATTAGTAAAATTATATTTTTTAGGAGCAGGATGTTGAGTTTACAAGGGAATAAGGTTAGGAAGTATTTTTAAAATAATGCATTAGTGTATATATTGCAAAGTTTATTTTTAAATTTTTTGAAAAAAAACGTAAGAGGGGATGTTGGGTTTATAGGGAATAACGGTGGTGAGTATTTTTGAAAAATATGCATTAGTGTTTACTTTTGGATGTGTATTTCCTAAATTTAATAAATCAAATTATTTTCTTTTTTCTAAGTTGGGTGTAGAATTATTATTGGATAAGGGTGAGGATATTTTAATCAATTTAAAAAATGGATACATTATTGTTATTTATAAAAAAGTAAATACATTTATTTTCAAATAAATAGTGTTATGTGATATTTGATGAGAGATTATTAATAATAATTCCTAAAAATTAAGATATTTAAAAAAAAATTTTTAAAGACCAATTATAATAAAAGTCTTTTTGAATTTTGTAAAATGGAAAAAATAATTAAAAAAATGTAATGTTACAGTATATGTGAAAAAATTATATTTAGGTAGGAAAAAATATGCACATATTTTGATATATTATTTTATAAATAGGAAAAATATTAAAAATAAAATTAAGACTGCTATTCTTATGTAAATAAAATACATTTAAAAAAGTATGGTGTATATCTACAAAAAGTATTTTACACTATGTTATTCATAATTATAAATATAATTTTAATTACATTTTGATTATGTTTTTAAATTGTGTGAGTTAAACATGTTCATATGTAAATATTTTATTCAATTTCATATGAAATATATTTAAAGCGTATGGAAAATAAACATTTAAAATGATGAGTTTTCATTTATTTAATAAATATTTTTTAAGATGTTTACATAGATGTTTGTTCAGCTTGCTGATACTGTGGTGGTTATAGTAAATGTTAACTTTATAGTGAGCTATATTTTAGGTTTATTCTTTTGTAGTAGTGGGAGGTATGTAATTGTTGTCTATTTAGTGTCCAGCAATTTTATTGTTATAAGTTATATTGGAGTGGGAATGATGAATGTTGCCTCTTTAGTCTGCAGCACCTTCCCTGTGTTAAGTAAGATTGGAGTGGGAATAGTAAATGTTGCCACTTTAGTGTCCAACACCTTCCCTGAGCTAAATTTTAGTTTGGTGGGAATGGACAATGTTGCCTCTTTAGTGTCCAGCACCTTCCCTTGTTTAAGTTAGATTGGAGTGGGAATAGTAAGTTTGCCCCTTTAGTGTCCAACACCTTCCCTGACTTATCATATCTTGAAGTGGGAATAGTATATTTAACCACTTTCGTGTCCAAAACCTTCTTTGAGGTAAGTTGTATTGCAATGGGAATAGAGAATTTTAAGTATTTAGTGCTATAGATATGTGTTTACTTTGTTTGCAGTAAAGTGGGACTAGTGTGTGTTATGTTTGTAGTATTAGATAATCTGTAAAATTTGTGTTTGCATCGATATGGTAAAAAAAGCATAGCATTTGCAATTCATTATTATTTTAACATTAATAAGAATTAGATGAACACAATAAACATAATTTTTTATTATTAAAACACTTATTGCAACTTTTTCATATTTTAGTTATATATTTATTAGAAAGAAAAAGTGTCAGTTTTTTATTTAATATAGAATACATTTTTGTTATAATTGTTAAACAAATACAGAACTAATGTTTCTGAATACATTTTCAGTAATATGCATTTTTATATTTTTTTAAACATTGTACATTTTTAAATATTTTTCACAAACATATTTTACATACATTTTCATACTGTTATTTAACATCAATATTTTAAATATATATTAAACAACCAGTGTTGCAGGCCCACTATTAGTATTTATTTACAGGACCTGGGCACATGTAGTGCTCTTTACTAGGGACTTATAAGTAATTTAAATATGTCAATTGTGGATACGCCAATATTACCTTGTTTTAAGCAGAGAGCACATGCACTTTAGCACTGGTTATCAGTGTTAAAGTGTCCAGAGTCCTAAAGCCAACAAATATTAATAGAGCAGAAAAAGGGAGGAGGAATGCAAAACGTTTTGGGGTAACTCTGCAGAGAGGGTCATTTCCAACAGGCCTCACATTATGTGGGGTGTTCACCTTCCTTTCAGCAGTTCTCTGGTATGGTATCTCTGCTTTTCTGCTTTGTAACTGACTCTGCAGGTTGTTGCTCTTGGGTAGCTGGTAAGGATTGGAGTCCCTCTCTCTGCTTTTTGATTTGTAGATTCTTTATCTTTGGTCCTGACTCCACTGCAGTCTTCTCGATTATTCAAGCTTAAACTGTGTGGTGAACCTAACAACTCAAATGACACAATTGGAGCATCTGTTCAGTCAATTTCAAGGTTAATAGGTGTGTGTTGTAAGTGTACTGTATGAGAATGAAGCATATTGGTTGCTGAAAACAATTACTGCCTGGCATGTAGGTTATTAGATGCATTGAGGAGATAATGAGTGGAACTTCCTTTAAAAAGTGATGTTCTACTCTTATTTTTCTAAATCAGCACTTAAATAGCATCCACATGTTTATTTTCTTGAATAATTTATCACAGTGAATAACATTGTACAGCAGTTTTTAATGCCAGAACATAATTATTTTTTGTATTAATGTTGCATTACTCTACACAAATGTTGTCACCACACTTATAAATGTTCTTCTTCCGTACCCTTTCTTCATTACTGTTAGGTTGCACTAACTGCTCTATCGATTCATTTAGAGACATGCAATTATTTACCAGGCAGTAAGATAATGCAGCAGTACTGTACGTAAAAAATGCAAGACAACATTTGCATAAGAAAGAGTGTAGCACAACCCCTATGCACTATGTAAGAGCATAGGAGTGAAGCCTGATTCTACAGAAACCATGGTGAATTTAACTCTTAAATGATAAGACACAGGTCAACAGAAGCGGATATACACTCATATGTTTGTAATGCTGATGTTTTTTGTAATCATCAGTACATCTGGTCGTATAATTTATAAGACCACGCTAGCCCAAAGTTAACAGGTCTAAGTGGATTTGGCAAATATCTATCGGGAGTAGAGTCGCCTCTGCGATATCAGTAATTCTGTGGCTTGGAGATGAATAACCGGGGCCTTTGCTGTCCCACTCATAATGGGCTCCCAACTGGTTTGTGCAGAACAGATCTTTTAAGTACAATTTTATTAAACAAGGACATATGTGATAAAAATGTTACAAATGTACCGATGTTCACATCAATGTCCCAATGCAAAAACTTGCCAGAATTGGCTTACTATATCACTGCCCTTTACGAAGGCCACAGAGTAAGACTTTCGCAGCTTTGTACATTACTATTCAGAAGTAGGCGGTGCCAGAGAAATGACCTTCTGACCAATGAGCTAAGATCAGTGCCTTTAAATAGAAGAAGGAGGATAAACAGCCGACCATGTAACTTTGTTCAAAAATATGTTTGATGATGTGTTTATCAAATATCATAAAGAGTACCGTTCTCTAGGTGCAAGTACAGACTAAAGATTTCACAAGTTGATTACATGAAATTTTGTCTTTCTTATATCACCTTCACTCTCCTTCTGAAAGGTATAAGTACATAATATTAACAGGTAAACGTACATAATATTCGCATATTTATAATGAACTATTCCTTCTAAAACTAAAGACTCCTCTCATTCTGTTTATTCGATGCCGCATTAAATAGCAAAACACTTCTAAGCATTTTAGTCCAATGTAGATGGCAGCATATGTCTACGGTCTGTGACAACACTACAACAAGCGGAAGTGTATATATGACCTCCTCAAGATCCACCTCTTTATATTCCCAACTCCACAAACCACCAATGCAGCCTGCCCAATTGTTAGACCACTAGCCTTACCCTGTAGTGTCCTACATCTTTTTTTCAACAATCACTCAGCCGCTATCTTCGTCAATGCATCAAGTCTGCATTGCTCTGCACTTAAGAAAATGTTCTCCGCTGATAACTCCTCTCCTTCCAACTACTACCTACTATCCGAACTCCAATCCTTTTCAAAAGGCCATTAGCATCTAAGCCCTGGTACAGAAAGCGTCTTGTAGCCCTGCATATTTTGCACATTATGCCCCCAGACCTTGCAAGCTTCAAGGCACTACGTAGCAAATATTCAATGAAGGCATTTAAGCACTTCTAAAATGGTTTCCTTTAACATGTGCTTTATACAACTTTGATATGCCCAAGTAGGCCTGCATTAGCAGATCCGAAATCCCAATTGTAAAATCACAAGTCAGTGATATAAGACTGCAGCCAGATGCCATTTGACTGGTGCTCTTGGTGCTCAGAGGCAAAATAGGTCAGTCAATTGTTGTATGCTACTGTATCAAAACTACCATGTTACTTGTAGCTTTAAGTGTGTCACTCTGTGACAAAGTATGTGTTCTTTATTAGAGCGTTCTCTGTTGTGTTGTAGTGGTGCTCTTGAAAGTCAGTTGGTAGCTGGCTGGAGAGGGAGCACCACCTAAAGTAGTTTCTACACAAATAAATCCTTGTTAACCACTTGGAAGACTCCGAATGATATCTACAAACTTTGGTGACGATTCCAGCCTTCAATGACTGTGCCTTGGGTGGTGTACAAACCTATGAGGAGTGCCACAAAGCTCAGGAGAAAAAACGTTACACAGTGAACTGGTGGAGTGTTACCAGTGATCAAGAGGAAACCCGAAGTGCATGTGGACAATCGTTACACCAGAAAATACTTTGTGGGTTATTTTGGTGAGAAGTAAGTCCATTTTTGACTGGGTCCGTTATTGTATTGGAATGTTTATATTGGCCTCGCACAGCAGAAGCTGAATCACGCGCTTACCGGGAAGGCTGTTCACAAGTGCTCCTGTGTTCGATGTCGGAGGTGAACAATCATCGTCTAAGTGTGGAGCAATCCCAACTGACAACACACGTTATTGGCGGCCATCTTGTGCGGTTGGGAGAACACGCATACATTATAATTATAAGCAAGTCGTTTGTCTACAAGCAAGTCATGCTGAAGTGTACGATGACAGGTGACATCCTTGTTGAAGAAACAGTTGGTAATTGACATGCTTTTTAAGGACGTAAAGAACCACCGGCATCAGTGAAAAAAAAAATTTAATTACTTGCATTGTCATCACGGAAGGAATATGTGGTGTTGCGGTCTAGTGCCCAACACCCACGTGACCTGCGCCTAGCCTCACGAGAACTCTCGGGGGCGGCGCAGAACAGCTGGGGACATGAAAATGTATACACGCTGTCCTCCCTCTGAGTAAAGGAGTACGCACTACCTCCTGTGTCCCATGTCATCTGTTCCTCCGGGGCTCGCACTTCTACCCCACAGACTGGCGACGAGGATCCTAGGTCCCCGCAGACACCGCTGCACCGAGGCCGCATCAGCCCCAGTACGCAGCACGGCCTCCCAGTCCTACAGCGCTCAGAGGGAGGGCGGCGCTCAGCGGGCATCCGCCCTGAGGCAGCACTACCACGGAGCAGGTACGCACGCAGCGTGAGTGCAGCCCGCATTCTCGCACGCGCCTACAGCCCACCACACGCCCGCTTTGTCATAGCGGTACATCCTTGCAGGAGCAGGCCCACACGCTCCAGGGACGCGCACAGCCCTTGTGTTTCAGCAACGCCCACGTACCACAGCGTGCGCAGGGCCCTTGACTGCTGCGGTGCCTCTGACCAAAGGCACCTCTACTGCCTCCCAGCCACCAACCCCCATAGCGGGCAAAGCACCAAGCTCTACAGTGTCACGCTCACTGCCATTGGGCCACGCTGCCTCCTAGCGCCCATTTAGCTCGCTGGATACGACGACGTCAAGGCGTCCCCACGCTACCAGCGCGACAGGGACCTCCACCACGCCATCCAGGACTGCCTCCGGGAGCCTCATCAGGTGCACTTACAGGTGTTGACACAGCAGCCTGCCACCTTCATTTGTGCTCTCCACCGAAAACCCCAAGCGGACACACATCAGTCCAGCAAGATGTGCGCCCAGACCTTCTCGTTGACCAACCCCGTGCCATTCCTCCCTAAGCCAGGTGAACAAGCCATGAAGTGGGCGGACTGGAAGGGATACTTTCTTAACTACCTATCGGCCCTAGAAGATGAAGGGGAAGAAGCGTTCTCCAGCAAACGCAGGAAGAAGATACTCCTTCACAATCTCAGACCGGAGGGCCTACGAGTGTACGAGAACATGGTCAAGAAGCCAAGAGCAGCCACAGATGAAGACGTATTCCAACACGCGCTCGACGACTTAGATGGTCACTACCAACCGGTCATTTGCATAGCCATAGATAGATATAATTTCTTCCAACGCAAACAAAGCGAAACAGAAACGGTGGAAGACTATGTCGCAGCCTTCAAGAAACTGGCTGTAAACTGCAAGTTCGGGCATCTGCACGACGACCTAGTGCGGGACCAGATAATAATGCACACGATCAACACCAACGTGCAGGAGAATATGTGGGTGAGTGGGGACGCTCCCCTCCATGAGATCATCGCGATCGTCAAGAAGGTTGAACTATCCAAAAGATGCGCTGCGACTGCGAAAAAAGAGGACACAAAACCGACGGTGTGCAAGATAAGCGACAAAGACAACCCCAGAGACAAACCAGGCCCCTCCACAGGACACAAGCCTGGCCGACGACCCACAAGGGCCTCTACAGGACCCCCTTGGCCTTCCCACGAGTCGAAAAGCTCCTGCTACAGGTGCGGCAGCCAGACGCATATGGCCAACGACAAACGATGCCCTGCCTTCCACGTCAAGTGCTCCTTTTTGCGATGTGACAGGACACTTCGGCAAAGTCTGCAGACGGAGACCTCGCAGCAGCGCAGTTAAGTGCGTCATGTACGACTCGGAGCCCGATGCGAAAGAAGGAGAGGAGGATGAAGATAGCATCTTGTGCATAGAGGACCAGGTGTTAGGCATCGACTGCAACTCCAGGAGGAAACCGTCCTGTCTCCTGTCTATAGGAGGAATTCAGTTATCCATGGTGGCAGACTCAGGGTCCCCATTCACAATCATAAAAAAGGACATATGGGACAAGGATTTTGCCAGCACCTTAGGGCACCACCTACACCCTACAGACGTACATCCGGTCACTTTCACAGGGGAAAGGATTCCCATGGTAGGGTTCCGACAACTGCACTTCGAGTTCAAGGGGCGGGAGACCACAGGCAGGCTGTACGTAGCAGAAAAAGGACCCTCGGTCCTTGGGTGGATCGACCAAGGAGCACTGGGCATCCAGCTCAACCCCGGCGGAGAAACGCAAGTACTAATGACAAGCGAGCGCCCCAGACCCAATGTAGACAAACTTCGAGAAGAATTCCCCAACGTCTTTGGTGGGACCATCGGACAATTGTCTAAGTTCACCCACAAAATCCAGCTTAAGGTAGGGGCGGTCCCCGTCAGTCACAAAGTGCGGAACATTCCCTTCAACTGCAGGGAAGCTGTGCAACTCGAATTACAATGCCTGGAGGACAATGGAGTCATTGAACCCATTGAAAGTGCTGAGTGGCTGGCGCCTTTGGTAGTGGCACGCAAACCAAATGGAAAAGTGCGCCTGTGCATTGACCTTCGAGAACTAAACAAAAATATACTGGTCGACAAGTTCCCGCTACCACGCATCAACGACATGCTAACTCAAACGAGCGGAATCAAGTGGTTTTCAACCATAGATCTTACCGCCGCATACCACCAGATCTTACTCCACCCATCGTCTAGGAAGCTGACCTCATTCATCACCCCATTCGGCTGCTACCGATTCCGGCGCCTGCCCTTCGGACTGGCGTCTGCGGCATCGGTATTCCAAAAACGAATGTATAAACTGTTCAAAGACTGCCGCAACGTCCTATACTTCCAGGATGACATCCTAGTAATGGAGAGAACCAAGCTAGAACATGATGAGAAACTTCGAACAGTCCTGCGCACCCTGTCCACCAACGGCCTCACAGCTGAACTGGAAAAATGTAGATTCGGCCTGCGCAACGTCACATACCTGGGGCATGAAATCAGCGAAAATGGGATTTCCCCCAAAAAAGCCAACGCCGACGCCATCAGATCGGCGCCCAAACCGAGCTCCAAAGATGAAGTACGATTGTTCCTTGGATTGGCGGAATTCTATAGCAAGTTTGTCAAGAACTTCGCAACCAAAACCCACAACTTGCGCCAGCTGCTGAAGGAGAAGTCCACGTTCCACTGGTCTGCGGAATCAGATGCAGAATTCGAGACTATCAAAAACGACATCTGCAAAGCCGTTCCACTTCAAGGGTTCGACAGCTCAGCCCCCAGCATCCTGCCAACCGACGCCAGTGAGAAGGGATTGGGAGCAGTCCTGTCGCAACGACCCACAGATGGCACGGAAGTCACCATCGGCTTCGCGTCCCGCTCCCTCGCTCCCAACGAAGAGAAGTTTAGCGTCATAGAAAAAGAGATGCTGGCTGCCATCTGGGCCATGGAGAAATTCCGACAATACCTCTGGGGCTCCAAGTTCACGCTCCGCACGGACCACAAGCCGCTGATCAAAGTTCTCACGTCCAGCGAGAACACAAAAGCCACCCCGTGCATTGCAAAAATGACTCTCCGACTCCTAGACTTCGTCTACGACTTGGAATTCTTACCAGGACACAAGAACAAAGTAGCCGATTTTCTCAGCCGTTCGGCCGCAATGGAGGACGCTCCACTCGCCGACCGTTGGGATGAGTACCAAGTGGCCCTCACTGCAGATCAAGAGACCACCATCGGGACGCAAGACTGGAAGACGGCCTACGAAAAGGACCCGGACCTCTCCAAAGTGAAGACCTTCATCACTCAGGGCTGGCCGGAGAAGAAACACATGAAGGGCGATCTCAGGAAGTACTGGGAGGTGCGCGAGGAATTATCCCTCAGCGACGACGCCACGTTCCTCCTCAGAGGAGACAAAGTCGTTCCCCCGAAGGACGTGCTGGACCGCCTACTCACTATACTGCACGAAGGTCATCTAGGCATCGTCAAATCCAAACTCAGAGTGAAACAGTCGTACTGGTGGCCGGCAGTCGACAACTCCGTGGAAAGATTTGTGTGCGCCTGCCAACACTGCGCAAATGCCGACAAAGCCCACACAATGCTGAGACCCCGATGGGGGAATTCAATGCGCCCTCAAATCCATGGGAAGAATTGTCAGTGGACATCTTGGGCCCCATCCTGGACTCCTGGGGAGTACCCAAATACGTGATTGTCCTCGTCGACCGCTACTCTAAATGGCCGGACGTGAAAATCTGCGAAAAAGTTGACACCAATGCCGTCATCACTTTCTTAACAAACACATTCTTGAGGGAAGGTATTCCTAGAGTCCTCACCAGCGACAATGGACCCCAGTTCACCTCAGAAAAGTGGATAGCATTCCTTCGGAGAAACGGCATCTGGAACAAACACACGCCAGTATATCATCCTGCAGGTAATGGCCAAGCAGAACGGTTCAACCGGGTCCTCATGGGCTCAGTCCAGGCAGCCATCAGCGCGGGCAAGAACTGGGAGACAGAAATCAGAAACACCATGTGGGCCTTTCGCATCACTCCCACCCTCACTGGATACAGCCCGTTTCGGATCTTGCGTGGCAGGGAGCCGTTCACAAGGGACAAACTGGCGTGGATGGACTTGAAACTTCAAAGCCGTTGGTCACCTGCAGTGGTAAGAAACAATATACAGAAAGCCCATAAGATATACAAAGACAATTATGACAGGACGCACGGAGTGCGAGCGGTCACCCTAGCCCGAGGAGACTGGGTAAGAGTGAAACTGGGCCACTTCGGTAAGAAAGGGGACAGCAAATTCAGCCCACCCCTACAAGTCCAAGGACTGTATTCCCGCTCAGCCCTACTAAGCGACGGCAAAGTATGGTCACACAGCAGGATGGCGAAGTGCAACAAGGTCCTGCAGTGGCAGGCTCATGGAACCCCCTCCACGGCACGATCTCAAGGGACGACGGTGGATCTGGACAACGACGCAGCTACCAACAGCTCAGAGCCTGAAGGCTGGAAGGGTGGACAGGGGGCAACACCGAATCCGCAGGAGAAAGAAACAACGCCGGTTCAGCACAGCACACGCCTCCCCAAGCGCCTGATCAAACGGACACACCAGAGATAAGGCGAGGGGCATCCACCTCACGTGACGACTGCCAGGAAACAGAAACGCACAAGGAGCAGGCCTCCTACACACGCACCCGCACAGGTAGAAGAGTAGTGCGACCAAGAAGATACAATGACTTTACAACATAGAGCTCCAAGGGGTCCACACCATCTTCACCCTGAGCTGACAATGCAGACGCCCGGGACTCCTCCCGTGAGGGGTCACCACGCAGAGACTATGCGCAGAAGTGCTCTCACGCACAAACCACCGTTTATGTAGTTTATGCAGTTTATGCAGTTGGGACTCTTGTTTCATGCCTTTTGCATTGTTATTAAAAGGGGGAGATATGTGGTGTTGCGGTCTAGGGCCCAACGCCCACGTGACCTGCGCCTAGTCTCACGAGAACTCTCGGGGCGGCGCAGAACGGCTGGGGACATGAAAATGTATACACGCTGTCCTCCCTATGAGTAAAGGAGTACGCACTACCTCCTGTGTCCTGTGTCATCTGTTCCTCTGGGGCTCACACTTCTACCCCACAGAATATTATCCGCATATCTGCCTCTGATGTCGGTTTTCCTGTGTTTTGCCATACAAGTACTTTATGTTTAGGGATTCTACAGTGATGGACACACTTGAATATTACAGTGACAGACACACTAAGGGGCATATGTTCAAGCCCCTATCACCACCACAACGTCACTTTTATGGACGTTGTGGTGGCGATAGAGGCTGCGCCTATGTACAAGGCAGCGTTAAGCAACTTAACGTGGCTTAACGCTTCCTTGTACATAAGGCACCCTTTCACGCTATGCATGGTTAGCGTGAAAGGTGCGTGCAGTGGGTGTTGTGATGGGCGTTCCACGGCAACACCCATTGTATTTGACGCTGCCCCCTATGTACAAGGGTGGCGTACATAGGAGGCAGCGTCAAAATTAAGACCAGGAAAACCCTGGTCTTAAGTTGGCAAAATGAGGAGAAATGCATTATTTCTCCTCGTTTATGCTTTTTCCATGTGTGCTGCCTTGCGCAGCACACATGGAAAAAGCAAAATGCCATGGTGCGTTTATGTACAGGAAGGTGTCCCTTCCTGTACATAAACAAACCTTTTTAAAAAAATGCCATTTTGTCACTTTCATGTGTGCTGCATGAAGCAGCACACATGAAAGTGACAGAATTGCATTTTAGGATTGTTTATGTGCAGGAAGGGACACCTTCCTACACATAAACAATCCTCCCCTGCACGCAGACACCCTTGCACTCTGGTGCAAGGGTGCCTGCCTTGGCACTAAGTTGCTAAACTTAGCGCCATCGCAGGGGGAAACGCAAGGCTGCACCACATTCTTGTAAATATGGTGCAGCCTTGCGTTTCAGAAGTGGCGGAGCGTGTCGTTAAGCCAAGGAGGCTAACGACACGCTCTGCCACTTCCTTGTACATATCCCCCTAAGTTGCTTTAGTGCCTTCACATTCTACAGTGATAGGCACACCATTGTAGTATTGTGACAATATTGTTGTACTGTGTTTGTTGGTGGGAACGCGGTTATGGAGGCTGCAATTATTCCTCCACCAGTTTTTCTTGCACAGAGAGGAACTCCACCCATTAGATAGGATGAGTGGATAGAGATTTTTGAGAATTACATAGAGGCATTAGATGGTAGGGAATTCAGCAATGCAAGGAAAAAAGCTTTGCTACTAAGCACACTGGGAAAGGAAGGCCAGCAGGTCTTTACGTATTTACCGGTGGCTGTGGGGAATAACGGTCAACAGATTACTAATGTGTATTTAGAAGCCGAGGTTAGATTGGAAAGAAGGTTTGCCAAGGAAATAAATATAGTTATGTGCAGGTATGAATTTTATACCCATCCCCAAAAAGAGATGAAACAGTGGACCAATTTGTAGCTAGGTTGCGTGAGCTGTCGGTCAAATGCCAGTTTGGGACCATGAGGGAAGAAATGATTTGGGACCAACTGATTGTGCCGTGTAAAAATAAAAAAATGCAAGAACGGTTATGGGCAGCTAAGTATCCATCGTTACATGATGCTATAGAGGGTTGTATGTTGGAACAACGAGTTCCACAACCACGACTTGCCTAACAACGAGGGCGCAACCACGACCTCGTCTAAACCACGATTTTTTTTACCACGCATTCCTTTACCACGTTTTTTCGTGTTAAAGAAATGCGTGTTAAAAAAAATGCTTTTCTACTACTACTCCGATCCCCCAAACCCTCCTGCCCCTTAAAAATGAATTTGCCCCACACCCTTTTAACAAACACTAAAAACGAATCCCAAACCCCTACCCCTAAAAACGAACTCAACCCCCTTATTACTAATTCTCCCCTCTTAAAAATAATCACGATCACCCCCACCTCCTAAAAACGAACTCAACCCCTTTTATTCCAATTCCCCCACACCATATAAACAAACATAGCCCCATAAAAACTAATCCCAAACCCCACCCCCTAAAAACGAACTCAACCCCCATAAAACTAATTCCCCCACCCTATAATCACGATCACCCCTAACTCCTAAAACCAAACTCAACCCCTTATAAACTAATTCGTCCACCTTAAAATTAAATACGATCATCAACGCCCCCTAAAAACGATCTCTACTCCCTACAAACTAATCCCCCCCACACCTTCTAAACTAACACGATCACCCATACCCCTCAAAACTAACCCCAAACCCCTCCACCCCCTAAAAATTAACCCCTCTTACCTGTTCCTCTGCCTCTGCGACGCTCCCCCGAACTCCGCCCTGCCCGAACACTAGACCGAATCAGCCTTAACCACGCACATGCGTGGTTAAGGCTGAGTCGTCATTCGGGCAGGGCGGAGTTCCGCTTTCGTGACTCCGGAACTCGTTGTTCCGGAGTCGTTGTTCAGGATGTTTTCCGCTATAGAGATTGCAAACATTGTAGAGCAATCAGATTTATGCATGAAAGAAATTAAAAGGAAAAAATGTGATGGGAAAGTAACTTTTATTGAAGGAGAAGAGGCAAGAGTACTAAGCACAAGTAAAGCAGTTGGAAAGGATATGAGGAAGAGTGGGTTTGCCAAAAGGAACGGCAGTTACACACCATCTAGAGCGTTAGACAGTAGTAAACAACAACAAATAGTATGTTTTCGGTGTGGGAGTAATTTTCATACTGCTGATTAAAAAAATTGTTATGCCCTTGGAAAAGAGTGTAGATGGTGTGGGCGAAAAGGACATTTTGCTCGCAAGTGCAAGCAAACAATAAAGCAAAAGTAGCAGGGGTACAAGATAACACGTCAGGTAGTGATGAAGAAATTACACCTGACAGGATTTTATGTATTGATGATGTTGAGAGTCAATACAGAAAGTTAAGACCTAAGGCCTCATTTGAGACTGAGGGATTGTCAGTTCAACTCATGGTGGATTCCAGTTGTCTTCATACCATATTGCCCAAAAGTATGTTTGTTGAACATTGGCCAGGTATGCGGTTGTTCGCCAAAGATATAAACCCTAAGGTGAGAAGATAGAGATTGAAGGGTATATGCTTACTGATATATGTTTTCAAGGGAGAACTGTGGAGGGAAAAGTTTACATGGCTAAAAGAGGTCCTCCAATTTAAGGTTGACAACATCAATATGATTTAGGTATAATTATCAATCCCCATGCACCCTACCAGGTGATGGTTGTGGATGAATTAGCTGTAGAGGATATTATCGAGTAAAGTATTTTCGAATAACATTGGTGAACTAAAGAAAAATGTGCATGAAATAATGATGAAGCCTGGTGCAGTGCCAGTCCAACACAAGGTACGGAAAGTCCCTATAATTGCCAGGCAGGAGGTGAAGAGAATGTTAGATGAGATGGTGGGACAAGGTATTATAGAACCCATCGAGACCTCCAGTTGGATTTCTCTGGTAGTGATTACGGGCAAATCTGATGGAAGTTTTTGACTTTGTGTGGATGTGCGCACCTTTAATCAACACATAGGGGCCGATTCCAATTCGGGCCGGAAATCTCTCCGACCGAGCCGGACCCGGAGAGATTTCCGACCGAATCGGACCCTAGCAGTCCGACCGAACGAGTACGATGCGTTTGCATGCTATCGGACTCGATTCGGTCGGACTCCCATTGAAGTCAATGGGAGCCGGTCGTACAACGCGTACGCGGGCTCCCATTGACTCAATGGGTGCGAGGCGAACAAGGGCGCCCCTACAGCGGGTACGCGTCGAAGCGGGTCGCGCCGTACACGCACAGGTAGGGGGGACCCATGGGTCCCCCCTGTGTGCGACTCGCGTGGCTAGGCGTACAGGGGGGTCCGACACGGACCCCCAAAGTGCGGCAACGACTGCTCTTTCGAGCCGGACGGCGTGAGTCGGTCGGACTGCTCCCGGCGCGCATCGTACTTACCCGGCCGGGGAACGTCTCCATTGCGCGGTGCGAGTCGTGTCCGTGCGAGTCGGTCGGAGCGGTTGGGTCCCACGAACGAGTCGGTCGGCGATTTCGCGTAAGTTCACATCGTACTCGCTCGCCCGGACGCACGTCCGACTCGGTCGGGAAACAGGGCTCCGAATCGGATCCGGTAATGCCGAGTCCGATTCGGAGCCCTATTGGCCGAGATCGGAATCGGCCCCATAGTGGTGGGAAATTACCCACTTCCCAACATCAGTAAATTAGTGTTATCTTTAAAAGGTGCCAAATATTTTCTAAACTTGATTTGAAAAGAGCGTATCATCAGATAAAACTGCATCCAGATTCCAAACATCTCACGGCCTTTATTATCACTGAAGGTATATTTCAGTTCACAAGAATACCCTTTGGGCTCTCCTTGGCAGCGGGCGTGTTTCAGAAGATGATGGGTAAAGTCCTGAAAGACACTGAAGGGGTGGTATATTTTCAAGATGATGTTTTGTTTTTTTGATGAGTCTGTAGGGAGCCATAACATGGTCTTAAAGAGGGCTCTGGACAGAATTGCCGAGGCAGGATTGACCCTCAGGAAAGATACATGTAAATTCTGTGTTGAAGAGGTAGAGTACCTTGGGTACACTTTGTCAACTTCAGGAATTAGACCAAAAAGGGACTTTTTGGAAGCCATAAGAAGAGCTCCTTCACCTAAGGACAAAGACCAGGTGAGGTCCTTTTTTGGTCTAGTTGAATATTATGCAAAGTTTTTTAAAACTTTGCTTAAAAACTGAACAGATAAAGAAACTTTTGAGAAAAGGATGTCCATATTTGTGGACTGATGACCAACAAAAATCATTTGAAAACATTAAGCAAGAGATATGTGCGGCCAAAGTACTGACTCCTTTTGACACAAAGCTATTGTCAATTCTTACTGTTAATGCCAGTGTTGTGGGAGTGGGGGCTGTTTTTTCACAGATGCACAAAGAGGGTGAGCTTTTGCTTCTCGCTCCTTAACAAGTACTGAGAGAAATTATTCAGGTGTTAATAGAGAAGCATTGGCTGCGGCATGGGCAGCTGAACATTTTAGAATATATTTGTGGGGCTTTCCAATGGTATTACACACCGATCACAAACCTTTGTTGAAGATTTTAATGCCAGGAGGTGCAGGAAATGTATCTGCAAGATTAGCCCAATTGGCTGCACGCTTGCAAGTATTTCAGTACAGATTAGAATACATTCCTGGGTGGAAGAATACACAAGCAGATGGTTTGTCTGGGCTACCATTGCCTTGGCAAGAAGTGGACAAGGAGGGTGTAGAGACATTCAGTAATGAAGATGCAGTAGCATGTGTGAGTGAGATTGTAGAGAGGAGTAAAAGGGCCATAAGGAAAGAACGGTAGTTTCAGTGTATGAGAGAGGACAAAGTATTGTCAGAGGTTGTTGATATGATCATTAAAGGTGTTAGGCGAGAGAGTGCAGTATCAGTGGCAGTTTGGCCTTTTGTAAGAATTATTGATGAATTGCCGGTGTGCGGTAAAAATTTGATATCAAGGGGGGATAAATTTGTTCCTCCATAAGGAGTATGTGCCGAGCTATTCAAGTTAGCTCATGAAGCCATTTGAAACAAACTCTTACTAAAAAGAGATTACGTGAAAATTCTGGTAGCCGGATATGGATCTAGATTTTACGAAATGAGTGGTTCAGTGTGTAGATAAGGAAGGAGAGAAAAGGTTAAAAGTAGATGGTCATTCTGTGATGGGTGAGATTGTTGATCCTGACAAACCATGGCACACGGTGTGTATGGAGTTCATTGGGCCGCTGAGGGTGGTAATGCCAGAGTGCAAGTTTGCTCTTGTAATGGTTGATGTACAGGCAAAGTGGTTGGTGGTGAAGTTCATGCATGAGATCACAACCACGAGAACCATTAATGTACTTGAGGAAGTTTTCAGGGAAGAAGGATACTCAGTTAAACTCATCACTGTTAATGGTACTCAATTGACATCTGGAGAGATGAAGGCTTTTATGGAAAAAGTGGAATTTGTCATGCTCGCACATCATTGTACAGCAAACAAATGATGGACGGAATGCTGACAATGCAAACATTCTCCCCAGTCAAAAGATCTGGGTTAAATCCATCGTTCTTTTGCCCACTACGCCACCCCAGTTTCGACCCAGCCTTATGCAAATCAGTCTTGACCCTGTGCCCCATGGGAACAGTCCAGACCGAACTGCCCGGCCAGGTCCTCCCTGGACCGGAAACAAGCATCCTGGGACCGGTTTCAGGGTATGTCACCCTTCTTCAGCCAGGCTAGCTTGAATCCAGTGGCACAGTGAGCAAGGGACCCACGTCTGGGCATACCCATCCCACTTAGGGCAAAAAGTGTTACAGCAAACAAATGATGGACGGAATGCTGACAATGCAAACATTCTCCCCGTCAAAAGATCTGGGTTAAATCCATCGTTCTTTTGCCCACTACGCCACCCCAGTTTGGACCCAGCCATATGCAAATCAGTCTTGACCCTGTGCCCCATGGGAACAGTCCAGACCGAACTGCCAGGCCAGGTCCTCCCTGGACCAGAAACAAGCATCCTGGGACCGGTTTCAGGGTATGTCACCCTTCTTCAGCCAGACTAGCTTGAATCCAGTGGCACAGTGAGCAAGGGACCCACGTCTGGGCATACCCATCCCACTTAGGGCGAAAAGTGTTACAGCAAACAAATGATGGACGTAATGCTGACAATGCAAACATTCTCCCCAGTCAAAAGATCTGGGTTAAATCCATTGTTCTTTTGCCCACTACGCCACCCCACTTTGGACCCAGCCATATGCAAATCAGTCTTGACCCTGTGCCCCATGGGAACAGTCCAGACCGAACTGCCAGGCCAGGTCCTCCCTGGACCGGAAACAAGCATCCTGGGACCGGTTTCGGCCTTTCAGCCCTCATCAGCCAGGATAGCTTGACTCCAGTGGCATGGAGAGCACTGGACTCACGTCTGGGCATACGCGTCCCACTCGGGGTGACAAATGCAAAAAGAACAATTGATGGACAGAATGCAGAACAATGTCATACATTCACCCCAGTACAGAGATCTGGGCCTAAATCCATCGTTTTTTTGCTCACCATGCCATTCCAGTTTGGACCCAGCCATATGCAAATCAGTCTTGACCCTGCGCCCAATGGGAACAGTCCAGCCCGAACTGCCAGGCCAGGTTCTCCCTGGACTGGAAACAAGCATCCTAGGACCGGTTTTGGGCTTTCAGCCCTCATCAGCCAGGATAGCTTGACTCCAGTGGCATGGAGAGCACAGGACCCACGCCTGGGCATACCCGTCCCACTCGGGGTGACAAATGCAAAAAGAACAATTGATGTACAGAATGCAGAACAATGTCATACAATTACTCCAGTACAGAGATCTGCGCCTAAATCCATTGTTTTTTTGCTCACCATGCCATTCCAGTTTGGACCCAGCCATATGCAAATCAGTCTTGACCCTGCGCCCAATGGGAACAGTCCAGCCCGAACTGCCAGGCCAGGTCCTCCCTGGACTGGAAACAAGCATCCTAGGACCGGTTTCGGGCTTTCAGCCCTCATCAGCCAGGATAGCTTGACTCCAGTGGCATGGAGAGCACGGGACCCACGTCTGGGCATACCCATCCCAGAAGAAAAGAGACGAAAGCTTGCAGATCAGCGTTCACCAACACCATCATTACCCTCTGGTCTCATGAGACCAGGGGACCATTTGAGGCAGGCATGGGATGTAGTCATTTCACTGTTTCCATTATCTGTAATGGGTGAGAATAACCAGTTTACTTGTTCACTGCAGTAACATCACAGTATTAAATAGGGAACACATTGCTTGTTTTATGACATACGCAACAACAGTGAAATAAACTTGGATGGCATATTGTCAGGCCTGTGGCCATTTTTGTACAAACACCTTATGGAAGTCCCTACAACCAATACAGCATTGCTTTGCTGTGCTCTACCCTTGCACTGTGTGCCTAGTGACTACAATAGCACATTCCCTAACCGGTTCACCAGGATACCTTCCACCTTCATGCCCACAGGGGTATACACAGGATTTGTAATCCGTCAAGGTGCCTTTTAAATGCCTTGGCCGCTAGGAGCTGGATCCACCAAGCTGCCTTTTCTTACATAATTTTGCTGGACTCGCACCTCCTTTTTCCAATATTCTTTTTTAACATTTTCATATTCAATAAAGAGACTGGCAAACCAGGGTCTCCTGTTCCATTACAGAGTCACAGAACATTTAGTGGGGTCTCAATCCGTCTAGTGGGATCTCCATCATTTCAAATTATTACAGAGGCCTGTCTTGTATAATTAATTAAGCATTCAGCACTAATTTTGTGGCATCTTAAAATAATGGAATTTAGGCACTTAGGTCTTGCTTCTCTAAGGCTCTTGCATGATTCTCCAAAATGGCAGATCAGTCCTCCGCGACCAGAATCGTCATGTTCAATAATAGTTTGGTGATGAAAACTTTAAATATATACAACAGATGACTCCTTTATACTGCCTCTAAGTTACAAAATATTATAAAGTAGGTAAAGTCATGCAACTACAGAGGTAATAAGTAATTTGAAGATTGCCAGAGTTGACTACAATTTCAGCCAAATGTTTCACAAATGAAAGGGAATCATTTTATTTCCCATCACCTAACCTCTGGTCCACTACATCTATATACTAAGGGGCCAATTACGAGTTTGACGGTGTGGCAGCGGGTCCAGCCCACTGCCGCACTGCCTACCCAACGTGAGAACCGTCCACCATATAATGAATTTTTTAGTCATTGATTGAAGATTCCTTTGGCATTCCCACGGCAGTGCCTATAAAATAGGCACCGCAATGGGAATGTCAAAAACAGTTCCAACAAGGCATGGACTGAAAAGTCCATTCTGTGCATGCACACAGGCTGTAGGGCCCCCTTTGTTTCCTCTCCGCCAGGGTTATCATGGAAAAGAAACCGCCATGAAAACCCTAGTGGGGAGAAAACCCCTAATATGCTTGGTGGGACCACTGTTGTCCCGCCAAACATATGGATACTTCTGGACCGCCGCACCACCTCCAATGAACGGTGGTTCCCTGGTGGTGTTTGCGGTTCCAGAGTGGCATGACCACTAGGGTCGTAATGTGGCGTTTGCAAGACTGCCACCGCTGCCCCACCACAAGTCTGGCTTTCCGAGGACCGCCAGACTCGTAATTGGCACCTAAGAGTACCAGTCCCATCAGTGGACTCTGGTGGCATATAAACACCTCAGATGAGCTAAAGCATGTATTACACAATGAATTGTGAGTTTGTGTTGCAGTCCTGCCATACAAAACGTGATAGCCGTGACCTGAAATCTTTCACGTTCCACTCTTGTAGGGGTTTGAAATAGACCTTTGGGGTCAAATAAGTTAGCTAAGAGAGTTGATGAGCTATGTAAGGCAAACACATATATGGCAGGTCTCTACCAGGTCTCTGCCTGTAAATAGAGTGCTACCATTAAATTTGCAGGTATTGAAACAGTGCTATCTGCCTGCCCATGTAAAATTTGTGATGTCACAGTAAATGTGTATTAGTATATTATGTGTAAATAAGAAGAGCAGTATGCCAAACATGCAATTGTAGCACGATGCCGCAGCAATTTGAATAACTTATGTCCTGATCCAAACACAGAGGTGGTGTGACTATCCATCAAAGTTGCAGGAAGATTTCACAACCAGTGGGTCCATGTTCTCTTCTATCATCCCTCCAGGCTTCAAAAATGTATGCTTTTTTGAAACACTTCTCAGGTTATGACCCACTACCACCACTCTAGTGGACATGGATACATCCTTGTTTTATCACAATTCACACTAAAGTATACAAAAAGTGATAGATGGAATGATTGAATCTCTGCCACTGGTAATTACAAGGGGACGCATCCTAGTCCATCGTTATTTTGCACACCATGTCACCGCAGTTTGGACCCAGCTTTATACAAGTCAGTCTTGACCCTGCTCCAATGGGAGCAGTCCAGCAAACATTTCCAAGCTGGGTCCTCCATGAACCCAAACACAAGCATCCCAGGACTGGTTTCGTCCTTGTTATGGGCTCATCAGCCAGATGTAGCTTGGTTACAGTGACACAGTGCGGAAGTGACTCACATCTGGGTATACCCATCCCACTTAAGGCGACATACTAAAGTAGTCAAAAAGTGATGGATGGAATGCTTGAATTAATCTCAGCCACTGGTAACTACTTGGGCCACATTCCAGTCTATCATCATTTTGCACACCATGCCACCTCAGTTTGGACCAGGCTATATGCAAATCAGTCTTGACCCTGCTCTAATGGGAACAGTTCTGATTCAAAGTGCCAAACCATGTCCTTATTGAACCGGAACACAAGCAGCCCAGGACCCTTTTGCACTTGTCATGGGCTCAACAGCCTGATATAGCTTGCTTCCAGTGACACAGTCGGCACAGGACCCACCTCTGGGCATACCCATCCCACTTATGACGACATACTAAAGTATACAAAAAGTGATGGATGGAATACTTGGCCAAACCAGTCTTGGGTTGCTTTTGTTCTGGTTCAGGGAGGATCTGGCTTGGCAATTCGGGCTGGACTGTTCCCATTGGAGCAGGGTCTGGATTGAATTGCATATTTCTGGGTCCAAACTGAGGTGGCATGGTGTACAAAAGGACAATGGACAGGGATGGATCCCGAAGTATTTACCAGTAGCTGAGACTAATTCAACCATTCCATCCTTCACTTTTTGTATACTTTAGTATGTCGCTCTAGGTGGGGCATGTATGCCTAGACATTGTTCCTGTGCACACTGAGTCACTGGAACCAAGCAATACCAGGCTGATGGACCCATAACAAGGGCGGAAACCGGTCCTGGGTTGCTTGTGCTTCGGTTCAGGGAGGAACTGGCATGGGAGTTCGGGCTGGACTGTTCCGAATGGAACAAGGTCAAGAATGATTTGCATAAAGCTGTGTCCAACCTGAGGTGGCATGGTGTGCAAAATAATAATGGACAGGGATGTTGCACTGAGTAATTACCAGTTCCTGAGATTAGCGGTATTATTGAGTGATCTGTAAAGTTGCACTCAGCGATTTTGCAGTATGACCCATCCGCAAACAAGAAAACGGAGATCTCAAAGCAGTGAAACTGTGAAAGAGATGAAAGATCATAAATAGAAATGTGCTTTCCTTGTTTCTCAGAGGGATATACGCTACATGTCTAGCAGGGCATGTTCACTCATAACATTTTGGAGCATGGCCTTGTAGTTTTGTTTGCCCTGCCAAGTCTGTTTGTTTAATCTATGTTTGAATCTAGTGCCAGGCTCCATGAATCACATAATCTCATGATCCAAACCTCATTCGTAGTTTGGATATTACACAAACAAAGGTAGAGGTAGAGACATTTGGATCTTACACTTAACCAGTTGTCAGTATAGTGTCCATTGTTATACCTGCCTTCAAGAGCTGTCCTGGTCTACAGTATCTTGTGTGGACGGATTGTTTCAAAGAGGACTGTTAGTCCTCATTTCATTGCACTCCTGGATGACATCTTGGGAGCATCAAAAGGAGCTTGTTTGCAACTGCAGTTAACAATCCTACTCACCAACTTTTTGTACAACTTTACGTTTTCATTGGAAACACGAGTTTAATGTAGGAACACTATGTCAGTCGCCTTAGTGTACAGATAACAAAATACCTTCGTTCTCACTATGAAATGTGATAAACCATACAATTATTATAAAGAGACTAGGGGGGATATTTACAAGCCCCTATCCCCCCTATCTGCATTAAGTAGCACACATAGAAGTTTCAAAACGCCATGAGTGATTGTTTATGTGCAGGAATGGTGAACTTCCTGCACATAAACAATCATTTCTCCCAAAGCAGACACCCTTGCACTATGGTGCAAGGTTGCCTGCATTGGCGCCAGGCAGCTGAACTCAGCGCTAGGGGAAACGCAGGGGTGCGCCGCATTCTTGTGAATACACAGCATCCCTGCGTTTTCAGAATGGAGAAGCGTGGTGTTAGCAATGTTTGCTTAACGCCACGCTTCTACATTCTGTTGTAAATATGCCCCTAGGTTAGGGAAGGTTAGGTTAGGTTTGGGAAATGTTGGGGTAGACGTAACTAGAGGACTAAGGCATTCAAATCATTCTCTTAACACAAAAGTGTGTAATTCAGGATGTCAGCCAGATGATGAGAGAGAGAGTATCAAAAAAGGAGGGCAGGGGCAAATAACAGGGGGATCAGGGACAACGGGCATTAGTGCATTTTAAGGGTCTACATACAAATTTGGGGTCATAGTCAAATAGGGTGTCCCGGCCAGTCTGAGCACTGGATAATGGCTCAGACAATGACAGAAGGATCTGTTGACATAGGCATCAGTACAATTAATTTAGAGGAGTAGGTAAAAAAACTTTATTGGGAAGAAGACTGATGTAAAGGGTTGGGAACCACCCAGGGGTTGAACGTAGTGCCAGGGGAGGCTATTAAGCCTAGGACAGTGTTGCTGGGATGTACACAGTTCTACCAACACCAAGGCTTTAGAGAGAGAGCTCTCCCTTCAGCCATTGGGCCAGCTACAACCAGGGCCTAAAAGTAATCAACTCTAAGAACAGAAGAAAGTAGAAAAGGGAGTAGCATTAGGCATATAAGCCTGATGAGCACTGGCATTGCCACAAAAGGCATGGGCATTTTGTGAAAAGGAAGGGGAGAAGAAGAGAAAAGTCACATGAAAGCATGCATATATTTATTGTTGTTATACCTGGCAGCCTTAAAGTAGTCTTCCTCCGAACCTTTTTGCCTTCCTCTTCCATTTTTACTGACCTCGATTTTGCTGGCCCTAAGACTCTGTGAACTTCACCACTGCTAACCAATGCAAAAGTTCATGTGCTCTCTCCTCTAAACAAGATAATATTGGCTTACCCTGTCGTATGGTTTTTACTAATTCAGTAAGACTGTGCGTTTTGGCAACATATGTGTTAAAACTATGGGGGGCTGAGTCCACTCATACCACCAGAATATGTTGACCTAGTTCCTGGCTAGCTCACAGTACGTCATCTAGACCTCTAAACCTTATGAGGCACTGGATAATATCTGCAATCTCCGAACATGATGTCCCTGATTCCCCCAAAGAAATCGTGGAAACAGATCTACCCTTTCATTGTTAACTCAGGCATGCCCAAAGGAAGACACAATAAATTCACAAATTGGCATTTCAAACATTTATTGAAGCAATTGGATTCTTGTGTAAAATATGTATGTTGTAATTATGAGTAAAATAAAGCAGAACATAGTAACCAGCATTACGAGAATGGTGAAAAAGATGAACAATTCAACCATTGTGCATTTACATTGATTATGTGAATACCCATAGTTGTACTCATACCTTGCACTGCCTAGCCTAGAGAGCATATAGTGGATGTGGTTCTGACAGATACCTTAGAATGGTCTAACTCCCCATTTACCTGCCTGCATATGTCATCTGGCAGCCAGTCTTGGTGTACAGCAGGCCACCGTCCCTTCCGGGATAGTGACAAAATTCAGCTGGGCTAGAATTCAGGCACATAACGGCCTTGATAATCCATCAAATTGGTCCTCTGCCTAAACAAAGGCTTGGTGCAGTTTATATAATAAAAATTAACCCGTTCGTACTGTGCATAAGTTCTGGTCTGGTTGTCATTGATGATTCTACCCACCTAGAGCTGTCGCCAAACAGACAACAGACAAGACAGTGTACGCAGTGTACGGGGTCCATGAAAAGAATGTTCTAAGGTATGATAATGTGGCAATGAAGAAATGCATTTATAAGCAACACTTTTCAGAGTACACTATCTCATGTCGGCGCGCAAGCAAATATGTGCTAAACGTCATTGTTTAAAAAGATGTCAACTTTAAACGTGAACATGGAAAATGGAAGTGTTTGTACACAGGGCCGATATAACCTCACAATAACCCCCAATTGGCATATTTAATTTACCTATAAGGCCCTAACAAAGCTGGACTACATGCACCTAGGGCTTGTAAATTAAATGCTACTAGTGGGCCTGAAGCACTGATTGTGCCACCCACTTAAGTAGCCCCTGAAGAACCTTTGTGTGTAGTTTCAAACTGCCATTTCAGTCTGGCAAAATAAACCTTTTGCCAGGCCCAAACCTTCCTTTTAATACATATGTCATCCCTAATGTAGGCCCTGGATAGCCCAGAGAGCAGGGTGCAATGTATTTGAAAAGTAGGACATGTACTTTTAAGTTTTACATGTCCTGGTAGTGAAAAGATCTTACAATTGCTTTTCACTACTGCAAGGCCTACCTCTCCTACAGGATAACATTGGAATACATTTATTACATTTTTTAAGTGTTATTTTGAAATGGGAAAAGGTAAACAGTTCATGTTTGGTGTCTCTGGAGTCCCAAATTAAAGTCTTATGGTAAAGTCCGATTTTAAATTACAATTCTGAAAGTGTAATTTTTAGGAAGTTGGCATGTTCCGGCTTTAGTCATTTAATGCCTGTAGCCTGTCTCTGGTACCTGACTGGGTGTAGCTGACAGTTGAGGTTTGTGTATTCCTCCTAGAAAGCTACGCACAATAGGGAGCGTAGGGGCCCCTGGATGGGTCATTACTGGCAGGATGGGAGGGAGGAGCTGTGCAAAGCCCCATTCACACCTGAATAGGCTGTGTCCTGCCTCCGCACAAGGGGCTACATAGCCCCTGTAGTTAGTCAGAAGCCAGTGCAGGGAAGACAGGATGGCTGGGGACCTCAGAGGTAAACCTCTAGAAGCTTTTTTCCCACTTCAAAAGCACAACTTGGTATAAATACTGGACCTCAGACACCAACTCTTCAGTGCACTTCTGGACCTATGGATACTCTGCAGGAAGAAGGACTGCTGTGCTGCTACATGGACTGCCACTCTGCTGGACTGCTGCTCTGAAGGAACTGCCCGTCCTGCTGTGCTGATCTGCTGCTTTCTGACCTCTGGCCTGGGAAAGATGAATTGTACCTGCAACTTCATTTGAACCCACGACCACAGAGTGATTCCATGGGCTAGACTTCTGGACTCTTGATCTGAGCCTCTGGGACCTAATATGCTTTCCAACCAACTCCTGGACCCCGCTGCAGCAGGTTCCTGAACATCAAGCGATGCCTCTCATGTCCTAAACACTTGGTGTGGCTCACAGACTCTTAAATCAAGAATTTGGGCTCTTCGTGAATGGGCATGTTCACACCGAGCCAGTTGCACTTGAACTGAAATCCAGCCAACCTATCTGTTTGCACAGCAGCATCAACAGTCCGGAGGTGACCGCCAACCTGAAGCTCCAGCCTGCCCGTCCATGACGCCTGGGCGGCTCTTCGTGCGACACTGACAATCGCCCTTGACGCTCTCCTTGCTCCTCATGGCCCTCTTCAATGTGAATGGGACTTTTGGCACAAAACTTTATAAGGTAAGCTTTCAGCAGGACTAATCGGGGACTGTATCCGACTCACATTTGATTGGGGTCAGCTTGAACTATTGAATTTGTTCCGGTCCAGCACAAACAGATAGCAGCGGTTGGTGCTTTGTACTTTTAGCTGCTATTTTCCACTTCATTCTTCAAAAATTAAAAACTCCGGTTTTACTGATTGAATTTTTGTTGCTTTGGTTAAAGGGTGGGTGAGACATTTTGCTCTGCCTGTGGAGTTTTGGCCTCTCTGTGTTACTCAAAGTCAAAGTCTGTGTTACTCATGTAATGCAGAGTTCCAGCCAAATTCCACCAGCCGCAACGTGATGGAGTTTTTCCCATGTGCGGCACTCCCCAACGGTAAGTTGGGGAGTGCCAGCAAGATTTGGCATCCCCTAGCACGATTTTCAGTCGTTAGGAGGGCACCTGGTGAGATTTCCCCAGAAAGCTGCAGCTCGAGTAGAAATTCTACTTGAGCGGCAGCAAAATCAACTCGAGAAGCAGGGCTCTCTGGCACACCATGTGGTATAGTTTGCACAGATTCTTTAGCACGGAACGAGCTACCACCGCTAAAAACCAGCACTAGCAGTACAACATGCCTAATTCCACCCAATTATGGAACTCCGCTGAATCTCGCAGAGCTTTCATGTAACTCTGTGGAATTCTGCAGCTTGAATCTCCGTGAGTTCCGCCCACCCCTGGTTTTGGTCTTGTTTATTTATTACATTTTGCTCTATCTTTCTAACCTGGTGTAGGATCTTATTGTGTGGTGCTTTCACAGTTATACTGTTTGAAGTGTTGCACAGATGCTCTACACATTGCCTCTAAGTTAAGCCTCACTGCTCTGTGCCAAGCTACCAGGGGATTGAGCACAGGTTAATGTGGGGTTTGCTTGTGCCTTACCCTGAGAAGGATTTTGATTGTTGCTTGACCAGGGTTCACAACCCAGTCAACCAACAGCCCAATTTCTCACAATATTGAAGAGCAGGTGAACCCAGCAGAGAAAGACAGTATTGGTGATGGGATTCTAATTACCAAGCATGTGATTGCCGCCCATGTTTAAAATCCTAAGAGGAGTTTGCAAGATTTGTGAAGCACTGCCTCATTTGTCATAATCTTGGACCACACAGTCAAGTGTAGAATAGCGCAACAGAGTATGATTGCATTCACCATGGTATGGCAATGGTGAGGACTAAACAAAAAATTGCCTGATGTCAAACTGGAATGGGGATTGGGGAGACTCTACAGTTGTGAGACATGTAGCAGGGCCTTCAGTGCCCTTCTGTCAAAATTTAAATTTGTTTCTGTCTTTATCAAGTGGCTCAACCACTTTGTTGAGCTCATTTTTGTCTGATCAATAGTGCAATGTTCTATGGTCTAGCAAGCAGTTGTGTCTGTCTCTCTTGTTAGTGGAAATTGATCTGTAAGTGGAGTTCTATTGTTGGGATTGCATGTCCGTGAAGTATGGTTTGTCCAGGATCCTTTTAGGTTTTCTGGGTCAAAGTATTCAAATGACTTGCCATTCATGAGCTTTGCTTATAAATTCAGCAGACCATATTTGGTATCCCACCTGCTGAGATTTGGGCAGAGTTCCAGGGTTTTCCATCTTCAAGATGGTCTCAAACAAAACTCAAATTACATTTTCGGGTGACTTGTCAGTTCTTTTTAGCAATTGGGGCTTGTGATGAGCTTGCAGATTTCTTATGAAGTGAGCTATGTTGGGTCTGGGCCTGGGCCTAGAGGGGTTATTGAAAATGCAGGGGTTGATTCTAAGAGCTCACTGGAATTCCAGTAAAACTGAGAAGTCAAGACTGATTGCTCATGGTATCAGTAATATTAGGAAGTCCGCCATATCATCCTGAGTTCTCCAGAACACCACAGAAATGAAAATTGTGACATGTACTCTAAGTGCATTACTTTCTTGTGTAAGTTACATAGGTTCTGACCCAAGTCAGCAAAACCTTTAATCAGGTCCTCTAGGTCATCTAACATCTTTTCTGTTGTTTCAGTATGGCTCTGGAATAAGGCACTATTGATATGGGCAATCTTCATTTCCAAGGCACCCACAGTTGCACCTACTGCAGTTATCTCTTTCAGTATCCCTTCCAGGATGACACCTGGCATTGCGGTTGAAGTAAAGATTGAGAACAATTTTGGCTCGTGATACGCCAGACTCATGGTGGGGCAGCGGTGGTGGTCTTGCAACCGCCACATTACGCCCCTAGCGGTCATGCCACTCTGGAACTGCCAACACCACCAGGAAACCACCGTTCCCTGGAGGTGGCGCGGTAGTCCAGAAGTATCCATATGTTTGGCAGGACCACCGTGGTCCTGGCAAGCATATATGGGGTTTTCTCTCTGCCAGGGTTTTCATGGCGGTTTCTTTTCCATGATAACCCTGGCGGGGAGGAAACAAAGGGGGGCCTACAGCCTGTGTGCATGCACAGAATGGAATTTTCAGTCCATGCCTTGTTGGAATTGCTTTTGACATTCCCACGGCGGTGCCTATTTTATAGGCACTGTCGTGGGAATGCCAAAGGAATCGCCCACCAATGACTAAAAAATTCATTATATGGCGGTTGGTTCTCACATGGGGTAGGCGGTGCGGCAGTAGGGTGGACCCGCGGTCGCACCGGCAAACTCGTAATCAGCCCTTTAGTATATAGATGTAGTGGAACAGAGGTTAGGTGATGGGAAATAAAGTGATTCCCTGTCATTTGTGAAGAATTTGGCCGAAATTGTAGTCAACTCTGGCAAGCTTCAAATGAATTATTACCTCTGTAGTTCCATGACTTCACCTACTTTATACTATTTTGTAACTTAGAGGCAGTATAAGGAGTCATCTGTTGTATATATTTAAAGTTATCATCACCAAAATATTATTGAACATGATGATTCTGGTCGTGGAGGACTGATCTGCCATTTTGGAAAATCATGCAAGAGTCTTAGAGAAGCAAGACCTACGTGCCTAAATTCCATTATTTTAAGAAGCCACAAAATTTGTTTTCAAGGCTTCATAAATTATACAAGACAGGCCTCTGTAATAATTCAAAATGATGGAGATCCCACTAGACGGACTGAGACCCCACTAAATGTTCTGTGACTCTGTAACGGGACTGTATGCCCTTAGAGTGGTCTAACTCCCCATTTACCTGCCTGCATATGTCATCTGGCAGCCAGTCTTGGTGTACAGCAGGCCACTGTCCCTTTCGGGACAGTGACAAAATTCAGCTGGGCTAGAATTCAGGCACACAACGGCCTTGATAATCCATCAAATTGGTCCTCTGCCTAAACAAAAGCTTGGTGCTTTTTATATAATAAAAATGAACCCGTTCGTACTGTGCCTAAGTTCTGGTCTGGCTGTCATTGATGATTCTACCCACCTAGAGCTGTCACCAAAAAGACACCAGACAAGACAGTGTGCGCAGTGTATGGGGTCCATGACCAGAATGTTCTAATGTATGATGATGTGGCAACGAAGAAATGCATTTGTAAGAAACACTTTTCCATGTACACTATCTCATGTCGGCGTGCAAGAAAATGTGTGCTAAACGTCATTGTTTAAAAAGATGTCAACTTTAAACGTGAACATGTAAAATGGAAGTGTTTGTACACAGGGCTGATGTAACCTCACAATAACCCCCAATTGGCATATTTAATTTACCTATAAATCCCTAGCAAAGCTGGATTACATGTACCTAGGGCTTGTAAATTAAATGCTACTAGTGGGCCTGAAGTATTGATTGTGCCACCCACTTAAGTAGCCCCTGAAACATGTCTCATGCCTGCCTTTGCAGAGCCTGTGTCTGTAGTTTTAAACGGCCAGTTTGACCTGGTAGAATAAACCTTTTGCCAGGCCAAAACCCTCCTTTTTAATACATATGTCACCCCTAATGTAGGCCCTGGATAGCCCAGAGAGCAGGGTGCAATGTATTTGAAAAGTAGGACATGTTCCTTTAAGTTTTACATGTCCTGGTAGTCAAAAGATCTTACAATTGCTTTTCACTACTGCAAGGCCTACCTCTCCTATAGGATAACATTGGAATTCCTTTATTACATTTCATAAGTGTTACGTTGAAATGGGAGAAGGTAAATTAGAAGAAAGAACCTCTACACTGACCTATATTACTTTCAATCCTTTTTGTGTATGAGTGTTAGTATGAATGAGCTGGTTTGAAAGGTGCGAGAGAGGTGTTGATGGTTGAGTGTGGGGTTATTTGTGCTTTCAGCAATTGTATTTTAATTTTAGAGTTGTTTTGTTGGCTACCTAGTCCACATATATGTAACAGATGAAGAAATTCAAGTGTTGATTCATGGTTCTAGTGTTGATATCAAATGTGACTAATGCACATTGTTTAACTGTTTTATTGTCATATGTATGTGTAGACAATGATGAATTTGCCTTTTTAAGCAATGTATAGCAGCAAAATGATAAAACATATTAAAAAAGCATAAAATATTTTTGTATGAAGAAAATATAATAAAAATATATATTTTTGTGATTAACACTGTTGCATGACACTGATATTGGGGTTGTGTTGTTAATGAGCCTTAGGAGGCCATACTAAAAGTAATATAGGTCAGTTTAGAGGTTCTTTCTTCTAATTTGTTGTTTCCCCCTCCTCTTGGACCTCAAAGTAATTAGGGGGTACCTTTTTCCTTTTGTGAAATGGGAGAAGGTAACCAGTTCATGTTTGGTGTCTCTGGAGTCCTAAATTAAAGTCTTATCTTATGGTAAAGTCCGATTTTAAATTACAATTCTGAAAATTAAATTTTGAAGAAGTTTGCATTTTCCTGCCTTAGTCATTTAGTGCCTGTAGCCTGTCTCTGGTCACCTGACTGGGTATAGCTGACAGTTGAGCTTTGTGTATTCCTCCTAGAAAGCCACGCACAATAGGGAGCTTAGGTGCAACTGGATGGGTCATCACTGGCAGGATGGGAGGGAGGAGCTGTGCAAAGCCCCATTCACACCTGCATAGGCTGTGTCCTGCCTCCACACAAAGGGATACATACTCCCTGTAGTTAGTCTGAAGCCAGTGCAGGGAAGATAGGATGCCTGGGGACCTCAGAGGTAAACCTCTAGAAGCTTTTTTCCCACTTCAAAAGCACAACTTGGTATAAATACTGGACCTCAGACACCAACTCTTCAGGGCACTTCTGGACCTGTGGATACTCTGCAGGAAGAAGGACTGCTGTGCTGCTACAAGAACTGCCAGTCTGCTGGACTGCTACTCTGAAGGAACTGCCCGTCCTGCTGTGCTGCCAGTGGCCGGCCACTCCTCTCACCGGTTTGAACAGAGGATAAGGATATTCAAAGCTTTGCACACAACTGAGCGCGTCCTAGAGGTAGGTGTCTCTCCCCCTTCAGGGGTGTGCGGTGGGGGGAGCTGGGTCGTGTTTCGAAAGATGCGCGCCTCGTCCCCACGCTAACACACTCGTGGGTGACCCCTGCATCTCTGGCTGGCGCTCGCTAATGCTTACCGACTAGGTTCCCGGCACATTGGTTGTCCGGGTAATTTGTACATGCTACTGTGCTATTTCTTTCATCAACGTTGATTCCGCTTCATACTTGGCATTGCAGGCCAGTACTGGATTTATATGGGGAGATCTGCTGTGGTCAAGCAGAACTCCATTCTCGGTTGATGTATAGCTGTGTGACTGACCCTGCACACACGTAAGGCGGCAACAGGAACCTCCGATTTAGGGAGGGGGGAGTATGCCAATATCGGAACAGTCGTGGGAACATTCGTAATAAGACGACCATCTGATTTCTTATTTGTAATTTCACAGCATGGACGAAGAAACAGAAAGATGTGCAGCAGCATGGATGAAGAAACAGAAAGACGTGTAGGAGCCCAGACACTGCTTGCACGGGCACCAGGGAAAGCATCTAGTCCCATGAGAAGTCAGAAACAGGATACATCCCTTAAGGTGAAATTGAAACGCTTTGAACGCGCCACTTACCGGCACCACCGGCAACAGGAACCCGGGGGAGACTACAGCTCCCAGACTGCTCCTGAGGGCAGACACAGCTGCCTTGCATCGCGCGCCAGGAGGCGCATAAAGGGCCACGCGGATCCCGCTTCGTGGGACGCGCCACTTACCGGCACCACCGGCAACAGGAACCCGGGGGAGACTACAGCTCCCAGACTGCTCCTGAGGGCAGACACAGCTGCCTTGCATCGCGCGCCAGGAGGCGCTTAAAGGGCCACGCGGATCCCGCTTCGCGGGACGCGCCACTTACCGGCACCACCGGCAACAGGAACCCGGGGGAGACTACAGCTCCCAGACTGCTCCTGAGGGCAGACACAGCTGCCTTGCATCGCGCGCCAGGAGGCGCATAAAGGGCCACGCGGATCCCGCTTCGCGGGACGCGCGCGGGCTCGCCCGGGCGAAGCCCGGGCCAAGGGCGGGCCCATCCTTGCCCGTCAGTGCCCGGAAGAGGCTGGGCTGGGCTACCCCTCGAACGTCCAATATGGGTAAGCGTAAGCAACTGTGTGGTCAGGACCAGGGAGGGGTAAAAGCTAAAATACCAAGGAAATCGGAATCTATTATTTCCTATTTAACTTCGGCGGTGGGAGCCCTTAATAAGGAGATTGCCAATGCAGAAAAAGAACTGGGTATGGGTACGAGTCAAGAGCCAGAGGAGGGGAATGTTACATCTGATTCCGTAACTATAATACCTGTTCCCCTGGAACCCACGGTACTGATTTCAACACCGTTAGTTGCACAGGGCGCTCTAACGTGTAATGCTGTTCAGCCTGGGGATATGGCTGACGTTACTAAGGCCCCTTTGCCCAAGTTAGAAAAGGCACCAAAAAGGCTGTCTCTGGGACTTGCTGGGAAAAAGAGACCTATTAGTAAATCCTGTAAACGGGATAGAGGCGCAAAAAGAAGTACGTCTGTTCAAGGGAATGACATGATTGAAAATATTGACCTGACAGTTCGGAACTTGGTGGAAGAGATTTTTACCTCAAGGTTGGAATCTGCTCTCACTAGTATAGCAAAAGACATTATTGACACTTTGCAAACTTGTGTTGCTGGGATTCTGAAAAAATGTGAGCGTATTGACACTTTTTTAATGACCTCAAAACCCTCGTTTGTTCCACCTAGTTCATTTACGCCTCCTAATGTCCAAGTAGAGACTAGGCCAAGCTCCGGATTAGTCAATTTGGGCGCTCATCCAGTTTCCCCGTTACGGGTAAGGTCAGAATTTGGAGAGAGGGAGAGTGCTGGGGCACATCAGGTCCGCCTGGTAAGGGGTGGGGGGACCTTAGCCATAGAGATAGGAACTTTGAGGGATTGACAGACAATGCCCAGACCCTGGTTACTAGGGAGCCTCTACTATCCCACGAGAGGCCAGTAAATCTTAATTGTGGTAGTATTAATCTCCCCCCAGAAGCGACTCCTTTGGCCGCGGTTCTTGTAAGGGTCCCACCACTTAATCCTGATGAGAATGAACCCACCTCGATCCTTCTGCTAAAAGTAAAAAAATGGTGTGATCAATATTGTACAGGAAATACTGAAATTTCCTCTGCCATTATAATGGCTAGACGAGTGGGGTGGGTGGGTAACCGCCCGAAACAATTGGATGGCGATTGTATCATTGTTAATTTTAATACACGGAACGTAGCAGATAGATTGTTCTGGGATGCCACGGACATTAATCGGGATCAGGGGAAGGGGGGTATTAGAGCCTTGCCATTGGGTTATTTTTATCCTCCAGTTAGACGATTGAATGCACTTGCCAAATCTCATAGTGAGATATATTTGAGGAGGCCTTTTCAGCCTCTCAAACGCATTGATGAAACTAAAAATTTGGAGATCTTTCCAGAAAGTTTTAATATTAGAGACACAATAGACTCGCAAATTCTTCCTGGGAAATTAAGCGGTGAAGGGCAGGGCATAGCCCTTTTAAATAGATTTTCTCCATGTAGCTATTCACAAACACATGCAGCCACTTACACAGCAACAGACAGACGGATACAGACATTCACCCAGTTTAGTCACTAACCCATGCATTAAGTAAGATACATTAAATCACTCACTTATAGAGTCAGTCACGCACATACTAACTCATCCATACAGACACTTATACACGCACTCATTCTTCAATACGTCTTTTCCTATATATATTAAAAATATTTAAACTTTACAGAAACACACAGTCACTGCATGATGTCAACAGTGATGTCATTTGAGATGTCATCAGTGATGTCATCAGTGATGTCACTGACCATGTCATGAGTGATGTAATATGTGATGTCATCAGTGATGTCACTGACCATGTCATGAGTGATGTAATATGTGACGTCATCAGCAGTGCATTGCGGGGGCGCGAGTTATAGTTAGCTGAACTAACTATAACGGGGGAATTTCACGGGTTTTGTACGAGTGAAATGTCCAACTAACTATAACTGTCCCTAAAACCTATGGTTTTTTCAGTGAATTTCAAAGGTTTTTTAAATGCTAATTTCTAACTATAACGTGTCTGAAACCTATGGTTTTTTCTGTGAATTTCAAAGGTTTTTTAAATGCTAATTTCTAACTATAACGTGCCTGAAACCTATGGTTTTTTCAGTAAATTTCAAAGGCTTTGTAAATGACAATTTTTAAATGTATTAATTGTTATATTTATTTTTTTGATACTGATTTACTACATTTTTTAAAACTATTTATTTTTAGATATTTTATTTATTAAATTACATTGTAATTACATTTTACATTACATTACAAAATATACTTTCTCTGAATGAATTACTTTAGTTTAAATAGTTTGCAAATAGGCAATAGAGTTTTAAGTACAGTAGTTACAGTTGTTGCAATGGGCAACACAATTTCAAACACAATGCAACATTGAGCTGAATGTGAATTTCTAGTAAAATGCAATTAGTTACTTTATGGATTACTTTTCTAACCACAGGACTGGATCCTAGATTCAGTCCTGGGACATCTCCTGTAAACAGTTGAGTAAAAGCGTTTTGGTTACAGTAGTGATTTTTAAGGAATATTATTGTATTTTAAAAGTTGACACTTAGAAACTTTTTCACATAGAATCACCAATGTTATCCTATGGGAGGAAATTCACTTAGCAGGTAAGTAGTGTTATCGTTACTTTTTCTTACTCAGTGTTGGATCCTGGATCCAGCACTGGTGCATCTCCTGTAAACAGTTGAAAGAATGCGTTTAAGCCATACAGGCGAGTTTTAAGGAATATTTGTAATTTGTGAAAATCGACACTTTGAAACTTTTCTGCTGAAAACCAGACAATGGATTCCTATGGAAGGAAATATAAGTTACTGGTAAGTACGGTTAGAATTACTTTTCAGGGTCAGTGCTGGGCTAAAAGATGCAGCACTGAGTTCTCTCCTGATAACAGGTGAGTAAATCGGAATTCGTAGTTCGGTTGATTTTAGAGGAATATTACAAAGTTCCAAAACTCCACACTTAGAAGAATTTCCAAGTGAAACCAGTCAATGTTAGCCTATGGAAGGAAATTCAAGTTGCTGGTAAGTACGGTTAAAATTACTTTTCAGGATCAGTACTGGGCTGAAAGATGCAGCACTGAGGTCTCTCCTGATAACAGGTGAGTAAATCGGAATCTGTATTTCGGCTGATTTTAGAGGAATATTATAAAGTTCCAAAACTGCACACTTAGAAGAATTTCCAAGTGAAACCAGTCAATGTTAGCCTATGGAAGGAAATTCAAGTTACTGGTAAGTACGGTTAGAATTACTTTTCAGGACCAGTACTGGGCTGAAAGATGCAGCACTGAGGTCTCTCCTGATAACAGGTGAGTAAATCGGAATTCGTATTTCGGCTGATTTTAGAGGAATATTATAAAGTTTCAAAAATCGACACTTAGAAGAATTTCCAAGTGAAACCAGTCAATGATATCCTATGGAAGGAAATTCAAGTTACTGGTAAGTACGGTTAAAATTACTTTTCAGGATCAGTACTGGGCTGAAAGATGCAGCACTGAGGTCTCTCCTGATAACAGGTGAGTAAATCGGAGCTCGTAGTTCGGCTGATTTTAGAGGAATATTTGTATGTTTCAAAAATCGACACTTAGAAACGTTTTCAGCAAAAAGAAGGCAATGATATGCTATGGAAGGAAATTCAAGTTACTGGTAAGTACGGTTAAAATTACTTTTCAGGATCAGTGCTGGGCTAAAAGATGCAGCACTGGTTTCTCTCCTGATAACAGGTGAGTAAATCGGAATACGTAGTTCGGCTGATTTTAGAGGAATATTTGCACAATGGTGAAGGGAGGGGGCGGGGCCTGAGGTGACATCTGTGCAAACGCGCCCCGTGGCGCGTTTTAAGTTGGGGGATTAAGTCCCCTTGAATCATGAGGGTCACTGGGGGCCAACTAGCCCACCAGGAACCTCCAGTATGCGCCAGGGGCTGCGTTGCAGAGACATGTACAGAGGCCACACCCCTTTTACACCTCTCTGCAACGCAGCTCTGTGGCGCTTTCTGGACGTACCTGTTGGGCTAGTTGGCCCCCAGGGACCCTCAGGATTGAAGGGGATTTAATTCCCCATCTTAAAACACGCCACGGGGCCTGTTTGCACACATGTCACCTGAAGCCCCGCCCCTCCCTTCACCACTGTGCAAACGTGCCCCGTGGCGCGTTTTAAGTTGGGGGATTAAGTCCCCTTGAATCCTGAGGGTCCCTGGAGTCCAACTAGCCCACCATGTACTTCCAAAAGCGCCACAGAGCTGCGTTGCAGAGAGGTGTAAAAGGGGCGTGGCCTCTGTACACCTCTCTGCAACGCAGCCTCTGGCGCAAACTGGAGGTTCCTGGTGGGCTAGTTTGCCCCAGGGACCCCCAGTATTCAAGGGGAATTACTCCCCTTCTCAAAGCGCGCCAGGGGCGCATTTGCAGACTGCTGCAGGGAGGGGGCAGGGCCTCCGGCACGATGCCGGTCTTTTTTTTTTTTTGATTGGGAGGGGGCTGCGTGGCCCCCTTCCCTTGGCCACTTTTGGCCCCGGGGACCCCATCCCCCGGGGCCTGAGCATTTTTTTTTTTTTTAATTAAAAAAAAAACGGGAAGGGGGCCGCGTGGCCCTCCTTCCCTGGGCCTGTATTGGCCCCGGAGAACCCCATCCCCCGGGGCATGCCCTCAATTTTTATTTTTTTTAATTTGGAGGGGGGCTGCGTGGCCCCCCTCCTCAGGCCATTTAAGGCCCCGGGGACCCCATCCCCCGGGGCCGGCCTTGCCCTTTTTTTTTTTTTTTTTAATTTTTTATAATTTGGGGAGGGGGGCTGCGTGGCCCCCCTCCCTGGCCACTTATGGCCCCAGGGACCCCATCCCCGGGGCCTGGCCTCTGGTTGGGGACTGTAGGGGGGGTCCCCAATCCCCCCACAGTCCCGCCGGCTCCCCGTGTCCTACGGGAACCGGCATTAGCTTTCCACATGGGGAGCAGCTAACATGCTGCTCCCCATGTGGAAAGCAATTGAGTTTGCATTTTGAAAGAGAGAGCAGGTTTCCTGCTCTCTCTTGCAAAATGCAAACCAAGTTTGCTATGACAGGACGGGAGCCGCGAGGCTCCTGTCCTGTCATAGCAAACTACAGTGTCCCGGGGGTAGGCACCCCGGGACACTGCAGGAGCCGGCCCTGGGGGGTGGTGGTCCCCAGGGCCATCAAGGGCTCCAGGAGGGGGCCGCGCGGCCCCCTCCCATCCAGTGCACAGCCACGGGGAGGTGGTGGTCCCCGGGGCTTTGGGGGTCCGTAACGGACCCCCATATTCAAATCTTTAGTGCCCCGGGAGGTGGCGGTCCCGGGGCATGTGGGGGGCTGGAGCCCCCACACAGGTCAAAAATTTAAAAAAGAAGCCCCAGGGAGGTGGCGGTCCCCGGGGCAGCGGGAGGGCAAAGAGCCCTCCCGCACCATTATTTTCTTAAGCCCCGGGGGTGACGGTCCCCGGGGCTTGGAGGCCTTAGAGGCCCCCCACATATTAAAAAGAAACCCTGCATGCCCCCGGGACTTGGCCCACCCGGGGGCCAATTAACAACGAAGCGCGGGAGAACGCGCTTTGTTTTTTTCTTGGCGGGATCCGCGCACCCTGAGCGCATCCCGCCCATTTTTTTAAAAATGCTTTTTCTGCCCAGGGGTCCTTGAGGGACCCCTGAGCAGACCTAGGGGTCAGGGTGTTTCTACCCTGCCCCTTTGTGCGTTTTGCGCACTTGTTTCTTCTGGGTTTTTTTCTAATCGGCAGGATCCGCGCACCCTGAGCGCATCCTGCCGATTTTTTTTTTTAAAAAAATGCTTTTTTCTGCCCAGGGGGTCCTTGTGGGACCCCCTGAGCAGACCTAGGGGGTCAGGGTGTTTCTACCCTGCACCCTTTTTGCGCTCTGCGCACTTGTTTCTGTCCCTCGGTTCAACCGAGGGACAAAATGGCTGCCAACACTTCCTGATTTGGAGTGTTGACAGCCAATTAGCATGCAGCTCGTGATCGGGAGGGTGCGCGAATCCGACGCGGCCATAGATATATATGTGATTTTCCTTTTGATTTTCTCTGGAACTACTGAACGGATTTACACCATTTAACAAAAAGGGTTCTTTCTGAACCAAGAACTACCTCTTTGCCAAATTTGGTGTAATTCCGTTCAGCAGTTCGGGCTGTAGCCGTGTCTAAAGTTTCCTATGGGAAAATGAATGGGGAAAACATGTTTTGGGACCCCCCTTTTTTCTCGGCCCCCGCTTGACGAATCACCCGGAAACTTTCAGGGTAGGAGCGGACCGGAGCGGGCCATAAAGTTTGAAAATTTCGCGAAGATTCGTCAACCGGCAAGAGAGTTATTTCAAATAGAATGTCGCGGATTTCCAATGGAAAATAGGTCCTAACTATAACTATCTACTGGCGACCGCCAGTAGATAATATATATATATATATATATATATATATATATATATATATATATATATATATATATATATATATATATATATATATATATATATATATATATATATATATATATATATGTTTATATAAGTATATATTTCTATATAGTGTTAAATATTGGAAAGTACGCCTGACCACGCCCACTAGGGAGTGTATCGCAATTTACAACAGGTGCTGGGAGTTCCAGTTTGTGCGTGCCTTTAAGAATAGCCCGTGATCAAGTGCTTTAAGAGCACGAAACGCGTTGGGCATTACTTTGGTTTACACCGCCACGTCTTTGAAGCTGCTGTTTTCTTCCTGAATAAAACGCTTATCACTTACCTCCTGCTGTGGGCTTCTTTCAAGGGGACAAACTTTGTTGGATTGTTTGTAGCGGCCAGTCCTGCCGCGTTAGAAGCCCCACCTTGCAAGCGGATCGATGCTGGCGCCAACCGACGTTGGCATACTGAGGCAGGAGCTGCGAGGAGAAAACAACGAGGCGCACCTTCAATGGTACGAGACTGTGTCACCAACCCACTGGGGTGTTTATTTTTCTTCATTTTTGAGACACTGCACAAGCTACTCACTGTAGTTACATTTCCCAGCACTACAGAGACCATCAGGCAGTACGCCTGACCACGCCCACTAGGGAGAGTATCGCAATTTACAACAGGTGCTGGGAGTTCCAGTTTGTGCGTGCCTTTAAGAATAGCCCGTGATCAAGTGCTTTAAGAGCACGAAACGCGTTGGGCATTACTTTGGTTTACACCGCCACGTCTTTGAAGCTGCTGTTTTCTTCCTGAATAAAACGCTTATCACTTACCTCCTGCTGTGGGCTTCTTTCAAGGGGACAAACTTTGTTGGATTGTTTGTAGCGGCCAGTCCTGCCGCGTTAGAAGCCCCACCGTGCAAGCGGATCGATGCTGGCGCCAACCGACGTTGGCATACTGAGGCAGGAGCTGCGAGGAGAAAACAACGAGGCGCACCTTCAATGGTACGAGACTGTGTCACCAACCCACTGGGGTGTTTATTTTTCTTCATTTTTGAGACACTGCACAAGCTACTCACTGTAGTTACATTTCCCAGCACTACAGAGACCATCAGGCAGTACGCCTGACCACGCCCACTAGGGAGAGTATCGCAATTTACAACAGGTGCTGGGAGTTCCAGTTTGTGCGTGCCTTTAAGAATAGCCCGTGATCAAGTGCTTTAAGAGCACGAAACGCGTTGGGCATTACTTTGGTTTACACCGCCACGTCTTTGAAGCTGCTGTTTTCTTCCTGAATAAAACGCTTATCACTTACCTCCTGCTGTGGGCTTCTTTCAAGGGGACAAACTTTGTTGGAATATATATATATATATATATATATATATATATATATATGTTTATATAAGTATATATTTCTATATAGTGTTAAATATTGGAAAATATTTAATTTACATTATATCACATTTATATATTAAAATATTGAACATTTACTACTCTATATTAAAAAATCTATATTTTTGTCTGTTTTTGACAATATTAATGTCAACAGTATTTGTTTCCCAATATTTTTGTACTTACCATTATAATTATAGGAGCATGATATTATGGTAAATGATATTTTGACACAATATTTTTGTCAATGATATTGTTTACCAGGATATATTAGATGCCTCCATTCCTGAATGTGGTGTCGTTTTCATCCCCTAGGGGTTGACATTGCACCTGATTATCAACCTTGTGTCTTTCAAATATAAGTCTACAGGGCTTATGTTTCTTGTTGTGTGGATATTGTTATAACAATAACAAACAACTAATACAATGATTATTTATAATTGATACTAATGCACAATTCACTAACAGTTTTTATGCGGAGTTCTTGTGAGTACTCCTTGGGATGAGTGGTTTCCAAGCCACACTAAGCAGCCAAGTAACGGTTACTAAGTTCACTCACCCAGCAACAGGGTACGGGCAGCCACACCCAGCCAATGATTGTCATCCATCTTACTTAGCGTCAAGAAGGTGTTCCATGAATGGTGCATTCCTGTGTACCCACCCATGAATTTTGATGCATACCCATATCTACAAAGACTTCTAGACATGGAATAATGCCAAAATGGTGTGCCTGCCTGAAGTACCTTCTTGCTTACTCTTTGCATGTGTGCTGCATTCTGCTGTACACATTCAAAGAAGAAATCGCCTCAAAGGATAGTTTTTGTGCAGGAAGGTGTACCTTCCTGCACAAAAATTATCCTGACCACAATGCAGACGCCATTGCACTATGGCGCCTAGGATACCGGCATGGGATCTAGACAGCACAGAGTGTGCCAGCTCGTGCAGAAATCAGAACTGCACAATTTTTTTGAAGATATGGCGCAGTCCTGCTCTCTCCAAGTGATGCAATGCAGCACAGCAGCTGTGCTTGCTACACTGCCCTGCGTTACGCAACTTCTTTGTAAATCTGTCCCTTACTCATTTGGGAGTGGGTTAAGTCCCTCCCTAATCCCCTTCCTGACCCTGCCTACACCCCTTCTTACTCCTCCCTAATCACCCACCCTTTAGTTGTAAGTATTCCCCATTCTCCTCTGCCCTCCCTCTGTCGCTCCCACATTTACTACATTTACTACTCTGCACTCGGGGCTGAGACATCTGCACAGAAAAAAACAGGAGAAGGCCGAGGAGAGAACTCTGCACATACTTTTGTGAATAACATTTTGTAGTACTTTTGTAGAACTACTGTAGTGCTACAAAATGTACCACAAAATGCAGTTTATGAATAGGCGGCATTTTATTGTAGACTGTAATATATCCAATGAATGATCCGTTAATTTTGGGAGGCATAATTAAATGTCCACGCATTTAAATAATTATGGTAACTTCTGTGCACAATATTATCACACGTTTGGGAGTGAATAAAGTGTAGAACAAGAAAACTTATATAGAGGAGCATGAGTGATTTCCCAATTGCATGATTCTTACCAACAGGACAATGTGTTTAATGTATTTAGAATTCTGTTTTGATCTAGACATTTTTTTATAATTTCAATATGCCTTTCAAACAAGCAACTTTCAAGTTAATGAAATTTGGTTCAACTTCATGGCATGGAACAGAACTATGCAGAATGCATTATTTTTCACATTTTGAACTGTGGTAACCATACAGCTGCTTGTTAAAATGTTACCAATGCAAGGGCATCAGAAATGACAATGTGAAAACATTCGAAGAACAGTAAAAAAAAGCGATCTCCATTGAATTACTTACGAAAATCGTGAAATGAAAGTGACATTGACAGCACTTGAGCCTACAAAGAACTCCTTTCGGAGCGGTGTACCCCAGTCTTTTCGTATTCATTTAACAGTTCTGCATTATAATGGCATAATTGAAATGAAACTGAATACCGCCGAGGCCATTGAAAATGTCAGGCAAATAAAAAACTCCAAATGGAACAGGAGTCCTCTGTGAATTGTTTTATGGAATTTAAAATGTGCGATTAAAGTAGGCTTTACAACAATAAGGGTGACATTTGCACAGACCGATCTGATTCTGTGCGACGGTGCAGCTTGTGCTTAAAACTCGAGATGGAATTGGGGAGTTCATTGCAAAACTGTCGAATTCCTAGTTATAAACCAATCTGTTAATTGCCATTAAATACAGGCGGCAGGGACGAGAATCAAGGACAACGAGGAAATGCAATAAGACAAAGAAAACAATTTTTTTGCATCAAGTTTTGTACTCAGAGAATGGGGAGGAGCATAAAGTGGTGCAGCTCAAGATATCAAGTGCAGTCTTAGAAGACTCACTGTTAACATGCCAGCCAGAAATCATACTGACAGATGAAAGAGACAGGACATGGCTAACATTGTAGTAAGACACATTTTTGCCAACCACTGTCACGATTTACAGAAATAAATTGAACTCACAGTGTTTTTATTGGACCATAGTGACATGAGTCAATGATGAAAAAGCATTGCACCTAAGGAAAGGAAGTAAACACTCTCCAGGATAGATCGAAACCTTCTTTATTGATAATGAACAGCAGAAATCATCCAGGTAAGTGAAGCAGTTCACAAATAAAAGAAGCTACCGCAGCCATCCATCCCCAGCCATCAACTGACACAGTCTAACCATAACATTTTACATTGGATACATATCATTCCACTTGACATACACATCATTCCAACTCAGCTCTTCATTCACACACACAACCCATAAACCCACCCATACAGGGTTCAATGACAAAATATACCCTATCAAAATATCGCCCTACCAAAATATCACAACCAAAATAATGTTGTAAAAAATATTGTCAACCTATACTTATAATGGTAAGGACAAAAATATCAACAAAAATATATTGTTATCATTAATATAGTTGTAGCGAGAAAACAGAATACTCGAACATCTCCGGGCCATAAACAACAAGGACAAACACTACCCGGTGGCACGCCACTTTGAGAAATACCATCTCTATAATAGCTCCTTATTAAGGTACTTCATCATCGAACAAGTCCAACTGAACAGAAGAGGAGGAGACAGAACCCTCCTCCTCAGAAAACGTGAATCATGGCACATCATTGATTTACAAACGAGGAACCCATGGGGCCATAATCAGGATGAGGAACTGATTATACATCTACAGGAAGAGTAGGAGGCACTGAGATCACTTTTTCTGAGTTTCACCATCATCTCTTTAGGCATAGTAGATACGTAGACTATCATGGCAACAGACTTTATCTCTGCCTAGTGTGTTACATAGTGCTAATGTTTTAGTTTTTATCTTTATTCAATTTTAATCCTGGTGTAATTTTTATCTTTTCACAGGAGGAAAGGAAGGGACCTTCTGATACCTGTATGAATCTGGAGAGGTCACCTACCCTTTTCTTCGCCATTAGGAAGAATCTGCACATTGCACGTTGGAAGATAAGACTACGTTTTCACTTTTTTATTGAACACTAATATTTGCACAGTCGATTTACTTTAGTTGAGCACATAGCATATGTAGGAGTGAGAGGGAACCTGGGATTCCAGGGCTGGGGACTGTCACCACCACATAGAATAGTCTTCTCATGGACATGCAGGATAACTGTGTACAGGACATTATTAGCAACATAGTTCTTGATGGATGTTGTATCAGAGTATAGCCAGGGAACTCTATAGGGTTCACCATAGGTAGGACACTGGGTTTGAGACTGGGGTTAAGCCACTATGTCGCGAATAATAGTTCTGCAATAGACAGATTTCCTGTGATTACTACTCATAACCTTCGCAATTAGAGCTTAGGCACCTTACCATGTAGACAGTATCATCCACAAAAAGATACCCCTACCACCATACAGTAAACCCATACAACTGTACAAAACCACAGCGTACTCCACAATTTATGTGTTGACATTTGTAACCTGACCAACATGCAACTTCCTATGGTGGATTTGAATGACAACAACAAATTGTCTACCATTTGTCCTCGAACATGGTGCTGCTTTTTTCAACGCACTATGCGTAAGTAATAATGATGTAAGGGATAGAACGCCACTAGAGCGCATGTACTAACCCCCCCCCTTGTTTGGACAGACTTACTTCCAAAACAGTATCATTGGATATTCAATTTAACACGTGATCAAAGTCTTGTATAATGACTATGAATTTTTAGGTTGATTACAGATGATGAAATTATTATTATTTTTACATGCGTTCCAATATTATTGTAATATGACTGTTTTCATGCATTTGCTGTATATGTACATTATGATTTACTCCATTCCAAAATGGATGCAGTTTCCACCTTGGTAATTCTATCATGTGATCGTGTTAGTGGTCCTTTGTCTATGTTGTTGGACTACAATTGTGGTGGTGTAAACCAGTATCCAGTGTGTGAGCAAGGGGACGGCGTACCCTGAAACGCATAACTGGAAATAAAATCTAAGCTTTTGGAGTATCCTGAGAGAGCGTGATTACTTGGTTTGTGACAGAAAAAAAAATATATATATATGTACCAAGAACATAAAATATTTTCAAAACAAGCAATTTTAATATTATAATTTTAAATAAACAAAAACTTAATAATATAAATTATGACAATATAAAATAAAAATAAATTATCACATTTTACATTTAACACATATACTATTCCCTCTACAATTGATATGAAAGTAGACAAAGGGGCCTATTACGATGTCGGGCGGATGTACCGTCTTGGTGTGACAACCATCCGACCATAGGTCGGCAGTTCCGCACCCCCTATTGCGATCACAAACTCCCATTTCTCAATGGGCGTTTGTGCTGCAGTCGGAAACCGGCCGCAGAACTAGTTCCCATAGAGAAATGAGAGTTTCTGTGAATCCCTGCACCACGTGGCCGGCACCTCATGGTGCCTGCCACGCGGTGCAGGGATTTACAGGGGGGCACCTGAAGTACACCCCTGGCCCCCAACCGGAGGCCTCTGAGGGATGGGGGCCCCCGAAGGGGCCCCCTAAGTTGCTTTCTGACAGGCTTTCCATGTAAACGCCATCCTAAAGGGATTATGAGCAGCCTCCGACTGGCCGACGGGCTCCTTGAGCCTGTTCAAAGCCAGTCAGAATGACCGGCCGGTTTGAACTCCAACCGTCTTCTTTGTAATTAGGCGGTTGGAGTTTAAACCAAGGATGTGTATTTGGAAAGCCTCCGACCTGAAGTCGAAGGCTTTCCAACCAACATCCTAATCAGCCCAAAAGTGTTCGACAAAGGATGTATAGAATTCCCTACTCCCACTTCACACAAATCAATAGTAGGAAGTCTTATATATCACACAGGGGTAAAATTTACTATTCCCACTTCAGTCAGTGTAACAGTAGAGAATGTGTTGGATAGCAGAGAGGTGAAATTAACCATATCCACACCATTCACTGCAGCAGTACTGAAGCTGTTGGATTGCTGAGCTGTTGGATTGCGGAGGGGTAAACCTACTATTCCCACTCCAGTCAGTGCAACAGTAGAGGAAGTGCTGGATTGCAGAGGGGTATAATTTACTATTCCCACTCCAGTTAGTGCAACAGTAGGAAAAGTGTTGGGTTGCGGAGGGGTAACATTTACTATTCCAGCTCCAATAAGTACAACAGTAGCGAAAGTGTTGGATTGCGGAGGGGTAAAAATGTAATATACCCAATCCAGTCAGTGCAACAGCCAGGGAAACTGTTGGATTGCGGAGGTGTAAAATTCACTATTCCCACTCCAGTCAGTGCAACAGTAGGGAAAGTGTAGCTTTGCAGAGAGGTCAAATTTACCATACCCACTCCAATTAGTGCAACAGTAGGGAAAGTGTTGGATTGCGCAGGGGTACATTTTACTATTTCCACTCCAGTTAGTGCAACACTAGGGAAAGTGTTGTATTGTGGAGGGGTAAAATTTACTATTCCAACTCCAAAGAGTGCAACAGTTGGGAAAGTGTTGGATTGTGGAGGGGTAAAATTTACTATTCCCACTCCAGTCAATGCAACTTTAGAAACAAACAAATTCTCTTCAACATAATAAAATGATTTCAAAAACACAATAAACAATTAAAAATATAAATATGTAACGAAAAATAAATACAAATATATTTTATATTAAATATTAAATAAAATAAAAACATGTTACAATGTTAAATACATATCATAAATAACTACAAATATTATCATAATTACAATACCTAAATATATTCTCAACAACTAACAAGTAATATATTATTTTCATTTAAAAACACAACACAATTAACACATACAATAATAAATAACATATATTTTATGAAATTATTACTTACATTTAAATTTGTTATAACTTAAGTTACATTTTATCCTAAACTTCAACAAAGAATACAACACATATCTAAAAATGTTATTTTAAATAATATTGTTTACACGTTACATATTTAATTATTACTTAAAATATTAATAATATAAATGTATTCATAAAATATTGGTAGTTAATTACCACCCCACCATTTACCATTACAAAAAATGCACTCTAAACATATAAATAAATAAAAATATTTTTAACATTTTCATAATTACATTTTAAATAAACACTCATTATTAATAAATATGTAATAATGAATTAATATGATTTAATTGACTTCCCACCATTTACTCCTACAACTTCTACAACTTACACCTAATATATCAAATGAAAAATATTGTATGTACATATTTTACATAAATATTTTTCATTTCTATAATTATTATAAATTATTATAAATGTACTTATTATTTAGTATAAATAATTTCCTATACACAAATCCCAAACAAAAATCATTTAATTTATTACACAATTTACATAAATATTTTTCATTTAAGTAAATATGATTTAAAAATGATCAATTATCAAAAATATATTTATTAAATAATTTATCCGTCATTCTGACCTTCAGCCATTTGGACAAATAATCAATTAAATCAATCCCAAAAGCTTCCCTCCGGAGCAGCACAGTGAATTGATGATATCAATACCCACTTTTCTCAAAGGCCCTTCTGGAACTGTCACAGGACAAGATTTGACCTTAATGGTCTTAGCAGATTTAGCACTATTCATACATGCACAAAAACGTCTAACCCAATTAGTAATGGCAGGCATGATGTTTGGTGGAAGACATGCGAAGACGGCCTTCATGGTACAGACCAATGATCTCTTCCCTTAAATCAACAGGGGGAACAATCGTATCACGCCTTGATACAATTAAATTCATAACACTCAACTCATCTTTCACGTTAAAGAAAGCACTCAGTTCTCCTCTTAATTTCCGCTCATTCAGTGGAACACAATTCCTCTACTTGAGTCAACACAATATCACAATGCATGCGTTTTTCCCAATTCTCCTCAGAAATCAAATTCACTTTTTTTTACATCTTCAACTCCTACTTCACATTCTGCTTCAGCAACAGAATAAGTTTCAGAGCTCACTATCTGTATCCTAGACATGCAATCTGCATTACAACCAGGTACATATTCTACTCTGTAATGAAAAGTTTGTAACTTGCTGACTGATCTACTCAATGTTACTGTCAAATTCTTCGTCCTGCCAGGAGATAAATTATTCACTCACTTTTATGAACAATCCTGATAATAAAGCTTGTACCCCAACTGTATGTTCTAGCATGATCAGATGCCCATGTGCAAGCTAACAGTTCTGTTTTTTCAATAACAGAATGCTTGCATTCAGCTTACCTTTGTATTATGAATCAATAAGCAACTACCCACTCCTTCCTTCTATCTCTCTGCATTAGAACACCCCCAACACCTACAGCAGTAGCACACACATATCATGCACTCTTTTTCCTTCCACAAAAGGTTTTAAACACGGTACACTTATGATTGCTTCCTTCAACAAATTGGATGCATTTTCTTGACCATCACCCCATTCAAATCTCATGTTCTTCCTCAAACGTTTCCATAGTTGAATAACTTCTTTACTTTGGACTGGCACCTTTACATAGAGATGATGAAAAAACTCTGCCTTTCAAAGGGAATAAAGTGTGGTAGGTAAATAAGGGGTAATTGAGTACATCTACACGCTGGTGCCAAGATCTCCCATGTGCCAGAGCTACCCAAAGAGGCTGATATAGTCACAGAGTTCTACGGAAGCCTCTCCTATGCCCCTGTGTGGGAAGTCATGATGTCTCCAGACCCTATTGTTCAAACCTGCTCCCAAGGAACACTATGTTCATGGACCTTTACACTGGAAGCAGTTTCTGTCCATCACTCTTTTGTTTATCTATGCCACTATGGTTATAAAAAAAACGTAATCCTCAAAGAACAGTATTGTACTGCACCAGATAAGAATATTACTCCCTGAGGCACATACTGGCATTGTCTAAAATGCCCCATTAATCCTTCCTCTTTCACAGTAAGTGCTCCAGATGCACTACCCCCTGGTCTGATAACAAACTCTGCCATATGTGTTCAAGAGGACCTATCTGCAAAATAGTTAATCACAGTAGCAAATAAATTTATGGCAAGAATAAATATAGTATTGTGGGGGATAAAAAAGTTTACAACTATTTTCCTAGCAATACCTTTTTGTTTTATTATCACATCATGTATGAAGCTAAATAATGGTTTGAGATTATATATACTGAAGGAATAAACAGAAACTATTTGAGTAAATTATAAACCACAGGGCATATTTGTAAGAGGCTTACACTGATGTTGCACCACTATTTTTGATGCAATGGCAGCGGCAGCAGTAATCCATATTTAAAAGATGACGCATTTGGCCAAATGCATCGGTTTTTGGACTCCTGCGTTGGAAAAAAGCTGTGCCTAAACCAGCTGCATCTCGCACAAAGGAAAATATTCAAGGTAGGCGTTTCAATGCAAATACTAATGTAAATCCAATGCAGTGATATTTATGGATGTGACACATTGTCAGCAACCTGCACGCAAAGGCTGAAATGTGTCAACATTTCTGCGCATTAGCAAGCCAGGCGTAGGAAATGACGCAGTGGCTGTGGCAGAACAAGACAAACCACACAACACAATTCGGCAAGCTCAACTACTCTATATAGGTGGTCATTCTGCACCTGGGAGTTGCAACGAGAGCACCACCATGACGAAGGCAGTGAAGGAGAAGGTGACAGTAAGTAAATACATTTTTTGTTTCAATTAATAAAAATTGTTACAAAAGGCCATGCCGGTGTGTCCTTCCACGCACCTTCTTTGGTCATCAATAAAAACAACATTGTATCATTTCATTTAGTACATTTCAAATGGTTACACAGGACAAAAAAGTAGGGATCCATAAAATTTGATGTATGCTCACTGATTTGGGCCTGTGGTCTGCCTTTAGGCCAAGGCTCGGTCTTTGCTTGTAAGTTCTTCAAGTTGACGTACAAATGTCGCTGATCTGGCCAATTCCATGGGGATCTCTAAATTAAAAAGAAGTTTCATTGCATCTAGGCAGGTACGGATGCCATATTTTAAAAACAAAGGTTTTAATAAAGTGCAACATGCGTGACTCAGTTGAGGGCAGATACAAACTAGGTGGGCCAAAGACTTCTCGTACTGGTAACACAATCTGCAAGAGGTGACCCCTCTAGGGATTTCCAGTGAATGTTTATATCTTTTATTGGCATGACCATTAGTCTGACTGACAGGATTTGCTTTAGTATTGATTTGTTCAGCGCTGATTCAAGATATGGCTGCCTCAATTTGCCCTTGTAGGAGCTGGCTAAAATCCCGATGTTGGTGCTAGAGGACTCTATGACCCCCAAGTCGTATCGCTTGGATAATAGTCTTACTTGTTTCCTTAAAATGGTTTTTAGAGATCCTGATTGATGAATAAAATAACCCCAGTTGGGCAAATCAAGGTGCAGTTCAGTGAGGGCAGTAGATAGGGCGTCTGCTGAAGGATTTTTGCTTTTCGTGAAAATTTCTTTCATGGTTGCTTTTATTGTGTTTGGGGGGGGCTGCACATGTACCTCGGTAATAAAGGATGATCGATGCCCAGTGTTTGTAGGATTGTTTGCTTACACCAAATTCCAGCCGTACTAAACCATTCCAGGCATGGGTGGGTATCTGGAAAATCTGTTTAAATGCTCGGCAAATGGCAGACTCCATGATGTTAATTAGTGCTACAGGAAAGACTAATTGCCCGTAAGAAATTGAGGGAAGTAACTTGGCTTTTATAACCTTTCGGATTGGCTCGGTTGCCGGGCTGCACAGTTTGGAGTTGAGTTTGCAGCGGCCATACATCACCGCCTTGGCTTTTGATTCTATAGATGCATTATGTGCAGTTTGTTCTGGCAGTGAATATCCCTCCTTGACTTCGAGGAGGAGGAGGTAATCAAATTCTACAGACTCAGGAGTGAGTCTATCATTCAACTGCTCCACAAGATTGGGCCAAGTCTCCAGCTATCAACTGTCAGGCCTAATAACATCCCTCCACAGGTCAAACTGATGGCAGTGCTCCACATGCTGGCATCTGGTTCTTTCCAGAAAACAACAGCCAGAGTGGCAGGAATATCACAGCCGTAATCTTCTGCCTTCCTTCCTTCTTTCCTGGATGACATCATCAGGCTCACAACCCAGTATCTCCTCTTCCTCAAGACCCAACAACAACAGATGAACACCAAGAAAGGCTTCTATGCCATTGCAGGATTTCCCCATGTTTTAAGTGCCATTGACTGCACACATGTGCAATTGGTTCCTCCTGTGCTGAAACATCCCACCTGTACTGCAACCGGAAGAACACTTACTCCATCAACATCCAGGCCATCGTGGACCATCTGGGGATGTTCACCAATGTGGTGGCCAAATACCCTGGCAGTGCACATGATGCTTACATCTTCCAGCACAGTATCATCAATGAGTGCTTCCAGAATGGCCGATATGGGAATGGCCTACATGTTGGTAATGCAATCTGAAGAATACAACATACCAACTTTAATTTTGAAAGGTATGACAGAATAGCCATCACTGTGATTGTCAAGGGAGCTAGGGGTATATGTATGGCTCATACTTGCACCATGCATCGTGGTACATGTGCGATTCAAACCACTAAGTCAGATATGCGAAGACACGCAAAGCTACTTTGTGTGGCTATGAATGTTGTTTAAAATCTGGAGTAATGTAACGCAGCACAAAATGCTATGTTGCATTACTGTGTGCAAGGGAGGTGTTCCATGGCCATTGTGTGGGTGTATCCATGCAACTCCCATGGGTTATGATCCATGTCATGTATATCAAAACAGCTAAACCTGGGAATGCGTCAAATAAATATACCTCCCCAGGTGATGTGTAACAAGAATAGATAACTTAAAAATTCCAAGTCACTTCATGGTTCCTATGTGTGCTACATTATGTGGCACAGATAGATCGAGGACTATGCCTCTAGGATTATTTATGTGCAGTTAGGTGCCCTTTCCTGCACTAAAACAATCCTACATGCAACGCAGGCATACTTGCACCATGGTGTAAGGGAGCCTGCGTTTGTGCTGGGCACCACATTGTGTGGCAGGGCAGGATGAAAGGATAGGAATGTGCTGTATGGGCTAAATACTGTGCACTGCTGCCCTTTCCCATTGAGTCAGTGCAACGCAGCTAGATGACTTGCTGCACTGCGCCACTTAGCAAACTATCTACCCCCTAGTGGTGTGTGCACATAGTGGGAATACTGTAATGTAACGTATAGACAATTATATTCCTTTCTGTCATTCCCTCTCTAATCCTGCAATGGCAGAAGCAACAGAATTTCTGTGTATAGTATTGCGTCATCACACACTGTGTGAATGGACAGACCCACATCATCTGCACTGATTAACGAATCAAGCCAGAAATCATGTGCTACGCAAGACAAGTCAATATGAGTACAAAGGGTACAGAATAGATAAGCGTGAGATGAGTGTCTCATCAATGGCGTACCTAGTCTCCATGTCAGTTAAATTTCCGCAAAATTAATGGTGTGTGATCAAAACCTGGGTTCATAAATAGGTGTGTCACACATGGCAGTATATTTGTATGTTGACCAAAGTTTCTGGAGCAACACTGGAAGAAGTAGTTGCAAAGTCCATTTGTGGTATGCAATGTAAATGTAGACCCCATTCATGTGTAAATGCCCATATTGGGTAACAATGTGATACCAAGTGTACAAAACACATATATGTCTCAGCCGTGCTGGCAGTTCAAGTACACACATACACATGGGTATCAAGCCACATTGACATATGTAACCAATGTGATAGATCACCAGTTTTATGGTGTAAGATGGCCACATTTCCCGCATATGAATCCATCAATGTTAAACTCACAAAGTCAAACACAATGCTGTTAAACATGGCATACATCAGTAATTAAAAAGAATAAAGTGCAAACAGGACAAGGTATCACAGTGTAGTCAGATACCAATCTCAACATTCACTTGCCACATCAATGATGGCAGAATCAAGGCATAGAAGTACAGAATCCCCTACAAGTTACAATCATACACATACATGTGAACAACTAAAGTATTGTGTCCAGGTATGTAGTAGAAAGTCACTTGTAGCAACATCTGTGTGTCATACATAAAAATGGCTCACATTGCAAGACTTTTGTGTCAATCCAAATGGAACGTGACTACTTGTCTGACAAAAAGCATTAGCTGAAGGGTGACCAAAAATGGTATAAGTATCCAAGGTACATGTTGGAAATGAACCACATGGACGCAGCAAATTGCTAACGTAAATAAACACTGCAAGGCTGTGTCAATGTCATCTATGCAAGCAACAACATCAGAGGTTTCACAAGGGCATATGTATGTGTGAGTATCAAACATGTTGCCACTGTCACAACCTACCTAGAGATGAACATATGGCAGAAAATCAGATCACTAATTTGTCACTTTGCACATGTAGTGAGTGAACATAACATAGAGAGCTCATGAACATTCAAAAACACCTATCACAAGTAATCTACTGCCTAAACATGAAAGTCAGCATGTAGAACTGCCCAAAGTAGCAGGGCAGGGTCAACATTTGCCATGACACAGACAACTGAAAGAGGTATGTCTAAACCAATGGTCAACTGTAGATATATCACACATATTGTTAAATACTGTATTAAATGTGTATGGGTCAGTCAATACATATTACACATATGGTCCGGAATGTGTCGGTAACAAATTGCATTTTCATTAACAGTTGTTTTTTTCCCTACTTTGAGCTTGCCAAGGATATGGTCTGCAGCCATGGGTCATGACCCCTATTGAACATCCCCAGAAGGAGCCCGAAAGACACTATAAACCAGGTACTTATCAAGACCAGGATTGTGGTAGAATGGTCATTTGGTGCACTGGAGTCCAGGGTCAAATGCCTGGACATGTCAGGGGGAAGATTGCTATACTCGCCTCCAATGATGTTCAAACGTATACTCCTATGTACCATCCTCCACAACATATGTGTGAGAACTAATGTACCTTGGTACTTGGAGCCTGAATATACTGAGCCAATGGAGGAAGAGGAGGAGGATGGAGGAGGGATCGCCACACAATGGCTGGCCGGCGCCGACGCAACCACATTGTGGCAAATTTCTTTCTTTTAATGATCAGAACTGATAGACAAATTGACGGCAATTTTCTGAAATGTTCAACATGTGAATACAAGTCTTGATTATTATTTCACTGTCAATGTAAACATCAAGTCACTCACATCTGCGCAACTAGAAGTAGGCCTCAACATGTAATAATCATGTTTCCTGAACCGTTATGCAGCATGGGGCAATGGCTCAAAAGTATGAATCAATCCATGCAGCAATGCAAAGTTATGCAGTGTACTGCATTAAACGATAGGCCTGGCTTGACACATCTCCACATCCAATTTGACCATTCCTGTCCTCACGCACTTGAACAGTGCAGTGCTGCACAGCTAGAAGACTTGCTGTGTTCTGCTGCAGCAAAGTGTGCTTCAGCTAGTACTCAGTGAGTGTTGGGACACAAACCACACAATATGTCCATACCCGAGACAAACCTCTCATTGTAGTGTGTCTAACCAATGTGGAAGCATTCAGAATGGCAGCACTTTGCAAGAACAAATGTTGTTGCAGATACCACCACAGATCATGAGTGACAGCTGTCATGGATATAGGCCAAGTGTCACATTAGCATTTAAAAATGCTATTTGGAAAGAAGGCATACATGCATCTGTTGCGATGCTCAAAACACTACACATGTGGCTCAATCCAGGCCAGACTGTCATATATACCATATCATGCCACAGTTGACAAATCACACATTTTGCATGCATTGCACAGTAATGCGATGAGGCTCAAAGGCCTGTAATACAACACTATGAACAGATGACCTTGCAATGTCTGGAATTAGTTGCTTCAGAGGTGGTAGGATGCAGTCCGCTTTGTTCCCTCGTTATTTCAAACAAGCTTGAAGTTTTCAAATTATTGCGGCATGCAGCCCCGAAGTGCTTTCAATCCATTCGCACGAAGTATATCACAATAGTAGTGGAACCTCGTCAGGTTCCAGCGCAGGGTGCACTGCCAAGAAAACATTTCCCAATCAAATGAGTTCCAAAGATTTTTTTTCTTAATCTATTTTTCTTTCCAAGTCTCAATGCGTAATCAATTCATGTCCAATCGTAATTCACATTTTTAATTCCAAATTCAACGAATGCCTATCCAGGCCTTTCATCAACAACACCTGGGGATTCACCCCTCCGTATAGCATGACGTTAATTCAGTAGAAAAACCCAATGCATGTCGGGCAGTATATGCCCTTCACCAGGGGTAACTTCGCGCACGCCAAACTTTATCAAGCACCGAAGTGAATGTGAATGTCTGGAATTACCCAGAGAAGTAAAGCAATGGGGATGTTCTTGCAACCATCACATCACCTGAAGAATACAGAGATGGCGAAAGTGTGAAGTGTCCATGTCAAAAGTCACACACAAATGCCCATGTACAAGCACTATCTCATTTAACATGGTGCAATGGAGTATATTGGATATGAAATTACCTCTGTATGGTAAGAGTAGTTTAGCCCTGCCCTGGGTGTACAAGTGCATAGTTCAGTGGATCACTCATCTTGTCACATCCAAACGGGGATATGGCAACTGAATGTGTGTCATTACATAGGCCTGTGTCATGGAGTGCAGTCTTGTTTGACCAAGAGGGCCACACGAAGACCTGCCCTCAGAATAGATGCACCGCTATTGCCTTTGACAGGAGTAAGACAGAGCTAAAGTGAGGTTGGCAGCATGACGTTCAGTGAACAGGAGTAGTGAACATGACCATGTGATGTGACCCTGGTTCACTGCAGTGGGGCCTACTGGCTTACTCACCTCTTCTAAAGGTCTGTTGATGTGTGTTACACTCACCCCTGCTCAACATCATATTGTTGAAAATATGTGTGCATTATAAAACAATGTGCAGAATGCTTGTGCCAGTGCAAGACATACACAACACATGGTTTCCAATGTGGAACACTGTGCACATGGTGAATGTGTCTGTGCTGGTAGTGTGTGTCCACCCTCACACACTCAAGTACAATCAAAAGGGAGTGTAGCACCAATCAGTGTGCAGTGACTGAGTGTGTGTGCTGCATGTCATAATTCAGGTGTTAGCCAAAAACATTTGTACCACAGAATTGCTCCAAGAATGTCCTTTGACAGTAAACAGAGGGGTACCATATGAGCATGGCCATATAGTGCAGGGCACGAAGTCACCCTACTGCACTGCTATGTGTAAAAACAAAAGGGCAGGAATGTGTTGCATTTAATTGTAAACAATAGATTTCTGCCTCTTCCCCTTCGCCAAGGCTCTTTTGGCTGGCTAGGCCTAACACAGGCACTCATGCACTGTGCTGTAAAGCTTCTTCTTTTGCATGTAGGAATGCACAGGTGCATGAAGGTGTGCCTTCCTGCTAAGTAAGATATCCTGTGAGGCATATTCCCCCATGTACGTGTGCTGCAGAATGCAGCGCACATTGAAAGATAAAGTAACACGGAAAATCAAATGAATGGCACCTTGGGAAGGTTCTACTTTCTGGTGCAGTCCCAGGTTTCCCTAGTGTACTACATCTGGGAATGTGTTTCAAATCATGGAAGTTGCATGGGTACACCCATGCAACGGTCATGCATCCTCTCTCTGGTACTGATTGAGGCAATGCAGTCTTTTTTTTTTGCATTGATCAGACAAGATGAATGATCCATCACAGGGTTATGCAAAGTGGACTTTGGTTGAAGAGAATATATTATAAGAGTTGTGCATTGCAGATGTACCATGTTGCATTGTGGAAGCACCTGTCCTGGCCTTGATCAGCGGCTCTACAGATTTTACCTCTGTGCACTCGTCATGCGCATGTGGGCCTTGTGGCAAAATATAAGGCCCAATTGTCATGGGCAAGTATTGGTGGCATTGCCCCTTGACACCTGCCTATTGTCCATGTTGTTTTGCTCACCAACCTTTTGTGCCATTACAGTATGTATCTTTTACCTTTGTGCCATTGCATTATGTATCTTTTATGTTATGCATTTTTGTTTAGTTCTGACTTTGTATTTATTTCTGTGCTTTATTCATGTATTTTGATTTTGCACCCATATGATATGCTTAAACTCATCATAGGTATTTGGTAGCAATGCTCAGGGCATTTGTTGTCCTGGTGGACTTTTTTGCCCATTGTTTCCTTGCTTACAGGCACACTCAACGCAATGAAAGCGCACAGGGTCCAACATTTCCCAGGCTCTCGATTGCGGCAGCCATTTTGGGAGGGGGAGTATAAAACGTGCCCCACCCTTGACCGCTTGCTCGCTATTCCTCTGCCTGGCTTCAGAAGTGGTCTTGTCTGAGTTCTGGTTTCCTTCAACAGCTTGGGCAAGTCCTATACTCTGACGGCTTCAAGTGTCTGGTAGCTGTCAGTTGCTGGGACAGGATGAAAGTGAGTCTGCCAGCCTAGAATGGGTGATTCTGATGAAATCCAATTGTGAACAAGCTTCAGGTTTGATATTAGCCCAATCTCTGAGGTAAAAGCACATCATACTATTCGCTCATAATCACGTCCAGAAGGCGTAATTTTTGGAGACATTGTAAATACGTTGTAAGGCAGAACCTGCATGTTTTGTGTACTTAAAGACACATTTGAGCTGTTGAGGAACTTACAATACAGCGTCATCACACAGGACAAAAATAATATCTACCAAGCCTAATTAAAGCTGAAACCTGTCTTGTAGGCTGTACGTCAAGGCCAGCTCAAGACTGCAAAAGGTATAAAGGGAAAGTCTAGGAGAATAGGTTACAAATCTGTTGTTTTTCCTTGCAGGTCACTTTCTCTTACAGCCTGTTAGTTTGTGTTTTTGAGAGTGGCTGGTGGATTGTGGTGAATATTGGTCTTGTCTGTGTCTGCTGTCTCCTTGTCTTGTGCTAATTTTTTTATTGTGTTTTATATTTGTAAATTGTATTGCTATTATCATTGTTTTGTCAGGTGTTTGTCTGTTTAATGTTTTTCTATTTTAGGGGTAGGTGTTAGGTTAAGGTGTGTTTGTTTTGGGTTTAGGGTGTCAAGAGTAGGTTGGGCCACGTCGGGATAGGGTGGGGCAAAACTCCTTTCAGAGGGATAGTTTGGGGGCCTGCTATGGCTACTGGCCCATTATGTACCCAATATGACGGCATCAGGGGTAGGGTCAGCCAGGGCTACTCCATCAAGGAACGAAAGGAGCGCTGGGAAAGGGTGCGGTGGCACATGTTAAAGGTGTCTGGGCTCGGACACACCCTCCACCAGCTTAAGCAGCGATGGGCAGATGTGGCGTCCCGAGAGGCAGATCTACTACACCACTTTGGTTTGGTTGTTGGTGGCCCTGTAGGTATGTATGTATGCACCATCTGCATGTAGTTGTGTCTCTATCACTTTTAGAAACATTCATTTCACATGTAAGGGGCAGATAAGTTAAGGCGTAGGTTACAAAATCCAGTGTGCATCTATTCAATTGCTATACCCTGCCCCAGGGGGTTATTCCAGGTGTTGTGGTTTTTTCAAATAAATTTGCATGCATGTATTTGCAAACATGAGTTGATTTCACATTGGTGCTTGTTCAGAGCATGATCTGAGTTTTTTTAATAACCCTGCACAGGTGACGTGTAAGGAGCAATGTAATGTTAAATCTCCTGTTATTTTATTTTTTGCCAGAAGGTAGCCATTTCAGGACTGAAAATTGGCACAGTCTTCAAAGGCATGCACCCTTGCACCATGTTGCAAGGTAGCATGTTTTGCGGCTTCTGAGTGCTCTGTTCACCAGTGACATAAATAGTCTGATATTGTCCTTACAATGTTACATATGGCGTATACCTGTCTTTTCAATCCCAGCACTACTTTGCCATGCCTAGGGCCAATGGTTTTACTCCTTGTGTCATGGTGCAAGGTAGCCTCAGATGATGCTGCCCAGCAGTACACAAAATATCATATGCGTGAGGCATGCTTCAGGCCTGTGATGTGAGATATCTCTGAGCGTCAACATCCAGCCACCTCTGCCATGTAAGGTTACTAGTTGCATCTCATATACAAACAATGTATACATTTGTGTCTCCAACATGTTGGATATACCAGATCACTGGTATGTCATAGTACTGATCATGATATGTAGACAGTGATTATTTGCATTATTCAAAAAGCAATGTTTGAATTATTGTCTTGTAGGTGGTCCTGCACCATATACCTGGCAGAAAGTTGAGACAATGCGGGATCCCATTGCTACCAGTATGTTTAATAAGTACATTGCTGTAGGTCTTTAAGGTTTATGTGTGATCTATGATAGTTGTAACATTGTGATGTGTATGGGGTGTATCAATCACCTGTGACCAATTTACACTCAGCGTACAAACACAACTACACAGAATATTGGACAGTGGACAAGGATGTATTTCAATGTGAATGTAGGGGCAGTCATGCATCTGTACCTGCTGTAGTGATGTTTGTTCACCTACTGTTTGGATGCTTATGGCACATGTACCATCACCTGACACTAAATCTACAGATGGTCCAAAGTTTGATTGTTTTACACCCAACACATGGCACAAACATTACATCTTATGGTTCAATGAATGTTGCAGCAAAGTGGAATGAACCTGACTGAGACTGTCTGGACATGGAATGCTTGCCTATGTCCATATTTGAGTATTAGACTGGTGCTGGTGACACATTGCCTAGTGAGCGTTACCAAGACTCAACATTACAGTCTCATGTAATCAGAATTAGAGTAAGTGTGTGTTCAAACGCAACATTTAATATTGTTGTTTTGCATCATACTATGCTCACACATGCTGCATACGTTTAACCTCACCTGCAACATGAGTTCAGTGTGAAAGACTATAGGCGTGATGAGACATTCATGCTGATCATCCTCTCAAATGTTTTGTCATCCATACATGTCCCAGTTGCTATGTGTGAATTTAAATATCCAACATGGAAAACTTGCGTGACTGTGTCAGCAGGTTAGCCATCACAACCAAGCAAAGCTGACTATGATAGATGCTACAAATGTTGCTGTGACATTGATTAGAGTCATGACAGAGGACATATGGTATCTCAACATGTGTTGCTCTGTGGGTGTTAGTACATTGTCAGTAGGAATTATTTTCTTTTTTTCTCCTGTTTTGCAGCCCTTAAACTGAGGTATGGTTGCTGTAATACGGCCTCAGGGGTACTTGATCATCCCTCCGAGTAGTCCATATCATACATATGTGAGATGGGGTGACAGAAGAATGATTATACAGATGCCATGAAGGTGGTAAGAATGTAGGCCAGCAACTCTATTTAACCATGCTGCTGGACAAATCATCACCAAACTTCCTGTCTGATGCACATTGTGAGCGTAGATGTCCACATGGCAGGGTATGGACATATGGCTTGGTAGGTCGTGACAGGATGTCAGGAATCCTACCTCAGTGCAAAAATTATATATTCCTTCCAATACATTGGGCACATGTTACCAGCCTGTACATGGAAATGCAGTGAAATGCCAAACTCATGGCTTCATATGCCCTATGTCCCATTTCTCTGAGGTATTCATACAATGCCAGGTAGTTGGTAATTTTGATGCAATGTGGAAAAGAGCGCATGCAGGGATGCACTGTGTCAGCAGCATACATCCCATTACACTGCTCACCTACTGGTGGCATGAATTCTACTGGCTAGCACCAACGCCGTCGCCCTTGACTCATGGTGCAAGTTTCCCTGCAACATACATCACAAAGTACTTGTACGGATAGGTATTCCAGCATGCATGCGCACGCTCCTGACATGCATTGCCTAATTTATTATGTGCGTCAAGGAAAGCAGCCTTGGGAAAATGTGTGTACAGACACTCGGATATGTTAAGGTCACAATGGTATTGCTACAACTGTATACCAGAAGCTGTAAGTTAGGTTTTCTGGTCTTTGTCTGAGTCTATATTGGTAAACTGTACAACAGTCATGTTTTACGAGATGTAGCTACCCACCTCCATGTATGTTTTGACTACCTTGCACAGAGTCTGCCAAGACATCAATGTGTGTTGACTTGTTTATTTCCAGATGAGTAAAGCAATGCAGAGGCACACTACCTGTACTTGCTTGACTTAACTGATTTCACATATGTTAGTGAACAAAAGACAAACCTAGTTGCACGATGGAATACCAACACCAAAGTTTCCATATGTGGACCATGTGTCAGATTCCATATTGTGAGAAACCAGGACTTTTTGCATTGTCCCCCCACTTTTTGCCCCCTTTTGACTACTGGATGCTGTTTTTCTGACTCCGATTGTGCTAACCAGACCTAGGGCCTGTGCTCTGATTAAAAGTACATGGTAATTAGATGGAATTACAATTGGTACTGAAAAACTACCTGTATGTACTTAGTATATGGAACTGCATATAGGTTTAGAAGTCCAGCAGATTTAATGCACTTAAGTGTGCACTGCAGTGTGGCCTGCTCTCATTTTAAAAGTCAGCCCTGCTTTGCAGGCTCCTTTCTAAATTAAAATTATGTGCAAGTTCGACTTTGAAATTAAAGGTACTTCCAAAGTCTTAACCTATCTTATTTTCACATATATGGCACCCTTTAAGGACTCCCCTAGGTGCCCCAGGGGTAGGGTACCTTGTAGCTATAAGCAGGGACATTATATATGATGCTTTATAAGCCCTTGTGAGGGAAAACCTGCCAATTTAATTTTTTCCTCATTGTAGTGCGTTAGCTCCATAGGCTAACATGGGAAGGCTTTATTAAACTTTAATAAAGTCTAACTATTGACAGGAGTGGGCTAAAATAATACTTCAAAGTGTCATAGAAATTGTTAGAATGAATCCAGCAACTTGCCAAGGTTGGATCTATTATAACTATGTCAGAAAAGAAGCTATGGAACCTGCTTTTCTGCTGTGCCAAAGTCCAGCCTTCTAGCAGCCTTGCCTGATTGGCCAAACTGCTCAGATGAGATGAGACCTGTATTGAGACAAAGAAGACATCTGGTGGGAGGAGATGCAGCTACAGACCAAAAAGCAGGAATGGGGCTGGGTAGCCAAACTGGTCTTCAAAAAGGGAAAGACACTTATGACAGGACCCAGGCCCACCCCCACTTCCGGCACCCTGAGCCTGATGGGAGCCCCAGTAATTGAATTAGCAGAGGGGCTGGAAGGGGAGTGTTAGAGAAAGTTATCTACACCAGTAGTTTGGTTTAGCCAGACCTTAAGTTCCAGGATAGATTTTCTTCATTTTGGATTTTGACAAACAGTGCTTTCTGGGACAAAAATATGCCACACTTTTGAGGAATTTGTCAGACCGGAGGGTGGCACCCTGTACCCCATTGGTCAGGGGTGCCCCCCTGCTTGTCACCCCAGAAGCATGGATAAATATGGAAGAGCTGCCCAGCAACTCAGAACCCTGCCTGGAAGAAACAAGAAGAAGGATTGCCCTGCTGAACCCCTAGCCTGTACCAAGAGGTCTGAACTCTGAAGGACTGCACCTGCCGCACATTGCAGCAAAAGAAGGACTTCGGCTGACTCTAAAAGTTTAAGGAGTGGACTACCTGAAAGAAACAGGTTAAAAGAGCTCCTCCGGCAACATCTCCACCAAGAAGGACCCAGCTGGACAGTGTTCAGTATACTTTTAAGGATTTGGCCAGGTGCCTTGTGGGTCTCGTAGTCTCAACTTCCCAAGGAGCAACTCAGAGATTCTGGAACCTTGGATTATTGTTGTGGACCATCACAGACCCAAAAGAAACATTTGGAGAAGAAGGACTACCCTGCTGGACCCTTGGACTGCACAAGAGAGGATTGCACTCATAAGGACTGCACATGCTGCACTCACAAGACTTCACAACAAAATTACGTTGCCTGTTTTAAAGGATAAGGAGTGGACTCCCTGATCAGCAACAGGTAGAAAAGTGCTGGAACAGCTACCTGCAACATCAACAATGAGAACAACTTTAGCTGACAAGCTTCACCTAGATTTTACTTGGATTGAAGAGGTGTATTGTGGGAGTTGTAGTCCCAGACCTCAAGAGACAAACCAAAGCTTCTGAACCCTTGTCTGGTGCTGTGGACACCTTTCCTGCATCAAGAAACACCTCTGGAAGTAAGTGTAAAAGTATTACATCATGGGTGGCCTGAACTCTTGACTTTGTCCTGGACCAGCGCAACCTTTTTTAATCCTTTGAGCGCCAACAGCCTCTAAGCGCTAGTTTTACTTTTAATCTTTCAAAATTCATATCTCTGATTTTCTACATTAGATTTTTGTCATTTTGGTGTCATTCTAATCATACAAATATTTCCCATTTTTATAAATTGGTATTGGATTTTTATTGTGTTTTGCATCTTACTTATTTACACTATTGTTGTTTTTAAATGCTTTACACATCTGTCTACTAAGTGAAGCCTGTCTGCTCGTAGCCAGGCTGCCAAGGGTTGAGCAAGCATTCATTTATTGAGAACTTGACTGGACCTTATTTGTGATTGTGGTGATATTGCTAGCTGTAGGTACCTACCTGCACCTACTAATAAACCACCTTTCAACACATATGGACACAGCATTACGCTTGCGACTCAGTGTCAGGAATTATATGTATATAAGTAAATTTGTAACTACATTGCCATATTGTATACCTACACTGCCAAAACTTGCGTCAGTTTGCCTTGTTTGATTAGGAGATGTATTTGCACTGAAGGTATATTGCTCTTATCTCTTTCTCAATATGTGTGGTAGGGCTGACCTGCCACATGTACTTCTATGACAATGTAAGCCTATTATTGCAGACACCATGTACATTTCCAACTTGAGATGACATGTTTTTCCTTTACCCTCCTAGACAACATGAGAGATGAAGAAGCCAAGCAACATCGCATTCACTTGAAGTGCTACTGCCAAATCCGGCATGTAGCCAAGGTGTACAAAAAGATGGGGGTCCTGCATGAACAAGGCTAGGCTGCAGGAACATGGAATGCAGGAAGGCCGGCAGCCCAAGGACATACCAATGGGCACAAAAAACAGGAGGGTGCCCAACCAACAGCAGGCGTAAATTCTTTAGGACATCCCAGGCCCATCAGCATCACATCAGGTGGCAGTGACACAGGCCATACATCTGACCTCAGCCGTATGATCATTATTTGAGGCGCAGGCTCTCAAAGACCTGCAAGAACTAACAATACAAATGCATGAGATTGAAAATGAGCTGGTAAGCCTCCATGCCATCATGCTCACATTGCAGGAGGCTATGGAGCACATTAGTGTGCAGACTTGACTCTCCCTTGGACATTTCCCTTTTCCAATTTTTTAACATTGTTTTTATAGTGTTAGTGATGTAGGCATAGTTGTTAGTTAGGATTTAGTATAGGTATATTGTAGGTTAGTGTTAGTTTTATTTATAAACAAAGTGGACGAACCCTCTAGTAAAGACGACTCTGCTATGATTCTTGAGTGCCAGAAACCCACTAGGTTTGTAAAAAGAACCGTCACCCACCAACCTATTTGGTGGCATGCTTAATCATCAGGTTCCCAACCGGATAGCCGAGTGGCACCCAGTTGTGCTACAATGCCTGGATTACAGCGGAGCGGTATTGGTATTGTGTGAAGAAGTGCTGAAAAAGTGGTGCAGATTAAAAATGTCTCTGGGAATCCTTACTGACCGATTTGTTTATTCCCAGCGGCCCAGGACAAGGTTAAAAGAAAACAGAATAAGGACAACATAAAGACTAATTGGTCTTGGTTATCCATATGGTCAACATGTTTCAGCCTCTTAAAAAATGGGTTTGGAGGCTTTCTTCAGGACCAGACTATGTGAAAAAGGTGATATTGTGGCAAAAACACGCCACGTGCATATGTTTTTTACAGCACACACGCTAAGATGTGCTGTGCCTGCAGTGGTGTCTACGTACTTACAGACCCACTGGTAAAATGTAAAAACACTAGCTACGTGTTTGAAGTAGCTTTAAGCAGATCCCGGAAGGGGTGAACGCCTGTAGTCACACATTCGTCAAAGCAGGACGCCCGCCTCTGATGCTTAAGCTACTAGGTTGGTGGGTGAGGGTTCTTTTTACAAACCTAGTGGGTTTCTGGCACTCAAGAATCATAGCAGAGTCATCTTTACTAGTAGGTTCGTCCACTTTGTTTATAAATATTATCCTGGGGATAGGGACGCACCTCAAAAGTCATCCTCGCTCTCTCCATTTGTTTATATGTGTTAGTTTTATACATTTTAAATTAGATAGTAGTTTTGATTGTGTTTTTAGACAGGTAGGTTTTTAAGTGGGTGGGGGGTTAATGTTTGTGTGTTTAAAAAAAATAGAAAAAAAAACAAAATAGATATTTGTTTAGATTTACATGTATAGGTAGTGTATGTTTAGTATGTGGTTGTTTTCTGGATTGTGCTGATGAATGTGTATTAAGGAGGATGGGGTAGATATTTAACTTGTCATTAGTGTATAATAGTTAAGATAGTTTAGGATAAATTAAGATAGTTTAGGATAAGTTAAGATAGCGTAGGCTAGTGATATGGTTAGTTAAGATAGGCTAGGTAGGTGTAGGTAGTTTTCTAAAAGTGAGGATATTGTAAGGTAGTGTAAAGTTTATATAATTTAGGTTAGATAGGTGTAGGTAGATTAGATATTTTTATATATAAAACTTTTTCTACTTTCACTACTTCATCTTTATTATTTAATTATGATTTGCTAACATGAAGTAAGTTGATCTGAGAACATGATGTAGCTATTGACCTGCAGACTTTGTAGGTAAGTGTTGTTTTGTCAGATGCCTATGTGGAATTGATGGTCTACCTGATTCTTGAGTCAAGTGTGGTGGTTTTTAAAACATTAGCTACAGTAAGTGGGCCTCCTATTTACATTTACTCACAGCACAACACATGTGTGGTTACACTTGCACTCAAAACATATGAGGCCTCTCATGGGTAGAGGAACACATTAACCCTACTTACCCCAGTGTAGCATTATTCAGCATTTAGCAGTTGACACTGGGGCACAACGATAAGCACTTGCATTTCTTGCATAATGGAATACAAGGTATCGGATTGGCCTTGTGCATCCCTATGTAGCACAGGTATGATGCTAATTCAGAAGGAGAATGGGCATGACAACATGTCTCTCATTAGTATAAGCATGATCATTTATGTACTTTAGGATCTCTTCAGTGTAAGCATTGAGGCTATCATATGTGTTTAATCACATTGCATGTTCACTAAGCCAGAAATACATGGATGAGTGGAAAATTGTTATTGGCTCACCCGCCTCACAGACCCATATTTTATTAGGTAGGCATTTGTATATTTAGTTGGAGCTTTTCACTGTGTGTTAGTCACGTACCTGAAGCTTATTGTCACACCCTTACGTTCCATTGGGAAGGAACACATTCCTCATTATGCCATCTTAGTGGATATAATTGTTGTAACTGCATATCCAAAGTGAGTAGAGGCTAGTGGCTTTTGCTCACTCTCCTTGAGATGCTAAGAAGTGTGCTATATTCAAACACATCCACCATGGTATCAGAAGTCCTTTCATCAACAAACATACAACACTCTGGTTTATAATAGTGCATTTATTAACAAATGTGGGTGGGTGATCATGAGCATTTTAGCAGTGTTTGGGGCAACAAGATGTCCAGACAGAGTCCATTTGAGAGCCATGTGATGTGGCATGGAGAGGAGAATTTGAGTGAGGAAGTACAAATCACCATTAGGGAAGCTAGGCTTCTTCAAAAGTCCACAAGTGGATAAGATTAACAGGTGTAGAAACAAAAATATACAGTACTGGGTGACAAAGGAGGTGGTATGATGACAGACACAGGACCAATGGGAAACTGGCCAGGGGGCACAGTCAAATGATATCTCGCAGTTCCCAGATGGAAACTGGTGAAGTCCACATCTTCCTCCCCTGATCGGTGTTGTGCCTCCTCTGCAGTTTGTGGTGTTTCTGTTGGAGGCACCTGAGGCACATGCACATCAGGGGCAGAAGATGTGGCTCTCCTGTTCCATCCATCAACTGTGTGTGACAGCAAGGTAGGCGGCACAGCGCTGACAAGGGACTGATGGCTCCTCAACAATGCAACAATGTAACTATGGAGGGCAGCCATTGTTGTTATGTAGGAATCCAGATTGTGCTCCATAGATGCCATGATGTTAAAGATGGTTCCCAGCTTGGTGGTAGCCTCACTTGTGTCAGATGTGGAGGCCTGTTGTTCTTGCTTCTCCCTCATGACACCAACAATGTCAGCTAGGGACTCATCCATCCTATGGAGCCAAGGGTAGGTGTCTTTAATTGTCTCAGATGTATCCTTATTAGGATTAAGGCACCTACGGACTCCGCCTAGGCTGCCCACTATGGTCTCCCTCTCCGCCCGCACCACATTAACCATCCTCTGCTGGACTCCAACCACTCGCCAATGGAAGACAACTTGGGGATCCCTGGAGTCCACAGCTGGGCTTGGACTGGCATATGGGGCATGTCCTGTGAGTGGCGGTTCCTCTGGAAACTCTGCAAAGCTGTCCTCCCTTGTCATGTCTGGAGAAGGAGATTCTATGGAGTACAGGAGGGAGTTGCTGTAAGGTGTCATCATCCATGAAGGGCAGGATGCCATCACTAACAGGTCGGTCATCAGGACAGGCTGCTGGACAGGAGGTGTTGTTTGTCCCTCTGCAATGAAGTTGCAATATGTTAATGATGATCTATGATAGATGTTGACATTAGTAATTGTGGTCACAGAGTTTATTTTCATTCACTTTATGTGACACATAGATGTGCTGAAAATGTGTTACTCACAGTAAATGAGGGCAAGTTGCACTGTTGCTGCCTTACACATAGCAATATCTGTACAATGTTCACATTACCACCGGGTGACAAGGAGGCCATTTTTGTGTCATACCACACATTGCAACGCAGTTACACAGCTTGCTGGCCTGCCCTGGCTGAAAGGTTGAGTGCAGGTAAGGGCTGCAGTTACCATGTTGCTTGGCTTATTTTTATATAATGGTTATTTTGATGTAAGGTTAACTTATTGACACTACTACTGAGAGCACTGCACCATGTCACCAGGGTGCCAGCCTTCCCCCTAGCCATTAGGTAGCCCATACCTCCTGACAAAGAGACGTTCGTTCGGTCATCTATTAGATTTGGGCACACACTCTGCCTTTCACACAGTACACCACAACAATCCTCCTTGCAATGCTGGATTGCATGCAATTTGTGCATTCATGCGGCCAAGGGCTCATATTTGACACACATCCACACAACCCTACACAGCAATCAGACTTGCTTCACTGCAGCAATGTGTATGGGCATGTACTTGCCATGGTTTACTTATTTTTTTGTAAACAGATTTTATTGATTTTCTTTAGTAGAAAACAGCAAACTGTCATGGTAGTTTTGAGACATTGAGTTATACAGTCATTATTGCTGTTTCATCATTAACATTAAACCAGTACAAACCAATTCAGCATTCCCCCCCAGCCGCTCCCAGTCCTGCCGCTTGGTGTTGACGTATGATGGCGGTATAGGCAAAGTGTGGTCTACTGTTTCTAGTTAATCCTGGGAATCATCAAAGACCTCTTTAGCCGCTGGGGGCCTATCCCATGGTAACCAGGTGTAGCAGTTATAGTGGCAGGGGTACCAATAATCTGTGAGATAAGTGTCTGCTATCAGGGGGATCCCACTGGTATTCCCGGTGGAGAGGGATTTGGGTGTGCCATACTATCCCCTAACGTTTCCCAGGCCCTGGTCATTTCCACTGATCCCCGGCCACCTCTAGCCTCTCTGAGCAACACTGCCCATTCGTAACCAGCCCATTTTTCAAGTTCCCTTCACCACACACCCACCCGGGGTCTATTCTGAGCATTAAAATTGCAGGTAATCTCGTGCTTTGCAAGCAGGAATGCCAGGTTCTGAAACCTGTTTGTAGCCAGTTATTAGCAGTGTGTGGGAACCAGTACAGAAGGCCTTGTTGTGGGGTGCATGGGATTTCCCTTTGAGTGATATCAGCAAGCATAGCAGTAATTTCCTCCCAATAGGATGAAAACATCAAGCAAGACAAGAACATATGCAGAATGTCGGCTCCCTCCTCCCCACATCTTGAACAACTGACACTTGATGTAATAAAATATTGATTAATTTGTCCCAGTGTGAGATATGCCCTGTGTATCACGTAAAAATTTATCAGTTTAAAGTGAGCATTTCTTCACACTTTGGGTACCCTTTCCAGTATTTCGATCCAGTCCTTGTCTGGTATGGGGTCCCACAAGTCTGCTTCCCACTTGGTCTGGAGACTAGTCAGAGGCAGCAGCATATCCCCCCTTATTGATCTATGCAAGCAAGTTACGGCCTTAAATGTCCCAGATAATGTGATAACATACTGGCAGGTCTTATGGTGTGGTGGACCTACCATTCCATTCCCCCCCCCCCCAGTGCTTATGCACCGTGGTTATCACCGCTCTATGTAATAAGAAATGACCTCTAGGCAAATCATGTTCCGTTTGGAATTCTTCGAAGGGAAGGAGAGCCTCAGACCTGAATCGCCCAGCATAGATGCTCCCTGTTTGAAATGGGGGGTCTCTAGTTGGTAGTGGATTGCACTCTGTCCAAGTAGGGACCCTTTCTTCTAGTCAGGATAAGGGAATTACACACCCAGATAACTCCTGCTCACCCCCTTGATAGCTGGCATGAGCAGTCCAGCTTATCTCAGAGGCAATGTGTAAAGTATTTGTACGTAACACACACAGTAACCCAGTGAAAACACTACAAAGGGACACACACCACTCCAGTTTAGAAAAATAAAGTATCTTTATCTAAACCAAACAAACCAAAACAAAAAAAATCCACCATACACAACTCAAAATATGACTTTTAAAAGGTTTCAATCAATTCTGTCCATAGAACTCTATGGATGCGGTGATTTTACACAAAGTACCTCGGATGAGTCAAAATCCAAAAGGCAAAACAGCCACAGAAGAGGGAAACATTGAAGAACACAGTGATGCGTTGGTTCCTGAGTCCACGGGGAGGCACAGCGTCATTTCTGTTGCACGTAGGAGAAGTGTTGCATCTAATCCTGGCTGTAGGGAAGCAATGCGTCAAAATCCAAGAAGGTTCTGGTCTGTGGGTGATGCATCGGACTAACTTGGCACACCTGTGCAATGCTTGGAAATCCGGATGTGCTGGAGGTCGATGCGGTGGTGGCAAACAGGCGCTGGGTGGATTTCTTTAAACGCAGTCCCACAATGCGTCAATTCTTTCAGCCACACAGCAGGGCCTGCATCGGGGTCAGTGCAGAGGTCTCGGACTTCGGAGACACGTGCACTGAACTCGGGCTGCAGTGGTTTCTTCAGCCACTCACAAGCACTGCGTTTCTTCAGCCATACGTCGGTGGTGTGTGGAAATTTTTCCCATACGACTGTGCTGCATCGGAAAAACAGGGGCTGGAAGGACGATGGATCGATTTTGGTGGTTTCAGGCAGGTCTTTGCATCAGGAATATAATAATAAATGCTAATAATTACCAATGTGCAAGGGCCCAGAACTGGATTTGGCACAACAAGGCAGGTCAGAATCCCAGCAGTGGAGTTCAGGGATGATGCAGATGAAATCGTTGATGTCTCTGAGACTTCCAAAAGGAAACAAGCAGGATACAAAGCAAACTCCAGTCCTTTTCCTCTCTAAAGCAGAAGCAGGAACTGCAGGCCAACCCAGCAAAGCAGCACACAACAAAGGGGCAGTACTCTTCCTCACAGTTCTTCACCTCTTCTCCTTGGCAAAGGTTCCTCTTGATCCAATCGTGTTCTAAAAGTCTGGGGATTTAGGTCAAAATCTTATACCCCTTTTGGCCTTTGAAGTAGGCATTCTTTAAAGGATTGTCTTTGTAGTGCAGAAGTTCTTGTTCTGGCTGATCTTGGCTCCAGACACACTCCAGGGGGTTGGAGACAACATTGTGAGAGGCCAGGCACAGCCCTATTCAGGTGCAGGTGACAGCTCCTCCCACCACTCTAGCTCAGGTAGTCCATCCATCCTGGTGATGGGCCATCAGGATATGCAGGGCACACGTCACCTCCCTTTGTGTGACTGTCAGTCTAAAACATATGTTGATTCCACAGGCAGGCACAGAATGGTTAAACAAGAAAATGCCCACTTTCTAAAAGTGGCATTTTCAAACACAGAATTTAAAAACCACCTTTGCTAAAAGATGTGTTTTTAAATTCTGAGCTCAGAGAGCCCAAACTCCAAATTCTAGCTGTTCCCAATTGAAAGTTACCCTTGTAAAGTGTTACAAGGCAGCTCCAATGATAGCCTATGGGAGAGCTAGTCTTTGCAATAGAAAAAAACAAAATTGACAGTATTTCACTATCAGGATATGTCAAACACACCAGTACATGTCCTACCTTCCACATACACTGCACCCTCCACATGGGGGTACCTTGGTCCTACCTTAGTAGTAAAAGGGAAGGTTAGGGCCTGGCAAGTGGGTACACTTGCCAGGTCTACATGGCAGTTTAAAACTGCACTCACAGACACTGAAATGATAGGCCTGAGACAGGCTTACAGGGCTAACCATGTGGGTGGCACAACCAGTGCTACAGGCCCAATAGTGGCATTTGATTTACAGGCCCTGGGCACACACAGTGCCCTTTACTAGGGACTTATCAGTAAATCATATATGCCAATCATGGAGAACCAATCAGAATTACAATTTACACAGGTAGCACTTGCACTTTAGCACTCATCAGCAGTTTTAAGTGTCCAGAGTACATAAACCAGCAAAAACAAACTCCAGCACACAGTCAAAAATACGGGAGGTAGAGGCAAAAAGATAGGGGAACCTTGCCAAGGATGCCAGGTCTAACACTCCAGCTGCCACCCATTCCGCTAAGCTCCGCCAGTCCACACCATGTGGTAGCACATCTAAGTATGCCATAGGTATATCTGGCAAGTTTGAGTTCTCGTGCGAGTCTTCTGCAGGCATCAAGCCCAACATCAACGCAGTACCCAAGTACCAAGTCTCAAAATCTGGCACTGCTAAGCCTCTGCACTCACTGGCCTCTGCAAGGTAGTTAAAGTTACAAGTCTGTGGCCCAATGCCCAGAGGAAGGGTATGATAATGTAATCCAGTTCCTTAAACAGAGCTCAGAGTACCCACACTGGCAGCACCACAAAGTAGTAAAGCAGCCACGAAGGAGCTATCATTTTTAGAAGTGCGACTCCGTCCGCCGCCGATAGAGGGAGCGTGCTCCAGAACTCCATACTCTTCCAGAGATCTCTGATCGCCTTCTCTATATTTCCCTCCAGGAAATCAGTAGGTCATGGAAGATTCTTACTCCCAGATATTGGAAGCAGCGGGGCTCCCATTGCAGGACCGTCATCTCCGGCGGATGACAACGGTCCGCACATGGAGGGAGCACCTGTGACTTCCACCAGTTAACTCTCAGCCTTGAATGCAGTCCAAATTGCTCTAACAGCTCACAGGCTACTGACAGCACCGTTATTGTGTCGTGTAGAAAGATCAGGAGATCATCAGTGTATAGGGTAATATGATGGATCCGCACTCCGCATTTAATACCCTGTAGGCATCTCCAGTTCTATCTTAAGCAGCGAGGGGTTCCATTGCCAGAGCAAACAACAAGGGTGATAGCGGGCATCCCTGCCTGGTCCCCTTGCGCACCTGATAGCACTTCAATACATAACACCCTGTGCGTACTCTGGCTGTGGGGGCTGTATATAGGAGCCTAGTCCAGGCTATAAATTCATCACCTAGCTGGAAGCGTCTCATGACGGTGTAGAGGAAGACCCATTCCAGACTTTCAAAGGCCTTCTCTATATGCACTGTGAATATCGCCACCCCTGTACGATCATACGTTTCATCATCAAGTAGGGCAAGCAGTCATCATATATTAGTTGGTGCATTTCGGCCAGGGATAAATCCCACCTGGTCTAGATGTAAAAGTGTGGGCATATAGGAGAGGAGCCTTGTAGAAAGTATCCTACTGAATATTTTATAACCAATGTTTAGGGCCTGAACTTACTTTCCCACAATGATGACACACAGATCATATATTGACTCTCAGGAGACACCTGCACCATCCAACATTTGCTACAATATGCAATTGACCAACATGCCTAACTGTGTGTGAGAGCTATGGCTCATGCTGAACCTCACCAGATAGTAGTCATGTAGCATGCACCTACCCTGTTTTCACACACGAGGAGCCCCCCCAGACACCTCACCCTCCAACCATCCCTAAAACCTGCCCATCATCGTGGACACCTAGCTCATCCTCTCACTTCACATTTCCATGTTTCACATCCTCCTGCTTTGACATATGTAGCATAGTCAAACTTTTCTTTTTACGCCTCCCTCCTGACACCTGCTACACCTTCACCTAGGCCCACTTCATCTGTTGAATGTAATGCACCAATCCCCTCTTCTACGGCACCCCTTCACAGCTGCTCCATAAATGTGACACTATCAAACACAGCAGGGCATGACTATCACTCAGGCTACCTTGCGGCACACACATTACCTCATTGAGATACAATGGCTCCCTATTCAGACACACTGCCAGTTCAATGTCCTCAGCCACACCCACACGGCACTACACTACCGGGGGTCCACCAAGCTCACACACCATCTCTGCTTCCAACAAACACTCATGGGCCTCTAGTGTGTACCAGTTGCATTCACCCCCAACTCCAATATTCATTTGTACAAGTCAAGAGGTAGTGTGGTCACTAACATGGCAGACAACACCTGTGAGATCTCACCCAGGACATCAGGACAGCTACTTGCAATTTGGTTTCATGCTATTGACTGTACACATGGCTTTTCACATGATCCTACTTGGAGATGCTTCACATTCTCATCATCTGGACCACCTCTCAGATGAGAACTTAATCCTCTGGCAACCCCATTCCATTCCAGTCTACTTTTGGCTGCAGAGCTCCAAGACAAGCACACTTGCCTCATGGTACAAGGGGTTTACCAAAGGGGATGATGGACGGAGCGCATGAGCTAATCAAACACTCACCCCCAGTCAACTGATCTGGGTTTAATCCATCATCATTCTTTAGCTCACTCCACCACCCCAGTTCAGACATGGCCATATGCAAATCAGTCTGACCCTGTGCCTCATGGGAACAGTCCAGCCCGAACTGCCAAGCCATGTCTTCCCAGGACCGGAAACAAGCATCCTGGGACCGTTTTCTGGCTATTCAGCCGTCATCAGCCAGGCTAACTTGAATCCAGTGGCAAAGTGAGCAAGGGACCCATGTCTGGGCATACCCTGCCAACTTAGGGCGAACAAAGCGATACCAAAGGGGATGATGGACGGAGCGCATGAGCTAATCAAACACTCACCCCCAGTCAACTGATCTGGGTTTAATCCATCATCATTCTTTAGCTCACTCCACCACCCCAGTTCAGACATGGCCATATGCAAATCGGTCTGACCCTGTGCCTCATGGGAACAGTCCAGCCCGAACTGCCAAGCCATGTCTTCCTGAACCGGAAACAAGCATCCTGGGACCGGTTTCTGGCTATTCAGCCGTCATCCGCCAGGCTAGCTTGAATCCAGTGGCAAAGTGAGCAAGGGACCCACGTCTGGGCATACCCTGCCAACTTAGGCGAACAAAGCGATACCAAAGGGGATGATGGACGGAGCGCATGAGCTAATCAAACACTCACCCCCAGTCAACTGATCTGGGTTTAATCCATCATCATTCTTTAGCTCACTCCACCACCCCAGTTCAGACATGGCCATATGCAAATCAGTCTGACCCTGTGCCTCATGGGAACAGTCCAGCCCGAACTGCCAAGCCATGTCTTCCCTGGACCGGAAACAAGCATCCTGGGACCGGTTTCTGGCTATTCAGCCATCATCAGCCAGGCTAGCTTGAATCCAGTGGCAAAGTGAGCAAGGGACCCACGTCTGGGCATACCCTGCCAACTTGTCTGTTTGATTTGCTCTAACGCTCCGTCCATCATCCCCTTTGGTATCGCTTTGTTCGCCCTAAGTTGGCAGGGTATGCCCAGACGTGGGCCCCTTGCTCACTTTGCCACTGGATTCAAGATAGCCTGGCTGATGAGGGTTTTGAACCCGAACCCGAAACCGGTCCCAGGATACTTGTTTCTGGTCCAGGGAAGACATGGCTTGGCAGTTCGGGCTGGACTGTTCCCATGAGGCACAGGGTCAGACTGATTTGCATATGGCCATGTCTGAACTGGGGTGGTGGAGTGAGCTAAAGAATGATGATGGATTAAACCCAGATCAGTTGACTGGGGGTGAGTGTTTGCTTTGCTCTAACGCTCCGTCCATCATCCCCTTTGGTATCGCTTTGTTCAGCCCTAAGTTGGCAGGGTATGCCCAGACGTGGGTCCCTTGCTCACTTTGCCACTGGATTCAAGATAGCCTGGCTGATGAAGGGTTTTGAACCCGAAACCGGTCCCAGGATACTTGTTTCTGGTCCAGGGAAGACATGGCTTGGCAGTTCGGCTGGACTGTTCCCATGAGGCACAGGGTCAGACTGATTTGCATATGGCCATGTCTGAACTGGGGTGGTGGAGTGAGCTAAAGAATGATGATGGATTAAACCTAGATCAGTTGACTGGGGGTGAGTGTTTGATTTGCTCTAACGCTCCATCCATCATCCCCTTTGGTATCGCTTTGTTCGCCCTAAGTTGGCAGGGTATGCCCAGACGTGGGTCCCTTGCTCACTTTGCCACTGGATTCAAGATAGCCTGGCTGATGAGGGTTTTGAACCCGAAACAGGTCACAGGATACTTGTTTCTGGTCCAGGGAAGACATGGCTTGGCAGTTCGGGCTGGACTGTTCCCATGAGGCACAGGGTCAGACTGATTTGCATATGGCCATGTCTGAACTGGGGTGGTGGAGTGAGCTAAAGAATGATGATGGATTAAACCCAGATCAGTTGACAGGGGGTGAGTGTTCGATTTGCTCTAACGCTCCGTCCATCATCCCCCTTTGGTATCATCATGGTACAAGGGGGCCTGCATTGTCACAATCAGGTTAGGCAGGGTTCCAAGGTCCATGCATGGAGTGCTTCTCCAGCCCAGGTTTTTTGCTTTCTATTGTGGGACTTGTAGTCCTGGTCGCTCATGTTAAACCTTCCACTACAAGTTGCAGTATTCAAAGGACAACCTGAACTGGGTCAGCACAACAAGCATGGACCTGACAAACTGGGCAGGGCTGAACTGGGAAGAACAAAATGTCACTAGGCAAAATAACTTACATATATGTGATGTATGAATAAACACGTGAGAGATACCTGCCCTTTCCCTTGCACACAGCACAGTGCAGCACTGCAAAGTGTCTTGCTGCACTGCACTGCACTGAATGACAGTTTTAACCATATTGCCCCTTGCTGACACTTTCCCTGTAGATCTTCCTGGGTCTCGAGCCGAGCACTGTCCTGTCCTTCCCCTCCTGACACAAACTCTGCTGGGATGACTAATGCCACTTGCTTCTCCAAGGAGTGCAGCTCCTTCTGGTCCCCAGGTCCTTCTCCTCCAGTCTGCATGACTGCCCTCAGGTTCTTGGCCAGTTTCTACTTTGTCCTGCGCCTATTATCATGCCAGCGCTTCTTGCACTCTGGCACTGTTCATTTTGTTTGGCCTACACTGTTAATCTTATCCACTATGAACTGCCAAATGGCTTCTTTCTTCCCTAACAGCAATTTGGAGGTGACAAAGAGAAAGTGTTCATTCCATGTCACCTCAGTTATTCATATCTGGTTTTCCTCCTCACTTAAATTGCTCTTCCTCTTCGCCTGGGATTCTGTCTGAACATCTTGGCTGGTCTAGGGATTGTTGCCCTCACTGCTTGTGCTTGCAGCTCCCTCTATTTCTTCCTTTTTATGTATTGAAAAAGTTGTTTTTCTTGTAATGAGTCACTGTACAACCCTCAGTTCAGCTTAGCATCACTTTGGCAACCGATCCATTACATTCCTTTGCGTCATGCGTCCTACAAAGGCATCATATTTTTTGACGCACTTTGGGACCTTATGACATGATGTGCCATACCGTAAATATGACGCATTCTTGTTGTATGAAAGTGTTGTATCGCAGCACAACTTGTTTTGAGGCATTGCTGCATTACCTCAGTGATGAGTCAGTATTCATAAGCATGCCCCCACGTTTGTGCTGTTCATTTTCTCACAAACTAGTTTTCACTTCTATATTTCCTTTAAGCCTCTACCCAAAATCGCTGATACCAAACAGCTAAATCTAAAAGCATACCTAATTTAAAAATATGTATGAGATACAGCTATATAAAATATAATTCACCTTTGTAGGTAATTTCTTTAACTGGATCTATGTTTCTAATTGTGAAGATCTTCATGTAGGGCTCTCTTTACTCAATGGGGCTGTCCATACTGCCTGGAAGTAAGGCTGTCTGCCACCGGGCTCTATGGATCACACGTGGGGAAACGCAACAGTCAAGAGCATCATTAAATCACTGCTACCAAGTGCCCTTGCAATAGCCCACACATATTCAGTCCCACCAATTGCAATACCGGCTATGAATGTCGAATTAGAACTATGAAGTAGACCAGCAAAGTTCTGGTCCGCCTTGGAGGGTTGTGTGAGAGAGAATTTGTGAGTGAATCTATCTGTGTGGCAAAGCCACGACTGCCAGGGACCTAGTACAGTATTACTGCATTCGGGAGAGCCACCACACATATGCACATGAAGCTATAAAAGTCTCCTCCCCCACTTTGGTGCACCTCAGCAATGCAGAAACATTTCATAAGTGAAGCAAATGCTTACATGATATGAGATGTCTTTGAGCCACTGAGGAATTGTCAGCATTGATGCGAGTGAAACACTGCTGAAGCCATTCGAGTTCAGATGCGTGCAATGTACCCAGATGAGAATTTGTTTTCCCGTGTTCATGGATGTGATCTTGTTTAATGACTAGCTTACTCCTGTTTCATAATAGCAAAGATCTTAGAATCAACTGAGAGTCTGTCTATACGTTCACACAGTACGCCTGAGATAATATTCAACGAATATATAAGTCAGAAGTCAGAATTGCTTTGTCAAAAAGTCATCACTGATTCGCATGCTTTAAAGAAATGAAACCCATTCCTTCTTATTAGGATCACGCTGTGAGTGCAATTTTTGTGTTAAATAGAACACCGGAGGTGGGGTCCAGGGGTGGGCAGGGGAGGACTTTGAAACCAGTGTCAGGAAACACAACGCACTGGGATGTCAAAGTCAGCATTACTCCTGTCTGCCCATCAAACACAATGTGACACTTTGGCTTTTCCCACCCTTTATAAAGTTTCTGCTGTACATTATACCAGGGATATCATAGGATAAAAGTATATGTTAGAATGTGAAAATCACATAGAGAAATTTTTCATGACATAAATATTATGTCTTAAATATTGGTTATAAAAATATCATCCCGCTGGGTGCTGATATTCTTTTATTAACTCCAATTAGGAGAACATTTTGCAGAAGATATTTTGGATAGGCCATGTCAGATGATATTCTGGTACCGCACCAAGCCAGAATATTAGGTGGTGTAGGTGGTGTTGCAAGGCTAAGTTACAAAAACATTGGGGGCCATATTTACTAGATTCTCACGGAGCGCAGTGCAGCAGCCGCAAATGCTGTGCTGCATAAGAAGGAGAGAGCAGGAAAGCGCCATATTTCAGAAATATGGCACTCTCCTCCCCTTTCCCTAGCGCCGCCTATGCTGCAGTGTTCCATAGAGACAACTTTGCACAATAGTGCAAGGGTTTCTCTGTGAGTCTAGAATAGGTTTTGTCCTTGAAGGAAACCCTTCCAGTATAAAATGCCATGCTTAGACTAACTTGAAACCTTTTCCCACTTTGTGTGTGTGCTCTACAGTGCAGTACACATACAAAGTCAAAAAAGTAAGGAGAAATGAAAGCTTTTCTCCTTCATAGCGCCTATTTGAAATGGGCGCTATTTTCTGACTCTAAACCCTGTCTACTTGTTTAAGTAAATAGTGCTTAGCATCAGAAACCTTGAGTGTTTGCCTGGGAATGTCCATGCACCATCCATGGTACGCCCCCTTGGCGCTAAGTAGGGCAAAGCAGCATTATGCTCTGCTTTGAATTACTTTCAAGTTATTATCAAACATAAAACGGGTTTTACGCTGGAAAGTAAATAAGTGAAAAAAGATTTAGGGGCCGATTCCGATCTCGGCCAATAGTGCTCCGAATCGGATTCGGATTTACCGGATCCGATTCGGAGCCCTGTTTCCCGACCGAATCGTACGCGGGTCCGACCGAGCGAGTACGATGCAAGCTCCCGCGAAATCGCCGACCGACTCGTACGTGGCTTCAACACGCTCCGACCGACTCGCATGGACACGACTCGCACCGCGCTTATGGAGACGTTTCCCGGCCGGGTAAGTACGATGCGCGCCGCGAGCAGTCCGACCGACTGGCGCCGTCCGGCTCGAAAAAGCTGTCGGAGCCGGACTTTGGGGGTCCGCGTCGGACCCCCTGGACGCGTAGGCGCGCGAGTCGCACACAGGGGGGACCCATGGGTCCCCCCTACCTGTGCATGTACGCCACGATGCGCATGGACGCGTACCCGCTGTAGGGGGCGCCTTGTTCGCCTCGCACCCATTGAGTCAATGGGAGCCCGCGTACGCGTTGTACGACCGGCTCCCACTGACTTCAATGGGAGTCCGACCGAATCGAGTCCGATAGCATGTGAATGCATCGTACTCGTCCGGTCGGACTGCTAGGGTCCGATTCGGTCAGAATTCTCTCCGGGTCCGGCTCGGTCGGAGAGATTTCCGGCCGGAATCGGAATCGGCCCCTTAGTGTCATTTTGTGTCACTTTGGTGACGCAAACACAGCGTTAAATCTTAGTAAATAAACCCTGGGGAGTTTGGAGAATGGCATGTGTCTGATGCAAGCGACTAAGGGCCTTATTACGAGTTTGGTGGTCCTCCTGTCGTCCCACCACTGCCGCGCCGACAGGAGGACAACGAAGTCTGTTGTGTGCCCGTCTGCTGGATTACGAGTGTCGTCTAGGGTGGGCAGGAGGTGCCGCATGGACTCACGGCGATGGCTGTGTAAGGCTCATAGGAGAGCCTTGACAGGAGACCGCGCTGTGACAGCGCCTGCAGCATGTTCCTGCATGGTGTGGCATGCATGCCACACTGTGCAGGAATGGGGGTGCAATTCCAGGGGGGCACAACATGTGCCCCCTCGCATGTACCTCCAGGCCCAGAAGCGGCAGGGGCCTTGTTAGGGCCCCATTAGTTGCCTCTTCACCATCCTTTTCATGGCGGGCTCACCGCCATAAAATGGGCGGTGGAAAGACAACTAGTAATATGCTTGCCGGTGCTGGCATTGGCACCAACAGCATATTGGGGCCACTTTGCAGACCACCGGCATCTTTGATGCCGGCGGTCTCGTGCCGGTCCGACTGCCACACTCAGAATACAGCGGCCGAACCCTCCTTGGTGGCAGTGGTCAGACCACCACCACGAGTATGGCGGTCCTGAGGCCTGCCTTACTTGTAATAAGGCCCTTGATGATTTCACAGGAAACTAGGAGAAATGGTCCACAATTTTGAAACAAACATTGTGAAAAAATCGAGCTTATCCAAGCTACATCCAATGCTGTAAAGCGTCCTGGATTTTAATTCATTTTGAACATCCTTGAACACCATTATACAAACCTGCTACTTTAACATGAGACACAAACTTAGGAAGTCATTTAGGCGATAGCTGGCAGTCTCTTGGTAGTTTGTTGGTGAGATGTAAGCCCTACTTTCACCATCACTGCAGTGAACCACCAACCATACTTAAAATATTCCCATCATGAGTCGGGGGTCAATTTTTCTGAAGGTCCTCCTGCAGCTAAGGTAAAGTATTTTCGAAACAATTGTAAGGCCTCTGTGTCACCAGGTCTAATCAGACAGTTATAATGTTTCTGTTTTTTTAGAAAAACAGTCCAAGTGGGGGATTATTTCTGCAAAACAAAATATCAATTTTCATGATACAAAGGCAGTTTCTCCCACCAAATGGACACTATTGATTATTTTTACTTCCTGGAACTGCTATGCCTTTCTATATGGCCCAGGGTAGGAAAAATATGCGTTAAAATGCCTGCCTGAAGTAAGACAGGCCTTCCAAAACATTGGGCCTTCGGCTGTGTGATTGATGAGTCACGGGTCACATGAATGATGTGGGAGAACAGCAAGGTTGACAGTATGGAAGCCTGGCCTATTTACGTTGGGACTGATACATCCCAAATGACCCATTAGTTTTGTAAATAAGAAATCCCCCAGTGAGAAAATAAAAACAATAATAGAAATAATACTAGCATCAATATTGATAAAACATCTTAAAGAACTGAAATGAATTCCACAAACTTTTCTGCATTCCATCATTAAACAAGTTAGCTAGCATAAACTAATACACATTTAATCATTGTATAGACAGTGACGTATTATGGATAGACAGTGACAAATTATGGTCAGTTGCAGATCACCAAGTGGATTCAAACGCATTAGAGTGCAATGTAAAACAGTTCTTGTGCAACATAATTAGAAAATTATACCATGTTAGGAACCAGATTAGTAAATTCATTTTCTTTAAAACAAATCCTACTGTAAGAGAGCAAGATTATGCCTCTCAAGCTGCAGCTCCTGTTAAAAAGGTTACTAGATAGTCTTCTACTAGTTCTACCTACTCATCAGGATTCCAAAGGCAATATTTTAATCAAAAATACTTCACACAGAACATAAATGGAAGAGGGTTTGAAAATGCAGAAGCACCTTGCATTGAGAGAGATCCAAGATGATTTTAACCTGCCTGCAGATGCAATTATTCCTAAAATTGTTTTCCAAGAAAATTAGAAGTAGCTTTTGCACACACACTTTCACTGAAAAAACACAGTTAGAGTGAAGATGTGGTTTGCTAGCTAATAGACTGAGTTCCAGAATGAAAAACTTAGTATTATCAGAGCAATCTGGGTTCGTATGAGGAAGGGCGACATCTAACAACTTAAGAATGTTCTTTACACTGATAAACCAAAAACTCCCTGAAATTAATGCCATCTCAGTATTAATGGACGCAGAGCAGGCTTTTGATTTCCTAGAATGACCATTTCCATTTGTTGTGTTGTGCAGACTGGGTATCAGTCATAGCATCATAAATCTTGCCAGACCACTAAATACAGGCACCCTGGTGCATATATATATTAATGGCTACACCTCAGACCACTTCCTTATACAAAAGGGCACTCATCAGGGCTGTTGCCAAGGCTGGACGAGAGAGGCTCTTCTGGGGCTTGTCTCTGGCTTGTCTGAGATAAGGGCAAGTCCTTGAACTAGCCACTGTCCCTTCACTTGATAGAATGATGTGTGAAGAGTTGGTGACTGCTAGTAAAATCATACTTCTTGGAGGAGAAAGACTGATGGCATGAGGATAAAGGGATTACAACAGGAAGAGTAACAAGGAGAAAGCTAGAAGAGTTTCTAAGAGAGTGGAACCATCAAAGGACTCCAACTACTTTTCAATGCAGTACGTGTCACAAAATGGCCTCTTTTTTTTTTTGTAAACAGATTTTATTCAGTGGCAACAATGCAGTCAATAGCAATACAGAGAGGAGCCAGAACTTACAAGTCGCATTCAATAATAAGCCATTTACATCCATACACAATAAACTCGGTTCAATGTCCTCTAGAAGTCATTGGTCTTGGTCTTGTGCAAGGTGTTGGCAGTTCCCAGAGTATAGTTCAGTGTCCTCGAACCAGCCAGGCACTACATCCCCTTAGTAGACATTCAACGTCCCAGCATTCCGTTCCAATACTAACTTGTAATAATCAACAAGAATAACCCTCATTCTCCTCCCCTCCCACCCACCCAGCACCTACCCACGCCCACCCCCAGGCATGTTGCTCAGTCATCCAATTCCCCGTTTGGTAATGTTATCCAGTTGTACATGGCATCAGACATGGTATTTCCAGTAAAGTAGTTTTCTAAAAGGGTCTGCTCCCATTCAGTTTCTCCATTGGCATCCCAATCTCTTGGACGGCCATCGGAGACACACAGTTAGGCCGGTATTCCGGTCTCCGTATCTGGGTCTGCTCACCCGGGGGGTGTTTCGTTATCACCACTCGGCTGTTTTAACACCTCCACTAATGCCACCCACGCTCTCGCTGCTTCCAGTGTCTTTTCACTTCCATTCCTTTGGGCCATTTGCAGTCGAAAGATCCCTTCACTAACTGCCCACTTTATAAACTCCCTCAACCACCTCAGTACGCTAGGGGCGCTTTTCGCCTTCCAATGACTAGTAAGTTCCCTTTTGGCCAATACCAACCCCAGGTCTATAAATTTGGTGGTAACTTTACTCCGGGCGGTGTGAGGGAACCAGTGTAGTAGGCAATACCCCGGTGTCAGTGTTATGTTGCGTTCCGTTGTGTCCCCTAGTCAAGTTGTTACCCCTCTCCAGAACCCCCCCAGTAACAGGCAGTCCCAGAACATATGTAGAAACTCCGCATTTTCCAGGTTACACCTTGGACAAGCGGATCGGGCCCGCAAATATTCGTTAATCTTGGACGGGGTACGGTATGCTCTATGGAGGACAAAAAAATGTATCAGCTGGAAACGCGCATTTCTGGAACTTTTCCAAGCTCTTTCTACCAGTTCTTCCCACGGCTTCTCATCTATGGGCTCGCCTAGGTCCGCTTCCCATTTGAGACGCAGGCCCGCCAGGGGTCGCCGCGTCTCCTGTGTAAGGCGTCGGTAGAGACAAGTGACTGCTTTAATCGTTCCAGCCGCTACTACTACGTACTGACAAGCTAGAGAAGTCGGAGGTTCCACTAGCCCCTCTCTCCAGTGCTTACGGATGGCTGCCGTCAGGGCAGCATGTAAAAGGAAATCACCCCTGGGAATCTCATATCGCTCTAATAAATCGTTAAAAGGGAGTAAGGTATTGTTCTCATATAGATCTCCAATAGTGGATATCCCCGCCTCCTCCCAAGCTCGCAATCCATGCCAATCTCCGCCATGGGGCAGTGCCTCGCAGACCATCAGCGGGATTTCAGGCGCATACGTGGGTCCTGGTCGTACTCGACCACAAGCCCGGTCCCAGCAGCGACGCATCGCCCATAAGTCCTCTGGGGCTTCCCCATCTCTCAAAGGGAGACGTAACAGCACGCGGGACAGGAGTCGCAAACCCGGATCCGTGTTCCCAAGGTCCTCCGCATTTCGGAGCCATCCCGCCATCCACTTCGTGAACCACTGTATTTGGGCTGCATGATAATAGGCCTCAACATCCGGCACTGCAAAGCCCCCCTCTGCTCTGGGCCTCATCATGGTGGTGAGCGCCACCCTGCATCTCCCAGTGCCCCATAAAAATCCCGTGATCATGGTGTTAAGCTGGGCAAAGAGTTTGCGCGGGATCCAGAGTGGTAATGAGCCAAAATAATAGAGCAGTCTAGGCAGTGTGACCATCTTTAATAGAGCCACCCGACCCGCTACTGACAGCGGGAGGGTCCCCCAGAATTCAAAGTTACTTTTGGTGGCTCGTATCGCTTGCCCTATATTACCTTCTAACAAATCTGCAGTGTCGTGGTATATTCTAACACCCAGATAAGTCAGGCATCTGTTTTCCCACACCACATCTGTTGTGTCCGGTGGGCCAACTCTCCCTGCCAAAGCAGGGAAAAGGCACGTTTGTTCCAGTTGACCTTGAGGCCTGCAATTCTTCCCATCCTATTCAGGAGATCTTTGGCTCCCCACAGAGCGTCCTCAGAGTTAGCGAGGTACAGCAGGAGATCATCTGCATATAGTGCTATAAATTGAGGTTGTCCCAGCATGTCTAACCCCTGATAATAACGAGCCGATCGTGCATGTACTGCTAGAGGTTCCACCGCCAGCGCAAACAAGAGAGGAGACAGCGGGCATCCCTATCTCGTACCCCTGCTCACTACACAGGCCTCTGAAATCAGTCCTCCCGTACGAACTCTGGCAGTAGAATTCTTATACAGTATTGCTGTCCAGGCTACGAACTCCTCCCCTAGCCCAAACGATCTCAGGAAACTCGAGGCGATCGAATGCTTTCTCAATGTCAATCGATAAAATGCAAGCCTCTTCTTTGTTATACGTGGTCGCGTCTAGCAGTCTAAGAAGTCTACGTATATTCATGGCTGTATTCCGGGATGGAATAAAGCCTGCTTGGTCCGCATGCATGAGCGTCGCCATGTGAACCATCAGCCGGCTCGCTAGGATGCGACTTAATATCTTATAATCTAGGTTGAGCATGGCGAGGGGCCGATATGCAGTGCGATCCAAAGCTGACTTGCCAGGTTTTAGCAGCGGGATGATTACCACTTCTCTCGTTGTAGCGGGTAAATATCCATCACGCTTCGCTCTATTATAGAGGGCCATCAGTTGGGGAGCCAAAATATCTACATATGTGGAGTAAAACTCAACCGGGAGCCCATCCGTCCCTGGAGTTTTGTTTCTGGCCATGTGATTTATGGCCCCGCGCACCTCACCGAGTTCAACGTCCCTCCCCAGGGCCTCCGCTGCATCTGCATCAATTTGAGGGAGTTCTACATCTTCTAGAAATCTCTCCCCTTCTAACACTGCGGGATCAAGCTTACTTTGATATAGGGCAGTATAATATTCCAGAAACTGGAGATTGATATCCTGCTGCCCATAATGGCTCTCGTCATCCCTCCCCCGTAGTTCCAGGATCATCGTCCCTCTGCGTGCCAGATTGGCCAGCCAAGCTAGCAATGCTCCCGACTTGTCTCTCTCAGCATGAGCCCGAGCCGTGTAGGCCCTGTAATCGAAGCATCGCAACCTTTCCACCTGCGCCACCAGAGTTTCTCTAGCGTCAAGGAGATCAGCCTGTCTGTCCACCCTCTCCGGCCTATCTCTTTCTACTTCCCGAAGCCGCTGTTCTGCTTTCTGTATGTCACCCAGGAGAACCTTCCGTACCCCCACCGCCTCTCCAATACTTCGACCCCTAATAACGGCTTTAAAAGCATCCCATTCAATGAGTGGGCTAGTTGTTGTGTTAGCATTAGTCAGGAAATAATCCTCTATAGCACTGCCTATTGTGGCTCGAAACACCTGATCCTCTAACACCTCCGGTCGCAGCCGCCAACTAGGGATCGTAGGCCTAGTCCGTACACAGTCCAAGGTCACCAGCAGAGGATTGTGATCAGATATCGTCCTAGTTAAGTACTCACTCAGGGTGATCCCACTATGCACATCCGGGGAGCACAGTATCGAGTCTAACCGGACATGCAACTCGTGTAGAGCCGAAAAGTAAGAATAGTCTCTTCCCCCCGGGTGGTGAGCTCTCCATGTGTCCGTCAACCCCCAGTGTCACTGCCAGTCTCGCCTAGCCTCGGCAACCCTGTGTGTGGGAGCGCCGGGGAGCGGCGGGTGGGAACGGTCCAGGCTGACATCAGCAATACTGTTGAAGTCCCTCCCCAATAGTACCGATCCAGTCAGCACCGGTGCTAGTGTCTGTGAGAGTTGGGCCAGAAATGCAGGTTGATCGACATTAGGGGCGTAGATACTTCCTATTGCTATATCTCGTCCATCGAGCCTCCCCAATACCACCACAAATCTGCCCTCTGGGTCTATTAATTGTCTGAGACACTGAAAGGGGACTCCCGCGCGCACCAAGACCAGGGTCCCTCTGGCAAAGGCTGAATATGTAGTATGGAATACCTGCCCTCTCCATCGGCGCTGCAATGCCGCCCCTTCTGTCTGCGTTAAGTGGGTTTCCTGTAATAACGCGATTTGCACCCCTCTCCTGATCAGATAAGTGTGTATTTTATGACGTCTGATCATGGTGTGCATCCCCCTAACATTCCAAGATATACATTTAATACCTACGGTGGGTCCCATAGTATGAGCCACAGATGTTCTCAGTTTAGCTCCCCCCTAGCGACATGCCTGGCCCCAAACCCATTCCCCTCAACAATAAAAACTCCCCAACTCCCCTTCCAGGTACACACAAACAAGTCCCCATCCAAACTAAGGCACACAAACAGTGAATCATGAGAGTGGCGAGGCGTAAGCCGACCCCGTTGGACCCAGTTCCCCCCCAGACCCCTCCCCACATTCGTAAATCAAATAGTGGTCCCCATCGGCCTGATAGTGTCCCCTGAGAGTCCCCAAGCATTGCAGACGGTAGCAAAGGACATCTCCCATCAATAGACAATCCCTCTTCAAACGACCTGTCGTGTGGTCTTCAAAATATGCCGTACGCAGTTTGAGGAGTAAGGTCCGGGAGTTCGGTATCTAATGCCTCATGGACACTGCTCGACCTTGAGCCGTCGGATCTATCTAGTTCAAGTTCGGTGGTATTACTGGTCGGGCTCACGTCACCATGGCTAATCTCCGCCACTGCTCGTACAGCTCTATCACGCTCTTGCTGCCATCCGGCAGGGACGAAGGAGTCCCTTGAGGAGGGGGAGGAGTGTTTGGCTTCCGCCGGGGTGAGCCCGGTGGTGAAGTGCGGGGTCTAGTGTTGCGTCGAGTCTCTAGTCAGTCCCAAGCTTCATGCGGGGTAGTAAAGAAATGCGTCTCTGCATCCGCAGTCACCCGGAGGCGTGCCGGGAACAACATAGCATAGGGGAGCTGTAGCTGGCGCAGTTTTCGCTTAACAACCAGGAAGGAGGTTCTTTGGCGCTGCACTTCTCTGGTGTAATCCGGGAAGATCATCACCCTACTGTTCCCAATCTGCAGGTCCTGTTTCTCTCGGGCTCGTTGTAGGAGAAAGTCTCGGTCACGATAGTGAAGCAGCCTCACTACCAGCGGGCGGGGTGGAGCTCCTGGTTTAGGCGGTCGGGCCAGAACTCTGTGAGCGCGCACGAGTGCATAGAAGGGGGAGAGACCCTCCGGGGCCACCTCTGCCCTTAACCAAGCCTCTAGGAACTGGACAGCATCAGCCCCTTCCTCACGTTCCGGGACTCCCACTATGCGCAGATTATTTCGTCGTGAGCGCCCCTCACTGTCTTCAGCTCTCATTTCTAATACTTTGATTTTGGTTTCCACCACTGTCAGGGCACGCTGTAGGGTAGAGACCGCCTCCGGTACCTCCCTCATGGTGTTCTCGTTGATGGTCACTCTCTCCTTAAGTTTACGGTGGTCATCTTTTAGCAAGGTGAGATCTGTCCCTATGGCATCAATTTTCGTTTCCAGCGCTGCTCTCGAGGAGGTAATGGCCTGCATGATGTTGGCTAGGGTAGGGTCTCCGGGAGCCCTCTCTGCCCTTCTCCCAGGCGCACCCTCGTCACCTTCAGTATGTTGCTCTGCTTCTTCCACTTGCAGGACCTCAAACCCCCTTCTTTTGGATACTCTCCCCATCGTGGAGCCTGCCGCGAGGAGTCGCGAAATGTCGTGGAGCCCTCGCAGGCCGTCAAGCTCACGGACCAGTATAGGGGTTCAGGTGTCTGGTGAGGGGCTCGACAACCTTTGCTCTTCTGTGTCCACCTCCGCCGACCAGCAGGTGTTGTACCACCTCAGCGCAGACTTCGGTGACTTGGCCTCTCCGGTACGTAAAGGAAAAGCTCCCGTGGTGTGCAGGGCCCGTGAACAGCTACAGTGAGCCCCGCAGGGGCCGTCAATAGCCACCCAAAGGAGCCACAACATCAGCCGGTTCTCCAACGGGTGCCCAGCGCCAGTCAGAAGCCTCTCATCCCTCCCTCACCAGCCAGTCTATATTTCAGCGCCGCTACACGACTGCTACCATCCAACGGAGCCCTGCTCAATCTCCCCCTCACCGTGTACCGTTGCTGGGCGAAGTCCAAGCCACACGACTCATCGGTCTGCAGTCACTACGGTGTCTCGCAATTGCTGCACCTCGGCAATGTAGCGTGCGCTGCGGTTCCTCCCGGCGGTAGGGCGCCACTGCATCGTAGTCAACCTCCTGCCCAAGAGGGGAGCTCAGTAAAGGTAGGTTCCGGCCTTCTTCTGCTTCCCCAACTCCGTCCCACAGGAGCTCCGCGCCCTCACAGCTCGAACCACCTTACAGTCACTCGGGCACCCAGCAGGCTCCGGTCTCGGCGCTCTCCCGTTGTTGTCGTCTCTGCCCCGCCGTCAATGTTGCACCCCCAGACCCAGGGCATGTGTTTCAACCGCTAATCCGCTTTTCCATAGGCAGCGGTCGCCACCACACTGCTGCTCTCGGTCGTCTGCGTACTTGTTCATCGAGTCTCGCCATCCTCTCCCGGAGCCGCCATCTTCGGAGCGCTACTCGATGCAAGGGCGCACTGCAGGTCCCGTCTCTTCAGTGCGCTCTCCCCAGGATGTCGCCCCTGTGGACCTCCATCTCAGGTCCAGATCCGGGACTCCTCGCAGCCGCTCAAGTTCAGAGCGCCAAACTCCCGTCACCTCAGGGATCGGAGACCTCCGTATCAGCGCGCGGCCGCCATCTTAGCGCCGTCGCAGCCAGAGGTAGAGCGGGGCAAGGAACTGCTTTTTTACCCCTTATCACGGCACCAACGCTCCTCAACAGAACTCCCGGGAGGGCACCAGACACTCCGCCATGGAATGCGCGGCAAGGGGCCACCTCAGTGTCTCAGGATCTTTAGCAGTGGAGGGAGGCCACGGAGGAGCTCCGAGGTCCGCTTCTCCCTACATCGGCGTCAAGCCCAATGGCCTCTTTTTTATGATCCAAGCAGGAAGTTGTGCCATGATGGAATGCTCTAATCCAAAGGAAACCTTGAGATCATACATCTTGAATTGGGATAGGAAGGGAGTAACCTCACCTCAGGAAGCTATTCCAATAAATGGATAATAGCAACTTCCTGCTTCCTTTTGCAAGAAGGAACTGCTGCACCTGAATAGCTTGGCCAGAGACTGAGGCAGTGCAGCTGTCCAACCAGAGGTGAGTGGCTCACACCTCCCTGTCTCATTAGGTAGAGTGGGATTGAAAGCAGGTGTGGCAGTCTCACTGCTCCATGATTTGATCTTTGTATACAGTCTTTTTTCACATGCCATCAGTTAAGGAGTGTAACAAGCATGCCAAAAGGTGTGTTTTTTTCTGTGCAGTGCACATCCTAATGGTCAAAGTCAGTTAAGTTCTTGTATGCCAACTTTTATGGAGACCCATTCAGGGGAAAAAACTTAAAGGGGAGGGTGAAAATGTTTTCTAGCTCTGCAGTTGCAGAGGACAGGTCAGAATGGGGACTGGGTAAATCATCCAGGGCTTCAAAGAGAGCAGGACAGTAAGGAATGCCAGCCAGGCCTACCCCCTCTTCCTGTATCCCCAGTCAGATGGCAGGACCGGGAATGGAATTTTCAGGAGTGGGAGTGTTAATGGAAATGGTCCACACCAGTAGGTTGGTTTAGCCAGCTCTTACTCCAAAGGAGAGAAAATCTCCATCTTGAATTTTAATGTGCAGTGCTTTGTGGGACAAGATTATGCCACGCGTTCGAGGAAGCTGTTATGCTTTTGGGTGGCACCCTGCACCTCATTGGACAGAGGTGCCCCTCGTTTGTCGCCCAAGATCATTGAATAGATATGTGAGAGCTGCATAGCAACTCGGATATGCTGCCTGAAACTTCAAGAAGAAGGACCACCCTGCTGGACCCCTGGTCTGCACCACACAGGATTGCTCCCTGAAGGACTGCTCTGATTGCACACCTGGAACTACAGCCCTGAGGACTATGCCTTGCTTCAAAAAGGATTAAGGAGTGGACTCGCTGAAAGCAACAGGTTAACATAGCTTACCTGCACCTTCTCCCTCAAGAAGTCCCCAGCCTGGAGTGCGTCTAGTGGACTTTTAAGGATTTGGCCAGGTGCATTGTGGGAACTGTAGTCCCAGCTTCCAAGGACCATCTCAGAGCTTCTAGACCCTTGGAATTGGGTTTTTGACACTTTGAACCCCCAAGAGGAACTTTGGGAAGATGTTCCAGAAGTTTGGAGAAGTTTTAAAAATCTTTTGGAAAAAGCTCCATAAGTGGGCTGACCCAACGTTAGAGTCAGGCCGACTACCTTCAACCTTGACTCGGCCAAGATTTCATGTTCGAACTGCTGAAAGCTCCGGAGCGCCAGACTTCCAGGATCTGACCGGGGCCTTGCGGAGAAGTAATTCCATGGCGTCACATCAAAATCAGCCTGCTGGAGGCGACTGCATGACATAAAGAGAAAATCCTCCAGAAAAGTTTCTAAGCGTGAAGGTAAAATTTTAACCAAGGTCTCCCTCTTAGTGTATCCGATCAGGGCTCCATCGGGGTTGGCCTCAAACTTTGACTTTGTCCTGATCAAGCACAAATGGATGTCCCAAGTTGGCGCAATATGTTTTTAAGAACTATAAAGTGATTCATCTTTGAAAATTCATATCTCCGGTTCCCTATATTGGATTCTTATAAGTTTGGTGTCATTTTAAAGATAAAAGCATGTCCTAGCTTTATAAATTGGTGTGGAATTCTATTGTGTGTTGTGTTTTACCTATTTAATGTATTGGTGTTATTAAATGCTTGACATAGCTGTCTCCTAAGTTAAGCCTGCCTGCTCACAGCCAGCTACCAAGGGTTGAGCCAGGGGCTAATGTACTGAGACCTTGACTGGACCTTATATTGCGTTGGCGGCCTTATTGCTTGTGATAGGTACATACTTGCCTGTACTAATAATCCACCTTCCAATACCAGTGCTATACCTTTTTTTTTTAACACCTTGACCGCGGCGCGAATTCCGCCACGGTGCTGGACAATTAATAAGTGGGCGGGGTTCGGACGGCCCCCGGCCGTCCTCCGCACACGCCCACTGTGACGTCAGACGGCCGGGGGCCGTCCGCAGCATGGAACGGGTTAATACTTGTAAGACAGCCCCCCTAATGTAGGCCCTAACATTTTGAGCCAGACCCAGGAAAGGGGGAATATTAGACAAAGGGACATCCCCCTCCCACAAGCTGGCACTGGATTAGAATTGCACCTTAAAAACCTCTCATCAGAAGTCTCCTGGACCTTCAGAAGAAGGACTGCCTTGCTATTTGAAGAAAGAAGACTGGACCTGCCTGCCTTGAACCCAGGATCTCTAGAAGTGACTCAAAGGGTCAGTTGGCTGACCTCCTGTTTTAGCTACACGGACACAACAAGCTTCCAGAGGAGTCTTTGCAACTGCCAAGCTGACAAGCACTACCGAGATCTGCCTAAGCCCTGCTGCTGGCTTCTGCGGAGTCATGTCTGATCCCCAAGAGGAGCACCCAGGTCCTGGACCCTTGGCTGGCATTAAAGTGTACTCCTCCTTCCTCAAAACTGAACTCCAGGTAAAACTACAGAAGTTTGGGGTCTTCACAACTGCGAGCAGGTTCCTCATGTCAGCACCAATCACCACATCTGCCACCAACTCATAATTCTAACGACAACCTGCTCTTACTGCCAAAAAGTAATTGCCTGCATCTTCTACCAATGTGAAGCTCCAGCGACGACCTCCCCCTCGTGCTTACAATGACCTCCTTGTGGCCCCCGCGAAGGCGAGGGACCAGCTGAGGCTCCTCATATGGACTTGAACTTTCAGAAGCTATAGTCTTCCCAGGACAAACCTGGTCCCTGTATCCAACCTGCACTCCATCATGGTCAGCCTGAACTTGTGACTTTGGCCCAGTCTAGCGCGACCAAATAATTGTAAGTGTCGCTTTATCCTTCTTGGTACTATTTTTACCCGACACCTTTAAAAATCATAAGTCTAGTTCTACTCATTGGATGTTTGTTGTTTTGGTGTCATTTTCTTTATCATGAGGTATTCTATTTTTCTAAATTGGTTTGGGACTTTTCCTGTGTTGTATCTTCACTTTATTACTTTTGGAGTGCTGCATAACTACTTTACACATTATCTCCAAGTTAAGCCTGATTGCTTTTGTGCCAAGCTACCAGAGGGCTAAAAACAGATTAATTTAGTAACTTTTGTGGTTCACCCTGACAAGGATTGCTTTTATTGCTTGAATGGGGTCTTACCCCCTCAACTAACAACCCAATTTCTTCCAGCCAGATTCTCAAAGTTATTTGCCCATCTAACTTTGGCTTGCTGCATCACCTGATGCACTGTGCCTCCAAATCTGGTTCAGTGATAGGCTTCCAGGCATACTTTTTGAATGTTGTGAATTTCTGAAAGTCGAAATTCTACACCGATGTGAAGTAGTAGACATGTGGCTTTATGTTTGAAAATCGGGCCCAATGTATTTAATTTACATTCAGTGCTTCCATTCCTATCACAGTTTGAATCTGCACACTCGTGCTCCAGTCCTTTTCACCTCCTACACTTCACTTCTCCCTTTGTGAAAGCACCTCTTGGGGACATTTGCTTTTGGGCTTTAATATTTAACACCTTTGCCCCAAATTAAGAACTTATTTATTTTGTGACTTCATATGCTAAGATCTAAAACCGAGTAATGGCAAGTAAACGAAAAGGTTCTTTCTTGCAATGATTTTAAATTGTAGAAGATTTTATCGAAATTATGCATGCTATTAAAAACTCAACATACAAACTAATATCTCCAAAACAAGGAACACTGAATGAAGCAGAACAGGTTGAAAAGCATGATGAAAACTACCAGAGCAAGTAGACATAATAGAATACTGTGCAGTAGTTCCAATATATATGCATTTTGTGGGATTCGTGAAACTAAGGCCTTCATTACGAGTGGCTCGAAAACGTCAAAGAGCCTGGTCATGGGTGTTAATGGGCTTATCATCATTTCAAGGTTTGTTTTGTTCACATGGAGATTTCGGCCGCTGCAGGCAGGCCAAAACCTACACGTGAAATACTGTCGAAAACATATGAAAATTGGTGCAGAAACATTGATTTTTGCATGGTATTCCTCGAAAACTTTCCCATTATTTCCATGCCCCAGGAAGTACCAGGACCGCTGGTAAAGGTAATTCAGGGACGGGGTCATTTCTGTTCTTTCCCTGGAAGCATGGACATCATGTGGGGATCACCAGAGGTTGCAGCTGTTATCAGTGGCACTGCCCTTTTAACACCTGATACTGTCCTTTCAATGCCCAGTCTCAGATGGAGGAAAGGCAGCACCAGGAAGAGAAATATTGGGCTATACCCAGATGATCCTTTCCCTCACCAATGAACCCTCAACCGCCAGAACCAGCTTCCAAAGCAGTAATGAAGGCCGTCGTGACATGGATAAAGGACAGCTGCCTCAATCTCAACTCGGACAAGACCGAAGTCCTCATCCATTTCAAACTCCTCACTCATGCCTACAAACCACTACACAACAAAGGACCAGCATACCTGAACCACCACCTTACATTCCACGTACCAACCAGACAACTCCGATCTGCCCATCTCACACTCGCCTCCATCCCCAGGATCCACAAGACCAGATCCAGAGGAAGATCGTTCTCCTACCTCGCCGCCAAGACATGGAACTCCCTGCCCCTGCACCTCAGGCAATCAGCATCACTCACCCCATTCAGGAAAGACCTCAAGACCTGGCTCTTCAAATGATCCGCTACCCAGTCCGACCAGCAGCCCCCCACCCCCAGCACCTTGAGACCCTCACCGGTGAGTAGCTGCGCTTTACAAGCCCCTGATTGATTGATTGAAAATGCTCCTGAGGCGCAGAAACAGCAGCTGCTCATAGCAGGGCAGGCTTGAGGCCCACGCAGCTTAGATTTCACATATATTTTGTCTCTCCCAGGACCAACATTTTATGCCCTGAAGAAGTTCATTTTTATGAACGAAACGCGTTGGCTGGTATATTTGTATTTGGACACCTATGAAAATAAAGGATTGTTTAAGACAACTCTAACAAAACTATACGAACTAGTGAATTATTTGATTAACAACCTTTTTAATATCGAGCGGTGCACCACTCCAACAATCTGGGTTTATCCATTATCTGCATTGCAGTTAGCACCCAACGACGGCAGGTGCTGGAGTAGTTTGTGCACACTCAACTGGATTGACTGTTTTACTAATACAAAGGGAACATAGCAGGGGAGTGCGGTCATAGTGCCCGCCGTTGCCCGTAATCGTACATCAGGCTTGAGATCTTAAACTGCAAACTGTTGCAATTGACCTGCCCAGGTGCCCCCTAGTAACACAACTTTCAATGTTCCCCAGGTCCCAGAGAGCTCTAAACATGGGGGCAGATGTACTAATATTTAGCACAAAGCAACGCAATGCAGCAAGACAAATTGGGGTGCTGCATGAAATGAAGAGGGCAGGAATGCCCCATATCTATTAGAATATGGCGCATTCCAACTCTCTCTGCCTTGGTATACTTGTGGCTCCCAAGCACCAATGCAGGCACCCATGCATCATGGTGGAAGGGTGCCTGTGTTACAGCCAGGATTGTTTTTGTGCATGAAAGGACGCCTTCCTGCACAAAAACAATAATCTGAGGCTTTTTTCCTCTTTCTATGTATGCTGCATGTCCAGAACATGTAGAAAGTGATAAAAACTTGGAAAATAAATATATTTCTCCTCGTTACGCCTCCTCTGGGAAGGCGTACCATTTTGACACATTCCCAGGTTTACTAGTAATGGTAAATCTGGGAACGCACTAAAAACATGGTTGGTTGCATGGGGACGGCCACATCTCACCCATGCACTGCCTTGCATTAGTCCAGATTTACTATGCAGCGCAGAGCGACTTAAGGGCTTGAGTTGTCTTTGCACCACCTTGCATGATGCATGGGCAACACAAACCCTTGGTAAGTCTGGCCCATCGTCTTAGAAACTAGGCAGATGTTCTCAGTGGATTTGGAACCATTGGGTGCACAGGCTACAAGTTTATCTTACTGGTAGCTTTTATGTGTAAACCGCCCCATCCCCCTATACTGCTAAGTTAAAACATTGTAGCTGAGTAGCCTGGGATTCAAAAGTCGGGCCTGAGGAAACCCCAAGCTATTGGTGTAAAGAGATGGACATGTACATAGGGGGTTAACTGATCCAGTCTCCTCACTCCTGACTGCACTGAGAGGTGTCAGCTCTGCGGACGAGAGTGATAGCAAGAATGCACAATCAGTGTGTGGTGGGCAATACAATGGACAGTTCAATCTGTTCAGTTAGAAGGAGAAAATGTGTAGTGGAGAAATGGAGCATGAAAGACAGAGGCATAAAAAAAAGAACAAATTGGAAGAAATTGAGAGAGATGACCTAGGATAGTTAAAGGAAGAGGAGGACGAAAGCAGAAGGAATCAAGGGAGTAGAGTATAAAGGTTGGAAAGACGAACAAGAAAAGATGAGTGGCGAGGTGAGTAGGAAAATAATGAAGATAAAAAGACAGAAAGGGAAGATGAATGAGAGAAAGAAAAGCGCTGAGGACAGGGAAAGGAATGAGAAAGGTTGTTTAGAAAAGGTGGAAGGGCTGGGGTTAGAAGGATGAAGAGTAGGAGAAGGCCAAAGCAAAACCTCTAAGTATGCTAATAACAACTTGATTTTTAAATGTTGCTCATTTATCAACATCAGAAGGGTGAGGGACTAAGTCAGCCCTGCTGGTATTTAAGTTTAGAAGTATCAGATACTCTGTATCAGTGGCACAACGAAACTTGAGGGGGCCCCCCTGCCAAGCACAGGGAGGGCCCCACCCCCAGGCAGCCCGGCCCACCACCTACCACTTTGCCCCATTGCCCAAATATCTGGTATATTTTGATTTGAAGCCGCCAACATTTATTGAAATGCCTCTATATTGTCTTGCTCAAAGTTCTAATTAATAAGAAAGTGGGAAACACTCAACATATACACTATGCAATTTGTAACATTATTGTCAAGAGCAGATTATTTAACTGAGACATCAATCAGAACAATGCCACGGAGCGGTCCTATTGTCTTAGAAACTGCCTATCGCTGAAGAACAAAGAACAACTATGTCGGGTCTGAATTAGAATTTACATTGATGGACAATAACTTGAAACTTTGAAAGACAAACCAAAACCTGCAATTTCATAGACTCAACTGACAATATACATGAGGATTACCCATGATATAACTCAGTATCCTGTGAAATCCAAGAGAAATAGACTGGTTAATCATCTGCATGCCACACACTTGCGACTGTCAAGGGTTGTGCATGATAAAAACGTGAACTGAGGAAGTAATTTCAATTTCTACCATCCTGTCTTTATTAGTAAGCAGGCCAAAACAGGCAGGCAAAGGAGGCTGAGGTTGAAAACTGTTTGGATGCTTCAGAACATTGATGTAGATGTTTGACTGTTTGAATTTATCATTTCTGTAGTGTAAGCAATGCTAATTACAAGATGGAAGGCATACGTATTACAGACAAGTGCAAGCAACACAATAAAAAACACAGCATGCAGAATAAAAACAAAGCATATCAGCAAGTACCTGATGACAGAATCTATACAAACTGTAGTTGGTAAAGCAAAGGAAAAGTGCAAATACTTTCAAAGAGCATAATGAAACAATCACCAGTCTAGCAATATCCAAAATCAAGCATGTTTTGTAAAACAGTCCCCCCTTTCCTCTTGCATCAAGGTGAAAATACTTTCAAAGTGCATGATAAAAACAAGTCCAGCAGTACGCCAATATTAAGCCAGGTTAGTCAAACAATTCCCCCTTTGGTTTGTACATAAAGGCACAAATATTTCAAAGCAACTGGTAAACAATAAAAATTACAGCACTATACAATAATCAAACCAGTTTAGGCAAACAATTCCCTTTTTGAAGGTGAAAATATTTTAAAGTGACTGGTAAAACAATAACAAGTACAGCAGGCAGCAGCATACAAAAATCAAACCTATTTAGTCATACTAATTCCCCTTTTGTTTGTGCATGAAGGCACGAATATTTCAAAGTGACTGGTAAAGCAATAATAAGTTTAGCAGCATAAATATCAAACACATCTAGTCAAACAATGCCCCTTATATTTGTGCATAAAGGCGCAAATATTTCAAAGTGACTGGTAATACAATAACAAGTTTAGCAGCATAAACAGTAAACCAGTCTAAACAAACAATGCCCCTTTTGTTTGTCCATAAAGCGCAAATATTTGAAAGAGACTGGCAAAATAATAACAAGCTCAGCAGCAAAATAATCAAACCTGTTTACTCAAACGATGCCCCTTTTGTCTGTGCAAAAGAAAGTGTCAAGGAGGGGCATATATGTCAGGTTAAACTGAATACATTTCTTCTTGCCTCTATAAACGTATCTTCAGCATATTGAGGTAGCCTTTAAATAAGCGGACAATATTTTAAGTATGATATACTGGCAAAATACCATATTATTTACTATTTCCTCATGGGATTCAAAGGACAGATACATTTAGAAAATCCCACTATGAGTAGGAACAGTACTTGCAGGAGCCTGATGAAATTAATTGTAGAGTTTGAAGGCTGGTACAGCAGAAAACAATACTTGCAAATTGGACACGAGGCTGAAGGCTGCTTACTCCAGGAAGGGTGACTGGCAAACTAGGCTGGTGGCTTAAGACTACTACTGCTTGGTTGACTGAATTGGAGAGATGTACTTGACTGAAAGAATGTTTGCAAATTCTTCTGTTAGAGCTTTCACATTTATTTTTTTGCCAGATCACTCTCAATGCTTAAAGTTTCAAGTCCTGGCAGCCTTTCCTGCGTTTCAGTTCTTGATCAATTTTAACTTTGAAAATGACCTTTCTGCACTGGCTACAGTAACTGGAATTGTAAGAAAAAGTGTTAGTGCTGTTGCAACATCCAAAACACTGAAAAATAAAAGGTTAGCAGATCCTTTATTGTGCCACCTGCGATAAGTTGTATTTGTTCTTTCAACACTGCTTTTAATGAGATGAGGTGTTGTGGAAAAACTAGGGCAAGTCTTTTTTGTAATGAGCTCCCAGGGTCATGGCTGCTTCAAACTCCTCCTCACTAGCTCTGAGGATTTCTGAAGGCATCATGAAATGAAAGCATTGTATTATGGTGTTCATACCTGCAAATTGTGTTTTTATCTGATTAACAACAATATCTACGTTAGCATAAAACACTGACACCTTAAAATTGTCTTCAGGATTGCATAACCTTTGGTCTTCACAGAGTTCAATGAAGTGCTTTTTTTGTGTCGTGGTCGTTTGTGTGTAAAATGTAATTCCCCATGCAGCTGCAAGTGAAGATGCTGAGCTTTTTACATCTTCAAACTGTTCTCTTCAACTGGCAAAACGTATTAGCTGTGCTACTTAACATATTTGATGCTTGTAAAAGGTCCAGATCTTTAGACTGAAGCAGTTTGGACACAATATTCATTGTCTCCAGGACTTTTTACTGGATTACAACCATTCACACAAACTCAAACGTCTCCATGCACTTCCTAAGACCCTGAGCTTCTGTGCCCTCATCAATCTTTTTAGACTGCAGTAAAATGGTAGTGAGTGCTTTCATGATATCCATAAAATGATAGCGTAGAGTAAACAGAGCATCATGTCTGGATGCCCAATGTGTTGGACAGAGTCTCTTCAGTGTTAGCTTTGAATGAGCTGTGTTCTCTTTTGTAATTGTAAGTATTTCCCACCGTTTGATGCTTTGACTGAAAAATATATATACGTTCTGTAGAATGTCCTAAAATTCTGCAATTTCAGAAATGTGCATGCAGGCATCATCATTCAACACTAAATTTAGATTATGAGCATCAGTGTACATAGACTGCATTGGGTTCTTTTTGTCGTATTCTTGTTTGAACTCCACTATATATACCACTCATTGTGCTTGCACCATCATATCCCTGACGTCTATATTTATTAAGCACCAGGCCTTTATCCTCTATGATGTTTACAAGTTCTGTTGCTATCCCCTCAGCACTTTGGTCTGTGATTTTATGGAAGCCAACAAAGCTTTCATTAATTTTGACTTTGGTTAAAATTTCGTCAGTATTAAGGGACAGTGTTACATATCGGATAACCAGGCTTAATTGGTCTTCTTTTTTAATGTCCTGCGTTGTGTCCATTATAACAGAGTAAAATGGTGCACTATTTATTTCACTTACTATCTCATTTTGTACTTTATTTGAAAGCGTTTCAATAAGCTCATTTTGAATAGCAGGACTCAAGTATTTAACTCTACCCTCTTTTGTAATCAGATGGTTTAAAACATGATCATTTTGGCCAAAAGTTTAATGACTGCCAAAAAGTTCCCACCATCTTTTTCTTTCAGTTTTCTCTATGTCCTCTGAAAGTTATATTACATGTTGACAACAGGAGTGTATCATCGATGATCCTTCTTCAGAATTTGTGTCCAATAGTTTACTGACTCTTTGTAGTCTGGTCCCAGTTGTGTATCGATCGTCTCATTGTGCCTCCATCTTCCATGTACAGCACAAGCAGCTAAATGTGAGTGCGTAATTTCATGTTCTTTAATTTTTTGAGGCATGCCTTGCCAATCTTTTATACCATTAGCCCATCCCTGCTGATAGGATGACAGTTTTCTGTCTCCACAGAGCCAACAAGGTTCAGAGTATGCACTGTCCATTTTTAAAGAGCAGCACAACCACAGTCTTGGAGTCTTATCTCCAGTCCTATTTGCCTTTGTGGAAAAGCACCTGTTTTTATTATCTCGTGAGAAGGGTCCTCTTGGCTTGCATGGGCCACTTCTAATGACAAACCTTCGTAACTCAGTGTCATGCCAAGGTTTGTCTAGAAAGTTCCCTCTATCACTTGGGTACAAATCCTTGCAAAACTGACTATTGCTTGATTCTAGTCCTTCCAAATGTAATTCCACATCCTCACTCATAATGCCTTCTCTTTCTTCTTCAATGTTTGGATATACTGCTGAAACATGTTTCACATTTGTAGGTTCTTCACTTTCTTTAGCCACTGGTAGCAGAGGTGACACATCTGGTGCACTTATAATTTCAGCACTTCCTTCACTCGTTTGTAATAGTAGACTCAGAGATTCATCTGGAGATGGTGTATTCTCGGTTTCTGAACTTACTTCAGTCACTGGTAGCGGTGCAGGCCTAGCTGGTGTACTTGCAATTTCTCCCACTCATGTAATGGATGGAGGCACTGCTGGCACAGCTTTTTTTCTTTTTCTTATTATGTTTACTGTAGTTGTTGTTGCCTGCAGTGCTAGCACAATTATTGCTTCAATGCTAAAAGGTACATCTGTGGTTTGATCTGAGCACCATAAGGTTTGGTCATGTGGTGGGACCAATTGTGATTGTGACAATGCTGCTTTGTCTCCTGTTGATGATGCAGCTACATCGCCTACTGGTAATGATGCATGGGATGATGATGCAACATGGTCACCTGGACACCTAAACATAGAGTCAATTTTCATGAATTTGCCTATAAAATGCTCTTGTTTTTTAATTAATTTGCCACTTTTGAGCACCGCTTAAATACTTTCTTGGCTGTTTACTCATTTCTTTGAGCAAAATGTAATTGTAGAAAGTCAATGTGGTGGTAGAGTGCACGACTATGAAGGTAGCAGTAAGAATGTTTTTGTGCACACCACAAAGATTGTAATTGTTGGTTTTGTTCCACTAATACTGCCTAAAAAGAAGGAATACAAAACATACCATACCAACTATTGAAGTAAAGGGATACTTGATGATAGGCACTGGAGGAATGAATGCAAGAAGGTGAGAACTCAAGGCAGAGATAAAAGAAGGAAATAGCAGAAGGGATGGGATTAAGAAGGTATTCACTCAAAAGTTAGATGAGGACGATAAGAGGCAAGAATGCAGGAGATGAAGGGATAGATGCAAGAAGGCATGAACTAAATGGACGGCTGCAAGGAGGCAGGAACTAAATGGACAGAGTAAAGAAGACAGGAGATGAAGGTATGGAGAGGTCTTGAATGTATTATTATATTTATAGAGGGCCTACTACCCCTATGTGGAGCACTGAGGTGCTTGAGCTTGCCTACATGAGTAACAAGCTACAATAAGTGTAGGCTGTGTGGTTGGAAGGGTGTTGTATTTGTTTTGATGCTATGTTGCAAGTGATTCCATTCCATGTTGTGTTTGAGGACCACTGACTGGAGTGCGTGCAGCTTGTTGTGCAATAGGATGCAAAGTTTAGCAATCTGATGGATTAAGAGGTGTGAGACATATGCACACTATTTTGGTTTTCATCTCTCTGCAGGTCCATTTATGGTATTTATTTTGTTCATAATCCCACTTTGGTGATTACTGCACTCAGTCGTCCATTCTGAAATACTGTTCTACTGTTTAAAGTTAATGGTCCTGAGTAGACATAGATCAAAGGGTAGAGAATAGTGTAGATATCTACTGGAATAGACTTTGGTGAAAGCATCCCATATCTGATTGCCATTGCGAGGTGTCAAGAAGCGGTCACCTGTAGCTAATTGGATCAGATCAGAATAATCACTGTGCTCCATCACACGTCTGCAGCAGGTTCAGCTGACTGCCCGTGAGCTTACTCAAGGTGAGCATGAATGATGAGTGTGTGAGTGCTGTAGTGCACGAGACGAGTGAGTTCAAGCTGAGTGCATGAGTGATACCTTGGAGGAGATAATATATATATGTATGTGTGTGTATGTGTATATATATATATATATATATATATATATATATATTATCTACTGGCGGTCGCCAGTAGATAGTTATAGTTACAACCTATTATCCATAGGAAATCCGCGACATTCTATTTGCAATAACGTTGGCGTCGGTTGACGAATCTTCGCGAAAGCTTCCAACTTGTTGGGGCGCTCCGGTCCGCTCCTACCCTGAAAGTCTCGGGGTGATACGTCAAGCGGGGGCCGAGAAAAGGGGGTCCCAAAACGCGTTTTCCCCATTCATTTTTCCATAGGAACCTTTAGTCGCAGCTACAGCCCGAACTGCTGAACGGAATTACCCCAAATTTGGCAAAGAGGTAGCCCTTGGTTCAGACTGGTGCCTTTTGCTAAAATGGTGTAAATCCGTTCAGTAGTTCCTGAGAAATTCACAATTAAAATCACATATATATCTATGGGCGCGTCGGATCCGCGTACCCTCCCGATCACGAGCTGCATGCTAATTGGCTGTCAACACTCCAAATCAAGAAGTGTTGGCAGCCATTTTGTCCCTCGGTAGAACCGAGGGACAGAAACAAGTGCGCAAAGCGCAAAAGGGGGCAGGGTAGAAACACCCTGACCCCCTAGGTCTGCTCAGGGGTCCCACAAGGACCCCTGGGCAAAAGCATTTTTTTTAAATCAGCGGGATGCGCTTAGGGTGCGCGTATCCTGCCGAGAAAAAAAAAGAAACAAGTGCGCAAAACGCACAAAGGGGGCAGGGTAGAAACCCCTAACCCCTAGGCCTGCTCAGGGGGTCCCACAAGGACCCCCTGGGCAAAAAGCATTTTTTTTTTAAAAATCGGCAGGATGCGCTCAGGGTGCGCGAATCCTGCCAGAAATCGAGCGCGGTCTCCGCGCTTCGATGTTAATTGGCCCCGGGTGGCCCAAGTCCCGGGGGCATGGTGGGGGGGATAATTTAATGTGGGGGCCTCAAGGGCCCCCAAGCCCCGAGGACCGCCACCCCCTGGGGCTTTTTTAAAAAATGGTGCGGGAGGGCTCTGAGCCCTCCCGCAGCCCCGAGGACCACCACCTCCCGGGGCTTTTTTAAATTAAAAATTAAACCAGTGTGGGGGGCTCCAGCCCCCCACACGCCCGGGACCGCCACCTCCCCGGGGCACTAAACATTTTAATATGGGGGTCCGTTACGGACCCCAGAGCCCAGGGACCACCACCTCCCCGGGGCTGTGTACTGAATGGGAGGGGGCGCGCGGCCCCCTCCTGGAGCCCTTGATGGCCCTGGGGACCACCACCCCCCAGGGCCGGCTCCTGCAGTGTCCCGGGGTGCCTACCCCCGGGACACTGTAGTTTGCTATGGCAGGACGGGCGCCACAGAGCTGCGTTGCAGAGAGGTGTAAAAAGGGGTGTGGCCTCTCTACACGTCTCTGCAACGCAGCCCCCTGGCGCATATTGGAGGTTCCTGGTGGGCTAGTTGGCCCCTAGGGACCCTCAGGATTCAAGGGGACTTAATCCCCCAACTTAAAACGCGCATAGCAGGGCGCGTTTGCCCAGATGTCACCTCAGGCCCCGCCCCTCCCTTCACCATTGTGCAAATATTCCTCTAAAATCAGCCGAAATACGAATTCCGATTTACTCACCTGTTATCAGGAGAGACCTCAGTGCTGTATCTTTCAGCCCAGTACTGGTCCTGAAAAGTAATTCTAACCATACTTACCAGTAACTTGAATTTCCTTCCATAGGCTAACATTGACTGGTTTCACTTGGAAATTCTTCTAAGTGTGGAGTTTTGGAACTTTAAAATATTCCTCTAAAATCAGCCGAAATACAATTCCGATTTACTCACCTGTTATCAGGAGAGACCTCAGTGCTGCATCTTTCAGCCCAGTACTGGTCCTGAAAAGTAATTTTAACCGTACTTACCGGTAACTTGAATTTCCTTCATAGGCTAACATTGACTGGTTTCACTTGGAAATTCTTCTAAGTGTGGAGTTTTGGAACTTTAAAATATTCCTCTAAAATCAGCCGAAATACTAATTCCGATTTACTCACCTGTTATCAGGAGAGACCTCAGTGCTGCATCTTTCAGCCCAGTACTGATCCTCAAAAGTAATTTTAACCGTACTTACCAGTAACTTGAATTTCCTTCCATAGGATATCATTGCCTGCTTTTTGCTGAAAAAGTTTCTAAGTGTTGATTTTTGAAACATACAAATATTCCTGTAAAATCAGCCGAAATACGAATTCCGATTTACTCACCTGTTATAAGGAGAGACCTCAGTGCTGTATCTTTCAGCCCAGTACTGGTCCTGAAAAGTAATTTTAACCGTACTTACCAGTAACTTGAATTTCCTTCCATAGGCTAACATTGACTGGTTTCACTTGGAAATTCTTCTGTGTGTGGAGTTTTGGAACTTTAAAATATTCCTCTAAAATCAGCCAAAATACGAATTCCGATTTACTCACCTGTTATCAGGAGAGACCTCAGTGCTGCATCTTTCAGCCCAGTACTGATCCTGAAAAGTAATTTGAACCGTACTTACCGGTAACTTGAATTTCCTTCATAGGCTAACATTGACTGGTTTCACTTGGAAATTCTTATAAGTGTGGAGTTTTGGAACTTTAAAATATTCCTCTAAAATTAGCCGAAATACGAATTCCGATTTACTCACCTGTTATCAGGAGAGACCTCAGTGCTGCATCTTTCAGCCCAGTACTGATCCTCAAAAGTAATTTTAACCGTACTTACCAGTAACTTGAATTTCCTTCCATAGGATATCATTGCCTGCTTTTTGCTGAAAAAGTTTCTAAGTGTTGATTTTTGAAACATACAAATATTCCTCTAAAATCAGCCGAAATCCGAATTCTGATTTACTCACCTGTTATCAGGAGAGACCTCAGTGCTGCATCTTTCAGCCCAGTACTGCTCCTGAAAAGTAATTTTAACCGTACTTACCAGTAACTTGAATTTCCTTCCATAGGCTAACATTGACTGGTTTCACTTGGAAATTCTTCTAAGTGTGGAGTTTTGGAACTTTAAAATATTCCTCTAAAATCAGCCGAAATACGAATTCCGATTTACTCACCTGTTATCAGGAGAGACCTCAGTGCTGCATCTTTCAGCCCAGTACTGATCCTCAAAAGTAATTTTAACCGTACTTACCGGTAACTTGAATTTCCTTCATAGGCTAAGATTGACTGGTTTTCAGCAAAAAAGTTTCAAAGTGTTGATTTTCACAAACTACAAATATTCCTTAAAAATCGCCTGTATGACTTAAACGCATTTTTTCAACTGTTTACAGGAGATGCACCAGTGCTGGATCCAGGATCCAACACTGAGTAAGGAAAAGTAACGATAACAGTTTTTACCTGCTAAGTGAATTTCCTTCCATAGGATAACATTGGTGATTCTATGAGAAAAAGTTTCTAAGTGTCAACTTTTAAAATACAATAATGGGGCATATTAGCAAGGGCACCATCGCCGCTTTAGCGGCACTTTTTGCCGCTAAAGCGGCGATATTTATATCGCCCTATCAGCAAACTGTCTCTAACAGCAGTTAGCGACAGTTTGCGGGCATTAGCGACCGTTTTTTTACCGCTTTGCATGTCAGCGATATTTATCGCTAATGACATGCAAAGTGGGCGTTCCCGACGAACAAACCTGGGAAACACTCGCTAACAGGCCTATCGCCTATTAGCAAGGTGGCCATGGCCCCAGTTAGCGACGTGAAAAGTCGCGCTAACCGTGGTCATCGCCATTTATTTAACACCTGCAATTAGCAGGTGTTAGCCATACCTAACATGGGGGTGGATTATGCTGATACGACCACAGGGTCGTATCAGCAAGGTGTTCTCCTTCTCCATGCAACATCGCTGGTTTTTCAGCGATGTTGGCCCATTTCCCCGCTATTGCTGGAATATTCATCGCCATAGCGCTAATCGTTGCTAATACAGCGTTAGCGTGGCGATATATTCCAGCGATAGCCGGCGATAAAAAAAATCACGCTAAGCAGGGTTAGCGATGATTATCGCCTCTTCTTGCTAATATGCCCCAATATTCCTTAAAAATCACGACTGTAACCAAAACGCTTTTACTCAACTGTTTACAGGAGATGTACCAGGACTGAATCTAGGATCCAGTCCTGTGGTTACAAAAGTAATCCATAAAGTAACTAATTGCATTTAACTAGAAATTCACATTGAGCTGAATGTTGCATTGTGTTTGAAAATGTGTTGCCCATTGCAACAACTGTAACTACTGTACTTAAAAGTCTATTGCCTATCTGCAAAGTATTTAAACTAAAGTAATTCATTCTGAGAAAGTATTTTTGTAATGTAATGTGTAATTACAATGTAATTTAAAAATAAAATATGTAAAAAAAAATTGTTTCTAAAAATGTAGTAAATCAGTATGAAAAAAATTAATATAACAATTAATACATTTAAAAATTGTCATTTACAAAACCTTTGAAATTCACTGAAAAAACCGTAGGTTTCAGGCACGTTATAGGTAGAAATTAGCATTTAAAAAACCTTTGAAATTCACTGAAAAAACCATAGGTTTCAGACACGTTATAGTTACAAATTAGCATTTAAAAAACCTTTGAAATTCACTGAAAAAACCATAGGTTTCAGACACGTTATAGTTACAAATTAGCATTTAAAAAACCTTTGAAATTCACTGAAAAAACCATAGGTTTTAGGGACAGTTTTAGTTACTTGGACATTGCACTCGTACAAAACCCGTGAAATTCCCACGTTATAGTTAGTTCAGCTAACTATAACTCGCGCCCGCAATGCACTGCTGATGACGTCACATATTACATCACTCATGACATGGTCAGTGACATCACTGATGACATCACTGATGACATCTCAAATGACATCACTGATGACATCATCCACGTGATAATCTGATGCACCTCCTCACACCCTAATATAACCTTTGATACACCCACTCTAAATTACAGACTGCCATTCGCAAAACCATAGACACTCCAACACCAATAACTACATACCCACTCACTGATTCTTAGGTCTACACACACACATCCACTCACTCACCCGTACAGTCACTCATACTTACGGTCACTCAGTACAGGACTATCATGTGCACTCTTACTCCTATATAGACACTCAAACAACGCCACTCATCCATAGAGATACTCACACACCTAGTCAGTCATGCAAATAATTAAACACACTGCCATTTACTCACCTGTACAGTTATACACACACCAGCTCACTTACTCATACAAATAGTAGCACATTGTTACGCTCTTATACAATCACAGATACAAGCACACACTCATCCATACAGCCACTATCACAATCACTCACTCTTGCTTATAGCTATTTATATACTCCAACACACATATATACTGCCTTTCACATATGTAGTTACTCACACATGTACCACTGGGACATACATTCACTCACTAACACACTCTTACACACACTTACCCACCCATACAGTCTATCACAGATGCACTCTTGAAACCATCCACCCAGTGAATCACCCACTCACACATCTATGCACAGAGTTGCACACACCCCTCCCACACAAACACTCAGGCACCCATACAGATACTCAGACAAGCATTCAATAACTCATATAGACACTCATTTAGCTATTCACAAACACATGCAGCCACTTACACAGCAACAGACAGACGGATACAGACATTCACCCAGTTTAGTCACTAACCCATGCATTCAGTAAGATACGTTAAATCACTCACTTATAGAGTCAGTCACGCACCTACTAAATCATCCATACAGACACTTACACACCCACTCATTCTTCAATACGTCTTTTCCTATATATATTAAAAATATTTAAACTTTACAGAAACACACAGTCACTGGATGATGTCATCAGTGATGTCATTTGAGATGTCATCAGTGATGTCATCAGTGATGTCACTGACCATGTCATGAGTGATGTAATATGTGACGTCATCAGCAGTGCATTGCGGGGCGCGAGTTATAGTTAGCTGAACTAACTATAACGTGGGAATTTCACGGGTTTTGTACGAGTGCAATGTCCAAGTAACTAAAACTGTCCCTAAAACCTATGGTTTTTTCAGTGAATATATATATGTATATATATGTGTGTATATAGATAGATAGATAGATAGATAGATAGATAGATATTTGTGGTGCAAATCCCTAACCACAAATATGTTAGTATATAGTGATTTACGCCAAAAATATGGCTGGGTGTTTGTAATGCTTGAAATAGAAATATACATGTGTAAGTATTCTATGATCTAGAGTGACTATTTTCAACTAAGAAATGCTAGCAATGTACCATTAAAAGTAGATCAACAGTGCCGAGAAGTGCAGAGAGGAGAAAATGCATGAGAGTGCTGCTGTGGACTGACAGTTTATGCCTATGATTAAGGGGCAGGAGCCCTGAAACGCGTCAGGCAAGGTAAAGAGATTCTCTGGAATGCAAATGCTGGTTTTATCAATAAAGCTTCGGATGAAGATTTCACTGTGGGGGCGTCTTTGCTTCAGGGCAAGTTTTGGTTGGATTTTTAGCACGAAAGCCTTGCCGTGAAAGACTGCACCACCACTGAGAGGTAATGTGGGGCTGCAGGGGCTGGGAGTGTGTCAGCCTCTGAACAGCACAGTGAATACTGAATTAAAAAAACGGATTTGCTATCTGAGGCCCACTGGGGTAATACATTTTTAAAGAAATCATTGAAAGGACACAGAACCCACGTAGGGAATAATCTGCGCAGACACACACTACAACTCCCAGCATGCCAAAATTAATTGAACTCACCTGTGAGGCCCACCAAAGGGCAACCTTTCATAAGCATGCGGAGAGGAGAAAATGCATGAGAGTGCTGCTGTGGACTGATAGTTTATGCCTATGATTAAGGGGCAGGGGCCCTGAAACGCGTCAGGCAAGGCAAAGAGAATCTCTGGAATGCAAATGCTGGTTTTATCAATAAAGCTTCGGATGACGATTTCACTGTGGGGGCGTCTTTGCTTCAGAGCAAGTTTTGGTTGGATATATATATTCACTGAAAAAACCATAGGTTTCAGGTACGTTATAGTTAGAAATTAGCATTTAAAAAACCTTAGAAATTCACTGAAAAAACCATAGGTTTCAGGGACGTTATAGTTAGTTGGAGATTTGACTCGTACAAAACCAGAGAAATTCCACCGTTATAGTTAGTTCAGCTAACTATAACTCACGCCCCCGCAATGCACTGCTGATGACATCACATATTACATCATTCATGACATGGTCAGTGATATCACTGATGACATCACTGATGACATCTCAAATGACATCACTGATGGCATCATCCACGTGATAATCTGATGCAACTCCTCACACCCTAATATAACCTTTGATACACCCACTCTAAAATACAGACTACCATTTTCGAAACCATAGACACACCAATACCAGTTTCTACATACGCACTCACTGATTCCTAGGTCTACACACACATCCACACATTCACCCATACAGTCACTCATACATGTAGTCACTCATCAATACAACACTATGATATGCAGTCATACACCTATACAGACACTCACACACCGCCACTCGTCCAGAGTTACTCACACACCTAGTCAGTCATGCAAAGAATCAATCACACTTCCATTTACTCACCTATACAGTTATACACACACCACCTCACTTATTCATACAGATACTAACACATACTTACTCTCTTATACAATCACTGATACAAGTACACACTCATCCATACAGCCACTCTCACAATCACTCACTCTCACATATAGTTATTAATATACACCATCACTCACAGATACTGCCTTTTACATATGTAGTTACTCACACATGTAGCACTGAGACATCCATTCGCTCACCAACACACCCATACACACACTCACCCACCCATACAGCTGCTTCCACATGCACTCTTGAACCCATACACCCAGTGGATCAACCACTCACACATCTATGCAAAGAGTCACACACCTCCCACCCACCCACACACACACTCAGGCACCCATACAAATACTCAGGCAACCAATCAATTACCCATATAGACACTCATGTAGCTACTCACCAACCCATGCAGCAGCTTACACAACAACAGACAGACTCATACAGACATTCACACAGTTTATTCACTAAGCCATGCATTCAGTAAGACACATTTAATCACTCACTTATACAGTCAGTCACGCACCTACTAAATCCTCCATCCAGACACTTATACACCCACTCATTCTTCAATACACCTTGGCATATATTTTTAAAACATATTTAAACTTTATAGCAACACACAGCCAGTGGATGATGTCATCAGTGATGTCATCAGTTATGTCATTTGAGATGTCATCAGTGATGTGATCAGTGATGTCACTGACCATGTCATGAATGATGTAATATGTGACGTCATCAGCAGTGCATTGCGGGGGCGTGAGTTATAGTTAGCTGAACTAACTATAACGGTGGAATTTCTCTGGTTTTGTACGAGTGAAATCTCCAACTAACTATAACGTCCCTGAAACCTATGGTTTTTTCAGTGAATTTCTAAGGTTTTTTTAAATGCTAATTTCTAACTATAACGTACCTGAAACCTATGGTTTTTTCAGTGAATTTCAATGGTTTTTTAAGTGCTAATTTCTAACTATAAAATAGCAGTCTAGTTTTCAGAGTGGTGGAGAAAGGTGAGCGTGGCCTCCAAACACCTTTTAGCAATCCCACTGTGTGGGATTTACTGGCAGTAACAGGAGGGGTAGTTAGCCCCCAACGTCAACCTTGGGGGCCAACTACCCCTTTTATTACCTCCAGTAAGTCCCACACAGCAAGATTGCTAACTTGTTATATGAGGCCCCGCCCCCTCCCTGTACCACTGTGCAAACGCGCCCCCTGCCGTGTTTTAAATTGGGGGATTAAGTCCCCTTGAATCCTGAGGGTCCCTGAGGTCCAACTAGCCCACCAGGTATCTCCAGTAAGCACCACATAGCTGCGTTGCAGAGAGGTGTAAAAAGGGGCATGGCCTCGGACCACCACTCTGCAACGCAGCCCTGTGGCGCTTACTGGAGGTACCTGGTGGGCTAGTTGGCCCCCAGGGACCCTCAGGATTGAAGGGGAATTAATCCCCCAACTTAAAACGGGCCACGGGGTGCGTTTGCACAGTGTAGCAGGGAGGGGGCGGGGCCTGATGTGACAAGTGTGCAAACGCGCCCTGTGGCGCATTTTAAGTTGGGGGATTAAGTTCCCTTGAATCCTGAGGGTCCCTGGGGGCCAACTAGCCCACCAGGTACCTCCAGTAAGCGCCACAGGACTGTGTTGCAGAGAGGTGGTCCGAGGCCACACCCCTTTTTACACCTCTCTGCAACGCAACTCTGTGGTGCTTACTGGAGGTACCTGGTGGGCTAGTTGGCCCCAGGGACCCACAGGATTCAAGGGACTTAATCCCCCAACTTAAAACACGCCACAGGGCGTGTTTGCACACATGTCACATCAGGCCCCGCCCCCTCCCTTCACCACTGTGCAAACGCGCCCCGTGGCACATTTTAAGTTGGGGGATTAAGTCCCCTTGAATCCTGAGGGTCCCTGGGCTCCAACAAGCCCACCATGTACCTCCAGTAAGCGCCACAGAGCTGCGTTGCAGAGTGATGTAAAAAGGGGTGTGGCCTTGGACCACCTCTCTGCAACACAGCTCCCTGGCTCATACTGGAGGTTTCTGGTGGGCTAGTTGGCCCCAGGGACCCTCAGTATTCAAGGGGAATTAATTCCCAAACTTACAACATGCCAGGGGGCGCGTTTGCAGAGTGCTGCAGGGAGGGGGCGGGGCCTCCGGCGCAATGCCGGCTTTTCTTCTTTTTTTTTTTTCAGAAGGGGGGCTGTGTGGCCCCCCTTCTTTTCCCATTTTTTGGGCCCTGGGGACCCCATCCCCCAGGGCCTGACCCCTATTAAAAAAAAAAAAATGGGAAGAGGGCCGCGTGGCCCCCCCCCCGACGCCAATTTCTGCCCCGGGGCATGGCCAGACTTTATTTATTTATTTTTAAATAAAATTATTTGGAGGGGGGCCGCGTGGCCCCCCTCCTTAGGCCACTTATGGCCCTGGGGACCCCATCCCCCGGTGCCGGCCTTTCCGTTTTTTAATTTTTTTATTTAATTAACGGGGACCCCATCCCCCGGGGCCTGGCCTCTGTGAATGGGACCGTGGGGGGGGGCCCCAATGCCCCCACGGTCCTGCCGGCTCCCCGCCTCCTGCGGGAGCCGGCATTGCTTTTCCACAAGGGGAGCTGCTGACATGCAGCTCCCCCTTGTGGAAAAGCAATCTGGTTTGGATTTTGAAAGCGAGAGCAGGTTTCCCTGCTCTCGCTTTCAAAATCCAAACCACAGTTTGCTATGACAGGGCGGGAGCCGCACGGCTCCTGCCCTGCCATAGCAAACAGCAGTGTCCCGGGGGTGGGCACCCCGGGACACTCCAGGAGCCAGCCCTGGGGGGTGGCGGTCCCCAGGGCCATCATGAGCTCCAGGAGGGGGGCTGCGCTGCGCCCCTCCCAACCATTGCAAAGCCCCTGGGAGGTGGTGGTCCCCGGGGCTCGGGGGTCCGTAACGGACCCCCGCATTTACATTTTTAGTGCCCCGGGGAGGTGGTGGTCCCCGGGGCATGTGGGGGGGCTCGAGCCCCCCACACAGGTTTTTTAAAATTAAAAATAGAGCCCCGGGGAGGTGGCGGTCCCCGGGGCGTGTGGGGGGGCTCAAGCCCCCCCCCACAGGTTATTTTAGTAGAAATAGAGCCCCGGGGAGTTGGCAGTCCCGGGTCTTGTGGGGGCTCAACCCCCACACACAGGTTATTTTTGTAAAAAAGAAAGCCCTGGGGAGGTGGGGGTCCCCAGGGCTGCGGGGGGGCCACGTGCCCCCCGTATTTAATGTGCAAAGCCCCGGGGAGGTGGTGGTCCCCGGGGCTGCGGGGGGGCCCCCGCTATTATTTTATTAGGAATGCCCCCGGGACCTGGCCCACCCGGGGGCCTCATTTAAATGAAGCGGGGAGCCCGCGCTTCATTTTTTTTTTTAAATCAGCGAGATTCGCGACCCCAACCCGAATTCTGCCGAAATTTAAAAAAACAAAAAATGCTTTTTTTGGCCCTGGGGGACTTGTGGGACCCCCTGAGCAGGCCTAGGGGGTCAGGGTGTTTCTACCCTGCCCCCTTTTCTTGTTTTTCATGCTTGTTTCACTGTTTTCTTGTGACTCGGTTCTACCGAGTCACAAGATGGCTGCCAACACTTCCTGGTTTGGAGTGTTGGCAGCCAATCACAGTGAAGCCCGTGGTCAGGAGGGTTCGCGAATCCACCGTGTCCCTAGATATCGAAACTTTTATTCTTTGAATTTCTCAGCAACTACTGAAAGAATTTACACCATTTTAAAAAAAAGGTCGCTTTCTGAACCAAGCACTACCTTTTTGCCAAATTTGGTGTAATTCCGTTCAGCAGTTCGGGCTGTAGCCGTGTCTAAAGTTTCCTATGAGAAATTGATTTTCTGACCTCTATTTTTTGAATTTCTCAGGAACTACTGAACGGATTTACACCATTTAGCCGTGGCTAAGGTTTCCTATGAAAAATAACATGGGGAAAACACGTTTTGGGACCTCCCTTTTTTCTCGGCCCCCGCTTCGCAAATCACCCCGAAACTTTCAAGACAGGAGCTGACCGGAGCGCCCCACTAGTTTTGAAAATTTCGCAAAGATTCGTAAACGACGCCAAAGTTATTAGGAAAACAAAAAATGCTTTTCCTATGGAAAATAGGTCCTAACTATAACTACCTACTGGCGACCGCCAGTAGGTAGTATATATATATATATATATATTCCAATCGAACTTGCTCCCAAGAGAAGATACCACACCCAACGTTAGGTTTCGCCTTGTTTATTCCAGCCGGCAGCAGCAAACTTGAAACAAGCCTTGACAGTGAAAAGTTACACCAATACAGCCATACGCGTTTCGGGGACCATTCACCTTGTTCTCCGGCTTGGCACTGGGGAAAAGAGAAAGCATTGCACTGGGCTTTTTCAGGTGTTGCTAGTTCTTGGGACCGCCCACCTGGGCGTGACATTTTCTTGCTAAGCATTGTGGTTATCATAGTTCAGGTAAATAGTAACTGGCGCTGCTGTGCCTTTTCCTCCGATATTGCAATTTCCATCGGGTCACTGCCCAGGACTTGGCCAGTCTGCTGCTGTGTTTGCGCCGCTGAAACAGGCACGTTGTTCCTCTGTCTGTTTCTCCCATGCGGAAACACACGGACCCACTGATTTATCTTCTCTTGGGAGCAAGTTCGATTGGAATATTTAGTGGCCCGCTCAGGTCACGAAGATACCCCACTGCTAAATCAGCGGGTCCGTGTGTTTCCGCATGGGAGAAACAGACAGAGGAAAAACGTGCCTGTTTCAGCGGCGCAAACACAGCTATATATATATATATATATATATATATGTCATCCAAGTTGCCCAAACGAATGACGACGCACTTGACTGCAAATGAAAACCATCCGGTATTATTTCAAAGAAAACCAGCATCTGCATTCCAGTGTCAAAGTTCCTTTAGCCTGACGGGTTTTGAGGCTCCAAACGTCATGTGCCTTACGTCACGTGCAGTTAATACCACTGTGCCCGGCCCCACCCTGACATTAAAGACCACGCACGTAGCTGCGCACCCTGTACTCAGTATGCACGCAGCATTTAGGCAAAGCAGCAACGCTGGCAAAGCTGGCTTGCAAGGGCCTGTGCAAGGGCCTGTGCACAGGCCCTTGCACAGGCTGCAAGGGCCTGTGTAACACCCCTGCTCTGTATGCCAGGCAAATTATATAGTGCAAACGAGCTACAAACTAATTGAGTATTTTAAGATCCAGAACTAAAAGTGAGAGTCGATGGTTGAAGTTAAGGTGGTAAAGGAGCTGACAGGGGGAGGAAGAACAGAGACAAAATCCTGAGAGGAAAATAAAGCACAGTAAAGGCCTCAGGGAGGAGGATAGAGAAAGGCAGTTTACTTTTAAGTTATTTCGGCATGCAAGTCAAGGTTCGTAATTTTCCCCATATTTATTTTTGCAACCCATTTAGCAACATAACTGTTGAGTGGGTTCATGAGGGGTGCCCAACAGCAGAATGCTGCACAGGAGCATGCTTATGGTGCCTCTGCTTAAAAATGGCCATTGGGAGCGAAAGAGCTAATGGGAAGTGATAAAGAAGGGCTGATAGTAAATAGGTGATAACTAAAACAGACCTTCTTATGGTTTAGTAACTTTCTTGCAATGTTTTTAATCTTCGACTTATTAGGTTTTTTAAGAAAAACTTTTAGTGGTGTTACTTCCTGTGATGTCATCAGTGTAAATAAACATACAGCATCAATCTTTATAATTTCATCAGGGTCAACGGTAATTTGACATCACTTCCTCTGATGTCATGTGGTTAGAGGGTGTTTGGTGTCACTGCTGGTAGCCATGGGATTTTGGTAAATTCACATCCATGACTGGTAGTCTTGAACAGAAGAAATGTATGGCCTAGGGACTACTCAAAATAGTCTTGACCTTCTGATGTACATTGACCGACAGCGCCATGGCAGATGGATCGTTGCTTAAATGTTTCCACCAGCAGAGGACTCATAGGCAGCTTGTGAATGCTCCACAGAAAGCTCTAATTAACTCATTGTCTGCATGCTGGTGATTTAAATACTGACCCCCAGTGGGCCTCTCAAGTAAGTTTTACTTTAAGTGCATGCTGGGACTTGTGGCCCACATTAGAGCAATTCTTACCCTCCAGTGGGTTCTTTTTCGTCATTCATGTCGTTAAATTATTTTATTCACCCTCCAGTGGGCCCCAGGATGCCGAGCAGGTTTGTATTTTCATAATTTGCTGTGCTGCTTAACAGGTTTAAGCGATACCAAAGGGGATAATGGACGGAGCGCTTGAGCTAATCAAACACTCACCCCCAGTCAACTGATCTGGGTTTAATCCATCATCATTCTTTAGCTCACTCCACCACCCCAGTTCAGACATGGCCATATGCAAATCAGTCTGACCCTGTGCCTCATGGGAACAGTCCAGCCCGAACTGCCAAGCCATGTCTTCCCTGGACCGGAAACAAGCATCCTGGGACCGGTTTCTGGCTATTCAGCCGTCATAAGCCAGGCTAGCTTGAATCCAGTGGCAAAGTGAGCAAGGGACCCACGTCTGGGCATACCCTGCCAACTTAGGGCGAACAAAGCGATACCAAAGGGGATGATGGACGGAGCGCTTGAGCTAATCAAACACTCACCCCCAGTCAACTGATCTGGGTTTAATCCATCATCATTCTTTAGCTCACTCCACCACCCCAGTTCAGACATGGCCATATGCAAATCAGTCTGACCCTGTGCCTCATGGGAACAGTCCAGCCCGAACTGCCAAGCCATGTCTTCCCTGGACCGGAAACAAGCATCCTGGGACCGGTTTCTGGCTATTCAGCCGTCATCAGCCAGGCTAGCTTGAATCCAGTGGCAAAGTGAGCAAGGGACCCACGTCTGGGCATACCCTGCCAACTTAGGGCGAACAAAGCGATACCAAAGGGGATGATGGACGGAGCGCTTGAGCTAATCAAACACTCACCCCCAGTCAACTGATCTGGGTTTAATCCATCATCATTCTTTAGCTCAATCCACCACCCCAGTTCAGACATGGCCATATGCAAATCAGTCTGACCCTGTGCCTCATGGGAACAGTCCAGCCCGAACTGCCAAGCCATGTCTTCCCTGGACCGGAAACAAGCATCCTGGGACCAGTTTCTGGCTATTCAGCCGTCATCAGCCAGGCTAGCTTGAATCCAGTGGCAAAGTGAGCAAGGGACCCACGTCTGGGCATACCCTGCCAACTTAGGGCGAACAAAGCGATACCAAAGGGGATGATGGACGGAGCGCTTGAGCAAATCAAACACTCACCCCCAGTCAACTGATCTGGGTTTAATCCATCATCATTCTTTAGCTCACTCCACCACCCCAATTCAGACATGGCCATATGCAAATCAGTCTGACCCTGTGCCTCATGGGAACAGTCCAGGCCGAACTGCCAAGCCATGTCTTCCCTGGACCGGAAACAAGCATCCTGGGACCGGTTTCTGGCTATTCAGCCATCATCAGCCAGGCTAGCTTGAATCCAGTGGCAAAGTGAGCAAGGGACCCACGTCTGGGCATACCCTGCCAACTTAGGGCGAACAAAGCGATACCAAGGGGATGATGGACGGAGCGCTTGAGCTAATCAAACACTCACCCCCAGTCAACTGATCTGGGTTTAATCCATCATCATTCTTTAGCTCACTCCACCACCCCAGTTCAGACATGGCCATATGCAAATCAGTCTGACCCTGTGCCTCATGGGAACAGTCCAGCCCGAACTGCCAAGCCATGTCTTCCCTGGACCGGAAACAAGCATCCTGGGACCGGTTTCTGGCTATTCAGCCGTCATCAGCCAGGCTAGCTTGAATCCAGTGGCAAAGTGAGCAAGGGACCCACGTCTGGGCATACCCTGCCAACTTTCGACCATCAGCCTCACTATGTCTCCGTCAGAGACTCCGACTCACCTGACCTGAGGGCTGAGGCCTGCAGCTTCGGTGAATTAGCATAGGCGGGCCGTGGCTAGCAATCATTAAATTATGGCCTCAGCTCACAGTCCCTCTCAGGGCCTCTCGGACCCACCGGGCACCTCGCTAATGTGCAGCTTTAATTGCGCCCTGCGCATCTCTGTACCAGCCCTGCCCCAACCTATGCTAGCCTATGCTGCCCCACCCTGACTGAAACTTAAGAGTAAGACCATGCACCGTGGACGTGCACCATGTAGCCAGTATGCGCGCACCATTTTAATTGCGAGCGTAACTTTAAAACTATGTGGTCCCCAGACTGACGTCACTCAGGCTCAGCGAGTGTAGTCATTACTCAGTGTAGTAGTGAGAGGGCCCCAGAGTGTGCGCTAATGCGCTGAGGGGGACTCTGGAGGCTGGAACGCGGGGTCTGTGGAGGCCTATGTTGGCGCTCATGTCTCTGAGACAGACTCCGACTCATCTGAGGCCTGCAGCTTCCGTGGCTGGCACAGGTGGGTGGTAAAAGACCACAGCCGGCTAGTAATTATTACATTATGGCCTCATGGTCCCTTTGAGTCAATGCCTCGGACGGACCCACCGGCCGCCTTACGTCACGTGCAGTTAATACCACTGAGCCCGGCCCCACCCTGACATTGAAGACCACGCACGTAGCTGCGCACCCTGCACTCTGTAGCCAGTATGCACGCAGCATTTAGGTGAAGCAGCAACGCTGGCAACGCAGGCTTGCAAGGGCCTGTGCAAGGCCCTTGCACAGACTGCAAGGGCCTGTGTAACGCCCCTGCTCTGTATGCCAGGCAAATTATATAGTGCAAACGAGCTACAAACTAATTGAGTATTTTAAGATCCAGAACTAAAAGTGAGAGTCGATGGTTTAAGTTAAGGTGGTAAAGGAGCTGACAGGAGGGAGATGAACAGAGACAAAACGCTGAGAGGAAAACAAAGCACAGTAAAGGCCTCAGGGAGGAGGATAGAGAAAAGCAGTTTACGTTTAAGTTATTTCGGCATGCAAGTCAAGGTTCGTAATTTTCCCCATATTTATTTTTGCGACCCATTTAGCAACATAACTGTTGAGTGGGTTCATGAGGGGTGCCCAACAGCAGAATGCTGCACAGGAACATGCCTATGGTGCCTCTGCTTAAAAATGGCCATTGGGAGCGAAAGAGCTAAGGGGAAGTGATAAAGAATGGCTAATAGTAAATAGGTGATAACTAAAACAGACCTTCTTATGGATTAGTAACTTTCTTGCAATGTTTTTAATCTTCGACTCTTTAGTTTTTTTTAGAAAAACTGTTAGTGGTGTTACTTCCTGTGATGTCATCAGTGTAAATAAACATACAGCATCACTCTTTATAATTTCATCAGGGTCAACGGTAATTTGACATCACTTCCTCTGATGTCATGTGGTCAGAGGGTGTTTGGTGTCACTGCTGGTAGCCATGGGATTTTGGTAAATTCACATCCATGACTGGAAGTCTTGAACAGAAGAAATGTATGGCCTAGGGACTACTCAAAATAGTCTTGGCCTTCTGATGTACATTGACCGACAGCGCCATGGCAGATGGATCGTTGCTTAAATGTTTCCACCAGCAGAGGACATCTGGCACTTTGCCCACTTCTGAATGGGTTGGACCAAGTGTAGGTTTGGTGGAAAGGGTATTTGCCCATTTTAGCAGATGCTCCATATCCATCAAATTTTAGATGAACCCATAGCAGTCTAGATGGTATAGAGGATGAATATAGTCATTACATTGAGGACCAGAGAATGGCATGTTCATTTGAACCATTTTATGTGAAAGGACTACTTTGAAAAGCCAGAGTTTTGAGTCGGCACAAAGAAATAAATTAACATCATGTCTATTCAGTTATTGTCCCTATATTTTACAAAAAAATGTGACTTATTCAGTCACTTGATTACTGATACATGGCGAAATCGCAAAGCTATTGGACTAGTATAGAACACTCTTCGCTTATAAAAAATAATACCTCTACTTAACTTTAATAAATTAGTTATCAGTTGTTTTTCTAAAAGTGCTTTGCACACAAATCAGCTTGACCAATATATTGCATCAACTGGTATTTCAAATTCACTTGAAGAACTTTAAAACATTTAAAAGTCATGATTTCAACTGTTGTACTGGCTTAACCAAAATGGTCACGTGAAGCAGTGTTGGAATAACATTTTATTGGATAACACCTTCTGCACACCTGTGGTGATCCAACAGGTCTTGCAGACGAGAGCGGAAACTTGCATCTTGTTGTTGAATTCCCCGCATATGACCTACCCCTCAACCCCCAGTCAGAAATACGTCATCAGGCAGGCCCTGCAACCTAGGCCGGAAGCAACTGATTGACAGATCACAGGTGGGTTAGACAAATGCGCAAACAGGAAAACCCAGATCCATCCCACAGAGGCAGTGACACCACAATGGTCTCAGGAGATTGGCCCCAAAATAACACGTTTGGCCGGAGGGGAAGGCGTTCCCAAAAACAAGATAGAGTCAGATACCACACCAAGTTAGGAACACACAGCCAATCAGAACACAGCATGCACCCTACATGCAGTGATCACGCACTCCCCATGCCGGACATCTGGACCAGGGCCGGACTGGCAATAGCGGGCACCGGGCGTTTCCCCGATAAGCCGCTAGGGTGGGGGCCGGTTTTGGACTCCTGGGGGGCCGTTTTTGTTACCGGGGGTCAGCAATATCGGCCCCCTGTAACAAAATCGTCCGAAACCAGCCCTTGCAAACTGCTCGGCTGCACTCCCCCTCACCCCAGGGGGGGCCGGCTGAGCAGTTTGCCAGGGCCGGTTTCTGTTCCCAGTCCGGCCCTGATCTGGACACATACCCACTTGCGCTGCACTGTGTCCAAGCAAAGACGAGGCCCACTTTATCTTCTTGTCAAAAGACCAGATTTATGATCCTGTGACTTGGCCCAAATATCTGTCTTCGAAGGAATGCACAAATCATTTTATGATGCTTAGTGTAATGTATAAAATGACGGCCGAAACCAATGTGCTTTGAGACAGCCTTCAGACCCCGACTCTGTTGCCTGCTCACCCAGCCGCTGCGTTTAATTAAACCAATTGTTCATGTTTTGCCAAACGCCTCTTGTCTTTCATTGTTTCAGAGTAAGTTCATATTAGAGTAACAGTTTCTTTCATCTAAGGAAGCTAAAAACACAATTATTCTGTTAGGCATATTTCACAACGGATATAATGGGGTATAAGATAGCCATTTTGATTCTACAATGACTTGGAAAGGCCACACAAAAATCATAATTTCAGTTTAAATGTTATGGCTTATTACTGGCTGGAGGAACTAATAGCGTCTTCAATATCATCTATTTCGCAATTTATATTTTTAAGTTTTACTCGCCTGCTAGAATTTTCCACTTAGAATATTCTACTAATCAAGCACAAAGTACATAGTTCTTTTTCTGAAAAATGAAGTCCTAATTTTATGATCTATTCATTTCAAGCAAGGCCGATGCGTAAAATGAAAGGTGAGAGATGAAAACTCATCTTTCTCGAGCTGACTGTGGATTAAATCTTGGGCAGAATATGCTGAGCATGACTCAACAGTATTCTTTAATACAAAAGAAGAAAAAGCAGAGTTGAAATTACTTTTCTTCCATCAGGATGTCATCTCCCAGTTGCAATTATATCTCCAGCATCCAACTTCTAAGTTCTTAGCACTCCTGCCAGCAAAGAATGTTGTCTCCGACGATGAAATGTTGCACTCGAGCAAACAAATCACGCTGCACTGCTGGAGCTCATGCTTGGTACGGAAAAAAACACGAAAACAGTTTCCACGCTTATCAGAAGCTCCCTTTTTGCTCCTCAGCAGATGCCACTCGACATCTCTATAATAAACAATCCCACCTGCACGCGCCGCACAAACAATGCAGAAGCAGGGCCGGCTTTAGCGCTGATGGCGCGCTGTGCGACAATGTCAGTTGGCGCCCCCCCCTCGATGACCACCTCTGCCACGGATTCCCTCACTAGCACCCTTTAACAGTGCCTCTCAAGTCTCCATAACCACTGTCTATCAGATTCATTTAGTTTTATAGCACCACTCATACCAGTGTAAGGTGTCAGAGCACTTTACACCACACACACATTGCACAGAGACAATCATATGGGTGTAAATCAGTGTATAGGAAATGTTACATCAGACAGTACTACAGGTGTAGTGTAGGAGTGACAAGTAATTGATACTGGTAGGCAATATAGTTAAAATTCTTATTCAGGAAAGGCACAAATTCAGAATTTAAAACGTAACATCATTGCTAGGGGTTCTCTTTCATAATAAGAATTGTTTTCTACCCAAACGAACCCTTTTCACAAGATTAGGATAATGAAAGACTGGGCAAAAAAACATACAGCTCTAACATATACCTTGCAGTTTGCAGCAGCTCTAGGGTGACAGTTAATAGCTCAATGTTCTATATTAGGATTTTTTACTTATAAACGACAAGTAACAAAAGGAGCTCTCTTACAGAAGCAGTAACCCACTGCCCTATTTACATTCTATGCGCTTCGTTATCTGCATGGTACATGTTCTTAGCAGCAGGCATTTTAACCCTCTGCGCTACCTTAGGATGAGTCAAAACTTCCACTAGACAAACCTCCGGTCTCTTTCCAGAAAGACGATTAATCACCGGACTTCTCTTGACATTTTAATTGATGTCTGAAAGTTGCTGGAGGCCAGGAAGCGGCAGCAAGGCGCTTTTAAAATGATAGTATACTTTTTAAAAAATGACGCCCCCACACCACATCAACGCCCCGTGCGGTCGCACCGATCGCACCGCCCTAGAGCCGGCCCTGTGCAGAAGGGGACAGGTTCGACAGTGCACTGATTGGCCACAGCGATGCTTAATAAGGAAACTATCTTTCACCTGAATAGGAAGTGCCACCTAGCTTCTGCCCATTAAGTGACCTATGGGAAAGAATGACACTTCATGCTCTCACGCTCTGGTGAAAAGGCTGCTTTATTCAGAAGCAAGCAGGGCTCCCTATTCAACAACCTTCAGTTTAGCCCACACAGTCACATGTCCTTAACATCGTACTAACAGTAATAACTAACGCACCCCCCCTCGCACCCAAACATTACTACTCACCCATTATGGCTCTAAAGCCTCCTCTTTTAAACATTAACCTCATTAACTGGTCTTTATATTTAATTTACTGTTTCTTATTTTTAATCACTGAATCTCTATTGTCTTCACATCCAGCCTGTCCCAGCCAGGGCAAGGCTGCCTCCAGTTCCATTTCTTGATAAATTGTTTTCAAACAACTCGCTAATCGCAAACTTCCCCTTTTTCCTCAGGCCTTACCTGTGGTCTCTTTTTCTGCTTACTTCCAGTAAGTAACTGTAAGAAACCGGGTTACTGATTGAGAGGGGTGGAAGCTCTACTCAGTCAATAACCACAGCCCTTGTCAGGGTGAACCACAAAAGTCAGTAAATTAACCTGTGCTTAACCCTTTGGTAGCTTGGCACAAAAACTGTCAGGCTTAACTTAGAGACTAAGGGGTCTATTAATGAAAAAGTGGTGCAGCGCAGCAAGTCACCGTGCTGCGCTGCGTCACTGGGAAAGGGCAGGAATGTGCCATATTTAAGGCAATAATGTGCATTCCTGTCCTTTCTCCTGTGCTGGCACACAATGGACTGCTTAGCGCCAATGCAGGCCCCGTTGCACCATGGTGCAAGGGTGCCTGCGTCACATGCAGGTTTGTTTTTGAGCAGGAATGGACACCTTCCTGCACAAAATCAATCCTGAGAGGCATTTTCCTCTTTCTATGTCTGCTGCAGAATGCAGCAGACATAGAAAGAGGAAAAGACGAGAGGAAATAGTTATTTCACCTCCTTACGCCTGTCCTGGGGAGGCGTATCTTTTTTGCCCATTCCCAGATTTACCTGCTCTTGTAAATCTAGGAATGCGTAAAAATCCATGGAGGTTGCATGGGAACACCCATGCAACTCCCATGGAAAAGACTCCCTGGCGCAGAGTACTGCAACACAGTGATTCGCGCTGTGTTACATTGCTCGAAATTTATGAAGCCGCGCAGGGATATACAAGGTGGCCTTGCATGGCTTCAGAAATCAAATTTTTCTTTTGTGTGGATCTTGCTCCATGTGGCGTGGTCTAAGAGTGACGCAAAAGGGCTCATAAATATGCCCCTAAGTGTAAAGTATTTATGCAACACACAAACAGTAATAAATGAAAACACCCAAAAAATCCCAAGCAATTTTAGAACAATAGAGTACATTTTGATAAATAAAATGATACCAGAGCAACACAAATCCAATCAGTAGAACCAAAGATATGGAATTTAAAAAAAAACCAGTAAATATAGTAACAAAAAGCACAAAGAGTCACTCGCGGTCATCTAGTCGTGATAGACCGACAGAAAGTCACAAGTTCAGGCCAACCACAATGGAGCGTTGGCTGGATACAGGGACCAGGTTAGTCCAGCTGAAAAAAATATTCTTCTCAAAGTCCAGTGCGAAGATTTCCATTTGAAGTAGTGGAGTCCATGAGGAGCAAGGAGAGCATTGCGGATGGTCGCTGCTGTAGCATCAAAGAGCAGGCCTTGCATCACAGATGATCAATGCTGTATTGTGAAGATCCGGTCAGGCATCATGGATAGTCTTGCTAGAGCTTTGCATTGGCTGTCACAGAGGGCTGTCGTGGCTGTATCGCGAAGTGCAAATCTTGAGTTGCTGGCCATTGCTGGTGATCACTGTAGCACGAACAGTCAGGTTCATTGGAGCTTCATGTTGGCGGTCGTCGTGAGTGGCAGAGTCTCGGCACAAACGTGTCTATTCGTGGTTGCAAGGATCCCAAAACTTCAGTATTTCTCCTCTTCTTGAAGACAAGTGAACTCTGATGCCAGATAAGGGTCTAGGACCTGGGGAGACTCTTCTTGGGGATCAGGGGCCACTTTAGCAGAGGCCAGCAAGGCTCAGACAGGTCCAAATGCAAGTTCAAGCAGGTCCAGTTGCAGAAGGTCAGCTGGGCAGTTAAAGGGAGGCCTTTGGAGCTTGTTGTGTCCCTGTTTATCAGAACAGTAGGTCAGCCAACTGACCCTTGGAGTCACTTAGGTTATTCTGGATTGAATGGAGCAGGTCCAGTCTTCCTTCTCAAATAGCAGGACAGTCCTCAAGCAGCATGGTAGTCCTCGGTGGAACAAGGCAGGCCTCAAGCTGCAGGGCTGTCCTCTGTAGAACAAGACAGTCCTCCTTCTGTAATGTCAACATGCCCAGGAGTGTACTGAAGAGTGGCTCTGGAGATCCAATATTTATACCTGGTGCCAACCTTTGAAATGGGGGGATTCCCTATATGAACTCCACATCTGTTTCTGGAAAGTTCTTTCATTCGCTGAAGGCTCCAAGAAGTCAGGGGAGACAAAAAAATAGTGTCAGGTTCTTTTGTGTGTGCAGGAAGCAAAGCCTATTGAGCTGGGTACAGCTCCGCCCCCAACCATCCTGTCCACACCTTATCCGCTTTGTGTCACTGTCTGGAAAGAATACTCAAACTGCAACAGCAGAGCCGTTCAAAGTCATGTGGCCCAGGATACTAGCACAGGGCACAAATGATTAGAACAAGAAAATTTAAACTTTCTAAAAGTGGCATTTTCAGAATTGTGACTTAAACTCTATCTTTACCATTAAAGAGGATTATAAATTACAATTAATTTGAGTCTTAGCAGCATACCTCTTTCTGCTCTCAATCAAAAGTTAGCACTTATTAAATAAGGTAACCCCATGTTAGTCAATGGGAGAGATAGGCCCTACAGTAGTGAAAAACAGCTTTAGGTGTTTTTCACTACCAGGACATGTAAAACTTAAACCCACATATTCTACTATTCAAACACTATGCACCTTGCCCTATGAGTCTTTATGGCCTACCCTTGTGGTAACATATGTGTATTAAAAAGGTAGGTTTAAGCCTGACATAAGGTGTTTTAGCCAGGTCGAAATGGGAGATTAAAACTGAGCAACAGGCTGCTGCAGCAGCAGCCCTGAGACTTGTTTTAAAAGGCTACTTTAGTGGGCGGCACAATGAGTGCTGCAGGCCCACTAGGCGCAGTTAGTTTACAGGCCCTAACTTCGTGTAGTACCATTTACTGGGGACATGCAAGAAAATTAAATGGGCCAATTAGGAGTAAGCCAAATTTATCATGTTTTAGGGAGAAAGCACAAGTTCCTTAGTGCTGGTTAGCAGTGGAAACATGCAGAGAGTCCTAAAGCCCGCAAAAACAAATTCAGCAAACAGGAGGAGTGAAGGCGAAAAGGTTGAGGGAGTACTCGCCGCAGCCTGTGCAGGTAAGAGGAGTGGGGCCGGGTTGGCGGGCATTTGGCAGACGACAATGAGGGAAAATTACATAAATAATTACTTTTCCCTCGTCGTCTGTCGATATCCCTCCCCTCACCTGACTCCATCGCTCTTACCTGTATGGGCCACTCTGGGAATACTATGCCAAGGTTGTCAGCTTTAACAGTTACAATATAAAAACACTCACAACAAATGCCTCTCTACCAGATTCCAAACATGTCCTCTTGCTATGTACCAGTTTGGGAGGCGGGATCATGGTTGCAAATAATCCCTTGCATGCATCCACTAAAACATGGGGATGCGGCAAGCAAATAGCCACCAATGTCCTGGTCAATTGAACTGGCACTCACTTTCCGCAATATCCCCACACAGGATGGCGGGTCACTCCACTCCATGCAGGGCCCTCCGTTATCAGCTAGCCAACAGGAATGAGGGGGTTTATGGGGCAGTAGAATTGCAGCAACCTGTACAATACGGTCACAAAATATTAAGGACTATATTTGATCTGGATGGTGTACCAAAAACCCATTATAACCTTAGCTGTAATTGCCCTTTTGCATGCAAAATATGGTTAAGACAATTCATTTCCTTCTTAGCCAAAAATGTGGAACCATTTATCTCTAACCCACAACAAGACACTTCACTGCTTGGACTTTTGTGCACATTGCAAATTCTATGATTCCTAATGTGCATTTACTGAAGTAGATATCAGAAGTTTGCAAAGTAACTCAATTTATTTAGTACGTATCATTAACAGTAATATTAGCAACCAAAGATCATATATATTGTTTTTTAAGAGGATACACAACTTATAGAAATGTCTTCCTTTTTTCAGATGCCTTTTTTTCACCTGTTGAAAGAAAGGTAGTAGTAACTACAATAGGAATCTGACACTTTCTCCTTCTTCTGTTTCTGTTTTTGCCACCTTTGTGGATTCCAAATGTATGTTTGTTCATGTGTATGTATTTATGGGAAGTTGCAAAGCACAAACCTAGCTACAAAAATATTGACTCAATGGTGGCCTTTAGGCAGATAGCGCCATAGGGCAAAACAAATTTGCCAACCCCTCCCACCTGTCGTCAGTGTGCTGTAAAAATGGGAGGGGCAGGGGAAAGTTGAGGGCGAAAAGAGAAAATATGGCTATAAGAAGAAAATCCAACAAAATGTGGACACAGGTGCCAGTGTTTAACCCACTTTTCTTTGTAGCCAGAGCAGTAGGAGACTTCTGCAGACAGCTTCTTTGCACTCTGAAGGTGAGCTCTCTGACAGTGGGCTCAGCTTGCCCATGCTAAAGACCAGCCCTGAGTGGACAGACTAACAGACTGAGGCCCATATTTATCATAGTGTTTCAACACTAAAGCTAGATTTATCTATCCAAGCAAGGCCACCTTGCGTGGTCCTGCATGGCTAGATAAATCTGGAGTAACGCAAGGCAGCTCAAATTGCTGCCTTGCGTTACTCTGCCCCAGGAAGGGGTTCCATGGGTGGAGCATGGGTGTTCCAATGCATCCACCCATGGATTTTGATGCATTCCCAGTATTACCATTAGTGGTAGACCTGGGAATGTGTTAAAATGCTACACCTCCCCAGGGGAGGTGTAACGAGAAGAAATAGCTTTATTTATTCTCATTATTTCCTCTTTCCATGTGTGTTGCATTCTGCAGCACACATAGAAAGAGGAAAATGCCTCTCGGGATTGATTTTGTGCAGGAAGGTGTCCCTTCCTGCACAAACACAATCCTGCTTACAAGGCAGGCACCCCGGCACCATGGTGCCAAGGTGCCTACGTTGGCACTAGGCAGCCAAAAGTGCACCAGCGCAAGGAAAGAACAGGAATGCGCTGTATGATGTTAAATATGGTGCATTCCTGCCCTTTCATGCAGCGCAGCACAACACAGCAAGTTGGCTTGCTGCTTTGTGCTGGGTGAAAGTATGATAAATATGCCCCAGACGCTATAGTTTACCATGCACACTGTTCCATGTCGTCTCTTACCATGGGTCTAATATTGGAGCCAAAAATATAGGGCCCGATTCACAGAAGTAATCTGAGACGAAAGTCTAACTTTACGACTTTCGGTATTCACAAAGGGCATTTACGAGTAGTAAAGTTAGACTTTTGGTCAAAGTTTGGACAAAAGTCTAACTTAGACCAAAAGTCTAACTTTACTACTACTAAAGTAAAACCTTTGGTCTAAACTTAGACCAAAAGTCTAACTTTAGTAGTCGTAAAGTTAGACTTTTGGTCTAAACTTAGACCAAAAGTCTAACTTTACTACTCATAAATACCCTTTGTGAATATCAAAAGTCGTAAAGTTAGACTTTCATCTCAGATTACTTCTGTGAATCGGGCCCATAGCTACTAGTAGAAACATAGCGCCATGTCAGTCCTTTTCAACTCTAGCAGCTTTTTACAAGTGACAGAGGCCTCCTGTAAAGGGGCTGATGGTCACTTTACATCTGTGCTGCCTCCACATTTCTAACAGGCTAGGTATCAGTTGTGGTCCACAAGAACGATGTGGTTTAGAGAGGCTCCTGCTAAAGGGTGTCAGCAATTAGTTGCAGGTCAGGCCGCTAACCCCATTTTTTTCCGATACTACCCAAACCAAGACACAGTTCTATAATGGCTGTGATGAAAAAGAAAAACTTACCACCTCCTCTTTGATCACAGATCATTGGGCGTCTCCTTTGTTTTTCAGGAATGCTGTGATGCAGGTTGACTTCTACAGTGGGCAGATAACACAAATCGGAGGGTTATGAAGCCATTCCTCCTTTTCTCCACCCATAAGAACATCCTACCCCAGTACCTGGGGAATTAAAGAGGCATCCAGAAAGGTCCTCGTTGCCCTTGCAATCTACCTTCAGATTAGGAGCATGCATGTTAACATCATCGCCATAAAACTTTATTTCAGTCGCAGACCACAAAAGTACAAAACAGTGCATACCATACAAGGCAATTAAAAAGCCAAGCAAAATACATTAATAACCTGTTAAAACTATCTATCAGGGCATAATCTCAAATTTATTAGATGAGTTGAAAAAACATGAGTGTACAAGTAGGCTTGAGTCAATAAAAGCCTATGCCTGTTCCAAAATTGGATGGCATGACCCGCTAAGCTGGCTTGGTTCTAAGGTTATGGACACTCAAGGCCAGTTGGATGATGTCAAGGAAGCATAAAACATAAACAGCTGGGCTAATTAAAAGAAGAAAGAGAAAAGTACTTAGGGAATAAAGAATAAAATCATGTGCAACAGACTCATACTTTCAGTAAAATCCTTCTAATTACCCAGAAATGTCCCAGAAACTTTGCAACAGAGCAAACAATTGCCTGACTGGAGTCTGATCTTAGAATGTGGAGGGCTTCGCCGTTGCAACGTGTGCCCAATTGCTTTCATATTGGCCTCAGCCATTTTCTTCTTGGGCGGGAATACTTAGGACAGACAACAAATAAATGGGCAATAGATTCTATTGCAGTGTTGCAGCTGGGGCAAAGTAAAGAGGTAATAGATGACTGCCACCAGAAAGCAGTAAACGAGTTCAGCGAGAGGGAATTAAACCTGAACTGCATGTAGAGTTTCCTGTCCTGTGGTACAGTAATAATCTCTAGATAAGGTTCATACGAACCAGTCAGTTTAAAGTTCATGAACTCCGTAGTTAGGTGTCCCCAGGATGAGCTAGTGAGCGAGCCCTGTACCACCGAATCCCAATAAAGCTTCTTGATCGCATCTTTGCTGGAAAGCGATGATGGATCCTTGGCGTCCCAGTGGCCTTCTAATCCTATTGCACTTAGCAGGGATTTCACACTATGAATCCAGCCTATCATCTTGCAAAGATCAAGTGTGCTAACTTCCTTAAGGGCAGCAGCATTCGGAGAAACTCTGGGGTGGACATTATGCGTCACCAAAACAGTAAAGGGCGTAGCTTAGTGTAGTGGTATTGTCCAATGCATAGAGGTGACATAGTAGACGTAGCATGAAGATACTACACTTAGCCTTCTCAATAATAGAGGTTCTACCCAAGTCCAGCCTTAGCGGGTGAAGTGGTGTGCTCTGTGGTAGCGAAACCATGGACCTAAGGAACTTGTTCTTGGAAGTCAGGAGGCCATCCATCTTTTCAAAGCCCCACAGTTTGGCTCCATAGAGGGCGGAGCCTACTGCTTTGTGTCATATATCTGGAGTGGGCCTGCCACCAGTTTGCTAAAGGAGCTGCTGTGTTCTTTGATCAGAACCCCTACTGTTTGCCTGTGCTTAAGGGTCTGCTTAGCAACATGGGGCTTCTATGACACGTCTTCTGAGAGAGTGATGCCCAGGTAGTCAAAGTTGCTCACCCTCTCCAAGGGATGCATGTTAACAAGCCAGATTCAGATGGGAGACTCCTGATTTAGCTGCTTCTCGCCTGAAATTGTATTCACTTCATTGGAAGTCAACAGCGAATGTAAAGTCCCCCAATTTATTCTTCAAATTCTCTTTCGTTCCTCTTCCCAAACGTTGACAAGTATGTAAAAACCATCAAGGATATAAGTGGATAAGTCTTTTTAAGGCAATGGGGTGTGGGACACACCTCAGTCGATTAAACCAATTAAACAGCTCTTGGACAATAATGATAATGAGCATCCTTCATCATCCAAAACCCATTCAGATGGACAGAAGAGAGGCTCCTGAGGCATCATCCTAGAAATGGCCCTGTCTATGTGCATAGGAAGGAGTATGGTGGGGAATGTGTAAACTAGATTACTAGATACATGCAGTCGGGCACTCAAGGCTTGGGGAACACAACTGTACAGCTGCATTAAAACGGGAAGCTCCTTTTGAAACTGTCTAACAAGCAGTAGCGCATGGTATCGAGTGTTAATAAGAATGACTGGGTTTTTTTAAAATAAGAGATTCCTTTCTTCCCTGTAAAGCCAAATAGAAGAAATTAAATAAAGAAGAGTCATAGATGGCTGAGTAACCCATATCACAACGGAAGGCACCCAGCGACCCGTAAAAGGAAGCGAATAAATCTCTGAAATGCTTGTAAGCATAACATTGATGGGAAAGGCACTGATGTAAGTCGTTGGAAACGATTGGAGGGCTTATCAGTCCCCATCACTATATCCCAAAACTAGAGGATTTTAAACTTTGTGGGATATTCTGTACTTTGGCCGCAACAAGTGCCTTGACATAAACGGAGCAGACTGCCCAAAGATTTGGAGAAATATTAGAACATAGTGCTGAAGTGTTATGGTGGGGAGAAAATGTTATACCCCTAATCAGCAGGAATACTTTATTCATAAGGCATATACTACATTACTTTATTTTCGAGAGGGACATAAAAATTGTCATTCCTGAAGAAGGTGGCTTATCAATATTTTGTCCACCGAAACCCGTCGACGCTTCTATTTTTCTAGTTAAATTCGAGGAACTGTGGAGTCTAAAGATAACAGAATTTACAGACTTGGACAATATGGATTCAATCGAATTAACATATTTATGATGATAGATGTTTGTCACTCTGCTTGTCTCTCGTTTTAATAGCTGTTGGATTGTTTTTTTAGACAATTGGATATTAACTATTGGATTATTTTTAACTTTTGAATATTATTGTGGTTAGGAATTGTGCTTTATATGATTTTAATTATTTTTCAATAAATGTGCATTGATATATATAGAATTTTATTTTAATTGTTTTTTTGGGTCCTGTTTTAAAAACTTGTTGAAGATATTTGAAGATTGCATAAGTGAATGAGTGTATGATGTGTATGATGTGATTAAGGATATAAAGTCATCCAAGAGAAATTGTTTTTGAAGACCTTTATAGATGGCTGAGCACAGGACACTTTCTCTCTGATATCCCATTTCCCATTCCCACGAGGTATTCTGAGTCTTCATCAATTTTCTATCTAGCGGTCTCAGAATATTGTACTGGTGAATATGAAGACAGTTCTTGGTATTGATTGTTGCAATCCGGCGGAAATGTATTGAGAGTATACAGAATCTTGACATTACTTAGCCCATATGCTTGGTCCATTTCAGTAAATACAAATTCTGCTTCTCTTCATACAAATACCTTAAGAATATATGTAAAAGCAAATAAAACAACACTTTTTGTAGTTTAAGTGCAAAAAGCTGTCAATAGTAAGATCAGTTTGCATTGCTTTTTCTTTTCCAGATTTCACTTGTAGATAGCTAAATTGTACATCATGGGTCTCCACTTATCTATATTTATCCTCTAAAAATTTGGTATGGTTGTTTTAAAAAACAAAATCAGATTTTTGATTGCTGTTTTTGAACATCAAAGAATTTAATCACTCACTTGTGTGCCTTGAACATTAGTATGGCCCATATTTATCAAAATTTAAAGCAGCCCAGCAAGTCACCTTGCTGCGCTGCATTACAGGGAAAGGGCAGGAATGTGTTGTAATTCACATTATCGTGTGCATTCCTGTCTTTTCCGAGTGCCGGCGCACAGTGAACTGTCTAGCACCAACGCTGGCACTATTGCACCATGGTGCATGGGTGCCTGTGTGTTTCTGTCTGGAAGGTGCACCTTCCTGTACAAAAATAATCCCCTGAGGCATTTTTCTCTTTCTGTGTGCTGCAGAATGCAGCACACATATAAAGAGGAAAAAACAAGGACTCATTACATCTCACCTAGGAAGGCGCAGCATTTTGGCGCATTCCCTTTTCTACCAGTAATGGTAAATCTGGAAATGCGTTGAAATCCATGGGTTTTGCGTGGGAAAACCCATGCACCACGCATGGAACTCCTACCTGGGGCAGAGTAGTGCAACGCAGTGATTTGCACTGTGTTGCAGTACTCTAGATTTATGAAGCCACTTAGGGCCATGCAAGGGGGGTCTTGCGTTGCTTGATAACTTGCATCTTACGGGTTGCGTTGCTTTTGCAGCACGTTGTGTTGTGCAAAAGTGACACAACCCCTTGATAAATATGGCCCTATATATTTTGCATCAAACATTTCTAGTGTTCAGGCCCAAGAGCACGTCTGTGTCAACCTTTAAAGTTTTTTGAAACCTGAATCACTTAATTACTAAGAACCTCTTTCTGCCTTCTGAAAACCTTACTTCACCCAACTTGTTTGTTTTGATGCAACTTCAGTAATATCAAGGATATATTTCTTATATTGCTACACATACAGGACACCTCCCAATCTGGCTTCCGTAGCAACCACAGCACAGAGACTGCACTCCTTGCCACCACCGATGACATCCACACCCTCCTCTACCAGGGCGAAATCGCAGCCCTCGTCCTACTAAACCTTTTGCCCATCTTTGACACTGCACCCTAATCACAAGACTCCACAATGCCGGCATCCACAACAAGGCTTTGGACTGGATCCACTCCTTCTTCACCGGCCGAACCTAGCGAGTCAGACTACCACCGTTCCTCTCAGAACCCACAGAGATCAGCTGTGGAGTACCCCAGGGTTCCTCCCTGAGTACCACCCTCTGTAACATCTACATGGCCCCCCTCGCAGCCATTTTCGGCAGCCACTGACTTAACATCATCTCCTACGCCAATGACACCCAGCTGATCCTCTCCCTCACCAATGAACCCACAACCGCCAGAACCAACTTCTACCATGGAATGAAGGCTGTTGCTACCTGGATGAAAGACAGCTGCCTCAAGCTCAACTGAAGCCTGAAGTACTTATCCTGGGACCCACCCCTTCAGCCTGGGATGACTCCTGGTGGCCAGCCACTCTGGGATCTCCCCCCACCCCGATGTACCACGCATGCAACCTCGGCATCATACTGGACTCATCACTCACTATGAACTGCCAAATTAACTCAGTTTCCTCAGCCTGCTTCCACATGCTCTGCCTGCTTCGAAAGACATCCAGATGGATCCCCACAGAATCCAGAAAGGTGGTCACCCACACACTCATCACCAACAGACTTGACTACTCTACATCAGTATCACCCAGAAACAGCTCAAGAAACTACAGAACGTACGAAACGTCAGAGACACGCTGGTCCTCGACATCCCCCACCACAGCCACATCACCCAACACCACTGACAACTCCACTGGCTCCCAGTCAACAAGAGAGCTACTTTCAAGCTCCTCACTCACACCTACAAAGCTCTACATGACAAAGGACCAGCATACCTGAATGACCACCTCACATTCCACGCACCCTCCAGACTACTCCGACCCTCCCAACTCACCCTCGCCTCCGTCCCCAGGATCCAAAAGATCAAAACCAGAGGAAGGGGGTTCTCCTACCTTGCCGCCAATACCTGGAACACCCTGCCCCTCCACCTCAGGCAATCCGTGTTGCTTACCCAATTCAGGAAGGATCTCAAGACCTAGCTCTTCGAATGATCCTCCACCCAGTCCAACCAGCAGCCCCCAGTGCCTTGAGTCCGTCACGGGTGAGTAGCCACACTTTACAAGTCCCTGATTGGTTGTTTGGCATCTCCTAAAACAGTAGTTGCCCACATCTTTAGAAATCCTGTCCTCCACTAAATGTATTTATTCATCTTCCAGGGACCCTATCATGTACAGGGCGCACTTTCCCTGTTTGTGCCCGGTGCACCTTAAAACAGGTGCGTTGGGCGCAAACAGGGAAAGTGAGCCCTTTTACATTGAATGCGCAGCCCCCAGGGCAGCCGCAAACTTGTGCTGTCCTGAGGGCAGCCCATTCATGTGAAATATGGATAGGTTCTGTGTTTCACTGTGCAGGCGGCAACCCACCTGCACTTTTAAGGGGGATGAGTGACTTCACCTGCCTGCAAGGGGATGTCCACGGGAGCCCCTTGGCCACCTGCAGAGGGCTGCCATCAGGGGGCGCACTGACAGTGCACCACCTTTTAGGTGGGGCATTGTTAGTGCGCCTCCTGACAGCTTCTTTGCCTCTGCGCCTGCATCTGTAATAGGGCGCGGGCGCAAAATCAAAGGGATTCCCTCATTTCCATAGGGCTGCGCTCCCATGCAAATGAGGGAACAACCTCTGATGATAGCACTGGTGGGTTATGTGGGCTATCGGTATTACAGTAGGGGATGCACATGAGTCTGCGACCACTTCTGTAATACCGCAGTGCTCTGGGGGCGTGCAAAGCGAGCGCAAACACCTGTTGCGCACATGGGGCACTTTCATAATATGGCCGCAGGTATGGTATCCAAGATCTGTGAGATAAGGGGTAAAGAGGTCCCGATCCCTTACTGGCCGTTATTGAGCAGACTCTTGTTGCAATACTTGCCCTTGACAGGGGGAAACCCCTAACCCCCTAATAAATAGACGAGATTCAAAGTGGTTGTCAGGGTAAGACTGAGTTTTCGTACTCTTTCAGGAAAGAATTCCAATCAAACAAGGATTCATTTTGATGGTTATTTATATAGGTGTTGTCACTCTATCCGTGAGAGTGAGTGGGAGACAACACATTTGCAGATCGAGATTGAACAGACCGGCATTACGCCCGTTATTACGAGAAAATTCAGGATCTTCCTTCACAGATGACTTTATTTTTTCTATGATTTCGCAACGCCCTGATGAAGCCCCAGGCTGGTTGGCCATGTAAAGGGGTGAAACACGTGTTGGCTGTTAGTTTGTCTCTCACTCACTCTCACGGATAGAGTGACAACACCTATATAAATAACCATCAAAATGAATCCTTGTTTGATTGGAATTCTTTCCTGAAAGAGTACGAAAGCTCAGTCTTGCCCTGACAACCACTTTGAATGGTATGCAAGATGTTGCCATTGTACGTCTGACCTTTGTTTATTTTATTGATTTATTTACTTATTTATTCTTATTTATATTTGTATTTGTATTGAATTCAGAAACAGAGCATACTTATATTTGCAGAGCATAATTATATAATGTGTTTGTGTCAAAAACACACAAACATAGGCATACAGCATAAAATCAAAAGATCTACAATACTCAAATTCTAATTTTGCAAATTAAAGTAAATTTCTTTTACTAAAACATTAAGAAAACTCCTCCACTCCTCCACTTATTTTGAAGGCTTTTCTTTCTAGAGCCCTTAGAGCTAGTAATGACTTTAGAAAACTGAAGTCAATATTTTTGATTTAACATCAGATGCATTTGGAAAATCTAATGTAGTCATTGATCTACATGTTTCTAGCATCAGAGTTTGTTTTACAAACCGTAATGTTTAAAAACATGTTCCCAAAAACATCTAACCATAATACATTCCTATGTGTTTCAGATCTCTAGAGTCCTTTTGGCAATTTCAACAACAGCTTCCAGATTTATTGGTCACTTTAAAAATTTGGGGTAGGAATGTCCCCTGCATGGCGTAAGTTGTGTTTCCCTTGCTGTGAGTGCATAACTGCTTGTATCTGGAATTCAGATTTTTGTCCTAATGTCACTCTAATCCAAAGTCTTTGCAGAGGCCTTGGCCAGTCTCTTGACATGAGTGAGATCCTGGACCTGTCCTGTGATCTGGAAGAGTGCGATAAGTATGCCTTCTTTCAACCAACAGTGGATTATTGAATCTGTTGAGTTGAGGACATAGAGCGGTGGTGGCAGCATATAGTGTTTTATGATTTCATAGTTGTGAGTAGATCTTTTTATCTATGTCACTTAAGTGGATGCCTAATTGTCCATTCATTTTGCAACTATGCGCTTACCCAGATATTGACAGTAACATCCCAAATATATGTGTGCATGTTTTATGCATGTGACCTGCGTGGTACACACATGGTGTGCGTAAGTGATCCAAAGTAATCGAGGCCTGTGGGCTCCATTTTGTATGCCTCAAGCCTGACTTGCTGCACAAGATGGAGGAGAGATTATTTTTTACAGAGAGTGGAAGTGCAGTGCTCACCATCCTGAACATGGAAGGAGGAGACATACACACTGATGTAAGGGAAGAGGAGATAAGACTCCATTAGAATTTCAATTAGGAATTTGGCTGAGCAAGGAACTGCTGATTAGTCTTTCTGAAGCACTGTCATTTGGTAGATAGTGGGGATAAAGCATGGGATTGTAGACTGTACTATGCAAAGTGAAAAGAAGCCAGGCTTTTGTCTTTCACTGATCACAGTTTAGCTTCTGACAACTAGGTGCAGGAACCTCACATCTGCCTTTACTGTGAGCACTCTAGTCTAGAGACAACTCTGCTCTGCAAAGCATCACTTTACACATAGCCTGTGTGTTGAACTTGGCACTTTCTGCAGGGTCATCCCCAAACTTTTTGTGTTCACCCTCCTGCTTTCTGAACCCATTTTTGTTGACTTTTAGGACTCTGAATTCTCTCCCTTAAACATGATAGAATTGGCTTACACCCAATTGTCGCATTCAATTTATTTGTAAGTCTCTAGTAAGGTGGTACTACTTGTACCCAGGACCTGAAAATTAAATGCTACTAGTGGGCCTTCCTGACTCCTCATTGGAATCCGGAAGCGGAAGTGAAGCGCAGAATCTCTCTCTCTCTGCGGCAGGCTGGTGGTCTGAGGGTTGAATACCGTGGTCGCGATTACAGTGGAGTGAGCTTGGGCGGCCGTGACAGGCAAGAGAAGGCAGTGGTGCGATGTAGTGAAGGTGGGTGATAGCCGCCGCACCACAGTTTGCTTGTGAGCGCTGTGCACGCCCCTGCTCCCTGCGCCCCTGCAGCGACCACGCTTTCAACTGCTTCTTACCCACGCAGCCCTGCCGTTTCCAACCTGCATCTCCAACCGGCTGCTGATTGGTAGTCGCCGTGCAGCTGCTGCTGCTGCTCCCCTCTGAGTAAGCCATTGGGCGGACTATTGTGGCCCTGCAGTTAGCAGCTACCCGCTCCCGCAGTCAGTTATTCACGGCCACTGCGCATAGTTCTTCACCATCCCATCCTCCCTCTGAGCAAGTCAAAGCCAAGAGCAAAAGTCAACTGTACCAGCTGCACCAGCGGGTAGAGGGGAAGTGTGGCAGCCATAGTCGGCTGCTGCCAAGTGCGTGCCCCGATCCTTCCCGCAGAAATGGCCCCGCTGCTGCTGGGTGTGGCTTGCGGGAGTCGGAGGCCCCACTTACTGTGCAGTCTAGAGCTTGTGTTTCTGGTCCCCAGGCTCTTCAAGCTCCTTAAGCTCTTGGAAAGCTCTCTGCAAGTTCAGCACACTCTCGCCCTGGGGACCTCTCCCTCTTTACTCTGTCCTTCCACTTCCCAGTGCCTGACGACAGCAGTTGGCAACAATTTGAGTGAGCGGGTCAGCTAGGAGTGAACCGCTTCTCTGATAGCTGATTGCTGCCCCAGCTCCTGCTCCAGCACCAGCATTGTCTCCAACACCAGTATTGCAACTGCTTCTCTGATAGCTGATTGCTGCCCCAGCTCCCGCTTCAGCACCAGCATTGTCTCCAACACCAGTATTGTCACCGACGTCGACCCGATCCGACCTGACCCAAGGTAAACAAGGAGCAGGCCAAGGCAGGAACAAGAAGATCAGGAAGAACAGGAAGAACAAGAAGGCATCAGACCCAAGAGTACCAGTCAAGAGAACCAAGGAGGGAGGCCTCGCCTTGCATTCAGAAAAGAAAAAGATCAACAAAGGCCCACCAAGGCCCAACAAAAGTACTGAGTGCCTACTAGGAACACCGACGTCAATTTTGAGTGAAAGGGGCCACAATGCGCTCAGAAAAAAATAGAGCAGCGCAGGGGTAAAAGTGACAAAACAAGAGATTAAGGCAAGACTCCCTCAAGCGGGAGTCTTCCTCCGATTCAGTGATGATGATACGAATGAGAAGAAATCCCCCCATGAAGCCGCTCCCGTGAAAAAAGCAAGGACAGCCAAAAAGAAAAGGAGGGGTACAAGATAACAGATTTCTTAATAACAAAAAGACTAGTTAATCCAAAAAAAGAAAGTACAAATAGCATCAGTCTCTCATCTCAGACAGAAACAACAAAACAACAACCCAAAGAGATCTTGCATCGCTCTTGCAATCTGACCATGAAACTGTAGTAGGCCAACAACAAGAACGTGCCGATGCTCTCAGAAAGATTGGACAGGACCAAGGAGGTCACGGGACTCAGTAGATGAGACAGTCTGGAAAATACCAGGTATAACAAACACAACAAATAAACTCACAACTGAAACTGAAGTCTACAACCAAATTTCATGCCTCTCTCTTTTTTCGTCAAATCTCAGTTGTTGTGAAGAGCAGGAACAAATAGCAGCTCAGTTCAGCAACGGAAGCCATCAAGACCTCCAGAACAGGGGATAGCTCTGGAACAATAGAATTATCAGAAACTACAACTCCTTCACATAACATGGGTACACAAAGGCTTGACTATCCACGGACTTCCTCTGTAACTTCGCTCAAAGCTGCTGGAACAATTTTGCATACTAAAACAACAGGGCCAGATCTGAGTGAGGTAGGAGGCATCTTTAATACGGATAAAAATACACCAATCAACAAGAATACATCCATATTAACAAAGGCATTGGAAAGTGAAAATAATTTGTTCTTGCTTGAGGACCAATACTTACCACCAAATAGCGAACAGTCCCCCCCAAAAAAGTACAATATTAAAGATGCAGGTGATATAGTTTCATCCAGTACATGGGGTGTTTTATTATCAACACTGGACTCAATCTTGGTACCAGTTTCCCACCAAGCAGACAAACACGACCTCCAAGTGGATCTTCTAAATATTATGGCTACCTACATAGTAGGAATAGACAAAAAGTTACAGACACTTAACGATCTGATCATGAGAGCCCAACAGTATAAGTACACACAGCAAGTCAACTGCCATTGTTTAACGATAGGCGAAAACCCGCAAAGTCTAACATAAACCTTGATGGATATATTGATGGAAATAAGAGCACAAGCAGCAAGATCATATTCAGGACAAAGAGTCCACGAACACGAATAAATCACTCACAAATATACAAAAATTTCAGTAGAAAAGCCTCAAATAAAGGTGAACCATCCTTCAACCAACCAAACCTCTTCCGTGGAAAATCCCCTATCAACTGAGATAACAGACAGCTCCTTTGACAGACAAGTCAAGGACAACCGTGCTTCAAATAACAAAATTTCTTCCGTGGAAAATCCTCAATTAATCGAGACAGTAGACAGCTCCTTTGACAGACAAGTCAACCAACCAGCCAGCAGTAGAATCAAGGAAAACTGAGAAAGACGGAGAAGACGGAGAAAGTAGAAGTAAAGCTGTCGGTCTCAAAAAAGCAAAAATAGAGATCAAGAAAAATGCGTAACAAAGAGAAATTAGCTCAACAAAAGAAAATATGGCAATTATTCTCTCAACATAAGAACGAAAAGACATCTACTCAGGAGAACGCAAATAAAAAGGATTCAGACCCAGTAATTGAACAGGGAAGCCCAGAAATAGATTTTAAAAGGAAAGAGAATACAACAGACCCACTCCACTCATTCAAAGTCAAAGATTGACATAGCTGGACAACAGCCACTAAGAGCCCGTTTCCAACAAACAAAACTCAAGGGCACCCACGGCTCCGGACCCTCCACATCAAAGTCAGGTAGAAAAAAACCTGCTCGAGGCTTAAGTTCGAAGGAACTTAACGAACAGGGAAACTACATATGAGGATCCGAAACAGAGATGCTTCCACGATCAGCAAGGAGATGGCATATGGCCAGTTCAAGAGCAATACACTAATTGGGTCTTGAAAGACTGCAGGCTTCAAAATTTTATCCATCCATCTCAGAAGTTCGATCAAGATTTTAAGTTCACAACAAATGGAAACCACTTAAATAAGCTAGTGTTACTCCCCAATTACATCTCAAGAGGGAATTTTGACATCTTAAACAGAGGTACGATTATTAAACTGATAAAGGAAATAAGGGATATAGCCCATATTGAAACCACCAACTTATCAGTTGAATTTAAACCTCATCCTTTTCCGAATAACAGAGGCTAGAGTGACAAACTGGTCCTCATCAGAAATAGTAGATCACATCATGATACATCAGCAAAGGTTCAAGAACTGGGTGATTGAACTACAAATGATTGATGTTCCATGCTACCCCGGCCCTCTTCTTCCTATAAAACAAAGAGGGGGATCGGTCCTAAGGGATGCCATCGGTGACAGAACCTATCAAAAAGAATTTGAGAACCTAAAAATAATCAAGCCCCTAAGCATGGCCACCAAGAAGGGAACGCACAAGAATATAACAAAACTAACTGGGTGACAGAAGAAGAAAGGACGGGGTCACTGAAACACCACACCTACACGCAATCCTGACAACATGTGTAAAAGCCCACAAGAAGCTCCTGGAACACACATGGGTTAGAAACTCTTTTAGAAAACAGCAAAGCTATGGATTTCGTCTTAAATTACGATACCATTTTGACCCAAGAAACTTAGGGGCATATTCTCAAGGACTTATCGCCGAGTTATCGGCACGTTAGCGCAGCAAAAGTGGCAAAAGAATTATCACCCCATTCCCAAGCTGGTGCAAACTGCCCACATCGCCAGTTTACCAGCGATAGCTGCCGCTAAAAACATCACCACGGATGAGACAGACAACTAACGCTAATGATATGCAGAGTAGGCGTTCCCGTGCAAAAACACACAAAAACACCACTTCGCGATATTCTCAACTTCCAGCCAGATCTGCGATGCGAACCAAAAACAGGCGATAAGGCGCGTTAGCAGCAGGGATTTAACACCCGCCTTTTACTGGTGTTAAGCAGGATGACAAACTGCAGTAGAAAGGGAGCCCAGCCCAGAGCCACATCTGAAGACCAACAGATGCCATGGAGACACTGATCATGCAGCTCGGAGACCCAAGAGGGCCACAACACGCACCGCCACCACCCCCAGCCCCCCCTGGACCCCCCCCTACTACCACCGAGGCAGCGCAGAACAGGACAGCCGACGTTCCGAAAACGGCATGGCCCCTCAGCCACACAATAGCAGAATGTGGGGAGAGGTGGGAACCAAGTATGTGTGAAGGAGGCAAGTCACCCATGAATAAGAATGCACACAATGCCAAGTGTGGCGGTGATGTGCTGGACAGACCTCAGTATGCAGAGCACAGACCTATCCATATGGACATATACTGCAGGTGTTTGCAGTGTCGTGGACAGTGGACGCAACCATGTTACCTCAGGCAGTAGGGAAGACCTCGGCCATGTAGCTGTGCCGTCCCCCCCTGTAAGCGTAAGCAGAGTGGGCTTGTCTGGCGTACGCCAGCCCAGCGTAAGAGTGTGAATAAATAGGCCAGGGCTCTGGGCGTGGTTCACTTCCGGGATGGCCAACGCGTCTGCAGGGCGGCGCCCCTCACCCTGCCACGAGTCCGCCGCCGTGACCGCCAGCCTCCTCAGCCGAACGCTGGCTTCCGTGACATAGGCCCCCAGCACACCCAGCACCACGGAGTTATGTGTGTGCTGGATACTGCCTCCGGCCTACACTGCGGTCAGCAGGGCTCACAATTCAAATCGAGTCGCGATTGCAGATGACGCAGTCCAGTAGGCAACAGACATTGCCACCAGTGCGGCCTGCCTGGACCACGCATCATCGCTGGCTGCGCACCCCCTGAGCGCCACAGGTTTCACTAACTCTGTGCACCACAAGTCAACGCCACGTAGCTGTGGGCCCTTGCTGACCTCTGCCTCCGGCCTACACTGCGGTCAGCAGGGCTCATAATTCAGATCGAGTCGCGATTGCAGATGACGCAGTCCAGTAGGCAACAGACATTGCCACCAGTGCGGCCCGCCCGGACCACGCATCATCGCCGGCTGCGCACCCCCTGAGCGCCACAGGTGCCACTAACTCTGTGCACCACAAGTCAACACCACGTGGCCATATTGAGGCAGAATTCAATAGGCAAAAGACATTGCTCCCAGTGCGGCCTGCCCAGACCACGCATCATCGCCGGCTGCGCACCCCCTGAGCGCCACAGGTGACACTAACTGTGCACCACAGCTCATGGACCCTTTATGATTGAGTCACGTGCTGTGGACTGCGGACGCAACAATGTCTCCTCAGGCAGTGTGGAAGACCTGGGACGATGATGATGAAGATGAGGCAGGTGTAACACACCCCACTGCAGCTGCGGCAGGAATATCCCGAAGGGACACAATCATTGACAATTTCTTCACATGAGCACGCCCAGCTCTGGTGCCACTATCTCAGTGCACCACAAGTCATGGCCCCTTCTGATTGAATATTGGGTGACCTCTGTACTTGCTCCGGCTACCTCCATGGTGCTTCGCAGTTGTTAGTGTTATGTTGGTGTATTCTGTTTCCGCATTAATAGTGATCACTGTTCAAGTTGTTGCCAGCACCAACCACTCAATGAGGGCTGGCTCACACTCACCCCACACCCATCCAGCACAGGCGTCACTGGATATGTGATCCTGGTAATAAAAAGGGGCCGGGCGCACGTGCCCGTAGCCAGTTCCACTATCTATCCAGGTGTGTCCGTGTGGTCATTATGCATGAATGATGGCCCCGGGCCCTACCACATTACATTGTGCTGTGGACGGCGGACGCAACCATGTCACCTCAGGCAGTGGGTAATAGCTTGGACATGTAGCTAAGTCGTCCCCCCCTGTAAGCGACAATGTTGCAATGTAGCATGCTCCTGGAGTGCGGGCTCGCACGAATGGAGTAATGAAGGAGCGCAAGACCGCTCGGGGTCCAGGATCATACATGCCAAGTGTTGTGTGTAACTGTATTGCCGCAGCATGAGCAAAATGCCCAGCCACATTAGCAGCGCCAGTTCAGCCAGGCATGTACTCTACATCTGTGTCCGCCCTATCCTTTACATAGGCCTACACTCACGTGGCCCACCACCTTCAACAGCCAACATCACAGTGTCGTTGTCAGGTTTGTGGACATGCACAGACAGGCATGACAATACTGTGCCGTAGGAGTGCAAGTGATGCAATCGCGCAGTGCACATAAGTAAATGGGTACGGGGAGGGAGGAGCAGATGTGAGGCAACGTAACACACAGAGATGCCGCTCATATGCCACATGCAAGTCATGTCAATAATTAATCACAAAGTCCCACTCATCCCACCCCACCCCCAACAAGCCACTTCACATCCCATGAATGCAAGCAGATTACAAACTTACACTAGGGATGAAAGCTCCTTTGTCTGAACTATCAGGCGGAAGCACATCTGCACCTCCGTCCTCGGAATTGCATGTGCCCGGCACCCCCTGACAGATACCATAGCAGCTGATGACGACTCCCACACTACGCACAGCCCGACGAAAGACCAACGTATACACACCCCACACACAGAAGTCCTTGCTCGAAGTTATCCTGCATGGAATGGCCTTCACACTTACTCCCACAACATTCCAGGCGTACAACCGGTGCACACTATAGCAACTCATTGATACGAGATGTGGCATTTCATCCACAGAACTGGCGCAGGTCAGAACAGTGCCGCTTCAACAAGAGCCACTAACGCAATGGCCGAACATCCCGGACACATGCACAACCCCTGTCACGTGGAACTGTACCGTGCACGAATGCTGCATTCACTGGGGGCACTGCCATTGGCACTGCTGCGGATCTGTTACCGGCTAAGCTTCCGCCTTGCAAACGTCACCTGCATTCAGCCTGTGTTGCATTGTCGATTGTGCATGTTCGAGCGGTCCATCGATGTCTGCCTATCCAACAGGACGGTAGCTGAACTGGATTTTGACGTGTGTGCGTCCCCTGTTGGCCCACGACCAGGAGTGTCACTGTGATACCCGTTTATGGGATGCCTTGATACTTGGCATACATGCTGGCAGCTGGACCTGGGAGATTGCACAAATCCTCGTGTGCAGTGACCACATTGAACCGCTCCCATATTGGGCTGTGGTGCTAATTGGTGAAAGGGGGTGGACGCAGCACATCTGTCCGGACCTGCTAATGGATCGCCTTGCCGTCCTGTTTGATGAAGTCGACTCCGACCTCATGTTGGAAATGTTAGCCTACGAAGCTGCAATCGCTTTCATGGACGAGTAACTACGTACCTGAAGCCACAACTGATTGGAACACATTGCACATGTCCCGACACCTTGTTGCATCTTGGAGATCTGGTCACATATCCCACGACAACAGTGGACATGGCTGCACTCGCCTGGACTCCGAAAACATGAGCGGACAACAACGCGTGTTAACACACACCTGTGAAAGGTGAGGCACTCCCCCGGAGTGGACAGCGGCGCTTGGCAAGGTTCCTCATTCTGACATACTGCTGCATTGGTCTGCATGTTGTGGCACTTATCTTGCCAGTACTGACACGCATATGCTAATAAAGTCTACGCAGCTTCACTTGTATTCAACTGTGATGAGTGTTGATTTGAATGACAATGTGTCTCTCAATGCCTATCTGGGTCACGGCCATACATGCGCATTGATAGCATTACCCAGGGAGTGCCTCTTTTGGGGAACCACGGTCCCTACATTCATCCATACTTTCATTCTTAAATGGTCATGGCCATGACACATCAGTGTGAATTGGGATGTTTTATTCACATTCAGTGGATTGTTGAAGCTGGGCCAGTACAGGGCCATGCAAACCCCACTTTACATTGTTGCCCGTGGAGGGACAGCCAGAGTCCTTTCGGGATTGACAAGTTCATAGGGAGTGGAACACTACAGTCCGCAGTGTGATTGTTGTGTCATTGGTAACCACACCAAATATGGCAGTCCATGTCGAGGTCCAAGGTGAGTGTTGCTCGATGTATGGGGGGACAGTGGGAGGTGTTATTCAAGGACATGATGCAGAGGGCAGAACCAAGCTGAGCACGGCCATATGGCGGAGATGAATGCTAACACTTTATTCTAGCCACAAAGCCATATTGATCGTCATCTTCGTCCTCTGATGTGTCAGGTGCCTCACATGCGGGTGGTGGTGTTCTGTCTGCATCACTGTGTGGCAGTGACACATCAGGGGACGGAGGTGGGAAATCTGCTGCACTGTGTGGCACTGACACTTCAGGGGGAGGAGATATGGATGTAGTAGTGGCACCAGCATCCATCCGCGCCAGGCCTTGTGGTGGCAATGCCAGGACGAGGATCTGCAGGGCATGGAAGATCACAGCTACATCTCGCTGGTGTGCAGCCATGGAACACATTCTTTCCGCCTGCATCCGCTCCAAGCTCTCCATCATTCTCCTTATGTGTCCCAACTCACGGATGACATCGCTGGGGCCACTCTGACTGGGCAGTTGTTCTTGTCTCAGAGTCATGACTCCAGCGATGTCAGCCATGGCTTGTTGTAGAGCAAGGAGGGGACAGTGGGTGTCCGTTATGGTCTGTGAGTGGTCCCTGATGGGACTTAGACACCCACGTATGCCATCCAGTTTGGCACCCCACCCGCAGCTGGTCAGACATCTCCTCCTGGCACCCTAACACACAGCGTTGGGAGGCCATATGTTGGTCGTAGGGGTCCTGGGAGACAGCCGTGGTGGTAGGTGCCTCCTGCTGTGTGGCCTGTACAGGGGGTGGGGTCTCATGGATGCAGCTGGGCTGCCCTGCTCCTGGAGGTGGTGTGCCGGAGCTGTCCCTGAGCTGTTGGAGTGCATCGGTGTAGATGTTGGGGCGGTCCTCTTCATCATCAGTGCTGTGTTGTTGGGTCTGCTCTGCAGGAGGTGTTGATTCTCCCTCTGCAATGTGAAGGGAAATGCAGATTGACATTGTGTTCACATGTATGTTTACTGTCAGACTGCATGGCAATGTACATTGTGACTGTGTATGAGGAGACGCCTATTTGAAGCGGGACACTTGGCATTTCTACACCATCAGGGATGTGAGGTTGTACTTGTACATTGTCATCTCACAGTTGCCTGCTGTGCCAAATGCGAATGGCCATTTTCTAAACACAGGCGGCAGCAGTTGTGCCCTCTGTTCTGTTGTGAAAGTGTTGCAGTTTGTACCACATTGTTGTCAATGTTGGGGTGTTCTGCATCTTGTGTGTGTGCTGCATTGTGGGTGATTTGCCCCTTCGGGTCTGATTTTGCTGGCCCTTATCCCTTTCAGGCGGTGTGCCTTTCACTTCTGTGCTTATGCAGTGCTGAGCTGGTGCAGACTTGGGTAAATTGGGCCCTTGGTCAGAGTTGTGACTCTTGGGCATGGTTTGTCCGCAGATGTGCTATACTTACTTGTGCATGTGAGCCATTGTGCCCATCTCCCCCGTCCCCCCAGTCCCTGGTCGTTACTCACCCTGTTGCTGTTGGCTCAGGTCATGTTGTGCAGTGTCCGGTCCCCCGACTCCTGCCACCGTCTCCCCAATGATGGTCTCAGGCTGGTCCTCCGTGGGGCTTGTGGGGTTCTGGTTGTCCTCTGTTCTTGCTCCGGCTACCTCCATGGTGCTTCGCAGTTGTTTGGGTCTTGTTTGTGTTTTTGGTTGCCGCTTTTATGGTGATTTTGGCCGCCTGACTTGTGGGATTTGCAGGCTGGCGCAGCTTATCGCTGGTTTGGTATCGCGGTTGGGCCCATCGCGACTTTTTTCGCGTTCTGGTTTGGATTTTTATCGCCGTCCTGGTGACGTTATCGCGGCCATTTGACGCGTTATCAGGAGACTATCGCATGTTACCGCCATGTTGAGAATACGACGTTAACACAGAGTTATTTTCCCGCGATAGACGGCGATATGAAATCGTGCGTTAGCCTTTTTTGGCGATGATTATCACACGTTCTTGAGAATATCCCCCTTAGAGTCTAACACCTCCCTGTCATAGGTTATACTGACTACCGCGAAACTGCAGAAAAATCATCGAAATTCGGCCATCCCAAGGGGGGGTTTGTCTACGTATCTCTCAACCAAACTTGACTGGTCGATGTAAAAACTACCAACAGGGACAAAATAGATCCTCGCAACAAAATTGGATAATAAAAAGACTAGCATGGCACCAACAATTATAATTTTAATAAACATCTATATTCACCCAAGAAGAGAGACAAAAGAGGTGCACATGAATACCCTGCTTAAAATGATGCAATACTCTCAAGTGCAGTTTATGATTACAGGCGATTTTAATACAAATGTATGTAAAAATGTCAGGAACCATCATCAAGTGGGCAACAGATTCAGAAGTCAGTTAGAATCTCTAGACCTAAAACATTTGAATGGAAACTCAAAAGAGGACTCACCTGCATCAATCACCTTTTTAAGTGGGATTAAGAGTTCAACCATCGATCACACGGTAGTTAGCGAAAATGTAAGGACTCTGAGGTACACATTCCAAATAATTCCACGCACAGAGAGCGATCATTTTCCACAATCTATGCAATTGGAACAAAGTTTTGCTCAGCTGACGGCACCCAATGATCTAATCTCTGACCCCTTGCATGTAATATAAAAAGCTTGAGATGGAGAGGAAAAGGGATAGAGAAAGTGATGGCCGAAGTATATCTTCGAGCAGGAACAAAAGAAGAAACTACAAAGGAAATAGGGAAGCAAGAAACCCGACAATCAGTGAATGGTGAAAGACTAAAGGCTCGGGTTTCCTTAATAGCTGTCTTATTGGAAAAATTCCCACATAAAGAGAAGCAAGCGCACCATATCCCCCACAGGAAGCACAATCAGGTAAACATCCACCAACCATGGTATTGTACGGAATTACACAAGCAAAAGCGCCTAATATTGTGAGAAATTAGAATAGTGACAAACCAGTTAAAACTAACCCTGGGTGGAGTTGGCGGAGTGCCACTATGCGGAATTCCACAGAGTTGCCTAAAAACTCAGTGGAATTCCGCTCCGCTACGCCCTACATGCAGGCGGCAAACCTGGAGGGTTCCTGACCCCCAGACTGTCACCTGCTTTGCAGCACTTACCTGTGTCTGGTGTTCTCCGCCGTGCCCAGGCTGCACTCCTCTGTGCTCTTCTCGGTGGAAAAGGGATCCCCCTATGCTGTACGTCTTGGTAGGACTGCGCGTGTGTGCGCATGCGCAGTCCTCCAAAGACGTACAGTGTAGGAGGTTTGCTTTTCCACCGATGAGACACCGAGGAGTGCAGCCTGGGCACGGCGGAGAACACCAGACACAGGTAAGTGCTGCAAAGCAGGTGACAGCTATTCCACCGAGGAGGACAAGGCATGGCGGGGAATGCCAGACCCAGGTAAGTGCTGATCTTCCTCTCCCCTTAACTCTCTCCATGGGGTGGGCGGCAGAGGCAAACTCCGCCACGCCACAGAGTTTTTGCCAAACTCTGCATTCCCAGCGGAGTTGGCAAAACTCTGCAAACTCTTCTGGTGGAGCGGAGTACGCCACCCACCCGTGGTTAAAAGGAGGAAAATCAGATAAACGCAAGCTTAAAAAATTAAGCAAAAATAAACCACTACGCACTCATTGGGAACAAACTTCTTTTGGCGAGTAAACAACCACATGGGGAAGAATTCTGGCAGGTGATAAATGCCCTGACACATGGAAAATTCAGACATCAAAATGCAGGGATTAACGCAGACACATGGGCGACCCACGTTCAAGCAATGTACATAGAACCAGAGCTAAAATTAAAACCAGACAGCCAAGACACAGTAACCAAAATGAGAAGGGGCCTGTTACCAGCTACGCAGATATCCTCAGGGGCTCAGGAAATAATCATCATGCACACTGAACACCATAGTAAAAACATCCTTGAGGTAACAGAAATAGACCAATTAACAAAAATCATAAAGAAATGAAATACAGAAGGCCCAGCAGGCCCAAATGGTATTCCAAATTCTCTCTTCAAGGGAGAAGCTTCGTAGTGGGCGCATTATTTCACACCTTTGTTTAATGAGCTGTTTTTGACAAACAGAATTCCTAAATCATGGAAGGGCAGTTTTTTTGCAGCCAATCTTTAAAAGTGGAAATCCGACACAGCCTAGCAACTACAGACTCATTGCACTAATAGACGTTGAAGCTAAGTTATATGCTGCCTTTCTGCTAGAACATCTTAAAAAATGGTCAGATGACAATAAACGGATCCCTCGGACCCAAACAGGGTTCAGGGTCGGTGCAGGCACACTAACAAATCTTGCAGCACTTATGCTATTAACCGAAAATGCCAAATACAAGAACAAGCGGCTGTTCTCTTGCTTTGTGGACCTCAAGTCTGCCTTTAACCATGTGCCCTGAAGACATCTATGGGAAAAACTGGCCACTTGGGGCATCCCAAGCAACTTACTGAAAGCCATTAAGAACTATAAACAGGTACCTGGACCCAGGTAAAAATAGGCAATGGCAGCTGTGTAACAAAGAAAATTTACACCCACAATGGATTAAAGCAGGGGTGTGTGTTAGCCCCAAGCCTCTTTAACTTGTGCTTATCCGATCTTGAAGAAGCACTCCATGACGTAAATAGCCATCCACCAACGTTAGCCAATGAGGAAATCAGGTGCCTTCAGTATGCTGATGACATAGTGCTTCTAAGTCAAACTCCAATTGGGCTTCAACTCAGCATGAGTGCATTAGCTAAGTACATGGACCGGCATGGGCTAGAACTAAATTTATCTAAAACAAAGGTAGTGCGATTAGTGGATGCCAAATACAAGAAACACGCCTGGTATCTGTACGGGAACAAAGTCGAGGTAGTCGCCTCATACAAATATCTGGGATTTAAAATCAAAGAAAAACTGAGTTACAAGCAGCAGCTTTCAGCAATGAGGGCCAAAGCCCAAAATCTCATATACAGCTTCAAATTATTAAAAAAGAAATTAAGCTGTCTATCCTATAGCTACCTACTATCCGTCATGTCTGCACAGGTAATGCCTTGCCTGACCTACGGTACCGAAATAATGAGGGGTCGTGAAATTTCAACTTTAAATAACATCCAAAGAAAGGTTTATAAAAGGTCTTCCTCATTCAGCAATCAGCATCACCGGCTCAAGTCTGACTCGAGTTTCGTTTGTGCAATCAAATATTCCGGAGCGAAGGTGCATTTATCAAACTATGTGGGAGGCTCAGAGCATCCGAAACTGATTCTATCGAGAACCTGTGCTGAAAAGAAATGGAAGCTCAAAGAGAGAATAAAACACAAAGTTCCTGTGCTGCTATCTATGCCAGGTTATAGAGGATGTTTCCGCTCAATAAATTTGGAACACCGGCATGGGGAAACTAGCCCTCAGCAAAGTAATTAACCGGACAACAAAACTCCGATCTCACTCAACAGATGAGAACATCTTATTACAAACACGTCATGCTTGGATGGTGATTAAGTCATATGGTACCAGGAAAACTCAGGACTATTTATCAGCCCATTTTCAACCCTCTTAATAAATCAATTCATGAAATTACGCTTTGGTAGGTGGGAAGCAAAGGATCTCACCCCCTCCTGGAAGACCAGCATCAAAATCAAGACTGCAGACTGTGCGCCTACAAATACGAATCTCTACCACATATTCTCTGTGCACGTCCAAAGTTATTAAAAGAAAGAAAGATATTTTTGAAAGAAACATTTATTAATATAAACATTTGAACATGCAGAGAAGCTGTAATCACCTGGATAGGTGGGTCCTCGATTCCCTTGGTCTGCAGGGGGGTAACATTTTTAATCACGTATTTAAAGGAATTTGGACAAATTCCAGAAGAAATTCAAACCGACTCTTAAAATTATTGGAAATATAAAACAAATTTGATAAGGAAGTAGCACCCCGTCTAGCAATGTTTAATATATACAGAACCAGAAGTCCTATACATTGTTTTTATGATGAAGATGATTTTTAAGGTTGCAGCACTTTATGGACAATATAAACTTTAAAAAAAACTACCTTCAGCACCCAGTGTGCCACCCAGTTAAGTAGCCTTTTAAACAAGTCTCAGGCCTACCATTGCAGCCTGTGTGTACAGTTGCAAACTGCCATTTCGACATGGCAAAATAAACCTCTCGCCTGGCCTAAACCTTCAGTTTTAATACATATAAGTAACTCCCAGGGTAGGTCCTAAACAGCCCGTAAGGTAGGGTGCAGTATATTTCAAAAGTTAGACATGCACTTTTAGGTTTTACATGTCCTGGTGGTGAAAAACTCAAATTATTTTTTCACTACTGCAAGGCCTACCTCTACCATATGATTACAATGGGTTAACTTACTACATTTAATAAGTGGTAACTTTCAATTGGGAGAAAGTATGAATGTCGAGTTTGGTGTCTAAGCATTGTAATTTAAAACTCTCTTTAATGGTAAAGTTGGATTTTAAGTGACAATTCTGAAAATGCTACTTTTTGAAAGTTGGCATTTTCTTGTCTTAACCATTTGGTGCCTGCAGAATGTATCCTGGGTCACACGACCAGGTGTAGCTGATAGTTGGTCTCTGTGCATTGCTCCCAGACAATGAGAGAAAGGAGGAATAGGTATTGGCACGATTGGCCATTTACGACTTGATGAGAGGGAGGAGCTGTCACCTACCACACTTGCACATCACAAGCCCCTGCCTGTGGACTCTCACAAAGGGTTTGATACTAGTCTTTTGTGATTCCAAACAAGCTGAGGCCAGGGCAGAAAGGCAGGAAAATTCAAGCACCCTTTGGAGTGGAAACCTCCAGAACCTTTTCCTACTTCAAAGTGGGCACCAGATATTAATAATGGACCCTCAGACCCAACTCTTCAGTACACCACTGGACCTGTGGAAGGCTCAGATGGACTGCTGTGCTGCTCTGAAAGAAGCACTGCTACTCTGTTGCCCTGCTCCCTGAGTGAAAATGACTAGACTGCATCTTGATACCTGGACCACGAGAGTGACCCCAAGGGCTAGTTGGTTGGCCGCCTGATTAGAGCCATGCACCTAGACTCATCCTACTGTGAGTTGTGCCCTTCAATTGGTGTACCCCCGTCTTGGACCACCGACATGAACCTCTCAGCCTTGGCCTCAGCACAGCCACAACACATCCTGGACGCAGGCCTTTGGTTTGGAAGCCTTTCATCGATGACATCCTTGATGACAACGCAGGACTTTGCATTGTAGTCCCGCAGCTTCTTGGGAACTGCCAGTGCGCAACAGATCTTTGACTCAGAACTTCATATCACAAGCCCCTGGTCTGCAGCATCCTCGACAATGATGCAGGACTCTGCATACCTGCCATGCAGCTCCTCGGATCCGACACTGCGGGATGCATCCACGATGTGGGATCTCGCAGCTCTACACACCCACGATTTAAGGTACTTTTTCAGCGGTCTATCTGGTGCCTATATCCAGACCTTGCTCCATCGTGGTCGGTCTGAACTTGTTACTTTGTCCTAGTCGGGGGTGACCAGATAACCACAGTTGGGGCATTGTACTTCTAGGCATTATTTTCACTTACATTTTTGAAACTGCATATCTTCATTTCAACTGGTTGGTTTTTTGTCATTTTGGTTTCAAATAATGTATTAAATCTTACTCCATTTTTATAAATTGAAGTGAGAATTTTTTTGTGCTGTGTTTTAATTTATTACTTTTTGAAGTGCTGCTTAAATACTATACTCACCGCTCAAAAATGAAGCTTTACTTTTTGGCCAAGCTACCAGAGGGTTAAGCACAGGTTAATTTGTGGTTTGCTTGTGTTTCACCATGAACAGGGATTGTGGTTGCTGCTTGAGTAGGGTTTCACCCCCTCAATCTGTAATACATCTGTGAGCAAGTTATAGAAGAGGTCCACAAGTAAGGAGCAGGGTTCCCCATGGGTTAGTTCAGTGGCTCACGAGAGTGTAGATAGAGGGATCCATCTGAGCTCTCAGAGGCGTAGAACTGACAAGTGTCCCTGCATAACAGGGGCTTTGTCCATGCTCTCTTACCTAAGCTGGGAATCCAATCTAGGTATTGATTAGTTTCCCCTTGGCTTTGGCTGGAGGGGGTCATGTTGGACTTACCTTTTCTGCAAGGTCATCCACAAACTTTTTGCCTTCTCCCTCCTGTTTTCTGAACCTGTTTTTGCTTGCTTTTAAGACTCTGCGCACTTTACCACTGCTAACCAGTGCTAAAGTGCTTAAGCGCTCTCCTTTAAACAAGGTAACATTGGTTTACAGGCAATTGGCACATTGAATTTACTTGTAAGTCCCTTTTAATGTGGTATTACATATACCCAGGGTCTGTAAATTAATTCCTACTAGTGGGCCTGCAGCACTGATTGTGCCATCCACTTAAGTAGCCTTTAAACTTGTCTCTCAGGCCTGACTGACATTTCACCTTGGATTTTTTTTTTTTTGCCAGGCTTAAAGCTTCCTTTTTAATACATAGAAGTGCCATAAGGCAGGGTGCAGTGTATATAAAATGTATGACATCTACTTTCAACATTTACATGTCCTGATAGTGAAAAAAACTCCTACATTAGTTTTTCATTACTGCAAGTCCTTCCTCTCACATAGGATAACATTGGGTTACCTTATTACATTTAATAAATGATCATTTTCAATTGGGAGCAAGTAGGGTTGTCTAAGTAGATATCTATAGAATTGTAATTTATGTTTAAATGTATTTATTGAATTTTCAAAAAACTCACAACATACAGAGATGGCAGTAGAATATTCATGGTGCATTATCAGGTAACTTATGGGTAAAGACATAGCCTGGAGGGTATTTCCGAAAAGAGTAATTCATACTGTATAATGCCGTGTTCCTCTCCCTTGCGAAAGCAACGCCCTGAATAGGTTCATTCTGTAAAGAACTAAAAACAATAACAATAACACCCACCCCCCTCCCCGTCCGGTAGTTCCTACGCCCTCGAAGGGCCAATGTGAAGCGAGTGCTGCTATAGCGTTAGTTAAAGTGTCTACGAGAGCTATGGGGGTCTCCATAGATCCGACAGTCGTAGCACCCGTAGGTATTTGAATTCATTGAATTGAATTGAATTCAGACGATAACAGTTTCAAGAAGGGGGCCCACACTGTCTGGAAAGATGTAGTGGAGTTAGTCATAGTGGCCGAAATGCACTCCATGCCCAGGATGAACCAGAGTCTGTGTAACCACCCCGTGTGATTGGGCAAAGTGGAGGTACCCCAGTGGGACAGTATGTTTTGCAGCGCGGCCCCTAGTGCCATCCCCATTTGGCGTCCCCTCACGCTCTTAAGTGGATATGTGATGGGATTTGGAAGCCCTAAGACCACGTATACCGGGAGCCTCGGGATCTGTGTGTCGAACAGCTCGTCTACCACATCAAGAGTCTTGGTCCAGTAAGAGGAGAGCAGCGGGCAGTCCCATAGGATATGCAGTAGCGTTCCCTCTCCACCACAGCCCCTCGAGCAGGCAGAGCTGCGCTGCGGGTTGCCCCTGTGTAGGCGGACCGGAGTAAGGTACCAATAGGTAGCGATTTTCGTGGCGGTCTCTATGCTAGCCACATTGCGGCCTGTGTGCTTTGCCCTGGAGTAGATCCTCTCCCAGTCTTTCTGCGTAAGCTCCCCTCCTAACTCCCTCTCCCATCTTTTCTTGCTCGGTGTGGTCCGTGGCTGAGCATGTCATATATATTGGAGATCAAGCCCTTATCCGTAGTCTTTGTGATCAGCCATTTTTCGAAGTGAGTTAACATGCGGCCCCCCTCTGTTTTTATGTCCGGCTGAAGCACCCAGTGCCTTAATTGCATGTATCGAAACCGCTCCTCCTCTGGGATCCCATAATCTTGTTTTAGCTGAGTGAAGGGGATGATTCCTGACAGATCAAAGAGATGGCCCACTGAGCGGCAGGGGTTGCCATGCCATGCTGTGTACGCTTTATCGGACCAGCCCGGCGTGAAATCGCTGTTCCCGAACAATGGAGTCAAAGGCGAGGGATATGTAGTAAACTTTCTGCGGACCGCCACCCCCTCCCACACCGACATCATCGATTTAGTGATGGGGGAGCACATGAGGCCAGGTGGGCGCTGTGTTTTCCTCAGGAAGGGAACCCTCCAAAGTGGTACCCCGGCTAGGGCCCTATCTTGGAAAAGCCACAGTTTTTCCGACTCCGGTCTGGCCCACTCCACTAGATATCTCAGCTGCGCGGCTTTATAGTAGCCAAGGAGATCTGGAATCCCCAACCCGCCCTGCTCTGGTCTTTGGTATCCCAGCGCTTTACCCGTGCGTGGTCGCGCTCCCGCCCAAATGAAGCGGTTGATGTTGCGTTGCAGTGAGGTTATTACCCCGGGAGGGGGCAGCGCTGGGAGAGTTTGGGAGAGAAAGAGTGCTTTGGGCAGTAAGGACATTTTGATCGCCGCAATTCGTCCGAGGAGGGAAAGCTGGTGTTTACTCCAGTTGTTCAGGTCTTTTTTTGCCTGCTGGGCCAGTCGGGAGTAGTTCAGGTGTACCGTTTGACTCACTGACGGCGCTAGTTCTAACCCCAGGTACGGAATTGAATCCACTACCTGGATGTCGCACATGTCGCTCTCTCGCCTTTTGAGCAATGCCGGTTCCGGGTGAAGGTCCAGAATGAGCGATTTCCCAACATTAACTTTGAAGCCGGACACTCCGCTGAATGTCTCCAGCTCCTCCAGAAATGCCGGAAGGGAGACCCTAGGCTCCTCAAGCGCCGCTATCACATCGTCTGCATAGAGACTGATTGAATGAGTTTCCCCCCCAAATGAAATGCCCCGGATGGTGCGGTTGTCACGGACTCTTTGCGCAAGGGGTTCGATGTACAATGCAAAAAGGAGGGGAGGCAACGGACATCCCTGCCGTGTCCCCCTCCGAATCGCGAAGGGCTGCGAAGTTGAGCCATTCACCCTAATGTGGGCCATAGGACCACTGTAGCAGCAACCCACCCATTCCCTGAATCTCTCACCCAAACCAAATTTAGCCATCGTGTGTCCCAAAAAGCGCCAATCTACACGATCAAACGCCTTTTCGGCGTCTATAGTCAGTAGGATCGCGTCGAGTTTTGTCTGATTGGCTTTATCAATGAGATGTAATATCCATTTGGTGTTGTCCCCGCATTGGCGGCATTGAATAAACCCAGCTTGATCTGGCTCAATTAAACTGAGCATGCATGGGCTTAGCCGGGCCGCGAGTATTCCAGTAAATATCTTGAAATCTACATTGAGAAGTGATATTGGGCGATATGAGCCGCATTGTTGCCGGTCCTTTCCGGGCTTTGGCAGAACCACTATGGCGGCCCCCAGCATTGTATTGGGAATCGCGTCCTCCCCTCCAAAGGAATTAAACAGTCGGACCAGCAGCGGGGCCAGCAAGTGACAGAATTTCTTGTAGTAGAGGGCTGGGAACCCGTCTGGGCCGGGAGACTTAAGCAACTTAAGACGTGATATCGCAGTGATGACTTCTTCTATTCTAATGGGGGCGTCCAACTGTGCCGTCTGATCAGGCGTAAGTGTGGACATTTCGACTGAGTCAAGGTAATCTAGCGTCGCCTGATCCGTTGATACGTTGGCAGTGTATAGATTCTGATAAAAGTCTCGGAAGGCCCTCGCTATGTCTTGATCTCCCATTATCTCCTCCCCGTCACTGCCACGCAGCGAGGAAACTTGAGTTCGTTGTCTCTGGGCCCTAAGTCTAGCCGCTAGTAAGCGGCCCGTGCGGTTGCCCCCTATGTAATAAGAGTGTTTTAATCGGACCGCCGCGTATTCAGCCCTGTCCAAGTCCAGTCCTGCCAATTGCGCTCTGGCGGCCTTAGGTTGGCGCCTACACGCGAGGTGCCCCAGTTCTACTGTGGACTCTTTCAAGCTCCTGCACCTGCGCGGCCAATGTCGCGCGAAGTTCCTTGCGCTCTTTATTGTCTGCCGCCGCTATAGCTATCAATTCGCCACGGATGACCGTTTTCAACGCCTCCCAAAGAGTCGTGGGGCCTATATCTGGCGTGTCATTAAGGGACAAGTAGTCCTGGATACGTTCGGTGAGTTGCTGCTCCACGGCCTGTTTGTGTAGCATCGTTTCTCTGAGCCGCCACTGGCCCACCTGCCTGGGTCCCGTGGGGAATAACATGGTCGCCACCACTGCCTCATGATCCGATAACGCCGCTGGCTCGATGCTCACCGATCCCACCGCCCTAGCAATCTCCCGCGTGCCAAGAAAATAATCAATGCGAGCATAGGATTTATGTGCATGAGAAAAGAAGGTGTACTGGTGTGAGGTCGGGTGTGCCTCCCTCCATAGGTCTACGAGACCCATCTCCCACAGCCATTGTTTCCCTCCCCTTGAGAGCTCCCCGCTCGGTGAATATGTGGATTGGGTTCTATCTTTGCTTGCATCCATCACTAAGTTTAGGTCTCCCCCAATGAGGGTCATGCGATTCTGGGACGCCAGTGAGTCAGCTAATGCCTGTTTGAGGAAGGCTTCCTGTCCTGTATTGGGAGCATATATAGAACCTATCACTATGGTATGTGGGCCGATCCGCAAGGCGTGAACCAGTAGCCTCCCCTTTATTTCGGCCACCTTCTCGAGCACCGCTCCCGGGCAACGTTTAGCAACGAGTATGGCAACCCCTGCCTTTTTTTCCCCCCCGAGGTTGAAAAATATTGGTGCGGGAACGCCCTGGAGCGCATGCGATGTTGATCTCCTACTAGGAGGTGAGTCTCCTGGAGGAGACATACGTCTGCTCCCGCATGTTCCAAATAAGACAGTATAGCTCGTCGTTTGATTGGATTGTTAAGCCCTTTAACGTTAAGGGTAAGGACCTTTACCTCCCTAGCCGCCATGACCTACGTTGACCCAACGCGCTAGTGTGTCTTCATGTGTATGTCCCGTGTCCCAACCTAAACATGGACCCCGACCCGCGGGGAGGAGGCAGATGCTCATGGAGGGGAACCCAAAATCCCCCGGAATGGTAATGTGAATCAGCCATATGATCAAAGCCCTGTCATAGTGTTGCGCCGAAGCACTATCTGTGATGTCAATCTCCCGAACTACCGGACAACCCACCCACCCCACCTGAACCTTCCCCCCCAAGCCCAACAGCCCCCCCACCTTAAACTGGGGTCTGTGTTTTCCACTGTGACCCCCTCCCTCAACCCCCCCCACCCCCTCCCTAACCCCAACCAAGTAGTCCCCAAGTTCAGTCATTGTCCCGTGCCCGTCATCCGTAAATGGGGGCACGTGGTAAGTAAGAATCGGGTGTACGTGTGGACCAAGTAGCCCGGACTCCCCGTCCCCGGACCCCGCCCCGACCATTGCCATGTCAGTGCCACATCACTACCCCTCGTAAAATCATGAAGGGGTCATAGATGCAGTGTCCTTCAAGACCGCTTCAACAGCTGCCTGTCTTTCTTGCGCCAAGGCGTTTGGATCCGGCGTATCTCCACGCTCGGGTGAGCGTCTGCGGCCCACACGTTTCCATCCCTCCCCAGGTAGCTTCTGTGGGCGTTTCGGGGAGCTCTCCGGACTCTGGGTCTCCAAGCCCAGGATCTGGCATGATTCCTGGAAGGATCGAAGCTGGTGGAGTTTGCCGTTCCACCTGAAAATCAGGCGAAAGGGATGCCCCCAGGAGTATGCCACTCCTTGCTCTCTCAGGTGTGTGGTTACCGCTTTGAAGGCCTTCCTCCGTTGTAAAGTGATGGCGGCCAAATCTTGATAAAGGGCTACAGGGTTACCCTGGAATTTAAGGGGCTGGTTCGAGCGTGCCGCTCGCAAAATGCGCTCCTTCAGTGGGAAGTCAGGTAGGAAGGCCAAAATGTCCGGCGGTGGGGCAGGGCCCGCCTCTGCAGACCCACTCAGTGTGCCCTGTCAATACGAATGTCAAAGTCTGCCGACTCACCCAAAATGTCTCGGAAGAGACCCTGGAGATATTGGGTCACGTCTGCCCCTTCTGCCTTCGACGGGACCCCTCTGACGCGGATGTTATTCCGCCGTGAGCGGTTTTCGAGGTCCTCCGCTTGTGCCTGTAGGTCAAGTTGTTGGTCGCGAAGGCGGATGACCTCCTGCTGGAGCTGTGCAATCTCTTCGCCTTTGGCCAGCTCGTTTTCTTCGATTGCCGCAACTCTTTCCCTATTTCATCAACGTCACGTCGAATTTCTTTTACTTCGCCCGCTACTTCATTTTTGAGCGTCTGGAAGTCGTCGCATCAGGACGTTGAACAGTGATTCCAGGAAAGATCGAGTGATCGGGACATCTCGGCCTCCGCTCCTTCAGGGGTGCTTGTAGTTGGTGGCGTTCTGCTGCCTTTGTCCCCCGTCAGGGCCCTTTGATGAGCATCTCCTTTAGGGACCTTTTCCCCTTCCTTCGGGCTGAGGCCATCGTCACGGCGCGCCCCTTGGAGTGGCTAGGTATGGTGCCTGTCGTGTGGCGTAGGCAATGTCTCGGTGGAGCCAGTGGCTATGGGGAGAGGGCCGTTTATCTGGCGGTCCCCTGTGTTAGGGGCTGATGGCCTCCTCTTCGTTTGCTGCCTGTGGCTTGGGTTAGAGTGGTATTCCAGGAGGCGCTATGGGAGAATTGGGGCCCCGATGCTCCTTCAGTCCTCTGGTCTAGGGTCCGACCACTCGGGGCAGGAGTCGCGTTGCACTCTATCTACAGCTTGCCCCTCTGTTTGCTGCTCCTCCGATGGGGCCTAGGCCTCCCGGCCTCCTCTCCCCCCCGCTCCACCAGTGGCGGATAGGCGCCAAGGCGTATGCCTCCGGGGGCCTCCTTCAGCGTCTTCTACGCTGCCGGGGTGTGGAGTATCCCAACGCCGGCAAACTGTCCCCAAGTGCCTTGTATCCCCTGGGTGCGCGCTGCCCCCTTGTGCATTCTCGATCGGGGCCGCCTGCCTCGTGGGCCTGTAGGCGTAGATAGGAGGGCACTCCCCTTTGGCGGCGTAGGCCCCGGGCCTTGGCCTTGCCTACCTGGGTTCGGGCCCCTCCACAACCCAGCTCAGCGTGGGCGGCCGATCGCAGGAGTGGTGGGTCTTCGGTGGCACCAGGGCCAGGGGCACAGCGTCGCTCTTCCCGCTCCTCACCGCCCCTGGCTGCCCCTCTGGCTCGAGGTGATTGCCTGTGCTCGCGCTCCGTAGGCCTGAAGCCGCGCTCTAGAGTGGTTGTGAAGCTTGGGCACGGGCCTCCGCAGGCCCGCTCTGCTGCGCGCCACCGCCTCTGCTGCGTGCGCCGTCGCTCCGGAGGCTCACTCACGTGTGGGCCGAGAGTGTCCTCTGTTCACCGCGCCGTCACCACCTCCGCAGGGTTGGCGCCGCGAAAACCACTCGACCGACGTTCCCCGGCACCGATCCGGGCGCCATTGCTATCCCTGGCCGCAGGAATTTGCAGGCTCCTGTCGTGAAGGCACCGCAGCCGACGGTACCCGCAGTGCTGCCGCTGAGCTTCTGGTAGGTTTACCCCCCATGAGCTGCTCAATCCGAGGGGGATTGCATGTAGATAAGGCCGGTTTCAGGGGCCGGAGATGAGGAGCCCACGGGCTATGCGACCAGTCAGATCGCCATCTTGGCCACGCCCCAAGAATTGTAATTTAAAACCGTCTTTAATGGTAAATTCGAATTTTAAATCAAAATTGGGAAAATACCACTTTTATAAAGTTGGCAGTCTCTTGTCCCAACTATTTGGTGCCAGTAGCCTGCACCCGGGGCACACCACTAGGTGTTACTGGCAGTTGGTCTTTGTGTACTACTTCCAGACTGTGAGAAAAAGGGGAAATAGATATTCGCAGGAGGGGCTGTTTCTGATTTGATAGGGGGAGGAGCTGTCCCCTACTATACTTACACATCACAAAGGTTCTGCTTCAGCACACTCACAAAGGGTTTCACACTAGTCATTTGTGCCACCTGACAAGCTTCGGCAGGGAGGCAAGAAATTCCAAACACCTCTGAGGATTGAAGCATCCAGAACCTTCTTCTACTTCAAAGCTGACACCAAGTATAAATATTGGACCCTCAGAACCAACTCTTCAGTATGCATCAGGACCTGTGGAAGACTCAGCAGAAGGACTGTTGTGCTGCTCTGCTGCCAGAAGGATTGCTACTCTGCTGCCCTGCTACTCTGCTGCTCTGTTGTCCTGCTGCATGAGTGAGAATGACTGGACCTGCATCTTGAACCCAAGACCACCAGCGTGACTCCAAGAGCTAGTTGGCTGATCTCCTGATTAAAGCCTGTGGGCCTCTGGGACAGAAAAGGCTCTGACCACCTTGAACCCTGCACCTGAACTTTGTGTCCTGCCTCCCAAGTGGTGCAGCCCCAGTCCTGGACCCTTGAAATTGGGCCTGAAGGAGTTCTGCCAGCCCAGCTGTGGTCTTCAACAGGCCTGATGCAGTGCGACATATTTCCTTGTTTCTCCACCCAGAACCGCCAATGTGTGACCCATCTCCATACAGCTCACCTGAGGCACTGCCGCACAATGCATCTCCATGCAGGACCTGGCATTGCAGCCCCACAGCTCATCAGGAACCATCACTGCATGATGCATCTCCAAGCAGGACCTTTCTTTACAGCCCCCCCTTCAGGACTGATGCTGCTCGATGCATCCTTGAGGCAGGGCCTTGCGCCGCTCCGCAACCCGAATTTAAGGTACTTTGTTCAGCAAGCCTAACTTGGTCCCTGTATCGGGCCCATGCTCCATGGCAGTCGGCCTGTACTTGTGACTTTATCCTGGTCCTGTGCGACCAGATATCCACAGTTGGTGCTGTGTGCTTTTAAGCACTATTTTTACCCAAATGTTCTAAATTGCCCATCTCCGGTTCCTTTTGGTCTCAGATAATTAAAACATTTTACTCTAGTTTTCTAAACTGGTGTGGGACTTTAATTGTGTTTGCTTTTCATAGTATTACTGTTTGAAGTGCTGCATAAATACTTTACACATTGCCTCTAAGTCAAGCCTGACTACTCATGTGCCAAGCTACCAGAAGTATAAGCACAGGTCAATTTGGGGTGGCTTGTGACTTTACTCTAACAGAAGTTGTTGCTGCTTAAGTAGAGATTCACCCCCCCAACCAGTCACCCAATTTCCTACACTAAAGTGACTCTAACCAGCACAAAATGTTTTCTTACCAAATTTACTTTCCAGCGCAAAACTTGTTTTGCATTGGAAAGTACGCTACAAGTAACATAAACCAGTGTGAAGCATTGATTTGCATTACTTAGCACCAAGGGTGCGTTACATGGGAGGCATATAGGCATTCCAGTGCAAATACCCATGCCTTTTGATGCAAAACCCTATCTATAAACAATTGTAGACAGAGTTTAAAGTCAAAAGTTAACGCCATCTGAAAGGAGTCGCTAAGAGGAGAAATGTTTTTGTTTCGTCTTTCTTATCCTACTTTGCATGAGTGCAGCACTCTGCATCACACATACAAAGTGGGAGAAGTGTTTGAACTTGTCTGGGCATAGTAGTTTGTACAGGAAGGATACCCTCCCTGTACAAAACCTATGCTAGACTCAGGCACTCACCTTAGCGCTAAGGCATATGCGGGAAACTCAAAAGCTCTGAATTAGTCATTGCACATAGATTCACATTCTAGATACTATCATTAGGACTCACAGACTTCCCCACCTGGTATTCTGCTCTCACGTGTGTTTTTGTCTCTCTGGCTCTGTTAGTCTATGAATCACAAAGGCTGAGGTAATGTTAAATTAAATGTCGATGTACATAATGATACCTTTATGAATATACACAAAATCGAATCACTGTTGTCGAAATCTCCAGATATGACCTCTCCATCAACTCTGAGACAGAAATATATGGCCTGGCAGGCCCCTCGGCCTAGACCTAAGGCTACTTATTGACAGATCACAGGTGGGGTGGCACGTAACCAGCTGGACATATGTGTGAACAGGAAAAGCCTAGATTAGTTCCACAGTGGCACCACAATGGTCCAGGGAGATTGGCCCCAATAAAACTCACATGGCCGGAGGGGTGCACTTTCCCAAAACACCATAAATGCCACATGAAGTTAGGAATACTGAGCCAATCAGGACACAGCACACACAACACACGCAGTGATCACGCGCTCACCATGTCGGACATCTGGACACATTACCCGCTGGCCCTCATTGCGTCCACACAAGGTCGAGACCCACCTGCATTTGTCATCAGGTGGGAGTAATTTATGGCTCCATGACTAGGCCTACATTCCTTGCCCTAAACAGGATGTATGAAATGTTTTATGATGCTTCAAGAAATGTGTAAAAGATGCTCAAAACCATTGCACTTCAAGTCAGTCCTCAGACCCGTTCCTGTATGCTGTACTCCCAGCCGCAGTGTTTAATTAAACCAACTGTACCCGTTTTGCCAAAAGCCTCTTGTCTTTGTATTTTCAAGGTAAATCTATATTTGAGCAACAGTCTACATGACAAGTGGATACTCAATATCAGACCATTTCTTTGCCTGGTAACACCTGTGAGGCACACAACCCCCACAGCAATGTATGAGGCAGGATAGATCCTAGACACAAGAATTCAGCCCGGTACCTGCCCCTCATCCTCAGATACTTTTTTGTGAATTCTTATTGTGAGGGTCAGGCCATTGGTGCAGCACCTAATACGCAACTGGCCTCATCTGTTTCTGTCTATTATTGTCATTACAAAGTACCACACCTCCTTATTTGATAGAGATGCAATATCTCTTCTGTCTGCGCTGTTGCTGGTGTCTGAAAGGGAAGTTATAACGCCAGCACGAGGGCCTCTGATTGGCTGCGTACAGAGCTAGTTGCTAGGGGAAATAGTTTACATTACTTAGACTAGCTGGGTCTTCCTATCCCTATCCCACCTTTAGCTACACTGCATACAGACAGACATACCACTGAGTAAATAGCAGTATTAGTGTGTCTCACTTATCACCTAGTCTGCCCCTTCATTCAATGACATCTGTTCCTTAAGCCAGTGGATGGTCAGAACGTTGTGCACAGAAGGTGGCAGAGCAGTGATAGGGCACCACTTGCAGCTGCTATAGCCTGACCATTCCTGTTATGATGCACACTAGAAACCATGACAATTCTGTGCCATTAAAGAGTTTTTCAGGACACCAGGAGAGCAGAGTGAAAACTGCTGTAGTCCTGATATATTGGAATGTCTTCTAACCCTACTTGCAATGGATGATGTCTTACATGTGCTACAAAAAAATGTTACAAAGGATTAAGGGGCACATGCATCAAGCTAATTACTGGTCGCAAAGGGGCCGATTTGCAGAATCGGCCCCTTTGCGACTAGTAATTAGCCATTTGGGATGCATCAAACCCAATCGCATAATAGATAATTGCAAAATTTGCGATTACCTGTTTTGCGAATGCATTTAGGGAATTGCAATTTGCGATTCCTTAAATGCAATGCAAGAAGCAATCTGAGATTGCGGGACTTAGCATTAAGGATTCGCAAATTACCACCAACTTCAAGTTGGTGGCAATTCGCAATTCCTAAGTGCCATGTGGCGCACACACATACCCTTAGGGTTTGTGTGTGAGCAACATGTGCACACATTGCAGTTTTGGGGGTGAATCACGGTGGCATTTTGGCCCACTATCACCCTTGAAATTGCATTCACAATTTGCGATTACCTATTTGGTAATTGCAAATTGCAAATGCCCATTCATTCCTATGGGCCTCTAGGCCCATAGGAATGAATGGGAATGCATTTCCTAATAGCAAATCTCAATTTGCGAGTCGCTATTAGTAAATGTGTAGGAATCACAATTTTGTTAGCGGAACCTACATGCATAGGCAATTGCGATTCCTTAATAGTGATTCCTTAATAATCGCTATTAAGGAATCGCAATTGCCTAGCTTGATGCATGTGCCCCCAAGAGTCACAAAATAATTCAGTTTTGCTCAACAGAAACAGTGACATCAGCATGCTTGCATCATGACAATGGAGGTGGCGGAACTAGTCAGACAGGCTGCAGATTCAGGGGCCTCCGCGATGCTGGTGCTCCTGGATCTGTCGGCCGCATTCGATACCGTTGATCATACCTTGCTGTCAGAGAGACTGCTGGATATTTGTATTGGAGGTTCGGCCCTGGCATGGTTCAAATCCTATTTGGAGAATCGCACTCAGAGGGTTGCGCTTCAAGCCTTTTCTATCCAAGCCAAAACAGCTCTGGTGTGGAGTCCCTCAGGGGTCAGCACTCAGCCCTCTTCTGTTTAATGTGTACCTGGCTCCTTGGTTCACCCTGATAGCAAATTGGGGATAAAAGCGATCTCCTACGCAGATGATACACAATTGGTTTTTACTTTAAAGAGCAGATCGAGGTTGCCTTTGAGAGCTTCAAGGGTTGCTTGAAAGACATAGCGTTGTGGATGAACAACAACAAACTCAGGCTCAATGCAGGAAAGACAGAGGTGTTGTTTTTCGGGAAAGAGCCACCCCCAGCTTTGGATCTCTGGTGGCCTACTGAAATGGGTCCCCCTCCCTCACCGGCAGATTGTATAAAAATTCGGGGTGTAAAGTGAGAGGCCGACCTTTCCTTCTCGGCTCAGATACGTCAGGTGACTGCCACCTGTTTCTGTCAACTGAGGAATCTGAAGAAATTCTTGTTTCTACTTCCAGAGGAGTGTCGGAAAAATATAGTACATGCTGTAGTGACTTCCAGGCTTGACTATGCTAATGGCATTTATTTGGGTCAGCCAGAGTATCTGATTAAGCACCTGCAGATAGTGCAAAATGTGGCTGCGAGACTAATCAGGCGAGTGCCGTTTCGTGAGCATGTCTCTCCGCATTTAAAAGCACTGCACTGGCTTCCAGTGAGGAAAATAATTAAATTCAAGGCCCTGACGCTGGCGTTCCGTGCTATGCATGGTAACTGCCCCATCTATCTGACACACAGACTACGTGGTTACAGTCAAGAACCTTGAGGTCCAACTCCCAAAATCTACTGTGTATCCCCCGTTTTAAAAAGGCACGTATGGGTGGCAGATCTTTTTCACTCGGTGCTGCAAAACTGTGGAACTCCCTGCCGAGCAATTTCCGCATTATAGAAACAGAGTCCCTCTTCAGGAAAATTGTGAAAACCTGGCTTTTTAGGGCAGACTGAGGGCCCAGGGCTGTGCCCTGAGCGGTCAAACGCGGCTTTACTTTTCGCTTAGCGCCGGGACACCTCTGTTTGAGGTAGCTGTCGCGCTTTACAAATGTCTGTATTATTATTATTATTATGACGAGGGGAGTGTGAAACTTGCATATTTACAGTTAGTGTAATAATTCAAAATTCACAAAAAAATATGCAAAGTTGTGTGTAATTGTGAGAAATGTGGCTCCCTGCCGCTCAAACAAAAAAATGATGCAAACACGTTTTATATTTGTCATGGCATGCGACACAAGCACATGGCCATTTTGATCAGGAAGTGCCACTCTGACCCTAGGCTGCTTCTTCCTAGCAGTGGTCCCTAGTTCATTCAACCTCACCCATCAAATTCCTGCCCACCTTACCCATTTTTTCAACTATATTTCTCTTTTTTGTCTCCCTTGTATGCCCTTACTTTCAGGTTTCATTTTTCTCTTGTATCTCTGTTTTGCTTGTTTTTGGTTTTGTTTCCCCCTGCCTTCATAGCAATGGCAGAGGCAAGCAGTTTCCCACAGGATGAGGCAGTGGATGAAATCAACCAACATCTGTGTGTGTGTGTGTGTGTGCGCGCGGGCCACAGACAACATGCACAGCATTTTCCAGAGGAGGAGGTGGTTGTGCTAGAGTTTTATGCACAGCACCACATCTCCCTCATGTTGGCAACAGTACTGGCAAGAGGTACAATCTGGTGGAGGAGACCCTGTGCTGGGGAAGGGTGTAATGCAACATGTGCCAACTCACTGGGGTCTCCCACACACAGCAGGTCATGGCCCATTGCTGTTCTGGACCAGGAGCAGGACCTGCTCGGTGTCAAGGTTTCAAAAGAAACAGCTAAGTGATGTTTAAAATTGTTCAGTTATCTCTTTATTATATGCAGGAGGCATTATTTATATTTTTGGTAAGAGGGTGTGCAGTTCCTTAAGGCAAAAGAAGTGCAGAAGATTAAAGTTCCAGGAAAAGGAATGTGCTCCAATAGGTGCACGGGCCCTCACACACCAGAATGGGTGTCATGCTTTATCATTGGGATAGCTCCTTGTCGGGCCGGTGCTGCAATGCCAGACGGGCACCCACTAGAGTGCTTTTTGCAGGAGATCTTTATTTTAGCTTTCTGGTGAAGTGGGGGTGTGTGGGCTCGAGTGTTGTGTGTAGAGTGATAGTAAAATGTGGTGACGGAGGGTGAGGCCAGGGAGTAAAGTGGGACTAAGAGTAAGTGACTTTGCATTTTGTGATTTGATAGTCTGTGATTAATGTGCCAAATACAATATCATGTTCCTTAATCCTTACCCTGTACTGTAGTGCATTGCTTTTCCCATGGGCAGACAGGAGGATGTCTGCCTGCATAATTGTCTTCTTTAGTATTACCTCACGTGATGTATATCATTCATAGTAACTATTCATCTGCCTTGTAGTAGGGTGAAATTGAGGCATTTAACAGAGAATGGCCATGATAGGAAAAGAGATAATTGTCTAATACAGCTGCCCCCCTGCAGACAGTAGCAACGTAACACAACACGAGTATGTCTGTGTAGGGCGCCAACTGAACTAGCATGCCTACATTAATTTAGCTCAACAAGAGAGAGAAGAATACTTGTATACTCCATAGTGCATAATGCATGAAACTCTAATCACATCAAAATTGAATGGCCTGAGGATACCAGCAAATGTACTGATACTGTGCCACTATATAATTGTATGTGCTTTGCTAAGAGTATTGTTTACAATTTGGCTTTCTTCTTTCTTGATATAGCTACTCCTGGCAATCTGACACAACCTAACAGGCAGGAGGTAGCAGCAAGGACCCGTGAGAAGAAGCTGGAGGCCATCAGGGCCGAATATCAGTGACTGGTGGCTGAGGAGAAGGCGGTAGCAGCAGCTCCAGAAGCCCCAGGCCCCAGCCAGGTCCCAGTGCCTCCAGTGGTCCAACCCCTCAATCCAAAGGCTGCCGCCCGCTGCCATTCCACCACTGCTGCTACCCCCTATTTTAGAGCATTTCAGTGCTGCATTCTTCAGAGGCTGGCGCGCCTGGGAGCCAGGCAGGAGGAACATCTGGAAACATTGGAGAGCCATGTTAGGAAGCTCATAGCCCGCCGTTAGGCCTCCTCTGCCCCTTTTTAAATCTTTTTTTAGTGCATGGGACTTGTTGGGGAGAGGGTGGGAATGTGGGAGTTGGGGTATTTTGGGAATTTTCTTATTTCTTAATGGACAATTTCCTTTATGGACTTTTAAACTGCTTTGGACATAGGTTGGGGTTAGGGAGAGGGGTGGGCCAGTTGTGGGTTTTCTAGTTTATTGTATTTATATTTGTTATGGAAATAAATGTTTATAGTTGTACATTATGATTTAAATCTTTTTTGGGGGGTTACTGTTTTACTTCACCCTGTTGCCTTTGCTGCAGCAGTTTTAAAAATCTGCTGATAGTGTAACAACAAAATAGTTACCCTCCCTTGTCCTACTACTCTCTCCTCTTAGTCTCTGTAGTCTGCAACTATATTAACCCCTAAGGACTCGGAGGGGGTGGGTGGGTGAATTTCCATTATATATACAATTATTGCAGTTCACCAAAAAATCATCTGCAGTTCTTCTCTTACCTGATTAGATGAAGCAATGGATGCATGGTTTCCCAAGGTACCATGGTGGTTGTAGTAGTAGCAGCATGCTAGCGCACTAGTCTAACAGTGAAAGCACCAGATTCAGAAGCGAGGTCCCACTCCCTCTTAGCCAAACTCAAACTATAGGATAAGGAATATTCATTGCAGGGAACTAAACAAATTGAAATAAAAACTGAGTTAATGCCATTATTATACGCAAGCTTTAAAAATAAAATTGACAGTCACCACTAGACTAGACTACTAGTACACTAGAATAAGAGACACAATAGAGAAAATATGATAAGCAATGCTAAATTATATTAACCAGAATGGTGAGCTAGTAAACGTTACAAAATGAGTCGACTTGAGCTACGAAGTGGACAAGCATAACCTTTGACGCCTGAAAGATGATGCTGGCAATTATGTTCCTCTGAAAAAAATATCAAATACTGTGTGTGGGTGGCTAATATAAATATAATATTGCCAGTGTGGCTATACTTAGAGCTGAAGAAGATCCTTGCCCTGCACTGAGTTGGTGTTGCTTTCACCACATCTGCCCCACCAAGTGTGTGATTAATTAATGGTGTAAATTTAGTCACTTTAACCAAACAAAATATCCACGGGTCTACCAGACCTATTGAGGGTCTGAGAGCATATAGCACAAGTAGAGACCTTTAAATGTATTTAAAGGGAATCCTTTAAAAAGGACGGAATCCCATCACTCATCGAAGTGATATGCTTCATCATCTGGGATCGCCTCTTGGATGCAAAACCTAGTGCAACCAAGGGCTACAACCCCCTCACTAAGAGGGAGGAGCTCAGGGATGTTTTCAGAGTAAATGTTGGTTGGTAGGATCTCCTAAAATCCATCAGATATGAAGAGTTTTGGAATTAATAAGAGTGATGGGCGCAGTGAATGTGTGTGAACTGTGAAGTGAAAGTTAAAATGGACTACCAGGAGAAAAAAGTATTATTCATTATCTCCTGATGTCCAGATTAAAAACAGTGCAGACGCAGTTGTAAAATAATGACTGCATATATCCAGAAACAAGGTCTACATGTTTCGGCCATTGTGATTCATGTGGAATCCTGGCCTTCTTCAGGACCTAGATGTAGTTATGCTACTGCGTAGTAGTGAATGTGTGAAAAAAGAATATTAATCACAAAACAAGGGTTGAACCGAATACAACCTTGAAACCTGGTGTCTAGGTTCTCGGTGGATTACAGAGTGCTGTTGGCACCTAGAGGAGAAAAGATGACATCAGAAAAAAGGATCAAATACTTGTGCTCTACCTTTATGTAATAAGTGGATCCTATCAACCCATCGTAACTCGTACCTTTATAGTGTACTTATAACGTTATGTACTAAGTATCGCTTACCCGTAATTCACGAGAAAGCAGCTTCACCTCACCTGGCTACAGCTCAGGAAAAGAGGCCCCGCTCTAAAGAAAAGGAAAAGGAAAAGCATAGGTAATAATCAGACATCAAATCAATAATTCCGATGCTGACGAATATCGTCTAGAGTCAATACCTTAAACAAGTGCAACAATGAATACAATTTTTTGTCACACCTCAATCAATCACACAGCCCGGGAGAAGAGGGTTAGGGGTTCCATGAATGGATGGGACGGGAGATTTGAGGGAAAGGTTTGACAAAGGCAAACACTACACAAGGACAACATTCATCTTGGCAATGAGCAGCCGACCATCATAAATCTGTTATGGGAGGAAAAGGAAATGAAGGAATGATGAGTACTACAGGTAAACCAAATCAAATTGTCAGTCTGCCCCCAGAGAAATCCAAGTTACATTATGTTCTGTGGTACCGACCTTTGAAAGATAGCAAATATATAAAATTAAAATATATGTAGGAGTCAAGTAAACATAAACAACACACACAGTTCTAATGATTACTAAAAGAAACATTGATACTGTATTGCCAAATTGAAATGCATCTGCATTCCTCTTGGACTGACCGTCAATCTTGGGTGCCTGGCGGATGTGGTTCGGTAAGGTAAGCAAAGCGTAGGTAAGTTATATTGTTTTCCCAGTATGTGGCAGGGTAGGAGGGCCTGTAGATTGAAAAACAAAAATGATATTGAAGAATCAAAGAGACAGAAGTTAAACTGCATAAGGAGTGCACCAAGAAGACTCAGAGGCAGCATGGCTAAAATGTCTGTTTCCAGTTGCCTTCAACAACAGGCCTCCCCACCCAACCACCATTTAGCTTCGAATTTGAGCCAGACAGCACTAAACACACACACACACCCAGCAACACAGCATTTTCCCAATCAAGTAAAATCAATTCACCGCTATCACTCACTACTCACCACCACTACACAGAGTTGTGTAGGTCTGTTGTTTACCTTTAGGCCACTTCAAAGTCATCACCAAATCTATTGGTTTCAGTGAATTTGAAATCTTTCACCTTCTGGTGGCAGTTCTCGAAGTAGTCAGGCCCACACCCTGAGACATTCCATCATCTCTGATCCTCCTGAAAATGACTCTAGGTATGGTGTCCAACTCGATACCAATTGTGTCCTGAGCCCCGACTCAAATGCAATATATCGACCTGTAGTACAATTTTGTGGTTGCACAACAAGAAGAGAAACATTGTGTCATTTTTTTGTGTAGACTAGATTTGTGTTTGCGTTATCTAAGGGACTGGTCGGGTCTGATTCTTTGAGGAATATAAAGAAGAAAATAATAAAACAAAGCAGTGTGGAGTAGACCCGGTAAAGGAATCTCGCTATCTCTCATAGGGGGAAGGCAAAAAAATCACCTTCAGCGGAAAATTGATCAGCCATCAGTAGGCCACCAACATTGTAAATCATCACAAACACATTTAAGCATAATAGTTACAGATGAACAAACACCCAGTGTCACACTGCCTGCCATCACATGAATCATCTCTCAACACACATCACAAGTTCACAACAATCACTCACCATGGAATACATGCTATTTACCTATTCTTCCGGCATGCTCACTGCAATCGATTTGTGGTACATTGCAGAATACAGATCAATTTTTTCATGAAGCAGAGATTGGCCAGTGTAAATCGAAGAATGTCACATGTGGGGCAGTCCATCTAGGATAGGAAAGGATAGATAGTCAGGGCCCAGGGTTGGAGGCAGGCACACATTTTCTTGTATTCTTCATCCAATGCCCTTGAGGGAAATGGGTGTGGGGGGAGTCGGGACTTAATCTCTGCACACAGTTGCAACTCCAATCTGGCAATAAAATGTGTCTAAAAGTAAGACAGTGGGGATAAATTAGTCAACCAGACACAAACAAATAAAAGTAAATATTAATGTTCCCTAATAGCTATATCTTTTTTTTTTTTGCCGTCAAAGAAAGAAAGAATGAAAGCAGATCAGCAATAGACTAGAGACTGAGAGAGAAAGTTCTATGGTTGTTGGCCCAGGCCTAGTAGTCAGGGAAGAAGAGCTCGTCCTCAAACTCTGATGGTTCTCCCAGAAGTAGGTTATCTAACACACTACTTCCATGACGTGAGTCTCCCTCATCTTCTTCCTGTCGTACTTCAGGTATGGAGTGGTCCGGTGGTATAAAGTGCTGATTCATTTTTATCATGTTTAATCTCTCCATGTTTGGTGCGAGAGACTGGTCCTTCTCATTGTGACAATGGCACCAGCAGCACTGAAAACATGTTCAGCAGAGACACTGGCCAGCAGACAAGCCAGATACTGTATTGCCAGACTGCTGAGCACTGGCCATTGGAGCCTCCTCCCATACCAATACACCAATGGGTTTTGATCAAGGTAGACCTCTGTTGTGTCATCCAGATAGGCCTGGACCATCCGCTCACTGATCATTGCTGGTGCTCCACCATGCTTGACCTCTTTTGCCTTCGCCTCTGCACTGGACTTAAGCCCTGCCAGTAGAAACCACTCAGTTGCAGATTTTGGGCTGATGCCCCCTGTTCTAGTTGTTGATTGTGTTCTTGTTATTGGTTTTGGCTGCTGTGAGCCAACAGCACTGCCCTCAGGCTCTGAACTCGAAGGCTGCCCCACAGGATTGGTGCCCTGGAGGAGTAGGCCTCTACTTCCCTGCTGTTCTTTTTTTTAGCTCACTGCCTTGCTCAGCTATCCATGTTTTGTATTTTCTAACATCCCCATCTGAAAAAGGAATGAAAGTGAACAGTAATGGCTTGTACCGTGGATCAAGAATTGTGGCACAGATGTAATGTTTTGATGACACAATGTCTCTTTGCACTCTTCTATTAGCAGAAAAGCGAAGGATTAAGCTCTCCACCTCCACACCGGTGCACAATGAAGAAACCTCCTTTAGCTTTTCCTGTAGCATGTGCAACAACGGGATAGCTTGGCCCATGGTACTGTCCTCTTTGCTGACTTCACTTGTGAACACCTCAAAAGGAAGCAGCTTCTCTGTCAGGCATTTGACTAGGCCCCATTGGTCCATCTCAATGATCATTCCTTTCGCAGTGGCAGTCCCTCTTTGCATGATGCATTCATTGATACATCTGTACTGCTCAAACAGGCATTCAAGCATGTAATAAGTCAAGTTCCAACATGTTGGCACCTCCTATATGAGTGCTTTAACTGGCATTCTATTATCCCGCTGAATGACTCTCAGCTGTTTCCGGACTTTAAATGAATGGCTGAAATGAGTGCAGATTCTTCTGCAGATTGACAGTAAGTTGCTTACTTGGTCTTCTTTTTGAGAAAGTTCTGTACAATGATGTTGATGCAGTGTGCCAAATACAGGACCCTGAAATAGCCACCATCGGCCATGTCCTTAACTATATTACTGCCATTGTCCGTGGCAACAAATCCATTCTTAAGCTCTCTTGGTCGCAGCCATTCACAGACCTTGTTGTTAAAGTCTTCCAAAATGTTTGCAACTGTATGGGATTTCTCCATGGCGAACACAGCTACTGTTGCATGCTTCCAAGCATCATTAAAAATCTCAGCAGTGTCAACACCTGCAGATAACTTTTCTCTAGCCCCCACAAAAGAGATCCAGTGTGCAGTGATGAACATGTAATCAGTCGCTTGGCAACTGGTCCACATGTATGTTGTCAGGTGGATACTGTGAAAATCCCTTTGCTGCAAAGCTTGTCCAAGCAATTCCAGCACATCGTGGTGTAGCACTGGAACAACAACTCTGGCAAAATAGGACCGGCTGGGAACCTTCCATTTCGGGCAGATGGCTGCCACAAATTCAAGAAAACCCACCCCTTCCACAAAAAAAAGGGAGGAGGCCCAGTGCTAACATTTTAGCCAGCTTTGCTTTGTACAAACGTGTCGTTGGGTGGTTGGGTTCATACTGCCCCTCTGGCCTAAACAAGGCAGGAATAGTAGCCTGGATTTTTTTCTTTTCTGATGCCAATGCAGCAGGTAACTTCTTGAGAGCAGGCAGTGGTAGGCTCAATGTGCTTTTCAGCAGGGTAGTCACTGTCCTCTGTTGCCTTGGTGCCTCAACCTGAGTCTTGTGCCATTGCGATGTTGCTGATGTAGGTGATACTACTGCACTGCTGGGGAGGGGCTGCTTTGCATAACAAAAATGTCTCAGTACTTTTCACCCAGTCAATCATGCTCACTTAGTCTCAGAGAGATACACAGAATAAACGTTAGGGACGTTTTCAATAAGTATTTATTGAACCAGAGTCATTCTAGTATAAAACATGTTTGCTGCGACAATCAATAAACAGAAGCTAACGTAAGATACTACAAGCATCAACCCAGTAAATAGAAGGTAGAATTCATCCATGGGTGCTAAAACAGTGAATATATGCAGGCATTTAAACGTGACAGTAATCAAGCATACTCCTACGATGCGGACCCTACCTAAGTGTACCTAAGTGTACCTACCATGTATGTAGCTGTAAAGCTAAGAATCCCCTAACAAAGAGCCAACCCCATTACCTGATGGGAGAGAATGAAGGACCCAGTCTTGGTCGTGAGTTGGACCCCCGCAAGGGATGTCAGACCACTGCGAGTTGAAGCTTCAGCGTGCAAGGACCTCCGTGTCTTGTGTCAGCATAGAAGTGGCTCCTCCTTCTACCTAGCAAAGGTGTGGTTCTTTTATACCAAAAAGGTAGCCTCAAGGGTTCAACCACAATCGATATGTTGTTACTACGATTATGTAGATGAGCCTACATCAATAATTGTAATTATGCAAAGTAGCCCTGTCGCCCTAGGATGAAGATAGTAATGACTTTTGTGCTGAGTATGTTAATCCTTTTATGTACGTAATGTGCAAGGGATTTTACTAAGAATCCTCACGCATAATAAATGAGGCTAGTTTCAAGGAAACCAATCAGCATCTATTCAGCACATAACTGGATAAAAGGTCAGTGATAGAACCCTTATGCAGAGCAAGGTAGGACACTGCCCTATGTCAATTGTTTGTAAATTAGGCTCTGAATGTGTAACTGAGCATGTGGATCTGGGAGTGCATATCTGACTCACTAAGACTTCAAAGTGCATGCCTTTCCTTCTAAGCACATATAACCTTGACCTATGGCCTACGTACACCATACGTTAGGGGTGACTTGTATGTAGTACAAGGGAAGATTAAACTTTGGCAAGGAGTTTTAAATGCCAAAGCGATCTGGCATTAAAACTGCACACACAGCAGCTGCAGTAGCAGGCAGACCTCATGTTTAAAGGACTACTATTCTGAATGAGTGACTAGGGCTATCACTGCTTCGCTCCACATCTAAGTAAGTGTATCAGTCCCTGTCTGGCTGTGTCACAGGATGTGTAAGTAGCTAAGTCGCTATATGACTACCTGTCTTAGTATCTCTATGTATCAATATATATGTCTGAAGGTAGCTGTATATATTACCTACTGCCTCTATTACTGAATGTTGTGTTTTATAACTGTGTGTGCAACTGGCTCTGTTACTGCTGGATATATAAGTGCTGTATGGGGATGCCACTGAGTATATACATGCCTCTGTCTCTCTCTCACTGGCTAGGTGAGTGACACTGCTTTTCTATATTTATATATAAGTACCAGTATGGGTGAGAGTCTGGATATTTACCTGTGCCTAGGGGTCTCAAGGTACACATGTGACTGACTGAGACTTCAAACTGCATATCTTACCTACTAACTACATAGCACCCTGCCCTATGACATATCTACACCCTACCTAAGGGGTAACTAGCACATAGTATAACAGAAGTTTAAACAGTAGCAAGAAGGTTTTGATACCAACTCGACCATGCAGTAAAAATACACATACGCTGTACACTTCCAGGCCAACACATCATTAATGAACTACTCACACACCTACTCTCAGACCACACAGACACTAACATTCTCACTCACACACCCACAGCGACACTCACACACCCATTCATAAACCCACAAACACTCACACACCCACTCACAAATCCCCTCATGCACTCACAATTCTTTAGTACGTCATACACACTTTCATCAACCTCATGTACACACATACCTTTTCAACCATAATTTTTTTAACTACACTCTAATTCACATACCTGTTAATTGAGTAGGATGGTCACAATTTGTTTTTTGACATTGTCAGTTACACTGTACTCTCAGAGAAAATGTGAAAACTAAAAAAAAGAATGGTGCACCACTCTCATGCAAACCAACCATTAATGGCAAACCTTTTGAACTTTGCTCTCAGTGATACTGTCAAACTTAGCAAATCAAAACATCCCTTTCATACTTTAGTTTTGTTATTGTACCTCCCAGTGGTCAGTATTTCTTAACCCTTTCTTGCACTTCAGTAAACAAGCCCAATCTGGTAGTGATTTTTTGTGTATTCGTGAATTTGTTGTGCCCTGCAGCGCACCCCCCACGGTGTAACTTCACAACGAATTCACAAATATACGTGCAGGAGTCCAAAAACATATTTTGCTTTGTACCCTTAATACTTTGCAACTACACTATACTTCATAAGAAACTCCCAACTAGGAAAATAAACCCTCCTTCATAAATAATGATTCTAAACCACTCTAACTTTAATTAAAACACTAGTCTCTGTTTAATACCCCCCACAGTCTCTTAGCTGAGTTTCCATAGCAACTCCTTTTGGAACACTGTCTTGAACCAGTAGGTCACAAGTTCACAAGACTTTCTTGAAGCAACATACTAGTTTCAAAATGTACAGCAGCAAGTGGGGTTGACTACTCAGAATTAAAAGTATAGCCAAGTTTGTATTACATTCTTTTATTTTTACCAGAGCCAATCACAGTTCTACATACCTGTTCTTTAAAGACTCTACCTAATTGTATCTACCTGCATATTTACACTATCCAATCAAATATATATTTTTTTAAACAAGGCCCTAACCTCCATTTTAACAGCCTTTCATTTTGAAAACTGTCTCATTACGCTCTAGCCTTCTCCTGTGTACTGCTCCTCCTTGCCTTCAAAATGGTTAGAGTGTGTATTGCTTGTCACAGCTTTGTGTTTTGGGCTAGAGAGTTTGTTAAAAAGAGTAGCATTAACAGGGACTTAGGTTTGCCTAATGTGAAAATTATTTGGATCGGCCAGAGAGGGTTAAAGTGGCATCAATTGCTACCTTTGGTTGAAAGCATTGCAGATTGCCAACACCCTGACCTCATGATTGTGCACTGTGGTGGCAATGACCTAGGCACACTTACTGGGGGAGGACTGGAAATCCTAATGAAGGATACTTTTGCTCAATTGATTGTACTTTTCCCTCAGACTGCCTTGGTATTCTCCAACATATTGTCACACACACTAGCCCTAGCTGTTAACTAGGGATGGGAACTAGAGGCACAGGGCCTAGGGACTAGCCAGCCTCCAAACTAATATGTAAACACAAATGGGGCTGTCCCTAGTAGGAGATTCTACAGGATTTTTTAGAGATGCGTGTCCAGTGGGGGCATCTCACAAAAAGTGAAGGACTGGCCTCACACACCACCTGGTGTCATGCTTCATCATAGGCCGTCCTCGCCCTCTAAAAACTTCGTTTGATAGAGGGCGGGCATACACCTGACGACAGGGATGCACTTCTAAAACTAAGTGGTGGCTCGTGAGTTTTTGTGAAAAAAGTGATCTAAAAACCATTCCAGTTGTCAGTGACTGATTTAATAGTTTCTATATAAAAAGACAACTGCATGGTATTAAAAGGAAGTGGGCGGTGATTTGGGAACAAATTATCCCATCACCGTGCTAAGACAGGTCAACATGTTTCTGCTTAGGGTCCCCGGAGGGTACATAGCATTCGTCAGGACCAAATATTAATAGAGGGCTCCGCCTTTTACACTTTGTATAAAGGATCAACCACTAAAACAAAACCGGGGGTTGTAAGGATCAACTGCCCCGTAAGCCTAATGCTCACTCGTGAAACCTGTAGAAAAACAAAAAAACAACAAATACATACCGAATGTGTAAGTATCCTGATTGTAATGTTGCATTACATACATCCCCACACTTCTAAAGCGCGCGTGGTGGATTCTAAGTGAAACACGTGTCACTCATACGTGTCAGCACTTATCAGGGGAGGAAAAAACATGTTTCTCGCTCGCTTACCCTAGGTCACTATCCTACTTACTCCAAAGGAGGTCGAGGGTGGAAGGGCCTACTGTGACATTCTGAAAAAGAGAGACATAAAATCATGGCCTGATAATGGTAGATCAGGTCCAAGATAGGGAAAAAGCCATTCATATAGTTTCATATTAAAAGGGTCAAAAAGAGTGTACTCCACGTGGGAGGGATGAAAGTTGCACCAGAAAGCATAAAAGTACCCTCTACCATTCATTCGAAACACACACACTCTTACTGTCATCTTCAGCGCTTCCAGCTGTGTCTCCTACAGTCATCCGCTTCGCCTCCCCGCCGGTGAGTGATGGTGGAAAAAGAGCGGGCTTTTATACTGTTGTTCTCCAACTTATGCCAAAGGCAGAAATGGAAGTGGTCAGACGAGTTCTGTACACAGATAGACAAAGCCAGGAAACATGTCAATAAAACTGTTTCTGTATTCCTCAGAAACCATAACATGGGCTCCAGCTACAACAACAACTTGTGCTTTGACATTGATGATATCTATAGAACTGATGGAGTTCACTTCACAGAGAAAGGCAACAGGGTGTTCCTCAACAACTTGAAAGACTGCATCCTGTTTAATGTGTAGTTACCACTCAAACACAATAAACACAAAGGCTCTTTACAGAGCCACCCTATTACCCAAAGATTGATTCATTTTCTTTTTCAATGCCTTTTTTAGGTTTTGTTTTCGAATTTGCGAATACGTAGTGAATAAACATAACAAAAGCAGACATTTAACAGACATGGCACATTTAAAATTCACAACTGTATAAGTCACCCTGTACATCTCACTGGATGTGTCAGTGTCTGAATGGGTCTTTGAGTTAGTGCGTGAGTGCCTGAGTTGGTCTGTGAGTGGGTACATGAGTGTCCGAGTGGGTCTCTGAGTTGGTGTGTGAGTCTCTCAGTGATTCTGTGAGTGAGTGAGTGAGTGATTCTCTGAGTGGGTCTTTAGGTGGATGCACAAATCTCTGAGTGGATTTGTGAGTGGACGCATGAGTCTCTGAGTTGTCTATGAGTGGGTGTGAGAGTATCTCTATGAGTGGGTGTGTGACTGTTTGAATGGGTCTGTGAATGGGTACATGAGTCTCTGAGTGGGTTTGTGAGTGGGTGCATGAGTCTCTGAGAGGGTCTGTGAGTGGGTACATTAGTGTCTGACTGGGTAAGTGAGTGGGTAGGGTACAGTCTTAGTGGGTCTCTGAGTGGGTGCATGAGTTTCTGAGTGGGTCTGTGAGAGGATGCATGAGGCTTCCAGTGGGTCTGTGAGTGGGTGCATGAGTGCAAGTGGGTCTGAGAGTGGGTGCATGAGGCTCTGAGTAGGTGAGTGAATGTGTGCGTGACTGTCTGAGTGGGTCTGTGAGTGGGTGAGTCAGTGCCTGAGTAGGTCAGTGAGTTGGTACATGAGTCTTTCAGTGGTGAGTGGGTGGATGAGTGGGCCTGTGAATGGAAACATGAGTGTCTCAGTGGATCTGTGAGTGGGAACATGAATATCTCAGTGGGTCTGTGAGTGGGTGCATGAGTGGGTCTGTGAGTAGGTGTGCGAGTGTCTGAGTGGGTCTGTGAGTGGGTGCATGAGTCTATGAGTGGGGCTGTGAGTCAGTCCATGAGTGAGTGAGTGAGTGTCTGAGTAGGTCAGTGAGTGGGTGCATGAGTCTCTCAGTGGTGAGTGGGTGAATGAGTCAATGAGTGGGTCTGTGAATGGGAACATGAGTGTCTCAGTGGGTCTGTGAGTGGGAACATGAGTGTCTCAGTGGGTCTGTGAGTGGGTGCATGAGTCTCTGAGTGGGTCTGTGATTTGGTGCATGAGTGTCTGAGTGGGTGTGTGAGTAGGTGTGTGAATGTCTGAGTGGGACTACTGTGAATAGGTACATGAGTCTCTGAGTGGGCCTGTGAGTCTGTACATGAGTGTCTGAGTGGGTCTGTGAGTAAATGCATGAGTCTCTGAATAGGTCTGTCAGTGGGTGCATGAGTCTCTTAGTGGGTCCGTGAGTTGGTGTGCGAGTCTCTGAGTGGGTAAATGAGTGGATGCATAAGTCCATGAGTGGGTCTATGAGTGGGTGCATTAGTGTGTTTGTGGATCAGAAAGTGGATATGTGGCTCTCTGAGTGGGTCTGTGAGTGGGTGCATAAGTGGCTAAGTCAGTGTGTGAGTAGATGCATGCATCTTTGAGTAGGTCTGTGAGTGGGCACATGAGTCTCTGTGTGGGTCTGTAACTAGGTGCAGGAGTGTCTGAGTGGGTACATGAGTATCTGAGTGGGTCTGTGAGTGGGTGTGTAAGTGGGTGCATGAGTGTCTGAGTGGGTCTGTGAGTGGATGTGTGAGTCTCCGAGTGGGTAAATGAGTGGGTGCATGTTAGACTTGGCATCTTGTGGTGTGTTTCCCCTGACTTTTTGCTTTCTGACCTCCCGGTTTTGACTCTGTTTTTGCTGGTTTAGTGTATCTGCGCACTTTCTCACTAGTGTTCAGTGTTAAAGTCCTCCTGTTGTAAATTGTTATTATGGATTGGTGTTTCCATGATTGGCTGATTTGATCAGTCCCTATTCCAGTGCGCCGTGTGTGCCCAGGGCCTGTAAATCAAATGCTGCTAGTGGGCTTTCAGCACTGGTTGTGCCACCCACACAAGCAGCCAGTAAATGTAACTCTGGCCTGCCATTGCAGAGCCTGTGTGCAGTCTGGTACTGCCATGTCAACTTGGCAAGTGTACCCACTTGCCAGGCCCTAACCTTCTCTTTCCTTACATATCAGTCATCCCTAAGGTAGGCCCAAGGTACCCCTGTGGGCAGGGTGCAGTGCATGTGAAAGGTAGGACATGCCCTGGTATGTGTGGCATGTCCTGATAGTGAATTACTGCTAATTTAGTTTTTCACTATTGCAAGGCTACCTGTTCCCATAGGACAGAATGGGGAGTTTGTTTATAACATCTTATAAATATAACTACCCCTGGAAACAAGGTAGAGAAATAACGTTTATTATGCCTGAACTCAGAATCTAAAGATGCATCTTTTAGTAAAGGTGTGTTTTAGATACTGTGTTTGAAAATACCACTTTTAGAAAGTAGGTATTTTCTTGCTCAGCCATCCAGTATGCCTCTGCTGGGTTTTTGGATTGACTGTCTGGCTTTGGGATGACAGGGGCTGGGGAGGAGCAGTGGCTCCAGAGAATCTAGATGGGCCAGGGATGAGCTGAATAGACCTGGGCTGCATTTAGAGTAGGGGGATGAGATTTACTTTCACCTGAATGGGTCTGGTCTGCCTCTGACAATGCTGTCTCCACCTCCTGCCAGGAAGCTGCACCAGAGAGGGCAGAACTGATTCTGGCTAGGCACAGACACTCTCTGCCCCCAGAGAACAAAGGATTTTGGGCTATAAAAAGGGGGCCCAAACCCCTAAACTTTAGAACTCTTTTGGAACCAAGGAGACTGCCAAGAAGAAGAGCTGGAGAAGCTGTGAGGAGAGACTACCACTTTGTTTTGTGCTTTGCTGTGTTGGCCTGCAGTGGCTGCTTCTGTCTTGGGCAGTGAAAGGACAGGACTGAACTTTCTGCAACTTCCTTTTTGTGAGTTTCTCCAAGGGCTTGAGGTAGAGCTTGCCCCCTGTTCAAGAAGTCTCAGGAACAGCAAAGACTTTGAGTTCTTCTGCCCTCAGCACTGGGGACTGTGTGTTTTGTGCTGCAACAGAAGAAAAGTAAACCGACCCCGTCTACGCCGCTGCTGCTGACTCCATGTCCTGAAGGCACCGCAGAGGGCACCGCCGCAAAGCCGCACCACAACCCTGGTCTCACCGACGATGCCACCTGACGCCGCCACCGAGCTGCTGCTTGCACTGTGACCTGGGGGCACCGCACTGCGCACCGCCTCGCTTCACCCCATCGCACTGGTATCCCCGATGAAACCGCTCCATGCCGACATCAACGTCGCTGCTTGCACCGTGGTTTGAGGGCACCGCTCGTAAAGTTACACGACGCACTGTCCTCGTCCCGCACTGCAGCCTTGGCCTACCAACGCCAGCCCCATCGACTCCAGTTCGTCAGGGGACGACAGCGCTTCAGCAACGACGACGCCATTGCTAGCACTGTAACCTGCCAGCACTGCGACGAGCACCGCATCACTTCGCACCTCAGCCCTGGTCTCACTGATACCGCTGGACGACCGTAACCGAGCCGCTGCATGCACCGCGACCTGAGGGCACCGCACGCTGCACCGCTGAACTTCGCACTGCAGCCCCAACACCTGCCGACGCAGGCGCTCCCGACTTCAACTGCGAGGAGTTCGATCTGCAACGCGTGTGACTTCAAGGGCCCGACGACTCCTGCACCGACCTCCGGAACTGACGCCAGCGGACGCCAGCCTTTCGGGGCTCATCGAGAGGTAGCCGATGCCCTGCATTTCTAAAGGTACTGTTTTGTGGGTCTTCCCGACACCGTAGCTGGCCCACGACGCCGCGGTCAGCCAGAACTGTTTGGATTTGTTGTTCACGACGCCGTGAAAGCCCCAGACGGAGCTATTGACTTCAAGGAACTTTATTTCAAGTCTATTTTTGATAACTGAAGATTTCTGAGTACTGTATTGTGGATTTTTATCGTTTTTGGTCTTGTCTAAAGTGTATAAAAAAATTGGCTATTTTTCTAAACTTGTGTGGTGTCCTTTTGTAGTGCTTACACTGTGTTACTGTTGGTTATGTGCACATTCTTCCAACACTGCCTCTAGGATAAGCCTGACAGCTCGTGCCAAGCTACCAAGTGGGTGAGCAGGGGTTATTTTAGGAGTGTAACTCCCTTATCCTGACTAGAAGGAAAGGTCCATACTTGGACAAAGGTGCAAACCCTTGCCAACTAGAGACCCCCATTTCTAACATTGGTTGTCAGCGGTGAGGATAGGACTTGCGTTTGCACTTGACTTACAGTAATTGGTGTGCACTACTACCATATCGCAGACCATTGCATACCACATACTGCTTTTTTGGCCTATTTTTGCCTTTTCATCGGTCTTGAACTTGAACTTTCCAGTACAACATGCCTTAATCAATTGCATCATCTGCTGCATCCTTGGAAGTGGCCTTTGAGGAGGAGAGGTTAGAAACCTACAATGTGAAGGAATTGAAGGTGATCTGCAAAGATCCTCAAAGTCCAAATCAGGGGCCTCACCATAAAAGAGGAGCTACAAAATGCGCTGAGGGCCTGGGCAGCAGCCAGACATGCTAGTGAGCTGTCTGGGGATCTTGTTATGGAGGCTGATGAGCCAATGTCAAGGATGGATGTGCTTTTGGGAGGGGGGGCACCCTCTAAACCAGGCAGCAGTAGCTTGTCCCCAGAGGAGCTGGAGGACAGGCCCATGGAGGAGAAAAGGATGATTCCAGACCATAAGATCAAGATAAATGAGCTGGATCAGAGGAGTAGAACCGGCTCAGATGGTGGCAGCAATTCGTCAGGGCAGGCAGACAGAATTGTGCACATCCCTGAGAATGTAGGCAAGGAATTCAAGAAGGGGGATAACATACAAAGGTGGTTCCAGGGGTATGAGGCATCTATTCACATGAATGGGGTCCCTGAAAGGAATTGGGGGGCAGGGTTGTGGCCTCTCTTTCCAGAGGAAGCTAGGGATACTCTGATAGCTTTGGGTAAGGGGCAGACCCTCACCTATGCTGATATGAAAGACGCTCTCCTCACCAGGTATGGTCTCACTCCTGAGAAGTATAGGAATCAGTTTAGGTCCAGCAAGAAAACTGAGGCTAACACTTGGTTGGAATGTGTAGATTCTTTCTGCAGGTCACTGGATGGCTGGGTGAAGGGCAGTAATGTAACAGATTTTCAGGGGCTCTACAATTTGATTGCACGGGACCACTTGTCTAGTCTATGTTTTGCAGAGCTGCCCCAGCACTTGGTTGATAGTGGCCTCTGAGGAGGAGAGGTTAGAAACCTACAATGTGAAGGGATTGAAGGTGATCTGCAAAAACCTCAAAGTCAAAATCAGGGGCCTCACCATAAAAGAGGAGCTACAAAATGCGCTGAGGGCCTGGGTAGCAGCCAGACATGCTAGTGAGCTGTCTGGGTATCTTGTTATGGAGGCTGATGAGCCAATGCCAAGGATGGATGTGCTTTTGGGAGGGGGGTCACCCTCTAAACCAGGCAGCAGTAGCTTGTCCCCAGAGGAGCTGGGTAAGGGGCAGACCCTCACCTATGCTGATATGAAAGACGCTCTCCTCACCAGGTATGGTCTCACTCCTGAGAAGTATAGGAATCAGTTTAGGTCCAGCAAGAAAACTGAGGCTAACACTTGGTTGGAATGTGTAGATTCTTTCTGCAGGTCACTGGATGGCTGGGTGAAGGGCAGTAATGTAACAGATTTTCAGGGGCTCTACAATTTGATTGCATGGGACCACTTGTCTAGTCTATGTTTTGCAGAGCTGCCCCAGCACTTGGTTGATAGTAAGCTGACTGACCCCAGGAAGCTTGCTATGGAGGCAGACCGCTGGGTGAGTACCAGGGTCCACAAGGAAGTGTTTGGGGGAGACTCAGCCAAAAGTGGGCAGGGTCCCCAGCAGAAAAATTGGGGGGACAAGGGTAAAGCACAGGAGTTCTCTAAAGGGCCCCAAACTAACACCTAGGGTAAAGGTTCCCATCCCCCAGGAGATAAGAAACAAGGGGTCTCTTCAGGAAAGCCTGCTGAGACCGGCCCCGGATGTGCTTGGTCTGTAATGAGGTGGGTCACATAAGTGGGGACCCCAAGTGCCCCAAGAGGGAGCAGCCACCCACCGGTGGGCAAACCAAGGAGTTGGCTAGTGTAGCGCTTGGAGAGGAGGGGTGCCCACAGGAGGGTGGGGGTCCTGCAGAAATGACCCTCATCTCACTAGGGGACAGTGAGATGGTCCCAGGAAACCAGGTGCCCCTTAACACACAGAAATACAGCACCTGGGTGACCAATAATGGGAAAAGGGTAGAGGCTCTCAGAGATACTGGAGCCAGTGTGACCTCAGTCCTGTGTCACCTGGTCTCTGAGGAGCAAGTAGTCCCAGGGGAATTCCACCAAGTAGTTGCTGTGGACAACTCGGAGCACCACGGTAAGGTGGCGCAAGTTCCCTTTGAATGGGGGGGTCTCAGGTCCCTTGAGGGTGGTTGTGAGCCCTACCATGCCTGTAGATTGTCTGCTAGGTAACGACCTGGAGCAGTCCTTGTGGAAGGATGTTGAGCACAGGTCTCACTAGGAGATGCTTGGTTTGCCAGAGTGGGCATGCATGTCCACTCGGTCAATGGCAGCCAGAAAGGGTGATCAGAAGGGCCTGGAGCCTGAAACAGTGACCCAGGTCCCTGCCAAGAGAAAAGGCAGGGGACTTGGGTAACCAATCAATCAATCAATCATGTCACTTATAAAGCGCACTACATACCCGCGAGGGTCTCAAGGCGCTGGGGGAAGAGGGGGGTGGTGCTGCTACTGATCGAAGAGCCAGGTCTTGAGGAGTCTTCTGAAGGCCAGTAGGTCTTGGGTCTGTCGGAGGTTGGTGGGGAGGGTGTTCCAGGTCTTGGCGGCGAGGTGGGAGAAGGATCTGCCGCCGGCAGTCGTTTTCCGGATGCGGGGGACTGTGGCAAGGGCGAGGCTGGTCGAGCGGAGCTGGCGGGTGGGGGTGTAGAAGCTGAGTCGTCTGTTGAGGTAGGCTGGTCCGGAGTTGTGGAGTGCTTTGTGTGCGTGGGTGAGGAGCTTGAAGGTTATCCTCTTGTTGACAGGGAGCCAGTGCAGGTCTCTCAGGTGGGGTGTGATGTGGCTGCGTCGGGGGATGTCGAGGATAAGACGTGCAGAGGCGTTCTGGATGCGTTGCAGCTGTCTCAGGAGCTTAGCCGTCGTTCCTGCGTAGAGGGCGTTTCCGTAGTCCAGCCTGCTGGTGACGAGGGCCTGGGTGACTGTTTTTCTTGTTTCGGTGGGGATCCACTTGAAGATCCTGCGGAGCATTCGGAGGATGTTGAAGCAGGATGAGGAAACGGCGTTGACCTGCTTACTCATGGAGAGGGTGGGGTCGAGGATGACCCCTAGGTTGCGTACGTGGTCGGTGGGTGGCGGGGCTGTTCCCAGTGATGTTGGCCACCAGGAGTCGTCCCAGGCTGAAGGGTTGGAACCAAGGATGAGGACCTCCGTCTTGTCCGAGTTCAGCTTCAGGCGGCTGGTCCTCATCCATTCGGCGACGGCCTTCATTCCTTCGTGGAGGTGGGCTTTGGCGGTGTGAGGGTCTTTGGTGAGGGAGAGGATCAGCTGGGTGTCGTCGGCGTAGGAGATGATGTTGAGGTTGTGCTGTCGGGCGACGTGGGCGAGGGGTGCCATGTAGATGTTGAACAGCGTTGGGCTGAGGGAGGAGCCTTGGGGTACGCCGCAGATGATCTTGGTGGCCTTGGATCGGAAGGGGGCGAGGCGGACACTTTGTGTTCTGCCGGAAAGGAAGGATGTGGTCCAGTCCAGGGCCTTCTCTTGGATCCCGGCGTCGTGAAGGCGTGTTCGTAGTGTGTGGTGGCAGACCGTGTCGAAGGCGGCTGATAGGTCCAGGAGGATGAGGGCTGCTGTTTCTCCGTTGTCTAGCAGGGTCCTGATGTCATCGGTGGCGGCGATGAGGGCGGTTTCGGTGCTGTGGTTGCTGCGGAAGCCGGACTGGGAAGGGTCCAGGATGTTGTTCTCCTCGAGGTAGCGGGTCAGTTGTTTGTTGACGATTTTCTCGGTGACCTTCGCGGGGAACGGGAGCAGAGAGATGGGTCGGAAGTTCTTGAGGTCCTTGGGGTCTGCCTTGGGTTTCTTGAGTAAGGCGGTGATCTCGGCGTGCTTCCAGCTTTCCGGGAAGGTTGCTGTCTCGAAGGAGATGTTGATTATTTTCCGGAGATGGGGCGCGATGGCTGTACTCGCTTTGTTGAAGATGTGGTGAGGGCACGGGTCTAGCGGTGAACCGGAGTGGATGGTGTTCATGATCTCGCTGGTGTCCTCGTCGTTGATGTTGGTCCAGGAGAGCAGGCGGTTGGTGGTTGTGGGGGCAGTGGTCTCGGTGGTTGCCGGGGCGGTCGTGGTGTTGAAGCTGTCGTGGATGTCGGCGATTTTGCGGTGGAAGAAGGTGGCCAGTGAGTCGCACAGGTCTCGCGACGGCTGGATGTCGTTGGTGTTGGAGCTGGGGTTGGAGAGTTCCTTCACGATGTTGAAGAGCTCTTTGCTGTTGTGTGCGTTGTTGTCTAGGCGGTCTTTGAGTGAGGCCCTTTTGGCGGATCTGATGAGGTGATGGTGACTGCGGGTGGCGCTCTTGTGGGCGGCGTAGCTGTCCGCTGTCCGTTCGTGGAGCCAGATCTTCTCCAGTTTTCGGCATGTTCGTTTGGAGGCCTGGAGGTCTTCGGTGAACCAGGTGGCTTTCTTGCTGGTGTGGCTGTTGGGCGGATTCTTGAGCGGGGCGAAAGTGTTGGCGCAGTCGTCGATCCACTGTCTGAGGTTGCGGACGGCGGTGTCGGAGGGTTCGGCGGGTGGGCTCAGGGCGAGGGTTGTGGTTAGCTGGTCTTCCGTGACTCTGCTCCAGCAGCAGCGAGGCATTTGTTCGGTGCGGTGGTGCATGGTGGGCTTCCTGTAGGTGAAGTGGATGCAGTGGTGGTCAGTCCAGTGGGGTTCGGAGGTGTGGTTGAAGGAGACGTGTGGGCTTGCGGAAAAGATGGAGTCGAGCGTGTGGCCGGCGGCGTGGGTGGGTGTAGTCACGAGCTGTCTGAGTCCGAGGGTGGCGAGGTTGTCGATCAGGGTGGTGGAGTTGGTGTCCTTGTTGTTCTCGAGGTGGAAGTTCATGTCCCCGAGGAGGATGTAGTCCGTGGAGGCGATGGCTGTGTGCTGACGAAGTCAGCGATGGAATCGCTGAACTGTGGTCGGGGTCCGGGGGTCTGTAGATGAGGGTTCCTCTGAGGGTGGTGTTGGGATCGGTGTGGATCTGGAAGTGCATGTGTTCGGCGGTGCTGAGGGTGTCGTCGGTGTTGGTTGAGACTCTGAGGGTGTTCCTGTGGACGATGGCGATGCCTCCTCCGACTCCGTTGGTGCGGTCCCTGCGGGTGATCTTGTATCCGTCCGGGATGGCAATGGCGATGTCGGGGGCTGAAGCGGGATTCAGCCAGGTCTCCGTCAGGAATGCGACGTCTGGGGAGGTTGAGTCGAGAAGGTCCCAGAGTTCGATGGCGTGTTTGCGGGCGGAGCGGGTGTTGAGGAGGATGCATCTGAGGTAGTTGGGTTCTTTCCTGGGCGGTGGTTTGGCGGGGCGGGTGCTGGCGAAGCTGCAGTTCCGGCAGGTGAAGGGCCCTTGGGTGCGCTTCTCGGGGTGGCCTGGTAGCAGGCGTGATCTTTTCCGGGGTTGAGTGCGTGGAGGGTGCTGGCGTCGTATCGGCGTCTGTTGATGTGGCGGGCGCGGGGGATGCCCGGACCAGGGGGTCTGGCGCTGGGCGCGGTCACGGCGCGGACGGGCGCAGACGGGCTTGCCTTAGGCGCGCGCAGCGGCGCGCCAGCGGCGCGCCCGCTGCGCACGTCCGCTGCGCGCCGCACAGCGGCCGCCATAAATGGGGAGGTGGGAGGGAGGAGCAGGGAATGGGGCAGCGAATGGGCAGTGAGGGGGCGGGGCCGCAGGGCGCAGCGGCGGGAAACAGGCACAGAAGGGAAAACGAGCACAATCAGGGCATCAAGGGGGCACAGAAAGGAAAAAAAACGAGCACAATGAGGGGCAGCAAGGGGGCACAGAAAGGAAAAACTAGCACAATGAGGGGCAGCAAGGGGGCACAGAAAGGAAAAAACGAGCACAATGAGGGGCAGCAAGAGGGCACAGAAAGGAAAAAACTAGCACAATCAGGGGCAGCAAGGGGGCACAGAAAGGAAAAACGAGCACAATCAGGGGCAGCAAGGGGGGCACAGAAAGGAAAAAACAAGCACAATCAGGGGCAGCAAGGGGGGCACAGAAAGGAAAAACAAGCACAATCAGGGGCAGCAAGGGGGCACAGAAAGGAAAAACGAGCACAATCAGGGGCAGCAGCAGGGCACACAGACGGAGCTGTGTGGTGGGGGAGCGACCTACCAGTCAAGGTCAGGGGTCGCTCTCTTCACCACGCAGCGGCCGCCATAAATGGGGAGATGGGAGGGAGGAGCAGGGAATGGGGCAGCGAATGGGCAGTGAGGGGGCGGGGCCGCAGGCGCAGCGGCGGGAAACAGGCACAGAAGGGAAAACGAGCACAATCAGGGCATCAAGGGGGCACAGAAAGGAAAAAAACAGAGCACAATCAGGGGCAGCAAGGGGGCACAGAAAGGGAAAAACTAGCACAATGAGGGGCAGCAAGGGGGCACAGAAAGGAAAAACTAGCACAATGAGGGGCAGCAAGGGGGCACAGAAAGGAAAAACGAGCACAATCAGGGGCAGCAATGGGGGCACAGAAAGGAAAAACGAGCACAATCAGGGGCAGCAAGGGGGGCACAGAAAGGAAAAACGAGCACAATCAGGGGCAGCAAGGGGGCACAGAAAGGAAAAAAAAAAACGAGCACAATCAGGGGCAGCAAGGGGGGCACAGAAAGGAAAAAAACGAGCACAATCAGGGGCAGCAAGGGGGCACAGAAAGGAAAAACGAGCACAATCAGGGGCAGCAAGGGGGCACAGAAAGGAAAAAAAAAAAAACGAGCACAAACCGGCCCCTTTGGTTCCCACAGACTGGGAAGAGGCTGACCTTGAGGGGGGACGCCCCGGTACCTACAGGGGAGCAGGTAGCTGAACTGGGGGACATCTCTGAGCTGACCCATTGGCAGCAAGAAGGTGGTCCCACCCAGGAAGAATTCTGCAGGGAGTAGAAAGAGTGCCCTTCTCTGGAGGGTTTGCGGCGACAGGCTGCAGACCAGGCAGCTGGTGATCAGTCTGAATCACATTGGATCTACTGGGAGAATGGTCTCCTGTATAGCTAGCCTATGGTCGCTGAGCCTGGGTCAGCCCGTGTGCTGGTGGTACCCCAGCGCTTCAGGACCTTCCTACTGGGTCTGGTTCACGACGTGCTTTTGGCAGGACATTTGGGGTGGGACAAGACCTTTGACAGGCTTGTCACCCACTTCTTCTGGCCCCAATTGCGAAGGCAGTCAGATGGACATTGCAGGTCTTACCAAACTTGCCAGGCAAGTGGGAGGAAGGTCAAAGCCTCTCTCCAACTTTTTCCAGTCATTGGGACCCCTTTTGAAAGGGTAGGGATGGACATTTTGTGGCCACTGGATCCCAAGACAGCCATGGGCAACAGGTACATCCTGGTCTTGGTGGACCATGCCACCCGGTACCCGGAGGCAATCCCTTTCAGGACAACAACAGCGCCACTGGTGGGCCAGGGATTAATGGGGATCTTTTCCCGTGTGGGTTTCCCCAGAGAGGTGGCTTCTGACCGTGGGACCAATTTCATATCGAACTATATGACATCCCTGAGGAAGGAGTGCGGTGTAACCTACAATTCACCACTCCTTACCGCCCACAAGGTAACGGTTTGGTGGAGAGATTCAACTAAACCTTGAACGGCATGATTAAGGGTCTAACAGAACCCATGAGGCGTAAGTGGGACGTCCTCTTGCCATGCCTTCTCTTTGCATACAGGGAGGTGCCTCAGAAGTCTCTTGGGTTCAGTCCCTTTGAGCTCCTGTATGGTCCCCCTGTGAGATGACCTCTGAGTTTGGTGAAGGAAGGCTGGGAGGCAGCTCCCAGGAAAACTCACCAGGATGTGTTTAGTTACATGCTGGCCTTCAGAAACCAAACTACCCGCTTCAGGAAACTCACTCAGGGGAACCTAGAAGCAAGCCAGGAAGAAATGAAAAAGTGGTATGAGCAGAATGACACTCTGGTCGAATTTTAACCTGGGCAAAAAGTGTGGGTCATGGCCACAGTGGAACCTTGTGCCTTGCAGGACAAGTGGACTGGACCTTTTGAGGTGGTGGAGCGCAAAAGTGATGTCACCTACCTGGTGAATTTGCAGACTCCCAGGAACCCTTCGAGGGTCCTCCACGTGAACCGCCTCAAGCCCCACTTCGAGAGGTCCGAAGTGAGCATGCTCTTTGCGACAGATGATGGGGTGGAAGAGGAGAGTGAACCTCTCCCTGACCTCCTGTCCACCAAGGAGCATGATGGGTCAGTGGAAGGTGTGATCCTCTCCCTTACACTGAACCCGAGCAGCAGAGTGACTGTCACTAGTTGTTGGGACAGTTTGCCCCTTGACCTTGCCAGGTAGGTCGCTCCCCCGCCACACAGCCCCGCCTGTGTTGTCCTGCCCGCTGCTGCTGCTGGTAAGCTCGCCCCTCTGCTGTTGCCTCGGTGCCCGTTTTGCCTTCTGTTTCCCCTCGTGCCCCCATTTCCTGTGTCCATTTTGCTTTCTGTTTCCCCTCGTGCCCCCATTTTGTGTGTCCATTTTGCTTTCTGTTTCCCCTCGTGCCCCCATTTTTTGTGCCCAATTTTGCCTTCTGTTTCCCCTCGTGCCCCCATTCTGTGTGTCCATTTTTGCCTTCTGTTTCCCCTCGTTGCCCCCATTTCTTGTGCCCAATTTTGCCTTCTGTTTTCCCCTTGTGCCCCCATTTTTCTGTGCCCAACTTTGCCTTCTGTACCCCCCGTTGCCTCTCTCCACTCCCGCCGCTGCGTCCCCTGCGGCCCCGCCCCCCTGACTGCCCATTCGCTGCCCCTGCCTCCTGCCTCCCAGCTGCTCCTCCCTCCCACCTCCCCATATATGGCGGCCGCTGCGCGGTGAGGAGAGCGACCCTTGACCTTGCCAGGTAGGTCGCTCCCCCGCCACACAGCTCCGCCTGTGTTGTCCTGCCCGCTGCTGCTGCTGGTAAGCTCGCCCCTCTGCTGTTGCCTCGGTGCCCGTTTTGCCTTCTGTTTCCCCTCGTGCCCCCATTTCCTGTGTCCATTTTGCTTTCTGTTTCCCCTCGTGCCCCCATTTTGTGTGTCCATTTTGCTTTCTGTTTCACCTCATGCCCCCATTTTTTGTGCCCAATTTTGCCTTCTGTTTCCCCTCGTGCCCCCATTCTGTGTGTCCATTTTTGCCTTCTGTTTCCCCTCGTTGCCCCCATTTCTTGTGCCCAATTTTGCCTTCTGTTTTCCCCTCGTGCCCCCATTTTTCTGTGCCCAACTTTGCCTTCTGTACCCCCCGTTGCCTCTCTCCACTCCCGCCGCTGCGTTCCCTGTGGCCCCGCCCCCCTGACTTCCCATTCGCTGCCCCTGCCTCCCGCCTCCCAGCTGCTCCTCCCTCCCACCTCCCCATATATGGCAGACGCTGTGCGGCCGCGCCGCCGGCGCGCCTTCGCCTGGACCGCGCCCAGTGCCAGAACCCCTGGGCCACGCACCCCCCGCACCAGCCTCGAGGACCGACGCCATTACGATGCCACCACACTCCACGCTCTCAACCCCGGACGGGGACACAACTGCTTCAAGGCCGCCCCGAAACGCACTCATGGCCCCTTCACCTGCCGGAACTGCAGCTACACCAGCCTCAGAGCCACCAAAGCGCCCGCCAAGAAGGACCTCAACCACCTCCGATGCATCCTACTGAACACCCGCTCCGCACGCAAGCACGCCGTCGAGCTCTGGGACCTGCTCGACACATCATCACCAGACGTCGCCTTCCTGACAGAGACCTGGATGAACGACTCCTCCGCACCCGACATCACCATAGCCATCCCAGATGGCTATAAGATCACCCGCAGAGACCTCTGAGTAGGAGGAGGAATCGCCATCATCCACAAGAACTCCATCAGGGTCTCGACCAGCACCGACGACTTTCTCTGCACCGCCGAACACATGCACTTCCAGATCCACACGGACCCCAACACCACCCTTAGAGGCACCCTTGTCTACAGACCCCCGGGCCCCGACCCCAGTTCAGCGACTCCATCGCCGACTTCATCAGCACGCACGCCCTGACCTCTACCGACTACATTCTCCTCGGAGACCTGAACTTTCACCTGGAGAACAACAACGACAGCAACTCCACCACCCTGATCGACAACCTCGCCAACCTCGGACTGAGACAGCTCGTCACAACACCGCCGGCCACACGCTCGACCCCGTCTTCTCCTCAAGCTCCCACGTCTCCTTCAGCCACACCACGGAACTCCTCTGGACCGACCACCGCTGCATCCACTTCACCTTCCAGAAACCCACCACACACCACCGCACCCAACAGATCCCACGCCGCTGCTGGAGCAAAGTCACCGAAGACCAACTACGGGCAAACCTCGCTCTCAGCCCTCCCTCCGACCCATCCAACACCGACGATGCTGCCTGCAACCTCAGACGATGGATAGACGACTGTGCCAACACCCTCGCCCCGCTGAAAAAACTCACCTACAGCGACACCACCAAAAGAGCCAGCTGGTTCACCCCGGAACTCCTAGCTTCCAAGCGTACCTGCCGGAAACTAGAGAAGAAGTGGCACAGTGATAAGACACCGGACAGCCACGCAGCCCACAAAGACGCCATCCGTAACCACCACCACCTCATCAGGTCCGCCAAGAGAATCTCCTTCAAAGACCGCCTCGACAACAATGCACACAACAGCAAGGAGCTCTTCAACATCGTGAAGGAACTCTCCAACCCCAGCTCCAACACCAACGACATTCCGCCGTCGCAAGCCCTGTGCGATTCCCTCACCACCTTCTTCCACCGCAAGATCGCCGACATCCACGACAGCTTCAACACCCAGACAGCCCCTACTAAGATAGATACACCAGACCCGCCGCACACCATCGACCATGACCCCTTGCCAGCCTGGGCCAGCGTGAACATCGATGACACCATCAAGACCATGAGCACAATACACTCCGGCTCCCCGTCAGACCCTTTCCCGCACCACATCTTCAACAAAGCCAGCAGCTCCATCGCACCCCACCTGTGCAAAGTTATCAATCTCTCCTTCGAGACCGCGACCTTCCCAGAGAGCTGGAAACACGCAGAGATCAACGCCCTACTCAAAAAACCCAAGGCGGACCCGAGAGACCTCAAGAACTTCCGGCCCATCTCCCTGCTTCCGTTCCCAGCCAAGGTCATCGAGAAGATCGTCAACAAACAGCCAACCCGATACCTCGAAGAAAACAGCATCCTGGACCCATCCCAATCAGGGTTCCGCAGCAACCACAGCACTGAGACTGCCCTCATCGCCGCCACCGACGACATCAGGACCCTGCTGGACAACGGTGAGACCGCAGCCCTCATCCTGCTGGACCTCTCCGCCACCTTCGACACTGTCTGCCACCGCACTCTACGCGCACGCCTCCACGACGCAGGGATCCGAGACAAGGCCCTGGAATGGACCACCTCCTTCCTCGACGGCAGAACCCAGAGAGTCCGCCTCCCACCTTTCCGATCCGAAGCCTCCGAGATCATCTGCGGCGTACCCCAGGGATCTTCCCTCAGCCCAACACTGCTCAACATCTACATGGCCCCGCTCGCACGCATCGCCAGACAGCACGACCTCAACATTATCTCCTACGCCGACGACACTCAACTGATCCTCTCCCTCACCAAGGACCCCCTCGCCGCCAAATCCAATCTCCATGAAGGGATGAAGGCCGTCGCCGATTGGATGAAGATCAGCCGACTAAAGCTGAACACGGACAAGACAGAGGTCCTCATCCTTGGCTCCAACCCCTCAGCCTGGGATGACTCCTGGTGGCCAACGACGCTGGGAGCAGCCCCGACACCCTCCGACCACGCACGCAACCTGGGAGTCATCCTCGACTCAACGCTCTCCATGGCCAAGCAAGTCAACGCAGTCTCCTCCTCCTGCTTCCGCATGCTTCGCAAGATCTACAGGTGGATCCCGACAGATACAAGAAGAACAGTCACCCAGGCCCTCGTCAGTAGCAGACTTGACTATGGGAACGCCCTCTACGCGGGAGCCCCGGCCAAGCTCATCAAGCGACTGCAACGCATACAAAACGCCTCTGCACGCCTGATCCTCGACGTACCACGCCACAGCCACATCACCCCCCACCTGAGGAACCTGCACTGGCTCCCCGTCGACAGGAGAATCTCCTTCAAACTCCTCATCCACAAGGCACTCCACAAGACTGGCCCAGCCTACCTCAACAGACGACTCTTCTTCTACGTCCCCAACCACCAGCTCCGCTCCGCCGACCTCTCCCTCGCCACCGTCCCTCGCATTCGAAGAACAACCACCGGCGGCAGATCCTTCTCACACCTCGCCGCCAAGACCTGGAACACCCTTCCACTAAGCCTACGACAGACCCAAGACCTGCTGACCTTCAGGAGGCTACTCAAGACCTGGCTGTTTGACCAGTAGCAGCACCCCCCCCCCCTTTTTTCTCCCCAGCGCCTTGAGACCCTCGCGGGTAAGTAGTGCGCTCTACAAATTCTGTGATTGATTGTTCTCTCTGACCCCAGGTGTTACTCACTGGTGTACCCATGACGTGGACACTGGTGACAGCCCTCCTGTAAAACACAAGATTTACAGGTTGACTGACCGGGTCAGGGACAGCATTAAAGAGGAGGTCTCTAAGATGTTGGCGTTAGGGATGATCGAGCCCTCCAACAGTCCTTGGGCCAGCCCAGTGGTCTTGATCCAAAAGGCTGCTGCACCCGGTGCCACTCCAAAACTGTGGTTTTGTGTGGACTACCGTGGGCTCAATGGCATCACCAGGACTGATGCACACCCCATCCCCAGAGCTTATGAGCTCATTGATCGGTTGGGAGCTGCCAGGTTCCTCAGTACGTTTGATTTGATGTCTGGGTACTAACAGATTGCCTTACCCGATGGGACCAAGGAGAGGCCAGCATTCTCGACCCCAGAAGGACATTACCAGTTCCGGGTGATGCCCTTTGGGTTGAAGAATGCCCCTCCCACCTTTCAGAGGCTGGTAAACCAGGTATTGGCTGTACTGGAGGATTTTAGTGCTGCATACCTGGATGACATTGCAGTGTTCAGTTCCAGCTGGGAAGAACACTTGCAGCACCGCAGTGAAGTGTTGAGTGCTCTGCAGAGGGCAGGCCTCACGATCAAGGCCAGTAAGTGCCAGATCGGGCAGGGTTTTGTGGTGTACTTGGGACACCAGGTAGGAAGCAGCCAGGTGGCGCCCCTACAGCCTAAGATTGACACCATTCTGGCTTGGGAACCCCCCCAAGATCCAGACAGAGGTGAGAGCCTTTTTAGTTCTCACCGGTTACTACAGGAGGTTTGTTAAGGGCTATGGCACCATTGTTGCCCCCTTAACAGAGCTGACTTCCAGGAAGCAGCCCAAGAAGGTGATCTGGACTGAATCCTGCCTGAAAGCTTTTGATGCCCTGAAGGACGCCATGTGCACGGCACCCGTGCTCAAGGCACCCGACTTCTCCAAGGAATTCGTCGTGCAGACCGACGCTTCAGAGCATGGTGTGGGAGCGGTGCGCTCACAACTGAATGGAGAGGGCCTAGACTAGCCTGTAGTCTTCCTTAGCAGGAGACTACTCCCCAGGGAACAGAGGTGGAGTGCCATAGAAAGGGAAGCTTTTGCTGTAGTCTGGGCACTGAAGAAGCTAAGACCCTACCTGTTTGGGACTCACTTCCGAGTTCAGACAGACCACAGGCCCCTCAGGTGGTTGATGCAAATGAGAGGTGAGAACCCGAAACTGTTGAGGTGGTCCATCTCCCTACAGGGAATGGACTTTACGGTGGAACACCGCCCTGGCATAGAACACGCCAACGCAGATGGTCTGTCCAGGTTCTTCCGCCTTATTGAAGAGACCTCCCAGGAGGTTAGGTAGTTCTCCCTACTTTCAGCTGGAGGGGACATGTGTTAGACTTGGCATCTTTTGGCGTGTTTCCACCTGACTTTCCGCACTCCCGGTTTTGACTCTGTTTTTGCTGGTTTAGTGTCTCTGAGCGCTTTCTCACTGCTGTTCAGTGTTGAAATGCAAGTGCTCCTGTTGTAAATTGTTATTATGGATTGGTGTTTCCATGATTGGCTGATTTGATTTACTAGTCAGTCCCTAGTCCAGTGCACCGTGTGTGCCCAGGGCCTGTAAATCAAATGCTGCTAGTGGGCTTGCAGCACTGGTTGTGCCACCCACACAAGCAGCCAGTAAATGTAACTCTGGCCTGCCATTGCAGAGCCTGTGTGCAGTCTGGTACTGCCATGTCGACTTGGCAAGTGTACCCACTTGCCAGGCCCTAACCTTCCCTTTTCTTACATATCAGTCACCCCTAAGGTAGGCCCAAGGTACCCCTGTGGGCAGGGTGCAGTGTATAGGAAAGGTAGGACATGCCCTGGTGTGTGTGGCATGTCCTGATAGTGAATTACTGCCAATTTCGTTTTTCACTATTGCAAGGCTACCTGTTCCCATAGGAAAGAATGGGGAGTTTGTTTATAACATCTTATAAATATATCTACACCTGGGAACAAGGTAGAGAAATAAAGTTTAGTATGCCTGAACTCAGAATCTAAAGATGCATCTTTTAGTAAAGGTGATTTTTACATTCTGTGTTTGAAAAAGTAGGCATTTTCTTGCTTAGCCATCCAGTGTGCCTCTGCTGGGTTTGTGGATTGACTGTCTGGCTTTGGGATGACAGGGTCTGGGGAGGAGCAGTGGCTCCAGAGAGTCTAGATGGGTCAGGGATGGGCTGAATAGACCTGGGCTGCATTTAGGGTAGGGGAAGGAGATTTCTTTTCACCTGAATGGGCCTGGTCTGCCTCTGGCAATGCTGTCTTCACCTGCTGCCAGGAAGCTGCACCAGAGAGGACAGAACTGGTTCTGGCTGGGCACAGACACTCTCTGCCCCAAGAGAACAAAGGATTTTGGGCTATAAAAAGTTGGGCCCAAGCTCCCAAACTTTAGAACTCTTTTGGAATCAAGAAGACTTCCAAGAAGAAGAGCTGGAGAAGCTGTGAGGAGAGACTACCACTTTGCTGTGTGCTTTGCTGTGTTGGCCTGCAGTGGCTGCTTCTGTCTTGGGCAGTGAAGGGACTGGACTGAACTTTCTGCAACTTTCTTTTTGTATGTTTCTCCAAGGGCCTGAGGTAGAGCTTGCCCCCTGTACAAGAAGTCTCAGGAACAGCAAAGACTTTGAGTTCTTCTGCCCTCAGCACTGGGGACTGTGTGTTTTGTGCTGCAACAGAAGAAAATCAACCCGACGCCATCTACGACGCCGCTGCCGACTCTGTGTCCTGAGTGTACCGCAGAGGGCACCACCACAACGCCGCACCGCAACCCTGATCTCACCGACGACGCCACCTGACGCCACCACCGAGCTGCTGCTTGCACCACGACCTGTGGGCCTGCACTCCGCACCGCCTTGCTTCACGCCGTCGCCCTGGTATCCCCAAAAACGGTGCTCCACGCCGACATCGACGCCGCTGCTTGCACAGTGGTCCGAGGGCACCGCTCGTAAAGTTACATGACGCACCGTCCTCGTCCAGCACCGCAATCTTGGCCTACAGACGCCAACGGCATCGACTCCAGTTCATCAGCCAACGACAGCGCTACAGCAACGACGACGTCACTGCTTGCACCGTGACCTGCCAGCACTGCGACGAGCACCGCATCACTTCGCACCGCAGCCCTGGTCTCACTGATGCCGCTGGATGGCCGTCACCGAGCCGCTGCCTGAACCACGACCTGAGGGCACCGCACGCCGTACCGCTGCACTTCGCACCGCAACCCCGCCCCCGACTTCAACCGCGAGGAGTTCGATCTGCAACGCGTGTGACTTCAAGTGCCCGATGACTCCTGTACTGACCTCCGGAACCAACGCCTGCAGGCGCCGGCCTTTCGGGGCTCATCGAGAGGTCACTGACGCCCTTCATTTCTAAAGGTACTGTTTTGAGGGTCTTCCCGACACCGTAGCTGGCCTGCGACGCCGGGGTCAGCCAGTACCATTTGGATTTGTTGTTCACGATGCCGTGATAGCCCCAGACGGAGCTATCGACTTCAAGGAACTTTATTTCAAGTCTATTTTTGATAACTGAAGATTTCTAAGTACTGTATTGTGGATTTTTATCGTTTTTGGTCTTGTCTTCAGTATATAAAAATATTGGATATTTTTCTAAACTGGTGTGGTGTCCTTTTGTAGTGCTCACACTGTGTTACTGTTGGTTATGTGCAAATGCTTCACACACTGCCTCTAAGATAAGCCTGACTGCTTGTGCCAAGCTACCAAGTGGGTGAGCAGGGGTAATTTCAGGAGTGTAACTCCCTTATCCTGACTAGAAGGAAGGGTCCCTACTTGGACAAAGGTGCAAACCCTTGTCAACTAGAGAACACCATTTCTAACAGTGCATAAGTCTCTGATTGGGTCCCTGAGTGAGTGGGTGCATAAGTATCTGAGTGGGTCTGTGAGTGAGTCTCTCAGTGGGTGTGTGAGTGGGTGTAACAGTGTGCATGGGTCTCTGAGTGAGTACAATAGTGGCTGAGTGAGTGTCTGCATGTATTTTTTATTTTTGCAGTGATAATCCCCAATATTTCCAGGCATTACACAAGGGGGCTGCGCTGAATGTCATGATGAACTTGCAAATATCGGACGTGGGGAAAACTGTTTTTTGATGTCTTTTTCACATGAGGAGTCCCTCAAAGACCCCTATATTCTAACCATGGAGTCAGGGTACCTCCAACCTGACCCCTTATATTACTATCAATATTCATTTTGACCGTGTTGGGACCGTGTCCCATTATTTAAAATGGTGGTTTCATTTTTCTACAAAGGTTGCAGCCAGACAGTCACAACATTCCCGTTGGTGCAAGTATTTGTGACTCGTTGCAAAGTATTTGCGAAGTCTTCACTACCATAGATGTACAAATTTGGATTTTATTTAATATCTTGAAAACTACTGAAAGGGTTTACACCAACTCACAAAATCACTGTGGGAATTAACATGGGAAACACACATTTTGACAACCCCCCCCCTTTTCCCACTTGACGAATAAACACAAACTTTCCATGCACAACTAGACCAGGGTGGGCATTTTTGGGGGAACATTTTGTGGATATTCATCAAACGGCGCCAAGGGTATAGGCAAGTCAAAAAGGCTTTTCCTATAGAATATAGGCCTTAATTAGAACTAACTACTGGCGACCACTAGTAGGTAATATATATCTGTGTGTGTGTGTGTGTGTGTGTGTGTGTCTATTTGTCTGTCTGTGTCTGAAGCGAGTGCTTCCCTCCTGTCTTTTTGGCCCCTGTGTAGAGCGCACAGAGTAACGGTCATGTATACCAGTTGTGATTCTGTGCAAATACGTGCAAAGGAGGTATACAGTTGTTAAAATTTTGCAAAGAAAATGCAGTGCTTACAGGTGAGTTGGTGCATAGGGTATTTAGACAAAATATTGAGTTAGAAATGTTGACTTACACAAATATCGAGTTGTAAATACCCTGACACAGAAATCTTGGCAGCAAAAATATCGTGGTCAAGAATATCGATTTTAAGGTGGGAAATATCTTTAAAAAAATATAGAAGTCATTAATATCGTTTGCAAAAATATAGTTGTTTAAAATATTGATTTTTTAATTAGTGTTATGTATTTTAGTGTATATTTTAAATGTATGTTTGTATGTTTTTTGTATAAGTATTATGTATGTTTTTTGGAATATGTGTTACATTCTTAGTAGTTATCAATTTTGTTTTAAATAAATTGTGCGTTTTTTAGTTCCGTAGCGGGTTGTGGGTTGATATGGGAATAGGGTGGGAAGTATTTATTAATATTTATTTAATTGAGATTTTACGGTGTTAATTGTGGGAAGTAATTTATTATTAATTAATTATTAATTGGTTGTTAATTAATATTAATTGATTAATAGATAATTAATTAGGGTAATTGTTTATTTTTTGTGTGTGGGTTTTGTTTTTATAGGTGTAAAGGGTGGGGAGTAAATTTATTTTACTTACTTTATAATTAGTTGTTAAATACTATTTGTTTTTTTATTGAAAATAAATTTTAATTGTGTAACTCATTTTTTACAGTTTAATTTTAGCTGTGGGTTGTGAGGATTATAGGGGTAAAGGGTGAAAAGTTAATTAATTTATCTGTTTTCATTTGTTTTTTAATTAATAATATGTCTTTGATTGATAATTAATTATGTTAATTATGTTAGTACACTTTTTTATTTAGATGTGGGCTGTGAATTGTGTGGTGTTAGGGTAGGAAATAAAAAAACGAAATATTTATAATTAAAAATATTTATTTGTTTGAACATTTTTTGTTTTAATATAATATTTGTAGGTATTTGATTTATTTAACATTATAATATCTTTTATTTTTATTTTTAATATCAAATATATTTGTATTTTACTTTTTAACATATTTATATTTTTTTTATTAATTTTGTTTATTTTTGTTGTTAATATTTTGTTTGTTTTTAATGTTGAACTGACTGCAGTGGGAATACAAATTGTTGCCCCTCCGCAAACCAACATTCCCTACTGTTGCACTGACTGGAGTGGGAATAGTAAATTTTACTCCTCCACTATCCAACACTTTCCCTACTGTTGCACTCATTGGAGTGAGAATAGTAATTTTTACCCCTCCGCTATTCAACACTTTCCCTACTGTTGCACTCACCGGAGTGGAAATAGTAATTGTTACCCCTCCGCTATCCAACAGTTTCCCTACTGTTGCACTGACTGGAGAGGGAAATTTAGGTTTAAAGATTTTTAAATAGTTTAATGTATTAATTTATAATAGAATGCTTTTTAATAGATTTTATGTTATTGGTATATGTATATATATACTGGGACACTGCATTTAAGGAGGACACACCTTGGATGAAGGTAAATGCCGAAACAGCGTCAGGTGCCTCTGTCACGTGACTACCTGCGCCAATTGAAATAAAGCACTTTTGTCCAGGAACTGAGTTTTGGCGCATTTCTTTGTTGGATATATATATATATATATATATATATATATATGCTACATTTTTATCTAATTTTAAAATTATAAAATAAATTAAAATTAATTGTAAAACAAAAAAAAATTATATATATACACACACAGGAACAGTCCACCCGCCAGAATTGTGCCGGCCGACACAATAGAGGAGCATACACAGAGGTATCAATAATTCCTTTTTTATTTGTACAATATGGTTCAAATAGAACTAGTTACCATTCTGCTTTTAACAAAAAGGTACGCACAATAAATCAGCATTTGACATGTCGCACAGATCATGCTGTTTATGTCTTAGAATGCAGCTGCAAACTATCATATATAGGAAGTACAAAATTATCTGCCTATAAAAGAATATTACAGCACATAAGGGCAATTAACAATAAAGATCCCAGTTACCCTGTGGCCAGGCACTTCCAAGAACAGCATGGGAGCAACCTCAAGGATTTTAAGTACTATGTAATAGATGCAGTTCCCCCCCAAAGAAAAGGAGGTGACCGAGAACTAAGATTGAGGCGTCTTGAAACACGATATATATTGGAGTTAGATACTAAGGGGCCGATTCCGATTCGGGCCGGAAATCTCTCCGACCGAGCCGGACCCGGAGAGATTTCCGACCGAATCGGTCCCTAGCAGTCCGACCGAACGAGTACAATGCGCACGCATGCTATCGGACTCGATTCGGTCGGACTCCCATTAAAGTCAATGGGAGCCGGTCATACAACGGGTGCGAGGCGAACAAGGGCGCCCCCTACAGCGGGTACATGTCGAAGCAGGTCGCGCCATACATGCACAGGTAGGGGGGACCCATGGGTCCCCCCTGTGTGCGACTCGCGCGGCTACGCGTACAGGGGGCTCCGACACGGACTCCCAAAGTGCGGCTCCGACTGCTCTTTTGAGCCGGACGGCGCGAGTCGGTCGGACTGCTCGAGGCGCGCATCGTACTTACCTGGCCGGGGAACGTCTCCATTGCGCGGTGCGAGTCGGTCGGTGCGGTTGGGTCTCGCGAACGAGTCGGTCGGAGATTTCGCATCGTACTCGCTCGCCCGGACACACGTACGAATCGGTCGGGAAACAGGGCTCCGAATCGGATCCGGTAAAGCCGAATCCGATTCGGAGCCCTACCGGCCGAGATCAGAATCGGCCCCTAAGTATCCAGGAGGTTTGAACACTAGTGAAGACCTTTATACTTATCTGTAAAGCATTCTTTATTAGAATGAATTTCACTAGAATAAATGTGTTTAATCTCACAAGCCATTAGGTCAAAGTCACATGAATACAGATTCCAGAATACAGTATCTTGCTTAAAAAACCCATCCGTTAACACATTTAAATATCTGAACTTAAAACGCTCATCATAAATCGCACATCCCTACATGAAAAATATGAAGTTATTTCTGTATATATATTTAGGTATATTTTTAGATAGAAAAAGATCTATTTTACATAGTTTTTATTCTATTTTTAAATAATTGAATTGTATTTATATATATTTATATGTATTTATTTATATACATGTTTATATGTTTTACAATCATGGGAATCAATTATTTATTTATGAATTAGATGAATTTTTCTATTTGCTTCTCTTTGCACAAATATATTTGTACCCTTTCCAAGAGTCATAATCAAAGAAGGATATTGGATCACTAATTAGATGAACCTTGGAAATAGAATGCTCATTTAAAAAAACTAGAATATTATGTTTTGTACTATATAAATATTTGCACTTATGGTAGCACTTTTTGCACTTTAGATAGGTTTTATATTTGGTCAATGAAATATGGAGATGTTAGCAAAATCAATGGATTTTTTTGTTGTTGAAAAAAAGCATTTAAGCAAGCAATTTTATGATAAAAATGATGAGAATGCAAAAGTATGTATTATACATTGAGAAAAGGTATATCAGTGAATATTACTGCATTCAAATGTGCATTCAAGCAGCCATTGTGTAAATAATATGAACAAACATACTTAGGATTTTTTCCATGTTTATGCATTGACCTCAACGCACTGTCACTTTAAATAAGTATCCCACAATGTGTAGCGGTGTCATGTGATCAAGGCAGGGATCTGCCGAAACGCGTCATGGCTGAACAACTCTGGTGTAGTAAATAAATTTGCACCGAATTTGGGTCCGCTCTCGTTTCTAGTACCTTGAGGAGTCGTGGAGAACGATGTATCAGCATATATATATATATGCTACATTTTTATCTAATTTTAAAATTATAAAATAAATTAAAATTAATAGTTTATTAATTGTAAAACAAAAAAAAAATTATATATATATATATATACACACACAGGAACAGTCCACCCGCCAGAATTGTGCCGGCCGACACAATAGAGGAGCACACACGGAGGTATCAATAATTCCTTTTTATTTGTAGAAAACCCCCCCATGAAGCAACACTGACAGACGCGTTTCACCGCTCTGGCTTTTTCAATGTCAATGTCTGTAATTGATCCCACCATTTTTAAAGTGCAAGACATGCATCACAAAATAGTAAACATAAAAGATGGCACAAATCATATCCATTACTGCATTTCTGTAGCGGCCATCTTGTAACATATACTTTCATTAATATACAATATGTATCATCATTCCATTGGAAATGAGATAAAAGTACTCATGCTTAATTCATTTCACAGACCATGTAGTAAATCATAAATATATTATTATACTTGATCTGTGCAAATAGGTGTAGATAAGAGACCAAAACTTTCTCGGAACACTCCTTTTTGTTTTATCTGTACTATCTACATCTCTACATATAAATATAACGCCATGAGTACATATATTATATACAACTGATTTAGCGTTGAATAGGCATGGACAAATCAATGGAAAAAAATCATACATATTAAAATAAGAGAGAGTATATCCATACCAAATAGGCTGACTCATGATATTATGGCACTCTGAGCAAAAATTGTCTAACAGGAACACATCTAGCGATCCATATATAAGGATTCTTTACAAATTTGAAGAACTAGTTTACATAAAGGGCAGATTACAATAAACTCACATTTTATTCCAAATGTGCCCATAATTCCTCATTAATGTCCAGACCCTGTGGAGCCATAGTTCCTAATTCTATAATGTATTTTGACTCTAATGAGCGTAGCTTTCTGACTCTGTCCCCCCCTCTCTCATCCTTGGGGATCTGGTCTAAGCAGTAGAATTTTAACTTGTCTCGATCACTTTGATGGACTTGTTCATAATGGCGAGCCACAGGGTAAGAACTGTCCTTTTTGGCTATCGCTCGCATGTGTTCTAGTACCCGCTTCTTAACGGGATGTATGGTGCTGCCAACGTATCTTTTCTGACAGGGACACTCCAAACAGTAAATGGTGAACTCTGAATTACAGTTTAGTAAATGGTTGATACTTCTAATGGTCTTCCCTCTTTTACCTTGGATCTCATAGGTATTTCTCTTACCACTAAATTTACAGGCTTTACATTTCAGACAGGGAAAAATCCCACAACTGGTTCTTTTCTAAGTGGACTAGATTGGAAATGGCTAGAAACTAAATGATCTTTAATAGATTTCGATCTCCTGTAAGTGATGACAGGATGATTTGAAATTACATCCTTCAGTACATGATCTGTTCTGAGGATGTGCCAATTCTTTCAAAACATTTTCACAATCTTAGATGATTCCGAGTGGTAGCGTGTAATCATGCGCACAGGCTCCACTTTCTTCATAGTTTCCGCTGATTTCTGCAGAAATTTCGGAATCAATAAGTCTAACCTAGGGATTTTCTGGGCTTTCTCTTCTGCTACATGTAGGATCTTATTAGAATAGCCTCTATATTTGAACCTTTTAAAGGATTCATTTTTAGCTATGTTGTAATCACTGGGTGTTGTGCAGTTACGTTTCATTCGCAAAAGCTCCCCATAGGGTATGATACTAATCATACTCCTAGGATGGAAACTCTGAGCATGTAACAAGGCATTCCCAGCAGTGGGTTTTCTGTACAGACGTGTCAAAATATTAGTGCCTTCAATATAAACCTCCAGATCCAAGTAGAACACCTGTGTGCTGCTGATTTCCCTGCTGAATGCCAGGTTTAGGTCATTAGTATTGAGGAATCGAATATACTCCTCTGCAGATGATTGAGTACCCTTCCACACAATGAATAAATCATCTATGTAGCGGGTCCATAATACGACCCTTTCCAACCATTTCTCTGGCATCTCCCGCCAGGCCACGTGCTTCTCCCACCACCCCACAAAAAGATTTGCGTAACTGGGGGCGAAGCACGTGCCCATGGCGGTACCGCGTTGTTGTCTGTATAACTGTCCTGCAAAAATAAAATTTTTATTTTCTAAACAGAACATTAACATGGCAAGTAGCATTTCATTGTGTTTTTTATATTTCAATGAACGCCCATCTAAAAACCATCTTACTGTATCAACTCCTTGTCTATGGTTGATGCACGTATACAGACTTGTGATGTCTAATGTAATAAGCAGCATGTCAGGTTCCCAGTTTATTCCTTCAATAGATCTCAGGAAGTCCTGCGTACCTCTGATGTACGAGCTTAGATTTTTTACCCATGGTGCTAAAAAAGAGTCTAAATAGACAGAACAGTTTTCCAACAGGCTATTTATTGAAGCCACTATCGGTCTGCCTGGGGGCCATTCAATGTTCTTATGCACCTTCGGAAGATGGTAGAAGGTCGGTAGCGTAGGGTACTTACAAAATAAAAATAGAAATTCATTGGTATCCAGCATTCCTTCATCTCTCCAATTTCTTAAATGCTGGTGAAAAGTTTCAACACATGTGGAATATTCTTTTCTTGTAACTGGTAGGTAGCAATTGGTGTCTTCTAGTTGATTCCATGCCTCCCTCAAATATTGCTCTTTGGGGAACACAACAATGTTCCCCCCCTTATCGGAAGGCTTGATAATAATGGAATCATCCTGTTTGAGACTCTGTATGGCTTGCCACTGTTTCAAAGGGATGTTGAAACTCCTCTCATGTTTGAGTCCTTGCAATTTTTTCAAATCTTGGATTACCGCATCATTAAAAACATCTATAGCATCATACGGTGTCTGGGGTATAGTTCTTGACTTCCTCTTGAGTCCGCTATTTCCACTCATCTGTTCTATTCCAGCATAAGTTGGATCTATTTCTCCAGTATGTGGGTCACCAGGGGGTTCTTCCAGCGTTTGCATGATTATGAGAGTGTCCAAATCATTGACCATTAATTGATCAGTATCGCTAGACATCCCTGTATTCTCCATATTGTTTGCTCTTTGTGGATGCATAAGATGAATTTTTGGGAGTTTCAGCTTCCTAGTGAATTTAAACAAGTCAATTCTTGTTTCCACATAGTTGAAGTCAGCCGTAGGGCAAAAAGTTAGCCCCAATTGGAGTACCTCTTTCTCCTCTTTGCTCAGGTTGCGTTTGGACAAGTTGATAATATTTTTCTCACTTATCGTTTGCCCCTGTTGCTGCGTGTCACCCTGGGTGTAAATGCCTCTTTTCCCTCCTTTTCCACGTCTTCTTTTGCGTTTTTTCTTCTTTGGTTCGGAGGGTGGTTTCTTTGTGATGGTCTTTGGCGGTTTTCGCGGATCAACTCGAATTCTTGAAAAAAAATAGGTTCCGCACTTTTTTCTTTTGTATTTCTGCCTGTTGCATGCTCACCCTCTGAGGTCTCTACCTCCGACTCAGAGGTTTCCCTACCGGCTGGTACCACGTTATTTTTTGATTCAGCTGTTTCCTTGGCAGATCGTACTTACGGGCAAAGGTAAACATTCGCCCAGATAGATAGTCTTGTTCATCACGTTGGAATTTTGTCTGCTTATGGCATCTTATTCCACTTTCATAGTCAGTCAATCTCCTTTTCATGGATACTCTGAGCTCATCACTTTGTTTGGTGTCTTTGTCCTTTGCTATCATCTCTTCCAATTTTTTTATTTCTTCTAGAAGCTTCTCGCGGTCGCTCCAGGCGTATTTGATGAGAATCCTCATCATGCCTCTCGCTGATTCTGTCGTAAAATCCGACCAGTCCTGCAAAAGTTGGGGATCAGGGTTCTCATATGAGGGGACAGTAAAAATTCTTAGTCCCCTCGGGATACGTCCAACCTCCAGATATTTTGTTAGGGACGTCCCTTCCCACCATTTCCTAATTTCTCTTTCTATCGTTTTTTCTAATGTTTGGTAAAGTATTTTCAAATTGCTTTCAGGGTTGGCTGAGTCAGTAGATTCTTTGGAGTTAGTGCTTGTGCGTGCTGCTCCTTGCCTGAAAACATTGATGGCAGCATCCTCTCTCTCAATAATGGATGACATAATGGAAGTATCCTGTTGTTAGGGACACAGGCTGCAGGGGGGGTTTCTTTTCTTAACAGTTTAAACTCTTATGTCACCTCCTCTGGGCTGGCGCTGTATGATTGCATCAAGAAAATCACGTAAAAAGCTGAAAAGCACTCACCAGATTGTCCACACCGGGAGACGCGGGTCGTCCGATCCGAGCACTCCCGGACCTCGCAATCCGTGCCTTCCGCTCTGCACATGGATCTTCAAAGTCCTTTTCTTCAATCTTCGTCCCTTATTCAATGAAGTTGAACGGAACCTTTCGTGTCTTTAAAACAGCGTCGGATCAGGCGGGCATATTAACTTGTAGCACGAAGATCACCGCCGCCGCAATCACTCACCCCGGGTGCTTCCTCGTCGCGGTGGTGAGCCGCGTAAATGTACAGGAACAGTCCACCCGCCAGAATTGTGCCGGCCGACACAATAGAGGAGCACACACGGAGGTATCAATAATTCCTTTTTTATTTGTAGAAAAACCCCCCCATGAAGCAACACTGACAGACGCGTTTCGCCGCTCTGGCTTTTTCAATGTCAATGTCTGTAATTGATCCCACCATTTTTAAAGTGCAAGACGTGCATCACAAAATAGTAAACATAAAAGATGGCACAAATCATATCCATTACTGCATTTCTGTAACGGCCATCTTGTAACATATACTTTCATTCATATACAATATGTATTATCATTCCATTGGAAATGATATAAAAGTACTCATGCTTAATTCATTTCACAGACCATGTAGTAAATCATAAATATATTATTATACTTGATCTGTGCAAATAGGTGTAGATAAGAGACCAAAACTTTCTCGGAACACTCCTTTTTGTTTTATCTGTACTATCTACATCTCTACATATAAATATAACGCCATGAGTACATATATTATATACAACTGATTTAGCGTTGAATAGGCATGGACAAATCAATGGAAAAAATCATACATATTAAAATAAGAGAGAGGTATATCCATACCAATAGGCTGACTCATGATATTAGGGCACTCTGAGCAAAAATTGTCTAACAGGAACACATCTAGCGATCCATATATAAGGATTCTTTACAAATTTGAAGAACTAGTTTACATAAAGGGCAGATTACAATAAACTCACATTTTATTCCAAATGTGCCCATAATTCCTCATTAATGTTCAGACCCTGTGGAGCCATAGTTCCTAATTCTATAATGTATTTTGACTCTAATGAGCGTAGCTTTCTGACTCTGTACCCCCCTCTCTCATCCTTGGGGATCTGGTCTAAGCAGTAGAATTTTAACTTGTCTCGATCACTTTGATGGACTTGTTCATAATGGCGAGCCACAGGGTAAGAACTGTCCTTTTTGGCTATCGCTCACATGTGTTCTAGTACCCGCTTCTTAACGGGATGTATGGTGCTGCCAACGTATCTTTTCTGACAGGGACACTGCAAACAGTAAATGGGGAACTCTGAATTACAGTTTAGTAAACGGTTGATACTTCTAATGGTCTTCCCTCTTTTACCTTGGATCTCATAGGTATTTCTCTTACCACTAAATTTACAGGCTTTACATTTCAGACACGGGGAAAAATCCCACAACTGGTTCTTTTCTAAGTGGACTAGATTGGAAATGGCTAGAAACTAAATGATCTTTAATTGATTTCGATCTCCTGTAAGTGATGACAGGATAATTTGAAATTACATCCTTCAAAAAAAAAATATATATATATATATATATCCCAAAGTCTCTCTCTGTTCAGAAAGAAGTGAGCCGCACTCTCCACGGTGTGAAATGATTTATTGAATTACAGCGCTGGCAGTCCTAATGCATTTCGGTCACATTGACCTTTTTCAAAGAGAAGCCAAGGCATCTATGAGGCTGGAAAACACACCAACAACACGATTGCAGCTGTTTATAATCTTTGCCCCTGGTGGACACCCCGATGGGCTACCCTCAAGCATGCTGGTACTTGTGGTGGTTGTATGTTGGAACAACGAGTTCCCCAACCACGACTTCCCTAACAACGAGGTCGCAACCACGACCTCGTCTAAACCACAATTTTTTTTACCACGCATTCCTTTACCACGATTTTTCGTGGTAAAGGAATGCATGTTAAAAAAATGCTTTCCAACTAGTACCCCAATCCCCCCACCCCTTAAAAACTAATTCCCCCACCCTAAAAATAAACACGATCACCCACACACACTAAACTAATTCCCTCCCACCCTAAAAATATACTTGATCACTAACACATCTTTAAAACAAACATGATCACCCACACCCCCTAAAAACTAACCCCAAACCCCCAACCCCTAAAAGCTAACCCCCCTAACCCCTGTATACTAACCCCAATCCCCCCGCCCTCTTAAAACTAATTCCCCCACTCTAAAAATAAACACGATCACCCACAAACCCTAATAACTAATTCCCCCCTCCCTAATAATAAACACGATCACCCACACACCCTAAAAACAAACACGATCACCCACACCTCCATAAAAATAAACTCAACCCCCATAAAACTAATTCCCCTCCCTAAAAATAATCATGATTACCCCCACCTCCTAATAACGAACTCAACACCTTTTAAACTAATTCCCCCACCTTAAAATTAAGTACGAACAACCATACCCCCTAAAAACGAAACCCCAAACCCCTAAAATCTAATCCTAAAACCCTCCACCCCCTGAAAATTAACCCCTCTTACCTGTTCCTCTGCGACGCTCCTCCGAACTCCGCCCTGCCCGAACACTAGACCGAATCAGCCTTAACCACGCACATGCGTTATATCGATGATGTGGTTTTGATTTTTAAGGGTTCCCAGACATCTGCTCTTAAATTTGTGGACACTCTTAACACTAATGTGCTCAATCTGAAATTCACAGCCACTATAAGCCCTACGAACGTAGAATTCTTAGATGTTTCAGTCTATATCGAGGATGGTGCTATACAGACCAAATTGCATAGAAAAGATACGGCGGGGAACTCTGTCCTCCATGCAACAAGTTCCCACCCTAAACATCTCATTCGGAGCATCCCATTTGGGGAATTCCTGCGTATTCGCCGTATCTGTAGCAATGACAAGGATTTAGAATCCTGTCAAAATGAAGCTACACAGAGATTTCTATTACGTGGGTACAAGTCTAAAGATCTGAATTCTGCCTGCACTAAAGCTAATGCCTCATCTCGTGACACCTGCCTTGGCATGCCCAATTCACAGATTGAGATTACTGACAATTCTGCAATTATTGCAAATGACAATACGCAAGTAGTGAGGCTTATCACGGGCTATTCTAGACAACATAAACAGATTAGAAGCATTGTGCAAAAAAACTGGCCTATTATATTAACTGACCTTACCCTCTCTTTAATTTTACCCGCATTGCCTGTCCTTACATTTAAAAGGTCTCCTGCTATGAGAGACATTCTGGTAAGAACCAGCCCAGAAGTTATTTCTACCAGCACTTGGCTAACGCCCAAACGTGGCTTTTTTAAATGTAGTTCTTGCAGGGCGTGTAAGTTTGGGATCAATACAACTGATTACATGACTGCATTCAGTGACACTCCAGTCCAAATACAGGGTCATTTCACCTGCCGCACAGACTTTGCAGTCTACGTGCTCCGATGCACGTGTGGCTTGCAATATGTAGGGAGCACCAAGCTCCAAGTGTATAACCGCATACTACAACACCTTAGAGCCACAGTCAATTCTGATCCCAGCTATCCCGTTGCAAGACATTTGAAATTAGCCCATAACAGTAACTTAAATGATTTGGTTTATTTTGTCATTGGGGCAGTTCCTAAATCTATTCATGGAGGCAATAGAGAACGCCAGTTAAGACAACTTGAATCAAAATTCATTCTTGAACTCAACACTAAGATGCCTAATGGGTTGAATATGGGGGAGGATTTGCACAATTTTTTATAATCTCTTCCCATTTCATCTCTTCCCATTTCATTTCTTCTGACTTCCGCATCTATTCTATGCTGCAACATTCTTAGCATGGTTTTTAGCTATACTGATTATTCCCGTTGTCTTTCTATGTGATGGTTACATTTATGACTCCGTAATGATTCCTCCGCGCTTAGTTTTGATTTTTTCAACCCAGTTTTTTCTATATTCATGAATTCATGGTACTCTTTTTTCATATATTCGTTTTGATTTAGCAAGGGCACTTGCCCGTGATCACAACTGTGATGCTGTTAGCCATTTATTGATTTGATTGTCTAAGGGTTTCCTCTGGGCCTCAGAGATTATTTGTTGTCATTTAAATATAATATTTAAGTTTTTTCTTTTTACACTATGAGCACATTTTTGCACTTTTTTGCACTTTTTGGCTACATACCATCATTAAGTAACCATATGATTCAACACATTGTTTACATCTGCAGACTATTTGCACATGAGTATGAGTTCATATGTACCATTTTGCACACATTAGTTGTGAGGGTTTAGTGTTCTTATATGTGTCAATCATATATATATATTTTGTATTTAATTTTACTTATTGTGGCCATTGACACCCATGGATGCATTATTCATTCTCCCTCCTTCTTTTTAATGTGGTTTTAGATATTCATTGTTTTTACTCCAATTTTGTATTTACATTTGGTGTAGATTTTTAAATGTTTATTCCACATTTTAAATGCATTTTAGGTACTCTTTATTCATTGTGTAGTAATAATTTATAGTATGTCTTCCATGTCTATATGTCATGTGACTTTGGTTGAAAGGTACACAGGTGTGTCGCTTTTTAACTTTTTTCTAAACACTTGCACTATTTAATGACTGAATGTCTTGTAGCGCGTTATGTGAACAAGACCGAGTTGTTTCGGTCGAAACGCGTCATGCTGGGGCACTGGCCAGGACTGACTGGTTGCTGTTGTCATTTTTAAATAAAGCACAGCATTTTTTTCAAATCATCCCTTGTGTGGTCCGTACCTGTGTTTGTACGCCGTGGAGGTCTGGTGACAACCGGGATTTGCTTTTCATACATATATATATATATATATATATATATATATATATATATATATATATATATATATATATATATATATATATATATATATATACATATATATATATATCCCAAAGTCTCTCTCTGTTCAGAAAGAAGTGAGCCGCACTCTCCACGGTGTGAAATGATTTATTGAATTACAGCGCTGGCAGTCCTAATGCATTTCGGTCACATTGACCTTTTTCAAAGAGAAGCCAAGGCATCTATGAGGCTGGAAAACACACCAACAACACGATTGCAGCTGTTTATAATCTTTGCCCCCTGGTGGACACCCCGATGGGCTACCCTCAAGCATGCTGGTACTTGTGGTGGTTGTATGTTGGAACAACGAGTTCCCCAACCACGACTTCCCTAACAACGAGGTCGCAACCACGACCTCGTCTAAACCACTAATTTTTTTACCACGCATTCCTTTACCACGATTTTTCGTGGTAAAGGAATGCATGTTAAAAATGCTTTCCAACTAGTACCCCAATCCCCCCACCCCTTAAAAACTAATTCCCCCACCCTAAAAATAAACACGATCACCCACACACACTAAACTAATTCCCTCCCACCCTAAAAATATACTTGATCACTAACACATCTTTAAAACAAACATGATCACCCACACCCCCTAAAAACTAACCCCAAACCCCCAACCCCTAAAAGCTAACCCCCTAACCCCTGTATACTAACCCCAATCCCCCGCCCTCTTAAAACTAATTCCCCCACTCTAAAAATAAACACGATCACCCACAAACCCTAATAACTAATTCCCCCCTCCCTAATAACAAACACGATCACCCACACCTCCATAAAAATAAACTCAACCCCCATAAAACTAATTCCCCCTCCCTAAAAATAATCATGATTACCCCCACCTCCTAATAACGAACTCAACACCTTTTAAACTAATTCCCCCACCTTAAAATTAAGTACGAACAACCATACCCCCTAAAAACGAAACCCCAAACCCCTAAAATCTAATCTTAAAACCCTCCACCCCCTGAAAATTAACCCCTCTTACCTGTTCCTCTGCGACGCTCCTCCGAACTCCGCCCTGCCCGAACACTAGACCGAATCAGCCTTAACCACGCACATGCGTGGTTAAGGCTGAGTCGTTGTTCAGGCAAGTCGTTGTTCGGCTTGCGTGACTCCGGAACTCGTTGTTCCGGAGTCGTTCTTCAGGATGTTTCCCACTTGTGGTGCGTTACCAGTCTCTCAATTATTACCCTCCAGTGGGTGATGCCGATGTTTTGCTGATGTTATTTCTCTCAAACACCGTGGCTCCATCGCATACCATTTTAAAGTTGCTGGAGTCCTAACCAAAGCACAATAATTGGCGGCTGCCTTCTGCCCATCTTGCTTTCGCACAGCACAACAGAACAGTCCGATTTTAGGCAGATTTGGCGCTCTTTTTTGGTGGTGCGTCGCTCGCGGCTGGACCAAGCCGTGTAAACATCCCAAAGTCTCTCTCTGTTCAGAAAGAAGTGAGCCGCACTTTCCACGGTGTGAAATGATTTATTGAATTACAGCGCTGGCAGTCCTAATGCATTTCGGTCACATTGACCTTTTTCAAAGGGAAGCCAAGGTATCTAGGAGGCTGGAAAACACACCAATAACACGATTGCAGCTATTTATAATCTTTGCCCCCTGGTGGATGCCCCGATGGGCTACCCTCAAGCATGCTGGTACTTGTGGTGCATTACCAGTCTCTCAATTATTACCCTCCAGTGGGTGATGCCAATGTTTTGCTGATGTTATTTCTCTCAAACACCGTGGCTCCATCGCGTACCATATATATATATATATATATATATATCCATCCACCAAAGTTGCCTTGAGGCAAGGACACGCACAGCAACAGAGTGGTTCACAGATCATTTATTAAAGAAAACTGGCATTTCCGATCCGATTGGTATCAAGTCCTGACGCGTTTCGGGGCTTCACAGCTCCTTAATCATAGGAAGACATTTGCAATCCACTGAATGCTCGCTGGCACCATTAACTGTATGCTAGTTATTTTATACCTCCACAGTGGGCTCTCAGGTGAGTCATATTTAAAGCATGATGGTACCTGTAGTGTTTTTTTTTCGCGAGCAGCATATTACCCCGCAGTGGGCTCAGTGTGATTTACAATGTTTTTTGTCCAAATAAATAAGCCCCAGTGGGCCTCAGAGGAGGAGTTGCCAGTTTATAGTTTCCTTCTCCGCTGCGCCGCTTTGATGCTCAGCATCTTTCCAAGTCTCCTGGGCCCTATGCTGCATTTCCATGGTGGCGCATCCTCCACGGCCAGGCTGCCGTGATCCAAATCCATCCATCAAAGTCGCCCTGAGGCAAGGACGCGCACAGCAACAGTGTGATTCACATTTGCTACATTTTTATATAATTTTAAAATTATAAAATAAATTAAAATTAATAGTTTATTAATTGTTTTAAAGTAAATATATATATATATATATATATATATTAATTATTATATATGTGTGTTTAACTTTTTCTAATTAAGTTTTTTTGTTATATTTGTCAAAATGTATATTAAATCAAATCAAATTTTTTAATTAATTTTATTATTTAATATATTTAATATTTCAATATTTTTGTACTTACCATTATAAATATAGGATGTCAACATTTTTGACATTGATATTTAAAACTCAATATTGTGGTATGGGGATATTTAAGGTCTCGATATTCTGTCAGTGAACCGTGCATAGTGTTTTTGGACATTTTGAAGTGAAAGAAATACAAGGAAGTGCATTTACAAATTGTGGAGAGAATAAGGGCACCAAAATTACTCCAAAAGACACACATTTTTTAAAATTTCCCCGGGGGAGGACTCCCCGAAACCCATCTGATAAACGTCGGGGTTTTTCCTTCTCAAGAAAAAAACTTAATTCATTGCTCTTACACCCCATCACTTTTAAATTCCATCAGCTGCCACTGGTAGGAATTTCTAGTTTTTCACAATGGCTGCTCTGTATGCTAAGGCAAGGTGGATAAGGATTTTTTCCTCCACAGCAGTAGAGGAGACGACAAAGACAGGAGCACATTATCAGAATCAGAGTGACTTTATTCAAACAGACTGAGGAGGAGATTTTTGAGAAGTGTAGGCAGATCAGCAATGTTATTTATGATTTAATTGTTGAATTATACCCAATTAGAGTCTGTGTTGTCTAGGGATACAAATAGGAGTGTGACTCTCCCCACACACATCCATTTTGCTGCCTTCACCTTTTAGCCTTAGGAAGCTATTAGGGGGATGTTGCCAAAGAAGGAGCGAGTTTACGAAGCACACTTCCCAGTCTTTTAGAGATCTTTTGGATACAATGCATCTTAATATTAAGGGATACATTTAATTTCCAAATACTCCTCAGGATTTGCACCAAACAAAATTTGATTTTTTTAAATTTGGCACATTTTCCCCAGGTTATAGTCTGTGTGGAAGGAACACGTGTTAATTTGTCTCCCAAGTGTTGCAGACTTTTTATGTTGTAATAGGAAGAGCCAGCACTCTTTAAACATACAAATTGTATGCAATGCTGGTTACTAAGTTACAGACCATGTTGTGAAATTCCCTGGATCAAAATATGATTCATATATCTTTACGCACTATGGCCTATGTAACCATCTTTCAAGAGAAGAATTTGGAGATGACTTTCTTTCAAGTATTTATATGAACGCATATTGAGTTTTAGTAATACATCATTTTGCACTGTTTTAAAATACATCATTTTTGTGTTATGTGACAGTGCTTATGCACTGCACACTTGGATAAGGACCCTATATCTCAATGCTACTACATGTAGCCAACCCCAATATAATATTGCACACATGTGAAACAGGGCTGTGATCAAACAGACATTTGGCCTTCTTAAAGCCAGGTTTTGATGCCTACACAAAAGTGGTTGCACTCCTGTGGTGGCTGGTAACTTTTCAAAGTGGTGGAGTGTAAAAGTTGGAGGTGAGTCAGACCTAGTGAGTAAGCAAAGTGAGCGAGCAAAACTGATATAAAGGGGAGGCTAAGAGGGGTTCTCCCCCCGAGAAAAAATTGAAAAAAATCGAGGGGCAAATAAATAATTTTAAAGCATTTTTGCCAAAGAATTTCGTGAAAAAGCAATAAGGTTTGTAACTCAATAGTATGGGCTCAATGTGCAATAGCAGTGGTTCCCAAACTTTTTAGACCCGCCGCTCCCTTGACCCATTGGCCATTGCCTGTGGCTTCCCACTGTTACTTTATTTGGAGAGTGGGGGGATGTAAGTCAGGTCTCGGGATTACTTGCATTTTTCTCCCTGAAAGTAATTGAGATGAAGCTGATGAAGGTATTATAATCATAAACGCAGGGTGTTTCATATTACTAAGGCGGCGCCTTTAATAAAATATTCCTAGTTACACTTCTTTGCCCATGCTTTTTTAGATTACCCTCTCAAACTTTTTTATCCCACTTACAGTGCTAGATAGCACCCCTATGCATGTAGGCCCCATCGCCAAAGTTTTTCTGCGCTTGAAGAATATTTGCATGCACTTCCATTTCTTCCCATGTCATACTTGCCAACACACCTGTCTCAGCAGGGTGACTCACAATTTTTAAACCACATACAGCTTTATTCTTGCTGTCTCAGCCCTAAAATTGCCTCCAAATCAATGCAAGTAAAATAAATTCCTTTGATTTTTTTTTTTTAAACGTCCCTCTTTCTTGCTTACAAATGTTGGCATTATGCCGTATATGGTGTTTTACTTCCCTGTGCTAAAAGGGAGAGCGAGCCTGTCTGGAAATAAGTGTGTACTGAAATAAATGTGTACTGGAAGTACCTATGATTCAAGTACAAATGTCAATACTTAATAATACTTAGTGTGTTTAATAGACAGGACAACTGTACTTTCCTGATAATTCGCATTGGTGTAAAATGCATTTGAAAAAAAAAAAACTATTAACGAGCCTAACAAAATTGTCCCAGGTATTTTCCGCTTACTTTGGGAGTGTAGGAACGTTGGGATCCAGTGAAATATGGAGGTCATCTCCCTTGACATGCCATCAATGAAGCACTACGTTTACAGCTTTAGGCATGTCACTTACAAATCATCTACATCATGCGTTTAAGTCTAACTAGTTTAAATGAAGCCAACAGACCCTTCAACATTAAATGCATTAAAGTGCTTGGAGCGCGGCTCCCCTGCCTAGGTTTGACGGCTCCCCAGGGAGCCACGGAACATAGTTTGGGAACCACTGTGCAATAGCTTGGGAGTCTCCCCTATTGTCTTAAGAGCACACACTGTCCTTAAATAGCACCAGGGATCCAGGACAAATGAAATTACTAGTGCATTTAGCTACCACCAACATGTCATTAAACAGGGTACCAATTCCCCCCTAAAAAATAAAACTGATTGAAAAAATCAAAACCTGTGCTGTTATGACAAACACTGGCATGCTCGAGCTCAGCCTCCTATATGCCATCAGCTGTCCTCACTTAGAGAATTTAACAGCACAGCATTTTTAATACCCTCAGCAGAGCAATAAAATAGGGATAGGTGCATTCAAGCAACTTTGACATGTGCCAGTCACACATATAATTAGCCATTAGAAAACAGGGCTCTGCAAGCACCCCGAATGGAATTAATTTGGAAGAATAAGCTAGTTTTTAAATGTCAGTGCTATTCACAGCCTCCTTGGGAAACGGCTGCACGCCAGTATTCAGAGAAACAACAATAAGTGGAACACAAGCAGTCCCAAACAACACATCATCCAATCTCCAGTGATGTGAAGCAGGCCGGTTTCTCTCATCCTGGTGCACGTGTGTGACCCAGAGCACAAGAAGTGAAACTAACTGTGTTTGAGCACACTGTGCAGCCAATCCTGTGCTACACTTGGTGATGGGAGACCAATTTCTTCCTTATCTCTTCTTTACATTGCTCTCTCAGTCTTACTGCTGCTTCATTCTTCCCTCTTCTCTTCCCATATTGTTGCCGTGCTCCTCTCAATTTCTTCTCATTCCCTACTTCACCCTTCCCTCCCTAGCTCATCTTTTTCTCCTCCTTCCTTAATAAATAAGTACTAGGACCCACTGTTAAGAACACTTTACCACTAGCTGTGTCGACTGCCAGCCTGACAACCAATAACTGTAATTTTCTCCTTAATCACAGTCACAAACACTTCTGACTATACCAGTCCCAACCCATTCATTTACCTGTTCATCCTATGTGTCACTTTTGTGTCTTTTCCTCCCCACTCCATTTTCACCGACTTCACACACAAAAGGACACAGTGTTTTGAAATCTGACATTGAAAGGAAAGCCATAAATAAAAAAGAGTGCATATGGCGGTGTGTATAAATGCCTGCCCCTTGGCTACTGACACTCCTACGACTGCTACTTAATTTTAGGGCACCAAAGACTTTTCATTTTATCAAAAAGGCACCAGGAGGAGGAGGAAGACAAGTGGTTGATAACTGATATTGTCGTATCATCTATAAATGAACGGAGTTCCGACTAGTAGAACACATCCAGGCATTGAGACAGCACAGTGGTTAATGCACCTGCTTTAGACAGGTGAGCAGTGCTATATAATAATATGTCATTCACAACACTCACGGACTACACTCTTGTAGCAAGCGCTGTATTAAAAAACAAACCAGCTGCAGCACATGCTGGGTCTGTTGGATGCAGGAGAGGAGCAGAATGGCAGCAGGCAGGTAGACTAGAGTATAAAAAGGATTGCAGCATCTTATCATTCTAGCAGCGCGTGTTTTGCCCAGTATGAGGAACCAAGTGCAATTATCGCAACTGCAAATGTACGCACACATATTCTGCTCTGAACTTGAACTTAAAGCTGCAAAAAGCAACCACCGTGTACATAAAGGGCGTGAGGGGGTATCTGAAGACACCCTGCCAGGCCCTCTGAATGTGTTTATGTTTCATGCCTGTTGGAAACGGGGTTACCGAGACCGTTATGGTAGCATGGCGCAAAGCGGGGAAAGGCACGCGAAGGCAATGTGTAAGGCAGTTGTGCAGCACACTCTCACATTAACTCAGAAATGCGACGCAATAACCGGACACCACACCAGGCTTAGATAAGTGAAAATCAGGTTCCTTTATCTTAATCAAGATGGCATTCAACTATTCAAATTATACATTCGGGTAACTAGTGCGCGTTCATTTAAAAAGACCCTTCCCAATTCTGGCCACTAAAAGGCTGCATTAAAATCACAGCACCACTGCTCATTCGGGTGCTCTTTACCAACTAGGGCCTAGAACATGCGCAACACGGTTTATGCATCAACATATATACATTAGGCCTAGGTACTCTGTACAGCCTATGGTACACTAGGCGGGAGGGAATCCTAGAGGGAACCCCTCAACATGTCCAGCAGCTGGGGGCTTCCTATAAGGGGGACTCCTTTATCTCCCAGGGGAGGTGAGGGTTACATTAGGCTAGGGCCCTTTCTCACCAGGTGCCTGGCCTGTTACCAAACGTCATGGAAGGCCCCCTCCCTCCTTAATCCCTCTTGAAGCGTGGCCCCCGGCCCCCAGGGGCTTAACCTAGAGCCCTAGGGGCCTCCTGGGCTCACCTGCGGTGCTGGTGCAGGTCGCTGTACCTCTCGGCGGACTCTCCTCCGGGCCAGCCCTCGGTTGTAGGGGGCGGGGCCCGGCGCGAGTCTCCACGGCCCTCCGGCCGGCGCTGGCAATTCTCCTGGAGGCTATGGAGCCTCTGGCTGCGTTATTGCTTCGTTGGGGGGCCGGTATGCCACTCCTCCGGCCCCCGTGGAGTCAAGATTGAGAGTAGGGACACGGAGCGGGAGCCGGCAGTCCTTTCAGACGGCTCCGGCTTCCCGCGAGGTCACACGCAGTTCCTGCTCACCTCCGGACGTGCTGGGGGGGGCGTTGCTCTCGGCGGCGCCCAATCCTGGCGCGGCGGCGATTCCTCCTGGGGCTCCCGTTGGCAGTGGAGCCCCACGGACGTCTTCCCGATTGGCTCCGGCTGGGCCAATCGCGTCGCGGCCTTCGTCCGTTGCTGGGCGACGCCTTCCGCCTCCTTCTTCTTGGGCTGCTGGCTCCGGCGGGGCCAATCCCGTCGCGGCCTTTTCGGGGGCGCGACCTATGACGCGGTCAGCGTCCCCGGCCCCACGGCAACGGCGTCCACGGGCCTGGAGGCCGCAGCAGGCCTCAATTCACTTCACGCGCCCCACGGGGCTGCGGCGGCGGTATTCTTGGCCGCGCTGGCAGCGGCAGGGGTCTCGGGCCCGGCGGTGACTTGTGGTGATTTCGGTGAGGGCGCGGACGGCGCCCCTCACCACTACTATGAATAGGGGAGAGATCCCCCGGCCTCAGTTCCCTTCGTCAAGCGGCGGCGGCCGCGGCGGTGATCCGGTCATCAGGTCAGTGACCAAGGGGGGGTCAAGTTCTCTCCACACTTGGGGGTTGCAGCGCAGGCGCGCTGACAGCCTTATGCTCAGGCTGTGAAGGGATGGTTCTAGGGGGACAGTCCAGCTGTCTGTATAGGTAGATAGGGGGTGGAGGCCTAGCGCTTAGGACGCAGCGCTTCGCCTCCTGATCCCCTCTCAATGGTTTTCACTTCAGTCCTGAAATTCTTGGATGCAGTAAAGTCTCTTTATGAACAGGGGGGGCTGTGAGTTGGTGATTCTTGGAGGGGTTGATGTGCCTCCTGGCACGCTGGAGATGGTTCCCTGGGTCCCCTCACACTGGGCAAGATCAGTGGGTGGTGGGCGTTCCTCATCTATCTTACGGCAGCAGGGCCTTGACCCTGTCAGCGGCAGTAGTGTAGGTCTCCCCCTAGGCCCTAAAGTCTGTACTCCAGCGCAGGTTCTCCCAGGTTCAGCGGTGCCTCAACCTAACTAACTCCAGGTTTTCCCTCCAAGCCTCTTATACCCCTAGGTCAGGTGACCCTCCCAAAGGCGGCAAAGTGTAACTCCTCCCACAGCCCGGAAGGTTCTGGAACCTTCCACCTACCTAGCTATGGGGCCCAGAGGCGGGGACGGGATGGCTACTGTATCCCTTGTCCCAGCCTGACTCTGGCGACTAGCGTGTATGTGTGGAAGGCCCTCTGCAGTAGCAGGGGCCTGTGGCAGCCATCTTTGGTGAGAGAGCACCTGCACCTCAGCACTGACCAGCAGTGGCAAGGCGCCCGGAGACCTAGGTCCAGTAAAAATATGGTGGCAAAAATGAGGCGCAGAAAGGGAAAAAACAGGGTAAGACCACCCTAGGGCTGACAGGTCTAACACGCGTCCCCCCAGCCGAAAGAGGGGAGAGCTTCCCAACCTCTAGGGAGTTCTCTTCACTAAGGCGGAAAACCGGGAGAGACCGTCAGCGTTGGCGTGGTCTACACCGGGTCGATGTTCCACCCGAAAGTCCATCCCCTGGAGGGAAATGGACCATCTCAACAATTTGGGATTTTCGCCTCTCATCTGCATGAGCCAGCGAAGGGGTCTGTGGTCGGTCTGGACCAAGAAGTGACAACCAAAAAGGTATGGCCTCAACTTCTTCACCGCCCAAACCACAGCAAAGGCTTCCCGCTCGATGGTACTCCACCGCTGTTCCCGGGGAGTAGTCGTCGGGAGATAAAGGCCACTGGCTGGTCTTGGCCATCGTCATTCAGCTGCGAGAGCACAGCTCCTATGCCATGCTCAGAAGCGTCTGTCTGCACGATGAATTCCCGGCCGAAGTCGGGGTCCGGAGCACCGGTGCGGTGCACATGGCACGTTTAAGAGTCTCAAAGGCATCTTGGCAGGCAGCCGTCCAGATTACTCTGCGTGGCTGCTTCTTGGAAGTCAATTCCGTCAATGGGCCCACGATGGTTCCATATCCCTTGACGAACCGGCGGTAGTATCCCGTGAGGCCGAGAAAAGCTCGGACCTCTGTTTGGGTCTTGGGGGCTCCCAGGCCATGATGGTCTCAATCTTGGCTTGGAGGGGTTGCACCTTACCTCCGCCCACCAGATGTCCCAGGTACACGACAGATCCCTGTCCAATCTGGCACTTGCTGGCCTTGATGGTTAGACCAGCCCTTTGCAAAGCCTGCAGCACCTCCTGGAGATGCTGCAGATGGTCTTCCCAGCTGCTACTGAAGACAGCTATGTCATCCAGGTAGGCAGCAGAGAAGGCCTCTAGGCCAGACAGCACCTGGTTCACCAACCGCTGGAAAGTGGCGGGAGCATTTTTCAACCCGAAGGGCATCACCTGGAATTGAAAGTGGCCCTCGGGGGTGGAGAACGCAGTCTTCTCCCTTGCTCCTTCCGCCATGGCGATCTGCCAATATCCTGATGTTAAATCAATGGTACTCAAATACCGGGCTGCTCCCAGCCGGTCAATGAGCTCATCCGCCCGAGGGATCGGGTGAGCGTCGGTCTTGGTGACCGAATTGAGTCCACGATAATCCACACAGAACCGAAGTTCTGGTGTGGTGCCCGGGGGGCCGCTTTCGGCACCAACACTACCGGACTAGCCCAAGGGCTACTGGAAGGCTCAATCACCCCCAGTTCTAGCATCTTTACCACCTCACTCTGGATACTAGCCTTGACCTTATCGGACAGCCGGTAAGACTTGTTCTTCACTGGCGGACTGTCCCCTGTGTCCACATCATGGGTACACAGGTGCGTGATTCCAGGCGTGAGGGAAAACAACGAGGCGTACTGCCCCAAAACCTGGCGGCAGTCCCTCTGTTGCTCTGGGGTCAAGGATGGGGCGAGGACTACTCCCTCTACCGAACCATCCTTCTCGTGGACCGCCAGAAGGTCTGGCAGAGGCTCACTCTCTTCCTCCTCACTCCCATCCGTTATCATCAAGAGAGTGAGCTCGGAACGCTCCTGGTGTGGCTTCAGGCGGTTGACGTGGAGCACCCGGTGGGGTTGACGGGGGTCTTCATGTCGACGACATACGTGGTCTGGCCTTTTCGTTCTAAGATCTCAAACGGCCCAGTCCATCGGTCCTGGAGGGCACTAAGCTCTCCTGGCTCCATGACCCACACCTTCTGTCCAGCGTCTAACTCTACCGTCCGCGCGTTCCGGTCATACCATTGCTTCATGACGGCCTGACTTGCCTCTAAGTTGTCCGAGGCCTCCTTCCACAGCTTGGCCACTTGGCTGCGGAACGCCAGCATATAGCTGACCACATCACGGGGAAGCTTCGAGGAAGACTTCTCCCACCCCTCTTTGACAAGACTGAGGGGCCCCCGAACGGGGTGGCCATAGAGCAGCTCAAAAGGGCTGAAACCGACCCCTTCTGCGGCACCTCTCGGTAGGAGAAGAGCAGACAGGGTAAGAGGACGTCCCACTTTCTTCTCAAGTCCTCGGGTAGGCTCCTGATCATCCCCTTCAAGGTTTTGTTGAAGCGCTCCACGAGCCCGTTCGTCTGGGGGTGGTAAGGAGTGGAGAACCGGTAGGTCACTCCACACTCCTTCCACATGGCCTGCATGTAGGCCGACATGAAATTCGTGCCCCTATCTGACACCACGACCTTGGGGAATCCCACTCGGGTAAAAATCCCCATGAGGGCCCGCGCCACCACCGGTGCTGTGATGGTCCTCAGAGGGATTGCCTCTGGGTACCGGGTGGCGTGGTCTACTAGCACCAAAATGAACCTATGCCCAGCTGAAGTCGGCGGATCCAACGGCCCGACAATGTCAATCCCCACTCGCTCAAAAGGGGTATCGACCACTGGGAGAGGTTCTAGAGGGACCTTCACCTTAGTCCCTGTCTTGCCGCTTGCTTGGCAAGTGGTGCAGGTCTTGCAATAAGTGTCAGAAGTGACGCGCATCCTGGGCCAGTAAAAATGTGGGACCAAGCGCGCAAACGTCTTGTCCTGGCCCAGGTGTCCTGCTAGTGGTATCTCATGCGCCAACTCTAGCAGAAAGGCTCGGTGGCATTGGGGGACCACCACGGCCCTTGAGGACCCATGCACCGGAGCCTTAGGCTCACTGTAGAGGAGACCATCCTCCCAGTAGACATGGTAATTACCAGTCTCTGTTCCAGCTGCTTGGGCGTCGGCCTGTTGCCGTATGCCAACAAGCGTAGGGCACTCCCTCTGTGCCCGGCAAAATTCTTCCCGGGTAGGCCCTCCTTCCACCTGCCACTCTGCAGGGGTCGGCAGGTCCCCCACGGGAAAACCAACCACCTCAGCGGACTCCGGGGTCACCTCCGCGGGCTCCCCATCCATCTCACCGGGTGTTTCCTCCCGGACATCTCCTCGTCCAGCAGTGGGCTGGGCCCTTCTTTCAGGCTCCAACCCGGGCTGAGTTCCTGGTCGGGCAGCCATGGACCGCGTGATAACGCAAGTCCATCCTGGTAACCCCAACATCTCAGCATGGGCATTGAACTCTACCTCTCTCCAGGCAGTATGTTCTAAATCGTTGCCCAGCAGACAGTCAACTGGCATGGCAGGGCTCACCGCAACCTTCATCAGACCTGACACTCCTCCCCACTCAAAGGGAACTTGGGCCACGGGGTAATGACCCAGGCTATTATCAGCCATCACTACTGGGTGGAACTCCTCAGGAATCACCTGCTCTGGGGACACCAGCTGACGTCTCACCATCGTCATGCTGGCACCTGTGTCCCTCAGAGCCTCCACCTCCTCCCCGTTCACCAGGACCCTCTGCCGATACTTGGCAGTGTTCTCGGGTACCTGCACCCTTGGGATGATCTCCCTATCCCCCAGGGAAACTAAGGTCAAGCCTGTCCACTCACCTCCCCTACCTAGGGACAACTCCTCCCCAAGCGCTACACTGGCCACCCCGGGGGTCTTACCTCCTGTGGGGGCTGGGGCTCTCTTGCGACACTGGGCATCCCCCTTGTAGTGTCCAACCTCCCCGCACTCGTAGCACCGGACAGTTCTGGGCTGCTGACTCCTGTCAGGGTAAGTGGGTTTCTGGTATCCAGATTGGGATGGGAAACCTACCCCTCTCCCAGGCGGTCTATTTTGGGGACCTTTAAAGAACTCCCTCTTTTTATCTCCCCCTCTTTCTTCTGGGGGAACACCTGTCCACCCTTCGGGGGATCCGCCCCGGCTCCCTTGTGGGACACCCTAGTGCTGACCCACGTGTCTGCCTCCTCTGCAAGCTCCCTTGGGTTGGTCAGCTTGCGGTCCACCAAGTACTGGCGCAGCTCCGGAAAACATTTCTCGAGGAGGTGCTCTCTCAAAAATAGGTCGTACAGCCCAGTGTAATTGTCAACCTCGCTGCCACGCACCCAACCCTCTAATGCCTTCCGGGCATAATCATAAAAATCTACCCAGTTTTGTGTGGTGAGCTTGTGGCTGTTGCGAAACTTTTGGCGGTACTTCTCAGGGGTGAGGCCAAACTTCCTGAGCAGGGCCTCCCTCATGATAGGGTAGTTGGTTCGATCCCCCTTCTCTAAGGTTAGCAGTGTGTCCCTGACTAGTGGAGGTATGTATCTATAAAGTCCTCCTCCCCAGTAGCTCTCAGGAACTCTATGGGCCACCAAAGCTACCTCGTACGCCGTCAACCACTTATCTATGTCATCACCCACACTAAAGCTGGCCATCACCTCCCTGGGTAGGTAAAATTTGGGCTCCTGTGGAACCCCAGTAGGTACGCTGCCACCATTTCCTTTGCCTTCCATTTCCATTTGCAAGGCTCGGAGCTCCAGTTCTTTCAGGCTAAGCTCATGTACAAGCCTTCTTTCCTCCATGGCTAGCCTTCCCTGTTCTCGCTCCCTTTCCATCTTAGCCAATTCTAATGTCAATTGCCTTTGCTGCCTTCTGTCCTCGAATTCCTCTGGTGACACACTCCCCCTGACGCACTACTGCCTGCCCTGGAACGTCTTCCTGGCAACACATTCTCGCTGACGTCAATGTTCAGTAGGCTCAGTTCTCCTGGGTCGTCTGTCTCCCTCTGCTCCTCCTCCTCCCCTCTTCCCTCCGGGTGGGCCATGACCCATGCCCTCAAAGCCTTCTGAAGTACCTCCTTCCTGGCACCTCGCTTGACGGCCACCCCCTCTCTAGGCAGAACTCCTTGAGCTGGCTCACCGTGTACCTCTCTAGGTCGGCTAGCTCAAACTCCATCCTCCTAGGTGGGGTCCCAGACAACTTAAGGAAGGGGTCCTAAATGGAAGGCAGCAGGTCTTAACACAGGACTAATACAACCGGCAATTTACAATAGAATTCCTCCTACTTATTATTTTCCTAGGTGTCCAATTGCGGCGCACACTGAGTCACTGTAGGGTGCTGCACAAATACCAGTCCTTATCCCACCGCTGAACACCAATGTTGGAAACGGGGTTACCGAGACCGTTATGGTAGCATGGCGCAAAGCGGGGAAAGGCACGCGAAGGCAATGTGTAAGGCAGTTGTGCAGCACACTCTCACATTAACTCAGAAATGCGACGCAATAACCGGACACCACACCAGGCTTAGATAAGTGAAAATCAGGTTCCTTTATCTTAATCAAGATGGCATTCAACTATTCAAATTATACATTCGGGTAACTAGTGCGCGTTCATTTAAAAAGACCCTTCCCAATTCTGGCCACTAAAAGGCCGCATTAAAATCACAGCACCACTGCTCATTCGGGTGCTCTTTACCAACTAGGGCCTAGAACATGCGCAACACGGTTTATGCATCAACATATATACATTAGGCCTAGGTACTCTGTACAGCCTATGGTACACTAGGCGGGAGGGAATCCTAGAGGGAACCCCTCAACATGTCCAGCAGCTGGGGGCTTCCTATAAGGGGGACTCCTTTATCTCCCAGGGGAGGTGAGGGTTACATTAGGCTAGGGCCCTTTCTCACCAGGTGCCTGGCCTGTTACCAAACGTCATGGAAGGCCCCCTCCCTCCTTAATCCCTCTTGAAGCGTGGCCCCCGGCCCCCAGGGGCTTAACCTAGAGCCCTAGGGGCCTCCTGGGCTCACCTGCGGTGCTGGTGCAGGTCGCTGTACCTCTCGGCGGACTCTCCTCCGGGCCAGCCCTCGGTTGTAGGGGGCGGGGCCCGGCGCGAGTCTCACGGCCCTCCGGCCGGCGCTGGCAATTCTCCTGGAGGCTATGGAGCCTCTTGCTGCGTTATTGCTTCGTTGGGGGGCCGGTATGCCACTCCTCCGGCCCCCGTGGAGTCAAGATTGAGAGTAGGGACACGGAGCGGGAGCCGGCAGTCCTTTCAGACGGCTCCGGCTTCCCGCGAGGTCACACGCAGTTCCTGCTCACCTCCGGACGTGCTGGGGGCGTTGCTCTCGGCGGCGCCCAATCCTGGCGCGGCGGCGATTCCTCCTGGGGCTCCCGTTGGCAGTGGAGCCCCACGGACGTCTTCCCGATTGGCTCCGGCTGGGCCAATCGCGTCGCGGCCTTCGTCCGTTGCTGGGCGACGCCTTCCGCCTCCTTCTTCTTGGGCTGCTGGCTCCGGCGGGGCCAATCCCGTCGCGGCCTTTTCGGGGGCGCGACCTATGACGCGGTCAGCGTCCCCGGCCCCACGGCAACGGCGTCCACGGGCCTGGAGGCCGCAGCAGGCCTCAATTCACTTCCACGCGCCCCACGGGGCTGCGGCGGCGGTATTCTTGGCCGCGCTGGCAGCGGCAGGGGTCTCGGGCCCGGCGGTGACTTGTGGTGATTTCGGTGAGGGCGCGGACGGCGCCCCTCACCACTACTATGAATAGGGGAGAGATCCCCCGGCCTCAGTTCCCTTCGTCAAGCGGCGGCGGCCGCGGCGGTGATCCGGTCATCAGGTCAGTGACCAAGGGGGGGGTCAAGTTCTCTCCACACTTGGGGGTTGCAGCGCAGGCGCGCTGACAGCCTTATGCTCAGGCTGTGAAGGGATGGTTCTAGGGGGACAGTCCAGCTGTCTGTATAGGTAGATAGGGGGTGGAGGCCTAGCGCTTAGGACGCAGCGCTTCGCCTCCTGATCCCCTCTCAATGGTTTTCACTTCAGTCCTGAAATTCTTGGATGCAGTAAAGTCTCTTTATGAACAGGGGGGGCTGTGAGTTGGTGATTCTTGGAGGGGTTGATGTGCCTCCTGGCACGCTGGAGATGGTTCCCTGGGTCCCCTCACACTGGGCAAGATCAGTGGGTGGTGGGCGTTCCTCATCTATCTTACGGCAGCAGGGCCTTGACCCTGTCAGCGGCAGTAGTGTAGGTCTCCCCCTAGGCCCTAAAGTCTGTACTCCAGCGCAGGTTCTCCCAGGTTCAGCGGTGCCTCAACCTAACTAACTCCAGGTTTTCCCTCCAAGCCTCTTATACCCCTAGGTCAGGTGACCCTCCCAAAGGCGGCAAAGTGTAACTCCTCCCACAGCCCGGAAGGTTCTGGAACCTTCCACCTACCTAGCTATGGGGCCCAGAGGCGGGGACGGGATGGCTACTGTATCCCTTGTCCCAGCCTGACTCTGGCGACTAGCGTGTATGTGTGGAAGGCCCTCTGCAGTAGCAGGGGCCTGTGGCAGCCATCTTTGGTGAGAGAGCACCTGCACCTCAGCACTGACCAGCAGTGGCAAGGCGCCCGGAGACCTAGGTCCAGTAAAAATATGGTGGCAAAAATGAGGCGCAGAAAGGGAAAAAAACAGGGTAAGACCACCCTAGGGCTGACAGGTCTAACAATGCCCCATCCATAAAAACGTTTTCAGATCAAAACAGGACCTCACATATGAGAATTGGGAGGGTGTCACAGAGATTATTTGCAGTCATATTGGTGAGCTGCTGGAGTGCTACAATTTTGAAAACACATAACTATCCTAGAATATTAGATGGAAATACATTTAAAATTTGGACGATTGTGCCTGGGCACTGTCAGGAACCTCGCCAAAGAGGGCATGAAAGAGCTGAAATGTGATCATAAAATCAAAGCTGTTACGAACAGGGGCCCCCAAAATACATTTGGCCCAGGGCCCCCAAAATCCTTAAGATATCCCTGCACACAGTCATTGTTCACTCCATAATCTTCTGTGCTGCTTTGTGAGTGCAAACCAACGGGGGCAGGCCAACCTAACATGGCCAGAACCAGTCCGTGCATTGCTCTCATGCTGTTTATAATGGTAAACAGCATGAGAGCAATGCAAGAATTGGTTAGAGCAGGTTAATCCAGTGCTCCATAGGAGAACGGAGAGCTGTGCTGTGTACCCCCAGGCTCCTTAAAACAGAGTCGGTTTTGAGAGGAGAGAAAGGCTCATGCCGGGCTGGTCACAGTAAGAGACATGTCCAACCTGACAACTGCATTACATTCCTGCTGCGTGATAATGACAATCACTAGTTTTGGCTCCTCCCCCACTGCTCTCAGGCAAGATGCCACAGATCAACACAGCACAGTGGCATGATGAAAGCATTAAAAGAAAAATAACTGCCACTTTAAAATAATACATTTGGCGACTCATGAAGGCTTGCATCGGGGAGGGGCAATGCCCCTTATGCTCTAATGGAGAAGCCATATCGACATATGTAAAAGCAACAGCAGGAAAGATGTTTATTCCTAATATTATTTATTTTCATTTATTTTTTAACATGAATTTTTGAACCGGAAGTTAATGACTTTGTTTTTTAATGCCTGTTTGTATTATCAAATCATATATTGAAGTGTTGATCAATGTTGGCCTGAAAAAGTTGTAAGAGTTAGAATGGAGTATAAATCCCATAATACATTTCAAAATACAAGTTGAAACATATAGCATTTTCATTTGAACTTCACCCTCGTGAAATTAAACCTGTTTCAGAAAAATTATGTTTTATTAAAGTTACTTATTGATTACAAACAATGTGCTACTTAAAAAAAAAAATTGGCCCTAACCTGGGTTCGGCTGAGAAGGTCCAGCTGTGTCTCTACTAGTAAGTCCAGATATACCCTCTGTAGGTAAGGTGCTTTCAATGGCATCATCCAAAGCTGTGGGTGGTGGCTGTGTGGATGGGCCAGGAACAGTTAGAGAAGCTTTCCCAAAAAGATGGTCATTATTCTCAACACATTTCTCAACAAGGATTTCTCTTTCCATTTTCTAACAAACTGCTCCTTCTGCATTTCCTGAATTACGAATGCTGAAAAACTAAATAACTGGTAGTACCAACACTTGCTTCCTGTGCTTTTGGACGTGATTGCAACAATTTCCTGATTCTGATGTATTCAGTGTGTATCATGGCACCATTCGCATTTTGCGAAAACAACAGCATCCCTTTTTGCAATTCACTATTTTAGGAAAGCGAATCCTAATTAATCGCTATTAGGAACATGCGAGTCATTTCATTTACCGAATCGCAGCATAGGATTTCTTAAAAATAACAAGTTATGGTTTGGTAAATTCAACAATAGCACATCTGGTCCATTGTTTTGCAATCTTAGACTTTGTGTACATGCTAGGCTTTATTTTATTGATAATTGTATTTCTTCTTGTTTATTTTTGTTATTTTGTTTGAGCACAAAATTGTAGTTTAGCAGTTATAGTTATTCTTTTTGATTATGCTCACCCCTCTGCGTCAAAACATGGTCCAGCTCTCTCCACACTTTACATCATAATATGCTATGGAATGTTGTCGACTGTATGTTCCGAGCTGGTCAGTAAGTAGAATCTTCGTCCTGTATGACTCCTGATGGCTTGCCTAAGTTCCTTTCGAATAAATTACACTTTTAGTTTAAATCTGAAGTCTATGTCTGGTGAGATCACTACAGTTAAAACTGATTCACAAAACTATTGGAAATGAAAAAAGAGAAGGGACTATACTCATATACACGACTGGATGAAAGAATATATTTAAGCCTTATAGCCCGCCGTAGTGGGCTATACCGGCTATTAAAGGCCCGCTCCAACAAGGGAGCGGGACTTTAATAGCCGGTAGAGCACAGCTATGAAGGGCTATAAGGCTATTAGAACATTCTGCCACTAGAGGGCAGAATGTTCGAACAAATAAAACAAAGGCCTCTCTGAGCCCAAGGGGGTTTAAATCCCCTCGGGCTCCGAGAGGCCTTTGTAAAACAACATTGGAATGTTGCTCTGCTGGCTTTTACAGGCCCGTAGAAGCTCGGAGCACTCCATTGTACTCAATGGAGTGCTCCACATTCCAATGTTCTAATACAGTTTATTATTAATTTGAATGTCTGGGAACTAAATGCACAATTAACCATTAACTTTCCTTCATGGTTGTACCAATATATCAACCTCAAGTGTAGAACACTACATTTTTGGATGTGATAAAGCTGAAAATATTCACACAAACTTCATTAGATAATAATAATAAAGAAACGTGCTAAATATTAATATAAAAAATGCATAGTTAATTACGTTTGGATAACATGCCTTATATATAAAATGTGCAAATATTAAAAATTATGTTTAATTACTGCAGAAAGCTTTAATTCCTGCCGTTCTCCACTTGCTAGGCTGCACTGTTCAATTATTCAACACTGTCCCTTTAGAAAAATAAATGCTTTCTATAAAATAGTGATTTACTGTTATAATCGAAATGTAGGGCTTGATTTTTTGTGAAATGTGCTGTGTCCTGAGAAAATGTACTAATTCTTTCCTCGCACCATGTGACTTCACTGCCACATATGCATAATGAACAAGTATATTCATGAAAAGAAAATGCTTACTGCAGCTTACATTTCATGATCTAACCAGGTCATACCAGAATTTGAATGTTTCATTTCATAGAACAACTCATTGTTATATGGTGAGGCTCCAGACAGTTAACAGAGTAAGCTTGCAAAATGTTCTCATGAGAATCTTTGTAGATGTAACTTTTTGTAATACGTTGTATCCATTTCTAACCGACTTCATTTTGGTGTGAACGTTTACCATGGAAAACAAGGGTGAAGACGATGGACCATCAGAAGACTTCTTACCATTGTATGACGATGAATAAATGCACCTGTTTTTGCAACATGCTTGGCTGCATTCTATATAGTATGTGTAGGAGAGTAGGATCTGCTTCACATGGGTACCCCCACTTTTTGCTGATGCTTCACTGTTTTTCGACATTAGTCTGGCTGGGGCCCTGCTAATCAGAACCCCAGCCTAGCTGCTTCCTCTCTAAAATGGTTTCCATGTGCCTTAGGCACATCACTGATTGGGATCTGGAGTGCCCTTATAAGTCCCTAGTATATGGTATACTATGTACCAAGGGCATAGGTACCTCAGAGGCCTGCCAGGGGCTGCAGCATGTATTATGCCACCCCTGGAAGGCCATCCAAACTGACACCACAGGTCTGCTACTGCAGCCTGGGTAAGGTGGTGCATGCACCCCTTACTGTGATATAGGTTACCTATATCACTAAATACATACACACATATAAACCTATAAGTCACTCCTAAGGCAGGCCTTATCAATCCTAAAGGCAGAGTGCATGGTTCCTATGTGAGAGGGTGCCCCTGCATGAGCAGGGCCCCTCTGCAGCGTTCGGAGACCATCTCTGATGCTGTTTGTAGTGCAGCCTGACCATATACTCTTAAGCGCATTATATCCTCGCGGTAAAATGCTAACTTTGGAATGGCTGCACCTAAACATGTCGTGTTTGGTGTCAAACATCTTGGAATACTACCCCCCGCCAATCCTGGCGGCGGGGGTAGCATTCCACCCTTCTAGAGGGAAAGACATGTTAACTCTGACTAGTCCGGTAACTTCTTTCCAGAGCCCTGGCATCACAAAATGGATGCTGCTGCCACAGACACGAGTCTGGCCTCCTGCTGCTGGATGAAACTCCGGCAGGGGAGGCCTGGACAATAGGTTTCCTGTCCCAGGGAGGTGTGACCACCTCCCCAGACAGGATAATGTGTATTGGGGCTGGGCGGGAGCACTTTCGGGTGCTTTGAAGTCCTGCACTGGGGGCACATTTGGTGTCCCTGTGCATACCCCAGTTCAAACCGGATCAGGGGCTTGCAGCCCCTGCTTTGGCGCGAACTGGACAAAGGGAAAGGGGTGTAGCCACCCCTCTGCCCTGACCCACCCATAGGTGGGGCCACAGAGTAGTCCAACCCCTATCTTTAGTATAAAGGTAGGAACCCAGTCCTTAGGACTTTAGATTATCCCTGGACGAAACTCTGTAACTGAATCCTGGACCTTCGACGCTCTACTCACGATTAGAGGACAGAAGAATCTCCCTTGGGGTCAAGGAGTGACTCCCCTGCTTGGCAGGCACCAAAGAAGCATCTGTCCGGTTCGCATTTCTGAAGCTCCAGTCGGACGCCGAAGTCATCGCATCACCAGAGGTGGATTTTCAGACTTCCTCAAGGCTACCCTGAGTCCCCAGCAAAGCTGAGGCCTGTGGCTATCGTGGGTGACTTGAGACCGTGACCCCTGGACACCGAGCACATTTGCAAGTGCATCCTCTTCTGGGTCTCCCAAGAAGTCGTGCTTTGGGCTCCGAGTAGCCCTAGCCTCCAGCACCACCTGCACCGAAGATCACTGGCCCCCACTCCTCGAGTGTCCTGTAAGCCAGATCCACGTGCGGCGTCACAAGGCTCCTTCGCGGTCGCTAGCCCATTGGCTAGTAGCCCGTAACGAAGGCCAATCCTTTTCTAACTTGGCATCCTGATTGCTCCAGGCCTGCCCTCACTTACCTTCGCTGGGTGAGTTCTACAGACCTTGCTGGTCTGCACCATCGACGATCTACATCTTCACCAAGACTTGCCGTTGCCAAGGCTTGTTGGGTCCAATCCGGTCGCCAACACCTCAGCACTCGACAAACATCGTGTACCAGCCCGAATCCTGCTCCTGGTCGCCGACAACGCCTCCTGGACCTCGTGGCTGAAGAGTCAAGATGACCGTCAACGCACCTGAAGCACTCGACATCGGTGGGCATCTGTCCATCGCCTTCCTGGTCACTGGCTAGTGACCCAGACTCTGTCCCCTCTGCTTTCAGGTTCTTCAGAACTCCGATCCACTCTTGGATCCACCCGGACACTTTTCTCTTGGTCGCCAGCAGCACTTTGCAGCAGATCGCCATTCGAATCGACGACGAAACCCGACCCCGAAAGGCACCTATGCACCCGGCTTCCCTGGGTGAGGTAACACGAGTACTCCGGTGCTCCCGTGGGTAGAGACTCTTCAAAGTCCTAGATCTCAAAGGGTTTTGTCCAAGTCCTCTTTTAAGTGTCCCTTTTCTCTAATTTCCCGATCCCGACTTTCTCCATAGAAGTCAACGGCGTATCGCGGTTGTGTATTTACACTGCACGCGTCTCCCGTGGGTCCCCTGTGTCACTACCTTGGGTGGTTCCTTGTGGTCCAAGCACTTCTAGAGGCTCTAGGCCTAGTGTCTAGTTCAGTCGTGGTTCGCATACCACTTTATTGGTATATGGTTTGGTACGCCCCTAGGGCCCAAACGTGTATTTGTGCTATTACTGTGATTTAATAACTTCTAACTTATGTACTTCGAACTCTAGCCTCATAAAGAGACTAGAGGGGTGTGTTTAGCAATAAATACATATATTTTGAATATATACCTGGTGTGGTGCTCTTTCATTTGATCACTCAAGAGATTATAGACTGGTAAAACAAGCTGCTTTACATTCCTTCAAGACTTAGCCTGAAGGCTGCTCTCCATAGCTACCACTAGGATAGCTTTCAATAAGGTTGTCTTTAACCTATCTCCAATAAGGGGTTGTTTGGACTGGTGCAAGGTGCCCACTATAATTAGTGGACAGCATATGCCAGGCCAACTTCTCACATTGGTGTGCAGCGTGTGGGATTCCAGCTTGCTATTGTTTTACCAGATAATCTCAATTGAATTGATCAACTGAAAACCACTAAAGGTACCTAAGGTACATATAATTTAAGCTTAGAATACAGTAAGTTCTACTGAACTTAGAGTTGTGTGTTAAGGGATAGCACAACCCTTTCTACAACTCAAGAGAGTTTTAGTAGGCCACACTAGAGTAGGTAGTGCATACACCACACCACACTAGTAATGTCTTTAAGGGTAGGATCTAAAGAATCCTTGCAGGAAGCCATTGAGCTTCCACCCTCCAAGTATGATACACTCCCATTCTTGGAATTGAGAGCTTTATGTAACTTGAGAAAACTAAGGACAGGCCAAAGCCCCACCACCCAACACCTCAAGGAGTTGTTGGTGGCTTATGACCTTAGTAAGCCCTTGGGGACTGAAGGGGTAGGAGCTGAGGGTGGGGCAGAGGAAGAGGAGGAGGCCAGGGGTACCAATACCCCCAGCCCCCCTCTGAGACTGGCCAGGAGGGTGACAATGACCCTGACCTGGATAACCCAATCCCTCCTGTGGAAGATGATGAGGATGATCTGAATGATCCCCACTTTGTCCCCCAGGAAGGATTAAGAGTGTGCCCAGGAAGTCTAGATCTCCTTCTCAGGAGTCTAACCACTCTGGCACCTCCATAGGGAGCTCTATCTCCTCTCACAGGAGGGAATCCTCTCATGAGAGAAGAGACAGACTGGTCCAGTATGAGGAAACTCAGCTGGAAATCAGAAAAAAGCAATTGGCTTTAGATAGGGAATCCCTAGATCTCCTTAGAGAGAGAAGAAAGTTGGGACTAGAGTCCCATGGTGGCAGCCATGTCCCTAGAGACAGGGAAAGGTCCTATGACCATAGGAACCTGAGCAAGATTGTCCCTCCCTACCAGAGTGGGGATGACATCCACAAATGGATAACTGCATTAGAGAGGGCCTGTAAGGTACAGAAGGTCCCTCAGGAGCAGTGGGCAGCAATCTTGTGGCTCTCCTTTGCTGACAAAGGTAGAGATAAGCTCCTCACTGTTAGAGAGGAGGATGCTGATAATTACAAGGTCTTGAAGAGTGCTCTTATTGATGGGTTTGGCCTAACCACTGAACAGTACAGGTTGAAGTTCAGAGACACCCAAAAAGCACAGACTCAAGACTGGGTAGACTATGTGGATTGTTCTGCCAAGGCTCTGGAAGGCTGGTTGATGGGCAGTAAGGTGTGTGACTTCTCAGGATTGTACAATCTGATAATGAGGGAGCAGATTCTTAATAACTGTCAAAATCAGCTGTTGCATCAATACCTGGTAGACTCTGATCTGACCTCTCCCCAAGAATTGGGAAAGAAGGCAGACAAATGGGTCAGAACCAGGGTGAAGCAGAAGGTACAGAACCAAGGTGGGGAAACCAAGAAGCAAGATGCTAAGAACTCTGACAAGGGTGGGGAGAAGGGTAAAGATCAAAAGTCTTCATCAGGCCCCCAAAAATCTTCTTCTGGTGGGGATTCACAGTCTACCAAAGGGAAAGGCCAAAGAAAACCATGGTGCAAGGTCTGTAAGCAAAAGACCCACTGGACCAGTGATTGCACCAAGTCCAAAGACTCCAGTCCAGCACCCACCAATGCCCCTAAGGCACCTGTTCCCCCTAGTACAGTTGGTGGGAGTGCTCCAGCCAAGGGTTTAGTAGGGTTCACCCTGGGTACTGAGTTGGGCTCTGACCTAGTCAGAGAACTGACTCAGGCTGTGTTAGTCTGTGATGGAGGCATGGATGTGACCTCCACTGTGAGTCCCAGTAATCTGGGCAAGTACAGACAACAGCCTTTAATCAATGGACGTGAGGCTTTGGCATTTAGGGACACAGGGGCAAGTGTCACAATGGTGACACAAGACCTTGTGAATCCTGGGCAAGTTATACTTGGTGAGATGTACCAAGTGACCAATGCTAGCAATGTCAGAACAGACCATACTCTGGCAGTTGTTAACTTCTCCTGGGGAGGGGTAACTGGCCTTAAGAAGGTTGTGGTAAGTGCAAACCTACCAGTCGAATGCTTGCTTGGCAATGACTTAGAGACTTCTGCTTGGGCAGAAGTGGAGCTCAGGACCCATGCAGAAATGCTGGGGATCCCTGCAGATGTGTTTGCTGTGACCAGGTCACAAGCCAAAATGTCTAGCACTGAACAGGCCTTGGATTCTGGAAGAATGGACCAAGTGCCTTCCAAGAGGAGGAGTAGTAGGGTTAAGGCAGTGCCTTCCCCTTGGCTCAGGAGGAAGATCAGTCCCTTGAGGGGGATGATCTCAGCCCTGAAGAAGGAACTGTCCCAGAGGAACTTGAACCTGACCAGGTTGAGTTCTTGGGGACAGGGGGACCTTCTAGGGCAGATCTGAGCCAGGAGCAGCAGAGCTGCCCCTCCCTTGAACCCCTCAGACAGCAAGCTGCTGCTGAGGCTGCTGGGAAAGCTAGTGGTCCCCATACAGTGTATTGGGATGATGGACTCCTGTACTCAGAGAGTAGAGACCCCAAGCCTGGTGCTACCAGGAGGTTGGTTATACCTCTGAAGTTCAGGGGCTTCCTATTGACCCTAGCCCATGATATTCCCTTAGCAGGTCACCTGGGCCAGAACAAGACTTGGGACAGAATTGTCCCTCACTTTCACTGGCCCCACATGTCTGAAGACAGCAAGGAGTTTTGTCGCTCCTGTGTAACCTGCCAAGCCAGTGGCAAGGCAGGTGGCACTACAAAGGCCCCCCTGATACCACTACCTGTGGTGGGGGTGCCCTTTGAAAGGGTAGGGATTGACATTGTTGGTCCCATGGATCCCCAAACAGCCTCTGGGCACAGGTTTATCCTGGTGGTAGTGGATCATGCCACCAGGTACCCAGAAGCTATTCCCCTCAGGACCACTACAGCACCTGTGGTGGCAAGGGCCCTCCTGGGAATCTTCTCAAGAGTGGGCTTTCCTAAGGAGGTAGTATCAGACAGGGGTGCTAACTTCATGTCTGGGTACTTAAAAGCAATGTGGAAGGAGTGTGGAGTGACTTATAAGTTCACCACACCCTATCACCCACAATGCAATGGTTTAGTTGAGAGATTCAACAAAACCTTGAAGGGCATGATTAAAGGGCTCCCAGAAAAGCTTAGGCGTAGATGGGACATACTCTTGCCCTGCCTTTTATTCGCATATAGGGAGGTGCCTCAGAAGGGGGTTGGTTACAGCCCTTTTGAACTTCTGTTTGGCCACCCTGTGAGGGGTCCACTGTGCTTGGTGAAGGAAGGATGGGAGTTACCTCTCAAGCCCCCAAAGCAAGATATAGTGGACTATGTACTTGGTCTCCGCTCCAGGATGGCTGAGTACATGAAAAAGGCAACCAAAAACCTTGAGGCTAGCCAGGAACTTCAAAAGGCCTGGCATGACCAAAGGCTGTTCTGACTGTTTACCAGCCAGGACAGAAGGTGTGGGTGTTGGAGCCAGTGGCCCCAGCAGCTCTCCAAGATAAATGGAGTGGACCCCACACTATTGTTGAGCAGAAGGGTGAGGTCACTTATTTAGTAGACCTAGGAACACCCAGGAGTCCCCACAGGGTTCTCCATGTCAACAGGTTAAAACCATATGTGGACAGGGCAGACATGGGCTTGCTCATGGCTACTGATGAAGGGCAGGAGGAAGAGAGTGACCCACTCCCTGACCTGCTCTCACAGAACCCTGACGATGGGTCAGTTGATGGTGTAGCCTTGGCAGGCAGCCTCACTACCCAGCAACAAACTGATTGCAGGCAAGTCCTCAATCAGTTTAGACATATGTTTTCACTGACACCCAGTCAGACCACCTGGTGCACTCATGAAGTGGACACTGGGGACAGTCTGCCTATTAAAAACAAGATTTATAGGCAACCTGACCATGTCAGGGACTGTATCAGGACTGAAGTCCAGAAAATGTTGGAATTGGGAGTTATTGAACCCTCAGATAGCCCTTGGGCTAGTCCAGTGGTCCTTGTACCGAAACCTCACACCAGTGGTGGAAAAAGAGAGATGAGGTTTTGTGTGGACTACAGGGGTCTCAATGCAGTCACTAGGACTGATGCCCATCCAATACCCAGGGCAGATGAGCTCATAGATACTTTGGCCTCTGCCAAATATCTCAGCACATTTGACCTAACAGCTGGCTACTGGCAGATCAGACTAGCTGATACTGCAAAGCCCAAAACAGCATTCTCAACCCCTAGTGGGCATTATCAATTTGTGGTAATGCCCTTTGGTCTGAAGAATGCACCTGCCACTTTCCAGAGGTTGGTGAATACAGTTCTCACAGGACTGGAAGCCTATAGTGCAGCATATCTAGATGATATTGCTGTCTTTAGCTCCACCTGGGAGGATCACCTGGTCCACCTCAGGAATGTTTTACAGGCCCTGCAAAAGGCAGGCCTGACTATCAAGGCCACTAAGTGCCAGATAGGGCAGAGTCAGGTTGTGTACCTGGGCCACCTTGTGGGTGGAGGCCAGGTTCAACCTTTGCAGAGCAAGATCCAGACCATCATGGACTGGACTGCTCCCACTACCCAGACTCAGGTGAGAGCCTTCTTAGGCCTGACTGGGTACTATAGGAGATTTGTCAAGGGGTATGGATCAATAGTGACACCCCTGAATGACTTAACTTCTAAGAAAATGCCCAAAAAGGTTCAGTGGACAGTTAGCTGTCAAAAGGCATTTGATGACCTCAAGCAGGCCATGTGCACTGCTCCAATTCTGCAGAGTCCTGATTACTCCAAGAAGTTCATTGTTCAAACTGATGCATCTGAATTGGGGGTAGGGGCTGTACTGTCACAATTGAATGAAGAAGGTCAGGATCAGCCAGTAGCTTTCATTAGCAGAAGGCTGACCCCTAGAGAGAAACGTTGGTCAGCCATAGAGAGGGAGGCCTTTGCTGTGGTCTGGGCTCTGAAGAAGTTGAGGCCATACTTGTTTGGTACACACTTCCTGGTTCAGACAGACCATAAGCCCCTCTTATGGCTAAAACAAATGAAGGGTGAAAACCCCAAACTGCTTAGGTGGTCCATTTCCCTACAGGGGATGGACTTTACAGTGGAACATAGGCCTGGGAGTAACCATGCGAATGCAGATGGACTCTCTAGGTATTTCCACTTAGAACATGAAGACTTAACTGGGCAAGGTTAGTTTAATGTCCCTACGTTTGGGGGGGTTGTGTAGGAGAGTAGGATCTGCTTCACATGGGTACCCCCACTTTTTGCTGATGCTTCACTGTTTTTCGACATTAGTCTGGCTGGGGCCCTGCTAATCAGAACCCCAGCCTAGCTGCTTCCTCTCTAAAATGGTTTCCATGTGCCTTAGGCACATCACTGATTGGGATCTGGAGTGCCCTTATAAGTCCCTAGTATATGGTATACTATGTACCAAGGGCATAGGTACCTCAGAGGCCTGCCAGGGGCTGCAGCATGTATTATGCCACCCCTGGAAGGCCATCCAAACTGACACCACAGGTCTGCTACTGCAGCCTGGGTAAGGTGGTGCATGCACCCCTTACTGTGATATAGGTTACCTATATCACTAAATACATACACACATATAAACCTATAAGTCACTCCTAAGGCAGGCCTTATCAATCCTAAAGGCAGAGTGCATGGTTCCTATGTGAGAGGGTGCCCCTGCATGAGCAGGGCCCCTCTGCAGCGTTCGGAGACCATCTCTGATGCTGTTTGTAGTGCAGCCTGACCATATACTCTTAAGCGCATTATATCCTCGCGGTAAAATGCTAACTTTGGAATGGCTGCACCTAAACATGTCGTGTTTGGTGTCAAACATCTTGGAATACTACCCCCCCGCCAATCCTGGCGGCGGGGGTAGCATTCCACCCTTCTAGAGGGAAAGACATGTTAACTCTGACTAGTCCGGTAACTTCTTTCCAGAGCCCTGGCATCACAAAATGGATGCTGCTGCCACAGACACGAGTCTGGCCTCCTGCTGCTGGACGAAACTCCGGCAGGGGAGGCCTGGACAATAGGTTTCCTGTCCCAGGGAGGTGTGACCACCTCCCCAGACAGGATAATGTGTATTGGGGCTGGGCGGGAGCACTTTCGGGTGCTTTGAAGTCCTGCACTGGGGGCACATTTGGTGTCCCTGTGCATACCCCAGTTCAAACCGGATCAGGGGCTTGCAGCCCCTGCTTTGGCGTGAACTGGACAAAGGGAAAGGGGTGTAGCCACCCCTCTGCCCTGACCCACCCATAGGTGGGGCCACAGAGTAGTCCAACCCCTATCTTTAGTATAAAGGTAGGAACCCAGTCCTTAGGACTTTAGATTATCCCTGGACGAAACTCTGTAACTGAATCCTGGACCTTCGACGCTCTACTCACGATTAGAGGACAGAAGAATCTCCCTTGGGGTCAAGGAGTGACTCCCCTGCTTGGCAGGCACCAAAGAAGCATCTGTCTGGTTCGCATTTCTGAAGCTCCCGTCGGACGCCGAAGTCATCGCATCACCAGAGGTAGATTCTCAGACTTCCCCGAGGCTACCCTGAGTCCCCAGCAAAGCTGAGGCCCGTGGCTATCGTGGGTGACTTGAGACCGTGACCCCTGGACACCAAGCACATTTGCAAGTGCATCCTCTTCTGGGTCTCCCAAGAAGTCGTGCTTTGGGCTCCGAGTAGCCCTAGCCTCCAGCACCACCTGCACCGAAGATCACTGGCCCCCACTCCACGAGTGTCCTGTAAGCCAGATCCACGTGCGGCATCACGAGGCTCCTTCGCGGTCGCTAGCCCGTTGGCTAGTAGCCCGTAATGAAGGCCAATCCTTTTCTAACTTGGCATCCTGGTTGCTCCAGGCCTGTCCTCACTTCCCCTTGCTGGGTGAGTTCCACAGACCTTGCTGGTCTGCACCATCGACGATCTACATCTTCACCGAGACTTGCCGTTGCCAAGGCTTGTTGGGTCCAATCCGGTCGCCGACACCTCAGCACTCGACAAACATCGTGTACCAGCCCGAATCCTGCTCCTGGTTGCCGACAACGCCTCCTGGACCTCGTGGCTGAAGAGTCAAGACGACTGTCAACGCACCTGAAGCACTCGACATCGGTGGGCATCTGTCCATCGCCTTCCTGGTCACTGGCTAGTGACCCAGACTCTGTCCCCTCTGCTTTCAGGTTCTTCAGAACTCCGATCCACTCTTGGATCCACCCGGACACTTTTCTCTTGGTCGCCAGCAGCACTTTGCAGCAGATCGCCATTCGAATCGACGACGAAACCCGACCCCGAAAGGCACCTATGCACCCGGCTTCCCTGGGTGAGGTAACACGAGTACTCCGGTGCTCCCGTGGGTAGAGACTCTTCAAAGTCCTAGATCTCAAAGGGTTTTGTCCAAGTCCTCTTTTAAGTGTCCCTTTTCTCTAATTTCCCGATCCCAACTTTCTCCATAGAAGTCAACGGCGTATCGCGGTTGTGTATTTACACTGCACGCGTCTCCCGTGGGTCCCCTGTGTCACTACCTTGGGTGGTTCCTTGTGGTCCAAGCACTTCTAGAGGCTCTAGGCCTAGTGTCTAGTTCAGTCGTGGTTCGCATACCACTTTATTGGTATATGGTTTGGTACGCCCCTAGGGCCCAAACGTGTATTTGTGCTATTACTGTGATTTAATAACTTCTAACTTATGTACTTCGAACTCTAGCCTCATAAAGAGACTAGAGGGGTGTGTTTAGCAATAAATACATATATTTTGAATATATACCTGGTGTGGTGCTCTTTCATTTGATCACTCAAGAGATTATAGACTGGTAAAACAAGCTGCTTTACATTCCTTCAAGACTTAGCCTGAAGGCTGCTCTCCATAGCTACCACTAGGATAGCTTTCAATAAGGTTGTCTTTAACCTATCTCCAATAAGGGGTTGTTTGGACTGGTGCAAGGTGCCCACTATAATTAGTGGACAGCATATGCCAGGCCAACTTCTCACAGTATGTATTCCTAGCTAGCAAGACACTCTCTCTTCCCGACCCATTCCATGCCCCTTGGCACTTTGCTGTGCTAGCCCAACTTGCCATAAGCTACTGCTTGCAGTGATTTTCTTTGTTTTCCTTAAGCTTTGTGAACATTTTTCTGTTTCATGCTGATCATAGCTACTTCTGTGATTCTTTCCCTCTCATCCTTTTAGACGGTTGCTACTGCAATTGTCCGGAGAACTTGGCTGAGTCTCCAGAACAACCCTTTATGGGGAGTTCGTTCTTCCTCCTCTTATTCTTAACAGCTCTGTTATCTACTTGCTCTTTTCCAGAAAGAACTCTTTATGGGTTCATGGTAGTTTAGGATAGGTCCCTTAAATTAGAAGAGTGACTATACTTTAAATGGAACACGCTGTTTAATTTTCTATGCTTGTTCTAACCAAACGATTTCTTATCATTTCTGCAATTGATTTGCCACTAATATGAATAAAAGAATAAAAATATCGACTAATCTACTAAGAATTTAAAAAAAACTTTTAAAACTTCATCAAACCTCTCTTCATTGACTGATTATCAAATGTAACTATTGATGTCTTTGTGATGTACTGCTCCATTTGAAAACGGTGGCAAAGATTCATCGGACCGAAAAAAGAGAGGAACTTCCAGGTTCTCTAAGTAAGTTTTAAGGTGACATAATTTGTGGGAATTTTACAGAGATTTCTACGCTGGCAGATGTAAACCTCAACCCTCATTCTTTCTTTACTTCTATTAATCATAGCCCCAACTGTGTCCTAAAAGTAGATTACATGATTGAATAAAGCCGATGGCAAACCTGTGGCACGTTTAAGTGAAAACATGTCAGCACTGGATTTTACCAAAACTATCAAATGGCCCCAAACAGAAACATGGTCAACATAGTTTCCACCCACAACATTAATACTGAAAACACTCTTGTTCAGATTTCTCTGATAATCCTTTGTCTCCTGAGTCTGTAGGACTATCCTTGAACACATAATAGATGAATGTGAAGTCTGACACTCATTGCCTCTCTCAAAGAACATATTGTAGTAGAATTTGATGCACAACAGAATGGCCCATGTCTACAGAAAGGAACTTTACAGCATAACATTATCTCTGTCAAATATAAAAAATTTGCCTCCATGAAGCCTTCTCATTTCACTCTCCAGTGCACTCTCCACTGGCTCTCATTCCAAGTTCCCTGTGTATTCCATGGGGAGATACCGGGGCAGAATTAGTGAGCATTGTCTGCTACCCCTGTGGCTCTGCCTGCAGCCACTTGTGGATTCACAAGATGTGGTAGTTTCGTACGTGGAAACACTGGACTATTAATAGTTGCCATGGGCAATATCCTTTAAGGATATCACTCCATGTAACTCGGTATGAGTGACTTTGGCAAGTATCAAATATTTCATACTCTGGCTGCTGTTTCTATGATAAGGCATCCTTTGTGTGGTTTACTAATTTGGGTGGTGTGGCAAATGGGGTCCACCCATTTCATTCCACTGGATGTTTCTCTTCCTGACTACCTGGTTTTGGGCTTTAACTGTGAGTGAATGTGAGGAAAGTGGTTTAATATATGGTGTGGTTGTCCAAACCTCACTGTAAAATAAAGACACAATTTCATATTTGGTCTAGTCAGGTTCATATGTACAACCTTTGCTCAGCCCTGGGTAGCTATGGCTCAGCCGAGTTGGGCTTTATCAAAGGAACAAGTGTAACGCATTAAGAACTACCACATAGTTGAACATGAGGAAAATGCAACACGATAAATATTTGATATCAATTTCTAAAATTTTTATAAATATAGGTTGTTTTTATATCTTCAGATAAACACCTCAACAACAAAAATCCACTGGAGGATTCCAGAGATATGGATTTTCAAAGAAACAATAAATCACTGCTTTTCATTACTTCAGTAAATCTACAGAGACTCATGGTTTGGGGTTAGGCACAACAAGTAACCTGCAAAGGGCTATAAGGGCACTCTTGTGGTGTCCAACTTCAATAGGCCGCCAGTCACAGGGACCAGTTAGTTCGAGTTGACAGTTACCTCTTGGTTTAAGCAGTCTCCAGTCGAGTTCCATATCTGATGGGCCAACCAATATGGAAGTCAATGGAGTGGTCCTAATACAAGGGATACAGGATACTGAAGACGCTTAAGGATGCTCAGCCGGTAGCGGGGTCTTCCTGTGGCTACCACTTGGTCCTCGAGCAAGGGGGGCCACTTTGGCCTTAGGGATCTTTGTCAGACAAAGTCCGGGTGAAGTCCAGTACAAAATCAGTTGCAATGGGTCTACTGGTCTCTGGTTACAGCAAAACCAGTGATTCCCTTTAACTTGCAGTTACTTCCATGCTAGGCAACCAAACTGCGCTCTGACGATTTTCCCAAGTCCAGTAGACTTGCGTGCAACTTTTGCATGTCAGGAATTGGTCTCCCAGACTGCATCTCAGCTTCCAATGTTGGTCAGGTTTATTGGTGCTGGGCTCATACATAGCTGTCAAGGTTTCAGATTGCTTATGTGTGACATTTTCATAATTTCAGTGTACTTATGAGTGACATTCAACGACTACAAGTGACACTTTCTCGTGAGCAAATTCAAGCAATGAAGATAAGGGAAACATATAAATATCAGAAATAACACCTATCTGAGCAACAAAAAACTCTAAGAAGATCTTAAAACTGCTGCAAAGCACCAGCAATGGAAGGGCACTGCGGGACCCGACAGTACCAAACAGGAAGTGAGAGGTCCCAGCGCAGATGATCTCAGCTGCCTGTTAATAAATTATCATTATTACTCAGAGTCACTACCATGGTTGCCAAGTTTTAAGTGTGGTTATGTCTGACATTTCTATGTCTATAATGTGCTTATGGGTGTCATTCTAATGCGTTATGTGTGACCTTTTGCGTGACACTTAGAGGTCAGCTGAAAAAAGCAGTTAAGTCCATGTGATTAGGTTTATCTCACACAATGCTATGTTTTGGAAGGGGCTTTAAAATACTTACAATCCTCCTGCAAGGTGATTAACCTTTTTAACATTATCCCCAGGCATTTCCAAACTAGTTCCTGCAAGCCTCATTCTGGCCTCGTCCTCTGTCTATGCCTTTCTACCTCAGTTGATACCTATTTCCATTTTTTACTACAGATTTTTCTCTTCCCATACCCTTTTAAGTATAGATTCTTCCTTTCACTGATTATCTTATCCTGGTCTAGCCCTTTCCTCAGAGCACCATTGCCAGCTCTGATTAATTCACTTGATTTTTTCCTCTCCTTACTCATCTGTGGTTCTGTCTTCACATGATGACTCGTGCAGGCACCATTTCCTCTTTCCTTGTTGCTCACCCTGAATATTTCTCTACTGTTGTTGTTAGGTTGACAATCTCCAGTGATATGTTGATATATGTAAGAGCGTTTTTTTTAATTTTAGTCCTGTAATGCAGTATTCCTTCTCTACTCTCATGGCCTTTGGTTATGTATTCCAAATCACTTTTGTGCAGTAGACAGGGCTCCAGCAGTGTATTTTAGATGTTGCTTCAAGAGGGCAGCAAATAACTCATTTTCTTTCCACATGTTTTTGCACCTAGTCTTTGGTAGTAAATTACGATGTAACATTGTGTTACTGTCTAAAATGTAAGCAACCCTAGTCACGAAGCGGCTGTATCTGCTGTGCTTTCACGGTGTATAAAGTCAGTCTCGGACGCCGCACTGCATTTAATTCAGTGCAACAGCCACTGTAACTTTAAACTACCTGCTTTAGTTCATTCAAACTCCACACTCACAGGTGGTCAAGGTGCTAAAAATTAATGATAATGCATTATAATGCAGTGATGCGGACACATTAAAATGCGTTAGTCTAATGCTTGATGCATGGTACTTGGCAGGAAACTCATAATGGTGCAGGCTATTCTGCCCACTTTCAACATGGTAGAAACTTTTTTTCGGTGTTTAGAGTTCCCTATCCCAAGCTAGGTACCACAGGTAACACAGAGGTTTGGTTACCTGGAAGCTGCACACTCCTTGAAAAAACAGCTTAGCAATGGATTTTCACTCTCTACCCGAGATGCCTGCCTGTCTTCTAAAACAAAAGAGCAACCTCTTCAATGTGTGAATACCATTTGCCTTTAAAGGCGGCTTCGCATTTGAGGCTCTTCTTTTGGGGTCACAACCACTCTGGCCATCATGCCAGGAGGAGGTAGCACCTCTTCCCTGGGTAGGCCCTTTGATCCCCCTGCCTGAGAGCCGTTCACACCTCTCTCAAGGAGGGCAGCAGACTGTCTCTAGGACAGCCTTGTTTGTAACTGAAAACATCTACTGGACAACTTTGGGCAACAAAGTGGCATCTTTCTAAAGTTGCATTTTTTAAACTAGTGACAATACATTTGACTTGAGCAACAAGTTGAATTTAATGCACTGATTCTTTTAATACCTTGAAGTACCAAATTTAGTAGTCTAATTTGGAAGTTAACCCTGTTAAGTTGTCAGTGTGTAACTCCATACTCGCCAATGGGGCTATTAGCCTTTCTAAAGTAAAAATGACAATATGTTTTTTTTTTGTCAGGACATGAAAAAGCACATGTCCTTCTGTTTAAAATGCAGCAACATACTTTAGGGCTCGTGAGACCTGCCTTAGAGGTAACTTATATATGTAAAAAAAGGAAGGTTTGGGCTTTGTCATAAATTTAAATGGCAAAGTCGAGGTAGCAGTTTAAAACTGCTTTACCAGTCTGCGGTGGCAGGCTGGGAGACATGCTCTTCTTGTCACACTTGTGGTGGCACAGTGAGTGCTGCAGTCCACAAGGGCCACTGAACATACAGGCCCTGGGGACCCCTGGTACCAAATATGAATGGACTTGAAGGTAAGTTAACTTATGCCACTTTGGAGTAAACCAATTAAACATATACTTTTAAGGATTAGAGCACGTGCACTGAGATCTTTTCAGCAAGGCCCAGTTCACAACAGAGTAAATAAACCAGGATCCAATAGTCAAAAAGTGGGTGCAAAAGTGGGTATGAGCCTGCAAAAAGACATTTCCTCACAGTGAGTCTCACCAGCTGAGTCTTATTCATGGTAAATGCTGTGAAAATGAACTGAGAGTGCTAATCACCAGTGTTTTCCTTTGAAGATAAAGCTGCTGCTGCGCAGATAGGGTAAGAGACTGAGGGCTGGTTACATGTGAACACACACATGTGCACATGTGTGGCAGCTAAACATGTGAGACTACCATCTAGCTCAGTCCATTATAGTCGCACAGGTAAGTTGTCACAGAAGAGACCCTTCAGGGATAACCTGGTGTAGGCCTTATAAGTATATTGACATTCTATAATGATTATTGAGAAGTCCATTTAAATTATTGATTTACATATTATAGGTGAAATCTGCGGCACAGCACAGTTTCGCCCTACATAGGCCTAGAGATATCAGTTAGATATAATTCCAAGAGTAAAACTCTACCCTCAGTGCAGATCCAAAGTCACTTTCATGATATGTGTACTCCTTATGGTACTTGGAGAATTGTCGTATTTCCCCGGCTCAACTCATAAGTAGATTCCAGGCCTTTGTCCCTCCTTCTGGGCCAAACGAATTACTCTGCTGGCCAGTCAGAGGATCAAATGCCTCCCAACATAACAGAGCTATTTGAAAGTGCATGGCCCTGTCCCTAGAAAAGGAATGGGTGAGGAAGAAATCTGCATGTGCTAATTAACTCTTCACACTACACCTTGCTCAAGGCCACAGAAACAAAAGAGGAAGGCTGAACCTCTTGAGCCAAACAAAGGAGGGGCTCCCCTTAAATAAATTGATGGGAAGGAATCATTCAACAGTGCCAGTTGGCTCCCAGGAATATATTTCCATAGTCCACTTCAAGCTGCCATATTCAAATGCCCCAGAATGATGTGAATGCTGTGCAGGAGGGTTGGGTCAGATTGATGATGTTGCACCCTAGGATTAAGCAGAGGTGCCTACCTTCCAGAACTTTCCACCCTTACTTAAAAACTTTTGCTAAATTGAGAGACATCTGAAGAGTCACTGAACCTAGAAGCAATGATACCAGAGGAATGCCAAGCTAGAAGAAGAAGTCTCTTTGCTCCACTGCAAGGATGGACTTAAGGACTTTGACTCTCTGGCATCCGGGGACAAAAATATTTTTCCAGTTTTCCAGGCATATTTTCCAAGTTTCCAAGGTCCGCTTGTGATATACTACTCCAGTCCAGGTTATTTTTTTTGATTCTCTGACTTGCAGTCCTGCTTTATAATTCAATAAACAGGATTACAAGTCCCAGAACAAAAAAAGAAAAAGCTGGATTGGTTATCAAGCAAAGTATCACCATTAAATACAGTGCTCAAAATCTAAATATAATTTATATAGCAGGGTGTGACACTGAGAATCGAAATTTGGACCATGTCAAACACCATAATATATCACTAGCGCCCATAAATTGATCAGCAAACTAAAATAAATTATATTTTAATATGAACTTTGGGTCATAATAACAAAACCTTTCTGCGGTCGGAAACAGACTACCGCAAAAAAGCATTTTCTCATGTATGAATACCAAATTGAGATTTGATAACTTGTTACCAAATTGCAATTTAGTTTCAGTATTTGGAAGGGATATGTTTAGGGCGTCTCTTTCAAATATCGAATTATAGTGCTTTGTATGAATGTTTTGCGACCAAATTACTGTTGCAAAACATTCATTTTTTACTGACACCTCGAAAGTGGTGGTGATCATTTGCGAATGGATAGGGATCTCCAAGGGACCCCTTCCCCATGAGAATGATCAACAAAATATTTTTTAAGAGCAGGTGAGGTCCCATGGATGACTGCTTACTCTTTTAAAAGATGAAACTGAAAAGTTTCATTTTCTCTTTTTAAATGCACCCTGGCTTCCTTTAAGAAAAAAGGGCTGCATTTAAAAAAAAAAAAAATGAAGACATGTGGTAGGTCGCTTTGCAACCTACTGGGAATCGCTATTTAAAAGATTTAAGTTTTCTCACATCAGGAATTGCAATTTCCTAATTGTGATTTGGTAAGAATCATAATTAGGAAATGGCAATTCTAGATTTTTGTACATATGGCCCTTTGTTCGATAGAGCTCCATTCTGTGGGATAGAAACCTGCAGTGGAATTCCTTATCTTATACCCCGTTTTTCATGCTGCCATGGCTTCCAAATTGTATTCCGTGCTTTAAGCATCCGTTTGATAATAGAATGTGTGACTAGGTCATAAATCTTCACTCTGCAGTTCTTCTAAGAGCCTGTCAGTGTTTTATTACATATTCAAGAACTGCTGCAACGTTTCCATTTGCTAATAAATGTGCCTGTCCCAGGTTGTGTGCTCAGTGATATTTCAGATGTATTTTAGCGCTCCATTGCTATAATAAAGTTCATGTGCAAAAAATGGGAGCATGCGTATTCTAAAGAGTGTGGTGCGAGAAACCCTGCTTTATCTAGGTGCTCCCAGAAGCGGTGTCAGGGCCAGCTTCAGAGTGGTGCAATCGGTGCCACCACACTTAGCAGCGAGCTTCCAGGGCGCTGTGTTTTGAAATTTCTTGTGGGATTAAAAGCACCCTCTTAGAGTTCATTATGTGTACAGCAATTTTCAGGCAACAATAAAAATGACAAGATAACTCTGGTGATTAATGTACCTGCTGGGGAGAGATCAGAGTTTTGTCTAGTGGTGGTTTTGACTGGTAATATAGTAGTGCAGAGGGTGCATACGCCTGCTGCAAAAAACATGTATCATGCCGGTGACAGAATTGTATTTTATGTTGATAGCTCAGTAGGTTTCTGCATTTGTCACAGAAATCCTGTTACTTGCAGTTTATAAGTTACAATTCTAATATAGCACAGTGAGCTATGAACTGTCATCGGGAAAGTGCTGCATGCAAACTGCAAGGTATAGGGTAGAACATTATGGGCCTGATTCACAAATGTAAACTTAGACATTTGGTCTAAACTTAGACCAAACATCTAAGTTTCCGACTTTGGGAATTCACAAAGGGCATTTACGAGTACTATCTTTATATCTGCACTCAGGCCAGATCTCAAGCCCGAGCGCAGACATTAAGATAGTACTCGTAAATCCCCTTTGTGCATTCCCAAAGTCGTAAATGTAGACGTTTGTTCTAAGTTTAGACCAAACGCCTAAGTTTACCTTCCTGAATCGGGCCCTATGATTCTTACCTAGTTTTTCATTATCCTAATGTTACTAAAAAGGGTTAGTTTGGCTAGAAATACATTTTTATTAGTAAAGCCAACCCCAGGCAATGTGTTAACTTTTTCAATCCTGAGTTTGTACTTCTCCTCACCAAGTACTCTTAAAATATAATGCCTGCCAGTATGGGTGACATGTGACTCCTACATCTTGTAGTCCTCATTGTCTTATGTAACATTTCCGTTACAGTGATTTACACAAATATGTTCAATTTCTCTGTATAATATGTGTGTGATGTAGTGTTCTGACTGGTATGAGTAGGGCTATAAAACAAATAAAATACATGTAAGATAGTGGCTATGGAAAGATGAGGGGGAAGTGTTGGAGGTTAGTAGTGAGGGAATCAGTGCAAAAGTAAGTAAATGGTGGGCCCCAACAAATATTGTTGCCACCAGCGCTAAAGCCATCCCTGAGCAATGTAATGCAGGCCTCAGTAGCTGCTGCTGCACATGGGGCCCCCAATCAACCCTATGGCTATGAGTGTGTGTGAGATATGGGAGTCTCAGGAGGAGCCTCTTGCTACCTTCTATAAGGGGCCCATAATGTTTCTTTAGTTCACTGGCTTCCAGAAGCATTTAACTGCACACTATCTCACCTCCGATCTAATCTATGTAAGCAAGTTTATTATGTGACTGCACTCCTGTATAAATCACCGCCTTGCTGAGAGACAAGAGGAGCAAAAGAAATTTGTTCTCTTTCACAGTGTGGGCAGATATTACTCAGACCATTTTTATTGTAAGTAACAAATTGAACAATACACTGCTTGGTATGTAGATAGGTAGGCAACGGGGGGTGGTATGTGCCTGAACAGGATGGCTGCCTGACGTGCTTGCTCCGAAAGACCAAGCGCTCCTCGGATCACAAAAAGACAACAGATGTGAGTGTAGGGAGCAGCCGTGGAGGGTTTTTTCTTCTTCTGATCTCTTGATTCAAGATGTGATTGCCTCTAATGTGCTCTCGATCTATCGATATCAAAACATTGTTAGAAGCAAGGTCAGACAAAAAAGTTTATCAATTTTTGTATACTACCTATATCAATCTCATCAATTTAGGGAGGCAAAATCACCTATACTTCCTTCCCAAATCCTGATACATCCTAATCACTTGTGGGAATCCCTCCACAATATTGTTTTTGAGACAGCTTTGGGGAGGGTCAGTTGAATCTATTATGCCAAGATGGCCGCCAACACAGGATTCCACTGATTTTAGAACCAGGAATCCACTCTAGAATCTTCTTTAAAAATGATCTGTGCCTGATATATGTAACTGATCGCGTTTACTGAGCCATCACATCTTAGACACTCGCTATACATTACCCAGCAGTGAATTATGCCTCAACCTCACATCTTACACTATGTAGTGTTGTTGCCCGACTGAACATTGACCTCCTCTTGGAGGTTAGTTGTACTCCTCCACAATATACTCTGTTTGTGGATGGACATCATTATAGTGGTAATCTTTTGACTCCTTGAATGCATTTACTGCTTTTCCCCTCAGGACGCTGTCGCCCTCACACTAGACCTTTGGATTTTCATTAAAAGATCCAATACGGTTTGCTGTCACCTACCTGTCTTGATACCATGTACTATTCTGCTCACTCCACAAATCTCAGATGGATTATGGCAGACAGTAAAGATAAAGAGATGAAGGAAGCTGAAGAGGTGAAAGGTGGTCAAAAAGGACCCCAAACCTCTTCCCCGCTACCGGAGTCACCTCTAAAGTCCAGAACTGATCAATCTATCAATATGGGCCTTATCCTGCAGAGATTAACAACCTTGCATGACCTGGCTCAAAGCAATAAAATGAACACAGACGTCATGCAAGTGAACAACCAAGGAGTAGGGAAAGATTTTAAGGGTCTAACCAGCCCACTCACAGAGGCTGAATCACGCATGAACTTTCTAGAAGACGAGAGAACAAAAACACAGAAACTCAATGATACCTTATCCTAAAAAATCATTTCCCTCTCCATGGATATCACAGATTTGGAAAACTGCAACTGTAGAAGAAAGCTGAGGATTTTTGGCCTTCAAGAAGGTGTAAGAGATGCAGCCAACTTTTTAACAATTTCTCAAGAGGCACATTTTTACAATCTGGTAATCTTAATTAGAGAAAAATGCTCAGAATTTATTTCAGTAATAGATGAATAATGACAATCTTCAGAATCATAGTTGCATATGTAACGCAGTCTGAATAAATCTTCAATATTTACTTCTTCTTGTACTAAGACTCCAAGGATGACCATAAGAAATTCCTGTGCATCTTGTTGAGCATTGAGAGTGAACATTAGTGATCCACTACATATATGCAAAAGATCTCGAATACCTGAAGCAGAATGTGTTACAGTTTTGTCAGTTAGTAAACGTTGGAGCAAATTATGTACTGTGGAAAACATTCTTTTATCTGTTATTTGTTCAATTTGGTTTACTACATGGGGTAAATGAAACAATACGTTTAGAACGACATTTGCATAGCAGTTGACAGTTGACCTATTTTCTAACTGGTAACCTACAATGTCAACGGTAATTTCCACTTTTCTCTTCTTAAGACAATCTGGGTTCCCGTTCTTTCCTTCCTTTTGATGAGCATCCATAGATTATTTTGCAATCTTCTGCTTTGGACAGATTATCTGTTCCACATAAACATGGTACCTGCCTAAATGAGGAGCGTATAGACTTCTTAACCGATTGTACTCTCTTACACAGTTCGCATCAGCACTAACTTTCTTCTCATCAAAAGTTTTCAATCAAAAACAAACTGGTCAATGTTCTAATTTACGACAATGCTACATATGACATTCCTTCTTTGAATACAGAACTTCCAACATTAACAAAAGCTGCATCTACACTTAAACCTTGTGATTTATGAATGGTTACAGCATACACTAGAAAAAGTGGGAACTGCTTGCGCCAATATATAAGTCTTTCACTAGCAAAAACAAACAATGCACCGCCCAATCTGCTTGCCACCATAAATCTGTTCAAATTTTATGGCCAAGTATTCAACCTCATCTCTATTTGGGAAATTAATTAAATTAATAATCTTACCCATTTCACCATTTACTAACCCGTCTTCAACATTTAAATTATGACGCAAAATTACCCAACAGTTTTTGCTTATGCACAAGCGCTTCTGTAATCCCGCAGTTTTTGATACAGACTTCTCCAAACAATCCAATTTCGCTTGTAGTTGTCTGTCAAACGTATCGTGACTCCCTGATGTTCCATTTTATCAATAGTTGTAATTTCCAAAATGTCTTCTTTCTCCAGTTGGAGTAATTCTTCATTAAAGTTGGAGTACTCTTGAAGTGTTGGCATTAAACAAACTATAGATTTCTCTTCTTTAATGAAATTGTACATTAGTTCTGCTGCTGTAACATAAGATGGAAATAGTGTCTTGATAAGGTGACTTTCCAGAATACGTGTCGCTTCATTTGTCAGCACTCCCAGTCTAACGTCTCTCAGTATATCTCCATATTACATATCTGATGCTTGGTGCATATTTTTCACTAATTCTTTGTATTCAAAGTTTAACCAAATATTCACGTTGCCAATACTTCCCAGAGAATTTCTTGTTTCATCATGCAGAAGTGTTTTGAAAACAGGTTGTCCTTTTACAGGGGTAAGTTGCAGTAGGTTTCCAAACACAATTAAATGCTAACCTCCAAACAATACATCATAGTTTGTTCTTAAAATCTGCTGCACATTTAAGTGTAGAAAAGCAAGCATTATGTTCGATACTATGCTCACTTCATCAATGTTTAGAAGTTTCAGTTTTCTCAAATCTCTTGATACTTCATGGCAAGCATCACCAGATATTTTCTGATATTCCAGTTTATTGTCATGTTCAACAGGTAGATTAGCAATTGATGTAGAGTAACTCATTTAATGGTATGTGCAGTTAACCCTTTTGGTGCTGCTACTACACATGACAAATTTGGATCTGTGGTCTTCTGTAGATAACCGGTGAGAAGTTTAATTAGAAAACCTTTTCCAGTGCCTGCTTGACTGATGTATAGTAAAATTGGTTTATACAAAGAGCATTCATTCACATTTCCTGTTATCGTGGAGAAATCCATGCTCAATTTTATCTTTAACTTCATTGTAAATTTCCCTCTGTTCATCCTTCAGTTGTTTTAGTAAGTGTTCGAATTCCACAGTTTCCTCTCTTGCTTGGTGCATTGCATTCTCCACCTCATTCATAGCTATAGCTGCTTCAATTTGAATTATTGGTTCTCCAAGAGGATCTTGACTTGCTGGTGCAGAACTCTGGCTGCTTTGTAAACTCTCCCTCGCTATCTCAGTAGTGATGGTTTCTTCCTGTTCAATCTCATCTTTCAACATTTGCAAGTATGTTGGAAAGACAGAGCACTCAATACTGCCTTTCACAGAGTCTTCATAACAGTCATAGGGGCATATTTACAATAAACTGGGAAGCGCGGTGTAGCTCCAAAATTGCAAGCGACGCGCCGCGCCCTGTCAGTTTAAAAATGCACGGATGTGCCATATTCACAAGAATACAGAGCACCCCTGCCTTTCCCCCAACGCTGGTACTGAATCTACCTGCCTAGCGCCAACGCAGGAACCATTGCACCATAGTACAAGGGTGTCTGCATTGCGGGGAATGATTGCTCATGTGCAAGAAGGTGTCCCTTCTTGCACAAAAACAATCACTAATGACGATGTGTAACATCTTATTTTACTTTTTTATTTATTTATAAAGTTTTGTATATTGTGAACATGCCCCTAGTGGGCATCAGAACACTTTACATAAAGGGAGGTAGGGTATAAGTTGGACTGGCAAAGTAGTCACATATATGAATGGCAAACATAACAATGAAAATAAACAGAGTAACAAGCTTGATCTCTAATAATAGTCAGCGATGAAGAGGTCAAGCATCATAAAGAGTAGCTAATATGGTTTGATTCAATAGGCACAAGGATGTTGTTTTAAGGCAAAAACTTGGTCATCAGGAATGATTTTCCGAGGTGATACATGAGATTAGGCGAACATCTGGTGGCAGAGAATTCCATATCTTAGGTGCGACAACCAAGAAAGCTCTAGAGCCTGATTTCTTTTTATGGGCTCGTTGGGGTTTCAGAAGCAGGGGCCGCGTACTTCACGAAGGTTTTCAACCCCCTGATTTTTCTAGCTTTTGGGCCAGATTATTTGGGGGTATTGAAATGTAGCACTTCATGCATGCAATGTTTAGTTGAATTCTTGCTTCAAACTGTAGCCAATTCAGGAATTTTAGAGCTGGAGAAATGTGTGTATTTCTTTTTGTTCCGGAGACAAGTCTGGCTGCCGCGTTGAGGGAGGCTCTTAGAGGATTTTAGCCAAATTGTATTGAGGTACGCTGCATAGTGTGGCACTACCATAATCCAGTCTGGGCAATACAAGAGCTTGAATCACTTGCTTTAGGTCTTCATGTGGAAGGTAGGGTTTAAGTTTCCGCAGAATGCTCATCTGGTAATTCTCTCTTTTATTGACTGTGCTAATTTGGTCCTGCATATTCAGATGCTTGTCTAATGTAATTCCCAAGGATCTAGCAGAGTCTATGACGTGAAAAGAACAGCTTAGTGCTGTAAGGTGTTTCATTCAAAGATCGATCTTGCGGATGTTATTCGGAAGCGAGATGAGAAGGAATTCGGTTTTGGCAGCATTGAGCTTGAGATGGTTATCCGTGAGCCAAATATGAGTGTTCTGCAAAGTAGAATTGAGGGATATAATGTCCTCAGGGGAGGCGATTTTGAGATACAATTGAGTGTCATCAGCATACATGTGATAGTGGATGTTAGCGGATTTTAAGGAGTTTGCTAGAGCTTTCAGGAATAGATTGAAGAAAATGGGTGAGAGTGCGGATCCTTGTGGAACACCGCGAGTGACCGCATGGGGCTTAGAAAGGGGTTGATTCATTTTGACACTTTGGGATCTGTTTTGGAGGAATGAAGAAAACCATTGCAATACGACCCCTGAGAAGCCCATCCTTTGTTCCAGTAGGTTCAGTAGATTATTGTGTTTAACCGTGTCAAAGGCGGCAGATAAGTCAAGCAGTATCAGAAGGCATGATTCATTTAAATCCAGCATTTTTAATATGTCATCCACAACATGAGTGAGTGCAGATTCAGTGCTGTGACCTTGGCAGAAGCCTGATTGGTGTTGGTCAAGGAGTTGAAAATTGTCTATGTGATTGCAGAGTTGGATCTGGACACATTTTTCTAGGAGTTTCGCAAGAGTAGGGATTTTGGAGATAGGTCAGAAATTGTTAGGATCAGAGCAGTCTGCATTAGGTTTTTTAAAGTGGGGTTACTTGTCCTACTTTTAGACAATCAGGGATAGTGCCTTGATGTAGCAAGGCATTTACAATCTTAGACCATAAGGGGAGAATGATAGCTTTGATCTTTTTGAAGATAGACGGAGGTAGAGGGTCAATGAAGTGATTAGATGGGTTTAATAATGAAAGAATGTTGTAGATGTCACTTTCATTGATTGATGAGAAAGTGTGCCAAGAGGCATTGTTTTTGGAGAGGTGCCAGGGTGGATCACTTCCTTCAACATACTGGGGGGGTGTGGAAAGCTGAGTGAGGCAGCTGGTAGTAGTTCCTTTGCTGATTGTAGTTCATTCTCAATCTTTGTGGTTTTTTCCATGAAGAAGGAAGCCAACTCTTCATACACTATGTGACTGCTGCTTGACTATTTCAAATAGTTTTTTGGGCCTTTTTCTGGCTTGATCAAGCAGTGTTCTAATGAAATTGGGTTTTGCTTGTCTTATTCTTCTGATGTATGTGTTCCTTGTTGATCGTAAGCATTTTAGGAGTTCCAAGGAGGGAGAGGATCTCCAGGCTCTTAATGCTGATCTTAGATTGCGTCTTTCAGGGTTCAGGTTGTCATTTAACCAGGGTTTAGAGACTTTATTGGATGTATTTGTTTGTTGAATGGGAGAGATCGAGTCTATGACTTCCAATATGGAAGTATTGCAGAAGTCTGTGAGATCATTGACATCATCCATGTTGGTCTGAGGAGCCAAGGTGTTGTTGCAGAGGGTGGCTAAATCGTTTTGGTTTATATTACGAATATTCCTTTTCCATTGGTGTGTTTTCTTCAGTTGCACTCTTCAGGATAACCATTAAATTGATAAGAAAGGTGATGCGGTTATGGTCTGTCCATTCACAAGGGCTAATGGACTCCAAGGTGATGTTGCCCGTCTTTGAGATTATAAGGTCCAAAGTCTCACCCTTGTTGTGAGTTGGACTGTCACAGATTTGGGTCAACTTATGGTTTGATAGGAAACCCTTTAGGCTGCTCACTGCCTGGTTGTTCAGGTCATTCTAGTGGAGGTTAAAATCTCCAAGGAAGATCTGGGGCACTTGAGGGATTTTGTTAGTTGTGTTGAGCTCCATGATCTGTTCGATGAACGGCGAGTTATCACCAGGAGGGTGATAGAAGGCGTGTAGTTTACAACTGGGTTTATTGTTGTAAGAGATATTGATTCAGAGATATTCACATGTAGGTAGTGTGATTGTTTCAGACTGGAATACTGAGAGGGTGTTGCAGTAGATGCAGGCTATTCCACCACCAGATTTCTGAGGTCTATCTAGTTGAATGATCCTGTGACTAGCTGGGAGTAGTAGGTCTATAATGGGATGAGAAGAGCTGTTTAACCAAGTTTCTGTGAGGATAAGTATATCAAACTTATGTGTGAGAATGAGGTCAGAAATATCAGCTGCATGTTTATTTGCTGATCTGCAATTGAGGAGCATGCACTTCAGATGATTATTAGGGCAAGGAGAGGCTGTCCAGGATATATTAATGCATTTGAGGTTGTCATTGGTTACAGCTCTGTGATTGTAGCTCGGTTCTATGAATGGGTTAGCCTGGATGGTTTGGATTTGATTCAGACCAGCCATGTGAGTATTTTTCTCTGGCTGGTAAGAGAGGAGGACTTACCACACACTAAAGAGGGGGAGGAGGGAAAGCTCCAACTTCTACCTCCTCTATAAATAATTCATCACACAAAAAGAAGTAGGAGTGAAAAAAGGGGATTTCTTAAAGAGTTATATAAGGCAAAGTCAACATGTTTGAAAAACTGCCCTCACCCACACGAATGTGGCATGCTTCATCATTGGGCTGCTGGACAGACCCCTGCGCAGACCAACGCATGGGGTGGAGCAATAGGTTGGGGGAGACAAAACAAACACAAAGAATAGTAGGGATCAAGTGAAGAGTAAGTGCAGAAAATGATGTTAAAACAAGCTCAGGGATATCCCAATACCTATTTTATTCCCGGACTCCCTGGCCAGGGTTAAGAAGGTCTAACAACCTAGAGGATGGCGGTGAACATGGTCAATTATGCACTGTTCACCCCTCCTCTCTGCAGGTAAGTCAACATGTTTCAGCCGGCTATTGTGTCTTCCCCGGCTTTCTTCAGGACTGATAGATCCCTGTGAACCTACCCTCCTTTCTACATAAGAGGGTCTAGGACTAACCCTGTACTCACGTATGCATCTTGTATTCACACTTAGAATATGATCTGCAAGTAAGAAAAATATAACACAGTGAAAGATATTTGTGCAAAAAATCATTAATATGTACGTGATTTCATAAAAACAAGTTGCTCTGCCACTCTAAACTGAGTCAGTGCATACGGTTAATCACAATCTCATTTAATAACCGTATGTCTGGACTATATCTCCAAAAAACATCTAATCAATTTGTCAAGTTTAGAATTCATCACATCAAAACTCGGGTTTCACCACCACACCCGTATACTTCACAGGGCATATTTATTTTCCACTGAAAGATCAAGTGAAACCAGCCAATCTTACCGAGTTTCACAGCAGTATGTGCTCAAAAGGGCGTCGAAGCGAGGGCGGCCCCCTGTAGTCACACACTGATATGGAAAAAGGGGAAAATGCATGAGACGTTAGAGACAAACTCACTGTAATATTTGCGAGAAGTCAAATATGTAAGTTCTACATCCTCAAACAATCACGCATTTCTTGTTAACTCCCGGCTTGAGGGGGGATATGAAAGGATCGGACCGTGCCTCATTGCACCCTGTCAAATCTAATATCCATTAGTTGCCCGATCAAAATGTCAGATCTCTGAAATCAACCGGGGCCTGATAGTAGCCTTCTTTTTTGGTCTTAGCCCCCCAGCGATCCCCGCTTACTTCGTCAAGGTGAGCCTGCCTCCGTCTGTAAATCACTCCGTGCGCCGTGCATGTTCCAATCTAATGGTCGGAATCTCCCTTATTGGCATCTCCGCTTCCCAACACGTGATCCCTGTGATAGTCATGTGATCCGGAGCTGCTTTTCGGAGGGTAGAACGCTGTGGTATTCCACATGACGAAACGGGAACTCCCTACCTGGAGTGTTCGTTTCCCGTCACGTGATCTCGGTCACGGTCACGTGGTGTGTGCCCATCGTGTAGGAGACTAGAGTGCTGGTGATTACTACACGAAGGGAGAGAGTGAAGACCTATCCCTTGGTATGGATATTGCTGTCCCGGCCTTTAAATCCGTCCCACTCACTCTTTTTGTATTGGGAGTGTACCTTATTGATGTTTAATGGACTATGCCTCCACTGTAATCATGTCGATAATGGTGCTATAAAGCGCGGGCACAGAGAAACACCATAATGGTATGATTGTACTTGTGTATAAACTCCACGCCCGCTCCCTAGATGGAGGTATCAAAAGTGATTGTAATGAATATCAGCACTAAATCCTGTCTATATCAACTGTGTGGGGGGGCGTGGGTATGATGCGTAGCTGTTACCATACATCTTCCCTAGAATATTCTAAATCGAATGGCTAACATCTATGGGAGGATGTGTTTATTAAAGGGATGGATAGTGGGGCAGAGAATGTTAATCAATAGCGGGAGGAGGTATCCCAGCGGTGTAATAGTCCTGAGACACTGTTCAGAGTCTACTAAGGGTACTCCAGCGGATATCATCGTTAACTTCAATTTCATTGCTACGTATCCTGTAGACCCATTTCTGTTCCCTCAAGAATAGGATTTTATTGGGGTCTCGTGTGTTACTGGAGATGTACGGTTTGTCCAGTACAGTCCAGAACAGGTCATCTACTGAGTGTCTTTTCTCTGCGTAGTGTGTGGTAAATCGTGTCATGGTCCTTTGGCACCTGATATTGCTCCTGTGTTCCATTATTCTAATCTTGACTTTTCGTGTCGTCATACCCACGTACAGCAGACCACATGGGCATTTGATAATGTAAATTACATTTTCTGAATTACAGTTTGTGTGCCTGCGCTGTTCCCAAGGGCAACCCAGACCGACATCAATGCTTTTGGTATTCTCAGTAAGTTTGCAGACGTCACATGTTCCACATTTAGTATGACCCGTGACTGGGGGAAGGTTCCATAATCTTTGTTGACCACTCTGTGTCTCTGTTCTTGGTCTAGTATGGACTAGATGGTCCCTGATGTTCAAGCTTCTCTTAAAAGAAAAAAGAGGTTTGTCCAGGTGCAAACCGTTCGAATTCAAAATGCTCCAATTCTTTAGTATGATGCGCTTAATGTTGTTGGAAGCAGTATTGAAAGTTGTAATGCAAATGGTGTTAGTGACCTGTGGTTTCTCTATGCTCTCCAAAAGGGATCCCCTGTTTCAATTAAGTGATCTCTTCTTCTGGGCCTTTTTGATGATTTTGTCAGGTAACTTTCTCTTTTGTAGTTTTTCTGCTAGTGTGTTGGACTCTAATTTGAAATGACCCGTATCAGAACAGTTCCTTCAAAGGCGGAGGAACTGTCCCACTGGTAGGTTTTGCCTCAGTGATTTTGGGTGAAAGCTCTCGAAAAGGAGAAGTCCATTCCTGTCCGTGGGTTTATGAAAGACTCGTGTCGTGAGTTTACCACCCCTCGGGACGATCTCCAGATCTAAAAAAGGGAAACTTTCCTTTGTAACAGTGGATGTAAAATGTAGGAGGGGTTTCTGGTTATTCAATCAAAGTAAGAACTCTGTGATTGATGATTCATCCCCCTCCTAGATGAGCAGCATGCCGTCAATGAACCGTCTTCAAAGTTTGATGTTATTATTCCATTGTCTTTCAGGATCAAAGATGAATCGCTGTTCAAAAGAGGCTACATAAAGGCATGCCAAACTGGGGGCAAAGGCCCTACCCATTGAAGTATCATGGGTCTGAAGATAGTAGGTACCCTGGAACTCAAAACAGTTCTTTGTAAGTGCAATCTCTGCCAGGTGTAGTATGAATGATCTGAGGTTTCAATATGACCACTCCTGTGCGTACAAAGTCTCTTTACCACCCTCAATGTTTCTTTCTGGGGGATGTTGGTATAGAGGGACTCAATGTCCAAACCAACCAAAAAGTCTCTTGTAGGGTCAAAATCCATATCCTTGATGTGGTTCAGGATGTCCATAGTGTCTTTCAAGTAGGCATTCATTGTAGTGTAGTTCCTATTTCCCTAATAGGCTCTGCGCATTGGAATAATATACCCTATAGGTTTGACATAGGACTGAGGTCAGTATGTCCCTATCAAGTATATTAAACCTAATTACTTTGTGCCAGCTAGCTCAGAGGCCACTAGAAACTCCTTGTAAACAAGAAGGAGTAGTTTCTGGCAACCGCATAAACATGACAACTTTGTTTCCCTTTAGAATCGGAACACTCTCAGAATCGTGGAAACAATAGATAACAGTTTCACTCAGCTAGTCGTGCATGCTTAGTTTCTCCAGAGTTACACAGAAAGAATAGATGGGCGTTTCAATAAAAAGGATTTATTGAACAGTCTTGTTTCTCGTGTAAGAGATATGAGCTGTTATGATCACAAGACCATATGCAAGATATATAATGTACAGCGTAAGCAGTAGAAAGAAATAATACTACGCTAGCATTATCTTTTAGCTATCACACATATATTCATATACATAAATAACATAAGCTAAAAATGCAGTACTCATACGATGCGTCTCTAAGCTAGTTCTACCCCAGTGTACCTAACCTAGGTGTAGGACAAGGTAAGAAGTAGGTGAAGTATTCTATAGTATGGTATGCCAAGAGTCCCTCTAGGTTCTAGTCAGCTCCATACCTTCAGAATGAGAGAGGTGGGAATCTCTTTCCGGATCCTCGAACTCTAACACCCCGCGAAGGGAGTCAGAACACTGGAAGCTGGATACTCTGCGAGCAGGGATGACAGCGTCTCTTGTCAGTGCGTCAGGCCGGGACACGGGCTCCTCTAAAGTCGAGGTCTCCTCCTAACTTGCTTGGGCAAGGGAAGGTATATTTATACCTGGAAAGTGCCTTGGAATGTTAGCATTGACGTGAAGTCGGGCAGAGGAAGACGTCAGGAATGAACCCTTAAGGTATAGCGGTTCGTGCATAATAGATGAGTTCTTGGAGAAATCAATAATCCTGTGCTAGGGGAACGCCCAAGAGCTTAAGGGTCTGGTTTCTAAGAACTCGTTGTGATGTTAGGGTGGACGGATGTCGGTGACCATGCCTGTATTTGGAGTGCATGGCTAATGCCTAAATAAGGACTGGGATTCTATGCCTATATAAGGGCAATGCGAATTGTGCCTATATAAGGACATGTTTCAGGAAAGCCTATATACGGACACCTAAAACAGAATGCAACACCCACTCCATTTTTGAATGAACGATAATACTAAATGCTAAACATTAAATTGAGTACCACATGTTGCTAAAAACATTTCTAAAAGCATATTAAAAGAAGTTTAAAAGAAACTGTTGCTAAAACATGTAATGCAATAGGTACTGAACATTGTAAAGCAGGTTTTCATTCTAAGCATATATTGGAAATAAATGCAACATGAATGAATAAACAGAAATATACACATTTGACGAAATGGTTGACAAGTTTTCAAAAAACAAAGCCATTTCATAACAAGATACATAAATGAAATTATAGTAAAGTAAAATAAGGTGACAATGTGTCCCTGGAAGTATTCAAAGAAGTCTGTTTTATATGAATAGTTCTACTGTAAGCAGATTGAGTTGCCATGTATTTTCAAAGAATAGAGAAAAAGAAAAAGTTCAATTTTTAGGAAGAGTTCCAAGTTTTGTTCTGTTTTGAAAATATGGAGGCCAAATTTCATTGCGTCCCTGGTACACTGTGAGCCGAATCAAAGTCAGTGTATGGGTCTGGTGTAAACATGAAATCATCTATTTCTGTAGACAAAAGATCGCCTACCGATGTCGGTGACAGTTGGAATACCTCATTCAGAAGGCTAACTGCACAGAGATGTGAAGCATCGCCTTCAGCATAGGATGCCGTAGCAATGTCAGTGTCCGTTGTTACCTGTGTGCCTGTTGATCCATCTCCTACCTCAGCAGCAGCAGGAAGCGTCTGTGAGATCTCAATGAATGCCGTCATCAGGATTGGTGTTACAGCAAACAAATGATGGACGGAATGCTGACAATGCAAACATTCTCCCCCAGTCAAAAGATCTGGGTTAAATCCATCATTCTTTTGCCCACTACGCCACCCCAGTTTGGACCCAGCCATATGCAAATCAGTCTTGACCCTGTGCCCCATGGGATGCCGTCATCAGAATTGGTAGCCTCTGGGGACAACACAGAGCCTGGGCCGTTATCGGGTCCAGCAGAGTATCGATATCCGTTGGCATGACTGATGGGAGTGTTAGACAGGTGTCTAGCACGCATTCTTCACCGCAAAGCAGGCAGCGTAGAACAGGTAAGATGCAATCTTGCCAGATTGGTCTGAATGACAGAAACCATGTTGTATTAAGTTCCTGTAGACGAGGTATGCCCAAAAGTTGCACTATGCGCTCACGGCACTTCCGTTCTAGGAGAGCTTTCTCCACATCGCTCGGAGTGATGCCAGGGAATAGGCTTGCCATAGCGTAGTAGTAGGAATAGGAACAGGATTCCTGCAACAAGTGCTAGAATTAATGGCACACCACCAAACACCGAATGTGCGAAGTTTGGGATGATTCCGAGGACTGCCTGGAAGGGTGCCAACAGTCCTGAACAGATGGTCTTAAATACATGTACAATCCCGCTCGTATCAGGCATGTTTAAGATACGTCCCATCATATCTATGAAATGTATAGGGCAGTTTGTACGATTTAAAGCCTGTATCTCAGCCGAAGTCCTTGCAATTTGTAGATCATAGGTTTCTTTGGCCGAGGTCAAAGGCACGGTCTGTTGCAAAAGCATGGCTTTCATTCTGCTTAAAGTATCAAAACGTATAAAAGAAACATTCAATGAAGGCCATAGAGGCGACTCCCTGACTGTCTCTGTTTGGGGGCACAATACTTGCATACAGCAAGTAACCCTGGAGTCTACCGTTACCAGATATGGGATTCCTGGCAACATGCCACAGCAACTCTGATCATTCAACATGAGGTAACTCCCATTAGAAAGTTGGCCAAACATTGGATTAATCACAGCAGCTGGTGTACCCTGCAGGTGACAGGATAAATTTGCCACAGAACCATTACAAGCCCCGTGCAAAGAAATGTCCTGACATATAAGAGAACCACTTAATGCCCTTTTACAGTGTGCACCGCTTAGAAACACTTCACGATCCCCACTCCAACATCTGTATTCGTAAGGTAAATCCCAGGATGTCTTAATGTATTCTTTACCCAACCTTTCATATTTGCCTGCTTGCATTTGTTTGAGGCAATACTGAAACTGAAAAGTAGAAACAGGCAGAGTTATTTTGCCATGAATAAGCCATTCTGTAGCTTGTTTTTCTGCCACTGTGAATGGTAATTTTTCCAGTTTTTCAATGCTCAGCGCTGTATACTTTGCTCCCCTTTGTGCCAGTTCGATCTGTTTATCAGTTAGATTGTATTCAGAAAACAGAGACGACGTGTTTATAAAACGCCAAGGCACATAGCCCGCAAGCAAAGATTGCAGCATCCAGCTTAATAACATAATAGAACGTAACTGAGATTGGCCTTGTTGTAACATGGCTAAATCTTGTTCCAGTATGTCAATAGCAGAGGATACAATGTTGTCCAATGAATAATTTCTGGATTACAAAGTTGTTAACCCATTGTTGACCACAGTGAGAGATTTCTCTAAGTTAATACGATCAAGTTCACGTATTCTTTCTGCGGCCTCTGCCTGTGAAACCTTCCATATTTCATTATAAGCAGCATAAATGCCGGCATATATGAAATGTTTTTGACGCAGTTTTCTTGGTCCTAGCAAGAATTCCCTAAGGTCTGCGTCTTCTTTAAGTAAAGATAAGTGTTGTTTCACATCCTCAAGTGTAGATTTTGTAACCAGTCAAGGCACAATTTACCTACACTGTATGTTGTTACTACCCCTGGATGTTGTCGTTGAACATATCGTGGGTCTGGCCTATGGATTGTAAAGCCCTGTGTTTTATTCAGGAATCTTTCTTGACAGATGTTTGTGTCTGTGGGCCAGAGTAACCATTTTTTCCAATCAGGATCAGTTCTGTTGTTTTGTAGTATTGTGTCTACTGTGACCGCTCCTTGTGTAGTGCTATTACTTGCAGGTGTTGGTACAGAAGGTGTGTTCATGTCTTTGATCTTGGCTAAACCAAGGCAAGACGTTTGTTGCACAGTGTCATTCAAAAACATTATTTGATGTGGGATGATACATGCTCTAAATAAAGCTTCAATCCCCTGCACTTGCCAATCTTTAGAACCCCAGACAGTTTTTGTGTCTATTGTGTCTTTCCAAAAGTTAAATCCTTGTCTAGACAGTTGGGTAATAAAGGCTGCAGAATAAATCTGTTTGGTATTAGTTAACATAATTTTCTGACCTGTTTTGTTTACATTCTTATAGAAAAATGTTTCTGGATCAGATGTATTGTACCCTGAAAAATAGAGAAACTTTTTAGCAAACGTTTTTGAACTACCTTTTGGGGGTGTAGGACAATGTTCCCATTGGTTAAACATAAACACATTTCTAGGTGTTGCAGATTAATGCAAGAAATGATGACCATAGTGGTTATAACAATAAAGCTGTTCATAGTCTGATGAGCCCTCTAAGTATTCATCGTTAGAGAACGCAGCAGACCTTTCTAGATCAGACATCATATCATTTACAGTCTCAAAGTCCCAATCATCAGAATAGGTACTGGAGGTAATAAAATCACTTAATGAAATTTTAAATGAATGTGGAATGTTCAAAAGTTCAGTTGGGCCAAATATGTCGAAATCGGTTTTGTCCCACACTATACCATCCTGTATAGGAACGGCTGTGATGTTCACTGCTGACAAGTCTCTTGTTTCACGATGGGAAGATTTGTGTGGTTTCAAAAGTAAGTTCACATTTTTACTTTCAGTGCCCATACGGATGTATCTGCCATTTATAAGCACGCTGATAGTCATAACCAAAGCTAGCCAAAGCAGAAAGAAAAATATTCCAGAAATAATCCATAATTCAATCCATGGTGAAACCAGATAAGTCTCTTTCAGGAAATGAAAAAGGTCTTGTACTTGTTGCTTGAAAGTTTTTGATGCTGGCGTCGTTTCAGGTTCACTCGGATCCTCAGAAAACGTATCAAAGTTAATGAAATAGCCAGAAGCAGTACGGTCAATTGTTGGAATTGCATCAGGATTTGTTGAAATCGCTTGAACCACTTGATCACTTGTTACGTTGGTGTAGACAGGTCTATTTGGACGAACTGTTACTTGAGTTTCAAGAGGGATGAGTTCCATAGCGTTTTTGCTTAGTCCTTCATCTGTTGCTGCTGAATTCTCGATGGTTATGAGTCTTTCAGTCTGAACCTCTTGGATAGTAGCGAGAGGAGTGCGTCTGCTTCTAGGTCGGAGTCCACAAGGCCTAATATTTAGTATTGGCCACATACTGTGGTTTGATGAGGTCGATGGACACAAATCTTTTCTCCTTTTTTCCAGCAAGGGGCTGCAGAAGTACTGTTCTTGTTCCGTGGACGGCTAGGACAGGTACTGGTTGTCTGTAAGAAGGTCCAAATTCCTTCTTGTCCGCAATCTTCTCTCTGACTAGATCCCCAACTTTTGGGATCCAGACAGGCCTTGCTGGGACTGCCGGTGTTTCCCCAGTGGTGGTTGGCTTCAGGAACACGTTGCTTTGTTTCGATCTTAGTTCATTTAGATCCTGTAAAACAGCCAAACGATCTTTGATATCAAAGGGTTTATTTTCCACCACTGTGCCTTTACATTCGAGATCAGGAACCCACATTCTTGTCCCAAATAGGACCTCATATGGAGTGACCCCCCTAGAGAACTTCTTGGCAAATTATTTAATGAGTGTTGGACCCCATAAAGATGTTTGACCCACCCATCACCCGAACCTAATACTCTAGATGTTATAGACTGCTTTATGTCCCGGTTTTTCCTTCCACAACAGAATTTCCCTCAGGATGAAACGGAAAGGAGTACCGCAATGCAACGCCCAAACTGGCCATGGCTTCTTTGTAAGCCCGAGAGCTAAACGCAGGGCCCTGGTCAGAATGTAGCGTGCCTATTGCGTATGTGCCGATAAAGACTCGCAAATCTTTTATAACCGTTCGAGCGTCAGCCGAGCGCTGAGGCCATATCCATAGGAACCTTGACTTAGTATTTGTGGGATTGCATTTGTCCATAAGGACGCCTGCGGGTAGATAGTCTAATGCTGAATAACAATGGTGTCTGTCCTGGGCAGGCAACTTCGTAGTCTGGTGTCTGATGGCGGTCTGCATCACGCTGTATATTACACTCTATGCAGTCATCGATGAAGATGTGAATCTGTGTATTCATTCCAGGCCACCAGTACATCTCTTTTAATGTTAATATTGTTTTAGAGATCCCTTGATGTGACAGACCCTCCCCCAGATGTGCTTCATAAATCAAAGCTGCTCTACGTTCCATGTTTGGAATTACCCTATCCCCCACTCCAGGTTTTCGAGCAAAAGGAACATTGTTCGCATCAATTACATAAGAGTACTTGAGTGGAAATTTCTTTGGTAACGCTGCACCACTGCCTTTGCTTGAAGCATTGACAGCCAACAATATCTCACTGTCTATTCTCGTTTTTGAACGAGTGATCGCAGCTACGGAAGCCGTTTGAACAGCCCCCTTCGCGGCTTCATCAGCCAATGAATTCCGTGCAACGTGAACGCCATCACGTTGATGACTCAGCGTGTGTATCACGTGAGCCTTTGGTAGTTCGTTTCTTAACTGAACTACTTGTTCCCAAAGCTTTTTATGCTTTATTGTGCCACCTTTTGCATCTTTGAACCCATTTTCAAGCCAATTTTGTATATATTCATTATACGACTGAACACAGTAAAAAGAATCGCACACTATGAGTGTGGGGAATTCGCGATCTGTATTTTCAAGTGCCAGTTTGAATGCCTGTAGCTCAGCTCGCTGAGCTGTACAATCTCCTAGAGATTGAGTTTTAGTGACCATTGGTCTGAAGTTACCATCTTGCATGCGACCTCTAACGATTGCGCACGCTGCACTGTAAGCTTGCTTACTCCCTGTAGCGGGTTGTGCTGATCCGTCAGTGTAAATTATAAATTCGTACTGATCTAGAGGCAGAATTTCAGTGGGCAGAGGACATTCATGTTCATATTGCAGGAACGCTTGTGTTTTTAAATCAGGATCAAAAACATATTCAACATCTGTTGCAGCAAGAGAATTAACCCATTGTATCCATCTAGGATGTAAAGCTTTTGCATTCGGAATGCTCGCTTTTGTGACCGCCTCCAAGGCTGGTACTGGGGTTACGACAATAATGCGTTTCCCTTCGGCTAGAGCTCTTTCTTTTGCTACAGCGGTTTGAACTGCTGTCAGTATTTTTTCTGTTGAAGTGAAGCGCATTTCTGCTTGGGTATACAAATGTGATTTGTATGCTATTGGTACTTTTTCACCCTCATTAAATGTTAAATAGGTGAATCCGCAGTGTCCCGAAATTATTCGGATCACTAAATTGCGTTGATTTGCGCGTGTTTGTAAGTGATTTGTTGCTAACATGTTAGCTTGGAGTGAACGCAAGATTTCTGTGTGTTCTTGTGTCCAATGTTTGATTGAAAAATCAGGTTTGATTAATTCGTAGAGAGGTTTAACCCTTTCTGCGTAATTTAGAATGCAAGTTCTTCCAAAATTTAGGAAACCCAGGATGGATTGTAAATGTTTCAGCGTTTTTGGAGGTTGGAGCAGCGCATACATTTCTAAAAAGTTAGCTGCCAAGCTCTTGCCTGCACTTGAAAGCTCATATCCTAGGAAAAGGACATTGAGATGGGCAATTCTGGATTTTTAAAGTTGAATTTATAGCCCTCTGAGGCGAAGCCCAATATAATGGCACTCACCCTGTTCAAGTGCCTATCCAGGTCATCGTCTGTCAGATAGATGTCATCGACATATGACAATGCCTCATTATCATAAATTTGTAGTAACTCTGTTACCCTTGCTGAGAATAACCCCGGGCTGTTTTTGAACCCTTGTGGGAGTCTACAAAATTGACGCTAGGTCCCCATTATTGAGAAAGCTGTTAAGTACCTGCTTTCAGGTGCTATGTTTTGACAAAAGAAACCATTAGAAATGTCCAATGTGGTTTTATATTTTTTGCGCACAATGTTATTCATTAATGCTGTACTATGTGCATTTTGCACTGCAAATGTTTTAGAACAAGTGTTCAAGTGTCTGTAATCCAAAAGTAGATGATATGTATTGTCTGGTTTGGATACAGGAAACAAAGGATTGTTCATTGAGGAGGTGCATGTTTCAATCACCCCTTGGTATTCAAGTTGATCTAAGATCTCCCTGACTTGTTTTTTAGCTTCTTGCTTTATTGGATACTGCCTTTGTGCAGTAGGTTCATTTTTTAACTGTATTTTATGGTGAGGTGAGTCCTCATCCCATCCTACATGCTTTTTATATAATGCTGGGGCCTGGGCCACTGCCCATTTCCTGGCATAAGTATTTTTTAGGTGAATTGGAATATGGTTGGAGAAGGCTGGCATAATGATGTCCTCTCCATGTGGGCACTCCCTGACAAATTGTGGTGGGCAGTCTTTTTCTGCTAGAAGTATATCATAACCCCTTGAAAGTTTCTCCCAAAAGAGTACTTTCACTTTTCTTGGTATGTCTCCCTCCATTCGGAGTGTTATTTCATATAACTTTTGTGGAGCACTAATCCTGGTGTCTACAGTTTCTACTGTGATGTACTCATTTAAGTCCACTATCTCCAGAAGTTCCTTCAGGTTCTGGCGAGCTATTGTGACTTCTGCTGCACTGTCCAGCATTGTCTGAGCCCATTCTCTGTTCTTGAGCTGTGTTCTCAGTATTCTCGGCATGTCTGATCTTCAGACCTGCTACCTTCTATTTTGAGAATTGAGGTTTTGATTTATTTTTCTGAACTTGTTTGTCGTCTTTGTATTTCACGCGTTCTTCTCTATGTTCTGACCGTCATCTTCTTTCCGATGTCTGTGACGATATCTGAAAGGTACGAGAGGAACGTGTATCAGTATCTTGATACATGTCAGGTTTTCTTAAATTATCCCTATTCCTGAGGTTATACCTCCTTTCAGAGGGCTCCTTTTGAGGAGACATACCTCGGGATTGAGAACGTGTCTCGTTTGAATTTTGTTTATTAGTTTCCCACTTCTTTTTAGAAGATGTAGGAGTTTGTTTAATAGAGTCCTTCTCAGGACTTTCAGATAGTTTTGGCTTCAATGGTTTTCCACCCAAACTATCTCTGCCTAATTCTGCATAAGATTGTTCTATTATTCTGGGTAGTTCAGTTTGATGTTCTGTTACATCAAATTCCTTAAGCGTTAGCGGATCGCCACTGATGCTGCCTCCCCTTTAATATTAGATAATAATATTGTTAAGACCTGGTCGAAGTTTTTCAGTAATTTCATACCTAAATTCAGAGCAGGCTCTGCCCCGTATTCGTTTTGAATTTGTTTCAGGACATCTGGTATTACTGCAATTGATGGAACACCATGTGTTTTAGTATAGATGGCAGCAAAGACTGCACCCCAAGTGGTGCAATCTTCCAGTTGTGGTGTGATCCCCATTGGTAAACAGATTGTTAGGATTCTGTGTTTCTCATAAGGGCTAGTATTAGGAAATACTGCTTCGATTTGAGTAATGTTTTGAGCTATCCAGAATGGAATTTGCTCACGTTTTGTGGGCATTTTACCCATGACTGCGTATAAAGTCTGTGGAGTAATTTTTAGTGTATTCCCCTGTTGAGGGGTTTGATTTGGAATGGTCAATGGTGGTTGGACTGTGAAAGTCCGCATGACATATTGGACTAATTGTCTGTAAATTTTTATTAACTCTGTAAGTTGAGTAAGTAATTCCTCGTCTGACATTATATCGAGGTCAGTGTGAGGAGTGTAGCTGGCTAGAATCAGCCATGTTGCTCCGGGTCTACCTAGTGGACCGAGCCTGGTAATGTTTCTGTGATGTTTTAGGGCGCCTTTAAACCAGAGTTGATGCTCCTGGTATGTGAGTGGAATTTCAATATCCTCGACAGGAATATATTCCTCTGGTGGTTCATCTTCTTTGTAGAAGTGAAACACTCTTGTTACTGGATTTGATACTGGGACTACTATCCATGAATAGAATACCTCTGTCTGAAAGGATTCGTGTGCCTCTATCACGAAAACTGCCTCTACCCCCTCTTGGTGGTAGGCCGTGTTTTATAAGTTTTAGAGTGATGGCTCTTCTTAAGTTTGGAGTGATGTCTATAACACCCTCCTCGGTTTCATTTAAACCTGTAAAGTTAAAAGCTGTTACGACTGGTTGAGCCACAGCTACACCGTTCCCGGTGTCATTGTCCCCGTGTTCGGACATTTGTTTTTTGAAAAATGTAGTTCAAGTTTCAAGGAAACAAAAGATAAGCTGCACAATATTTTGGAACACTGTATCCTTCAACGTTGAACAAACCAAACAGCTAATATATAGGGTTTTTTGTCCTATTTAGCTTTGGCGGATACTTAACCCTACCCACTCCAGACGTCTTATGGAGTATGTGAGTAGGGGTCTCTGAGAAAAGCACGACTGAGTTACTCAGTATCTAGCGTTAAATTACTGCCTTAACATACGGTTGGGCGCCATGTAGTGTAGTTCCTATTTCCCTAATAGGCTCTGCGCATTGGAATAATATACCCTATAGGTTTGACATAGGACTGAGGTCAGTATGTCTCTATCGAGTATATTAAACTTAATTACTTTGTGCCAGCTAGCTCAGAGGCCACTAGAAACTCCTTGTAAACAAGAAGGGAGTAGTTTCTGGCAACTGCATAAACATGACAACTTTGTTTCCCTTTAGAATCGGAACACTCTCAGAATCATGGAAACAGATAACAGTTTCACTCAGCTAGTCGTGCATGCTTAGTTTCTCCAGAGTTACACAGAAAGAATAGATGGGCGTTTCAATAAAAGGATTTATTGAACAGTCTTGTTTCTCGTGTAAGAGATATGAGCTGTTATGATCACAAGACCATATGCAAGATATATAATGTACAGCGTAAGCAGTAGAAAGAAATAATACTACGCTAGCATTATCTTTTAGCTATCACACATATATTCATATACATAAATAACATAAGCTAAAAATGTGAGTACTCATACGATGCGTCTCTAAGCTAGTTCTACCCCAGTGTACCTAACCTAACCTAGGTGTAGGACAAGGTAAGAAGTAGGTGAAGTATTCTATAGTATGGTATACTAAGAGGCTGGTATGCCAAGAGTCCCTCTAGGTTCTAGTCAGCTCCATACCTTCAGAATGAGAGAGGTGGGAATCTCTTTCCGGATCCTCGAACTCTAACACCCCGCGAAGGGAGTCAGAACACAGGAAGCTGTATTCTCTGCGAGCAGGGATGACAGTGTCTCTTGTCAGTGCGTCAGGCCGGGACACGGGCTCCTCTAAAGTCGAGGTCTCCTCCTAACTTGCTTGGGCAAGGGAATGTATATTTATACCTGGAAGGTGCCTTGGAATGTTAGCATTGACGTGAAGTCGGGCAGAGGAAGACGTCAGGAATGAACCCATAAGGTATAGCGGTTCATGCATAATAGATGAGTTCTTGGAGAAATCAATAATCCTGTGCTAGGGGAACTCCCAAGAGCTTAAGGGTCTGGTTTCTAAGAACTCGTTGTGACGTTAGGGTGGACGGATGTTGGTGACCATGCCTGTATTTGGAGTGCATGGCTAATGCCTAAATAAGGACTGGGATTCTATGCCTATATAAGGGCAATGTGAATTGTGCCTTTATAAGGACATTTTTCAGGAAAGCCTATATACGGACACCTAAAGCGGAATACAACACCCACCCCACTTTCGAATGAACGATAATACTAAATGCTAAACATTAAATGCTAAACATTAAATTGAGTACCACATGTTGCTAAAAATATTTCTAAAAGCATATTAAAAGAACTGTTGTGGGTGTATGAGTTTACTGGCGCTCTGCATGGAATACACCACTTGATATTTATTCACTTAATTTGTGTGGTGCTCTTGAAGGGGAGATACACCCCACTCCTCCCAATTATCAACCCCAAAGGATTGAATCAACAAATGAAACCAATACAAGGCACACGCAGAACACAATTTCAACTGAAGTTCATAGTTACAACAAAAAAACCACATTAATTTTTCTCCAAGCTCATGATATCAGTGCATTTCTTGACATATTATACATAATAAATACTTCTTGTTCTTTGCCCACCAATATATATTACTAAAAATCATCACTTCAGAATTCCAAAAATAATGCGCTCTTATATTACAAGTGTACTCATCCCCCTGTGATTAACCCCCATGCTAACATAATCATAATAAAAACAGTACCTTCTAGGCTTTAGGTGCTGAACACCTGGCACCCTATAATGTCACAAAGAGAGCGAGAAATCTCAGCATCATGTAAATATCTGACCGGATTAAACTTCACATCAAGATTGCAATATCGACACCAAAAAGCTGTGTGATATGGCTTACCTCCTGCTCAAGCGTATCAAGAAGGAGGGAAACCTGCCCGCTTTTGTGCTCCGAAAAATTCTGTTTCTATCTAAATAACCAAAACAATAATCGCAATTGGAAACAAATTCTCATTAACTATCCAACATGTAAAGTTACATCATTTTTTTATATATGAATCTCCATCGATTCTAACTAGAAAAGCACTCACACACTAATGAAAGTGCCGTGTATAATACTGCTCACAATGTTCTTCTCACGTTATAAAATTGTTGCTAGACGGGGGAGCTAATAACTTCCTCCCAATACACGATCTTGCTGCCTATCAGGTTGTGAAAATAAAACGAATTATTAACTAATTCACACACCAATGCCGATAGCTCTACTGCTCTCTATACTCTACAAAGATTTATTCGCATCCTTACCGTTAGTATAACCGGCTCCTCCATAAAACACGTCCTCGGCCCGAATACAGGTTCCGAGCTGGATCATGGTCCAGACAGAAACCCAATCCCCAATTAATGTGTTTTTTTTGTTGTAACGGAAAGGTTTCTAAAGTTATGGAATGTTTGATGGAACTAACGATAGGTGGTGGTGTAGGAGGTCACAATTGAATTTCTATGAATATTCATTGTTGTCTTTGCACTGGGTGTTTAGAGTGATGAGGATGGACTATGAGTCTGGATGTATATATTACAATGCAGTTGTTTTTGGTATTTTGTAGCCCTGAGGAAGTCGTGAGGGATACATTCCCGCTACGACGAAACGCGTTGGCGCAAGGCTATAAAGAGAAAAAAAGAAATAAAGACTAAGAGAAGAATAAGAATCATAGCATCATCATTATTAGATAACTATGAACTTCAGTTGAAATTGTGTTCTGCGTGTGCCTTGTATTGGTTTCATTTGCATATTAAAAGAAGTTTAAAAGAAACTGTTGCTAAAACATGTAATGCAATAGGTACTGTACATTGTAAAGCAGTTTTTCATTCTAAGCATATATTGGAAATAAATGCATCATGAATGAATAAACAGAAATATACACATTTGACAAAATGGTTGACAAGTTTTCAAAAATCAAAGCCATTTCATAACATGATACTTAAATGAAATTATAGTAAAATATGGTGACAATGTGTCCCTGGAAGTATTCAAAGAAGTCTGTTTTATATGAATAGTTCTACTGTAAGCAGATTGAGTTGCCATGTATTTTCAAAAAATAGAGAAAAAGAAAAAGTTCAATTTTTAGGAAGAGTTCCAAGTTTTGTTCTGTTTTGAAAATATGGAGGCCAAATTTCATTGCGTCCCTGGTACACTGTGAACCGAATCAAAGTCAGTGTATGGTCTGGTGTAAACATGAAATCATCTATTTCTGTAGACAAAAGATCGTCTACCGATGTCGGTGACAGTTGGAATACCTCATTTAGAAGGTTAACTGCACAGAGATGTGAAGCATCGCCTTCAGCATAGGATGCCGTAGCAATGTCCGCGTCCGTTGTTACCTGTGTGCCTGTTGATCAATCTCGTACCTCAGCAGCAGCAGGAAGCGTCTGTGAGATCTCAATGAATGCCGTCATCAGGATTGGTAGCCTCTGGGGACAACACAGAGCCTGGGCCGTTATCAGGTCCAGCAGAGTATCGATATCCGTTGGCATGACTGATGGGAGTGTTAGACAGGTGTCTAGCACGCATTCTTCACCGCAAAGCAGGCAGCGTAGAACAGGTAAGATGCAATCTTGCCAGATTGGTCTGAATGACAGAAACCATGTTGTATTAAGTTCCTGTAGACGAGGTATGCCCAAAAGTTGCACTATGCACTCACGGCACTTCCGTTCTAGGAGAGCTTTCTCCACATCGCTCGGAGTGATGCCGGTGAATAGGCTTGCCATAGCGTAGTAGTAGGAATAGGAACAGGATTCCTGCAACAAGTGCTAGAATTAATGGCACACCACCAAACACCGAATGTGCGAAGTTTGGGATGATTCAGAGGACTGCCTGGAAGGGTGCTAACAGTCCTGAACAGATGGTCTTAAATACATGTACAATCCCGCTCGTATCAGACATGTTTAAGATACGTCCCATCATTTCTACGAAATGTATAGGGCAGTTTGTACGGATTAAAGCCTGTATTTCAGCCGAAGTCCTTGCAATTTGTAGATCATAGGTTTCTTTGGCCGGGGTCAAAGGCACGGTCTTTTGCAAAAGCATGGCTTTCATTCTGCTTAAAGTATCAAAACTTATAAAAGAAACATTCAATGAAGGCCATAGAGGCAACTCCCTGACTGTCTCTGTTTGGGGGAACAATACTTGCATACAGCAAGTAACCCTGGAGTCTACCGTTACCAGATATGGGATTCCTGGCAACATGCCACAGCAACTCTGATCATTCAACATGAGGTAACTCCCATTAGAAAGTTGGCCAAATGTTGGATTAATCACAGCAGCTGGTGTACCCTGCAGGTGACAGGATAAATTTGCCACAGAACCATTACAAGCCCCGTGCAAAGAAATGTCCTGACATGTGAGAGAACCGCTTAATGCCCTTTCACAGTGTGTACCGCTTAGAAACACTTCACGACCCCCACTCCAACATCTGTATTCATAAGGTAAATCCCAGGATGTCTTAATGTATTCTTTACCCAACCTTTCATATTTGCCTGCTTGCATTTGTTTGAGGCAATACTGAAACTGAAAAGTAGAAACAGGCAGAGTAATTTTGCCATGAATAAGCCATTCTGTAGCTGGTTTTTCTGCCACTGTGAATGGTAATTTTTCCAGTTTTTCAATGCTCAGCACTGTATACTTTGCTCCCCTTTGTACCAGTTCGATCTGTTTATCAGTTAGATTGTATTCCGAAAACAGAGACGACGTGTTGATAAAACGCCAAGGCACATAGCCCGCAAGCAAAAAGATTGCAGCGTCCAGCTTAATAGCATAATAGAACGTAACTGAGATTGGCCTTGTTGTAACATGGCTAAATCTTGTTCCAGTATGTCAATAGCAGAGGATACAATGTTGTCCAATGAATAAATTCTGGATGACAAAGTTGTTAACCCATTGTCGACCACAGTGAGAGATTTCTCTAAGTTAATACGATCAAGTTCACGTATTCTTTCTGCGGCCTCTGCCTGTGAAACCTTCCATATTTCATTAGAAGCAGCATAAATGCCGGCATATATGAAATGTTTTTTACGCGGTTTTCTTGGTCCTAGCAAGAATTCCCTAAGGTCTGCGTCTTCTTTAAGTAAAGATAAGTGTTGTTTCACATCCTCAAGTGTAGATTATTGTAACCAGTCAAGACACAATTTCCCTACACTGTATGTTGTTACTACCCCTGGATGTTGTCGTTGAACATATCATGGGTCTGGCCTATGGATTGTAAAGCCCTGTGTTTTATTCAGGAATCTTTCTTGACAGATGTTTGTGTCTGTGGGCCAGAGTAACCATTTTTTCCAATCAGGATCAGTTCTGTTGTTTTGTAGTATTGTGTCTACTGTGACCGCTCCCTGTGTAGTGCTATTACTTGCAGGTGTTGGTACAGAAGGTGTGTTCATGTCTTTGATCTTGGCTAAACCAAGGCAAGACGTTTGTTGCACAGTGTCATTCAAAAACATTATTTGATGTGGGATGATACATGCTCTCAATAAAGCTTCAATCCCCTGTACTTGCCAATCTTTAGAACCCCAGACAGTTTTTGTGTCTATTGTGTCTTTCCAAAAGTTAAATCCTTGTCTAGACAGTTGGGTAATAAAGGCTGCAGAATAAATCTGTTTGGTATTAGTTAACATAATTTTCTAACCTGTTTTGTTTACATTCTTATAGAAAAATGTTTCTGGATCAGATGTATTGTACCCTGAAAAATAGGGAAACTTTTAGCAAACGTTTTTGAACTACCTTTTGGCAGTGTAGGACAATGTTCCCATTGGTTAAACATAAACACATTTCTAGGTGTTGCAGATTTATGCAAGAAATGATGACCATAGTGGTTATAACAATAAAGCTGTTCATAGTCTGATGAGCCCTCTAAGTATTCATTGCTAGAGAACGCAGCAGACCTTTCTAGATCAGACATCATATCATTTACAGTCTCAAAGTCCCAATCATCAGAATAGGTACTGGAGGTAATAAAATCACTTTACAGCTCTGTGATTGTAGCTCGGTTCAATGAACGGGTTAGCCTGGATGGTTTGGATTTGATTCAGACCAGCCATGTGAGTATTTTTCTCTGGCTGGTAAGAGAGGAGGACTTACCACACAATAAAGAGGGGGAGGATGGAAAGCTCCAACTTCTACCTCCTCTATAAATAATTCATCACACAAAAAGATGTAGGAGTGAAAAAAGGGGATTTCTTAAAGAGTTATATAAGGCAAAGTCAACATGTTTGAAAAACTGCCCTCACCCACACGAATGTGGCATGCTTCATCATTGGGATGCTGGACAGACCCCTGCGCAGACCAACGCATGGGGTGGAGCAATAGGGTGGGGGAGACAAAACAAACACAAAGAATAGTAGGGATCAAGTGAAGAGTAAGTGCAGAAAATGATGTTAAAACTAGCTCAGGGATATCCAAATACCTATTTTATTCCCGGACTCCCTGGCCAGGGTTAAGAAGGTCTAACAACCTAGAGGATGGCGGTGAACACGGTCAATTATGCACCGTTCACCCATCCTCTCTGCAGGTAAGTCAACATTTTTCAGCCAGCTATTGTGTCTTCCCCGGCTTTCTTCAGGGCTGATAGATCCCTGTGAACCTACCCTCCTTTCTACATAAGAGGGTCTAGGACTAACCCTGTACTCACGTATGCATCTTGTATTCACACTTCGAATATGATCTGCAAGTAAGAAAAATATAACACAGTGAAAGATATTTGTGCAAAAAATCATTAATATGTGTACGTGATTTCATAAAAACAAGTTGCTCTGCCACTCTAAACTGAGTCAGTGCATACGGTTAATCACAATCTCATTTAATAACCGTATGTCTGGACTATATCTCCAAAAAACATCTAATCAATTTGTCAAGTTTAGAATTCATCACATCAAAACTCGGGATTCACCACCACACCCGTATACTTCACAGGGCATATTTATTTTCCACTGAAAGATCAAGTGAAACCAGCCAATCTTACCGAGTTTCACAGCAGTATGTGCTCGAAAGGGCGTCGAAGCGAGGGCGGCCCCCTGTAGTCACACACTGATATGGAAAAAGGGGAAAATGCATGAGACGTTAGAGACAAACACACTGTAATATTTGCGAGAAGTCAAATATGTAAGTTCTACAAACTCAAAAAATCACGCATTTCTTGTTAACTCCCGGTTTGAGGGGGGATATGAAACGATCGGACCGTGCCTCATTGCACCCTGTCAAATCTAATATCCAATAGTTGCCCGATCAAAATGTCAGATATCTGAAATCAACCGGGGCCTGATAGTAGCCTTCTTTTTGGTCTTAGCCCCCAGCGATCCCCGCTTACTTCGTCAAGGTGAGCCTGCCTCCGTCTGTAAATCACTCTGTGCGCCGTGCAGGTTCCAATCTAATGGTCGGAATCTCCCTTATTGGCGTCTCCGCTTCCCAACACGTGATCCCTGTGATAGTCATGTGATCCGGAGCTGCTTTTCGGAGGGTAGAACGCCTTGGTATTCCACATGAGGAAACGGGAACTCCCTACCTGGAGTCTTCGTTTCCCGTCACGTGATCTCGGTCACAGTCACGTGGTGCGTGCCCATCGTGTAGGAGACTAGAGTGCTGGTGATTACTACACGAAGGGAGAGGGTGAAGACCTATCCCTTGGTATGGATCTTGCTGTCCCGGCCTTTAAATCCATCCCACTCAATCTTTTTGTATTGGGCGTGTACCTTATTGATGTTTAATGGACTATACCGCCACTGTAATCATGTCGATAATGGCGCTATAAAGCGCGGGCACAGAGAAACACCATAACGGTATGATTGTACTTGTGTATAAACTCCACGCCCGCGCCCTAGATGGAGGTATCCAAAGTGATTGTAATGAATATCGGCACTAAACCCTGTCTATATCAACTGTGTGGGGGGGCGTGGGTATGTTGCGTAGCTGTTACCATACATCTTCCCTAGAATATTCTAAATCGAATGGCTAACATCTATGGGAGGATGTGTTTATTAAAGGGGTGGATAGTGGGGCAGAGAATGTTAATCAATAGCGGGAGGAGGTATCCCAGTGGTGTAATAGTCCTGAGACACTGTTCAGAGTCTACTAAGGGTACTCCAGGGGATATCATCGTTAACTCCAATTTCATTGCTACGTATCCTGTAAACCCATTTCTGTTCCCTCAAGAATAGGATTTTATTGGGGTCTCATGTGTTACTGGAGATGTACGGTTTGTCCAGTACAGTCCAGAACAGGTCATCTACTGAGTGTCTTTTCTCTGCATAGTGTGTGGTAAATCGCGTCATGGTCCTCTGGCACCTGATATTGCTCCTGTGTTCCATGATTCTAATCTTGACTTTTCATGCCGTCATACCCACGTACAGCAGACCACATGGGCATTTGATAATGTAAATTACATTTTCTGAATTACAGTTTGTGTGCCTACGCTGTTCCCAAGGGCAACCCAGACCAACATCAATGGTTTTGGTATTCTCAGTAAGTTTGCAGACGTCACATGTTCCACATTTAGTATGACCAGTGACTGGGGGAAGGTTCCATAATCTTTGTTGACCACTCCATGTCTCTGGTCTTGGTCTAGTATGGACTAGATGGTCCCTGATGTTCAAGCTTCTCTTAAAAGAAAAAAAGAGGTTTGTCCAGGTGCAAACCGTTCGAATTCAAAATGCTCCAATTCTTTAGTATGATGCTCTTAATGTTGTTGGAAGCAGTATTGAAAGTTGTAATGCAAATGGTGTTAGTGACCTGTGGTTTCTCTATGCTCTCCAGAAGGGATCTCCTGTTTCAATTAAGTGATCTCTTCTTCTGGGCCTTTTTGATGATTTTGTCAGGTAACTTTCTCTTTTGTAGTTTTTCTGCTAGTGTGTTGGACTCTAATTTGAAATGATCCGTATCAGAACAGTTCCTTCAAAGGCGGAGGAACTGTCCCACTGGTAGGTTTTGCCTCAGTGATTTTGGGTGAAAGCTCTCGAAAAGGAGAAGTCCATTCCTGTCCGTGGGTTAATGAAAGACTCGTGTTGTGAGTTTACCACCCCTCGGGACGATCTCCAGATCTAAAAAAGGGAAACTTTCCTTTGTAACAGTGGATGTAAAATGTAGGAGGGGTTTCTGGTTATTCAATCAAAGTAAGAACTCTGTGATTGATGATTCATCCCCCTCCTAGATGAGCAGCATGTCGTCAATGAACTGTCTTCAAAGTTTGATGTTATTATTCCATTGTCTTTCAGGATCAAAGATGAATCGCTGTTCAAAAGAGGCTACATAAAGGCATGCCAAACAGGGGGCAAAGGCACTACCCATAGAAGTACCATGGGTCTGAAGATAGTAGGTACCCTGGAACTCAAAACAGTTCTTTGTAAGTGCAATCTCTGCCAGGTGTAGTATGAATGGTCTGAGGGTTCAATATGACCACTCCTGTGCGTACAAAGTCTCCTCTACCACCCTCAATGTTTCCTTCTGGGGGATGTTGGTATAGAGGGACTCAATGTCCAAACCAACCAAAAATTCTCTGGTGGGGTCAAAATCCATATCCTTGATGTGGTTCAGGACGTCCGTAGTGTCTTTCAAGTAGGCCTTCATGTTCTGGACTACTGGCTTGAAAACAAAAGTCGCAAAACTGCGAAAGGGGTTCCAAAATGGACCCAATGCCAGACACAATCGGTCTGACTGGGGGAGGTCTGGTAGGTTTGTGAACCTTTGGGAGGGTGTAGAAATATGAAACAATAGGATTGGCTTGGCATAGAAAGTTCCCTTCTCATTCTGTGACCCAGTCATTGCCGACTGCCTCCTCTACCAGTATAGCTATTGCAGACTCGATTTCTGGTTTGGGGTCCCTCGAGAGGACTTTGTAGTTCCTATTGTCAAAAAGTATGGCCCCTCCCTTGTCCGCCGGTTTTATTATGAGGTAAGGATTCCCTTTCAGTTGTTCCAATGCTCCTTCTCTTCCTTCGTGAGATTCCTATATGGGTGATACTCTTTTCTGGCTAGTTCTTCCACATCGTGAATCACTGCCCGTTCAAACGTAGCCTCCTCTTAAGGGAGTGCTGAGGTCACTGGTGTAAAAGTGGACCTGGGGCGGAAGGTGGTGTCCCCTCTCCTCTCCCCAGAGTCCTCCTTCCCCTCAAAGAAGACCTTCAATCTGATATTCCTAAAGAAATCAGATAATTCCTGCCTAAGTTTGAAACTATCTAGGGTGTTGGTAGGGACAAAGCCTAGGCCCTTATTCAATTGCCTTTCCTGTGGTTCTGTGAGTGGTATGTCCATCAGGTTCATGACCAGGGGCACTCCCTGCTCGTCCCAGGTGTGTGATTCCTCAACATGATCCTCTTCACCTGTTGTTTTAGGTCCTCCCACTGCACTTCCTGTGAGCCTCTTTGCTTCCCCCTCGCTCTCCCTCTCCCTAAAAAAGGATTGGGCATTTGGGGGTACTGTGTATTGTGGGTCCCTTGCATTGGTTGGAACATCGAGGGCCAGCCAAAGCCCTGACCTGCAAAACCTGGATACATTGGGGTAAACTTTGGGGGAGGTCCTTGGTAGTAACCCCTCCCTCTTCTCCTCCTCCTTGGTTTATTTTCATAGTCGCTCCCATCACTGCTGGAGCTCATTGTGTCCCCACCTCTCCTACCCCCCCTGGGGTCCCTTCTTCATATCATCAATCTTCCTCTGGATATACTCCTCTGTTGTTTATGGGTATACTCTTTCCTTAGAGAATTTCTTGAGGTCTTTCTGCAATTTGTTGATTTTAGACTGCATGAGGTAGTCCTAGTATTCGCCTAGCTCATTGTTAGTTTCTTCTAGTTTTCTTTTATATTTTGCTAGCATGACACTTGCTTTTTAACCTTGTTCACTCGTCTGGATTTGTATGTAAAAGGTATCGGCTATCCTTTTTGCTGTTGTGATGATCAAGATCAGCCAATCCCTTGTACACTTCCAGGCTATTAGTGCCCAGTTCTTTCTGAAAGTGATGTCTTCCAAAAAAATCAAGGGTTCGTTGTTTACTATTAAGCCCCATGGGGCTGCGTGAACTCTGAGATACTCAGTTAGGATTGCTCCATGTAATATTGCTTTCACATGTGATTCTATCAGTGTGTCCCACCCTTCACCCTGGGTCAAGGCCTGATTGATAGTGGTGTCACAGAGTAATGAGGGCCCGGATAGGATCTGCATCACTGCATCCTCACCATAGGCCAGGCCCTGTTCTTCCGTCATGTTACCAGAGGATACAGTTGGAAATCCCAACCGGATTTTGCAAGAAAATCTTCCCGGTAAGACTTTGCCTTATATAACTCTTTAGGCAATCCCCTTTTTTTCCACTCTTACTTCTTTTTGTGTGATGAAGAGAGAACTGCCTAGATCTCACTGTCTGATAGACCTTCTCTCAATCTCTTCTGTCGAGAGGAGGCGTTAGGGAATGGTATAGTTTTCGATCCAAGATTGGAAAAGTGTGGGACATGTGAAGGGAGCGAATCTGCATGGGAATCGGTCTTAGTCATCATGGCGCTATTTGGTCTATGAGTGAGCCATAGTTCTGATGTGATGGATGCAAGTCTCTGGAGATCCTCCTTGAGATGGCGCAGGCTATGATCGATCTTGTCGAAGTGCATTTCCCAATATTCATGTTTACAGGTAGTTATGGGTTGAGGGGGAAGGTCCAGGTGAGGTGAGAGGCAATAAGAGACGCTAAGCTGAGAGGAGATGTTGTTAATGGGGGCCTGGCATGCTTGTTAGTCTGGGTGATCTTATTGAGGGCCCGACTGAGTATACCTGGATGTTTGGGGATGATTGTGGAATCAACCTGGGAGGCCTAAGGTTAGTTTGGTGAGGGGATATAGGTTCGTATAAGTGGGTGTTCCAAGCATACGGGAGCACTGTGGGAGTACCTGGGGGACTTCACTGGAGAGCATCGGAGAAGCAAGAGGGAGTGTATGTGGGGGAAAATGTCCAGTGATGGAGGAATCTATGCTTGCTCTAGTAGTGGGGGGAGCCAATGCGATGGTTCGGCCAGTCCTAGAGTGGTTTTCCAGCCATGTCTGAGATGCCGGCTCTGGTGTGGGAGTGGTGGTATAGAGGGTGTCGTGGTAATCACTTGCGACTGGAAGTGGGCTGAGTGAAATCGGAGTAGACCTGGGCGTTAAAGAGGGTGAGAGTTTCATCAAGATCGCTAGGGTGATTTTGGGAGGGAAGATAGATCTTATTGTACACCCCCCTTTTACGGGTAGGGAAGATCTTGTCAACTAAAGTCAGATTTTCGTTCGAGGACTGTATTAGAATGGTCACATTATTCTATTCAGACATGGTAACGTTCGCCCTGCAGAAGGGAGAGGGAGAGAAGGATAGTCTAAGTCCATGGGATGTTTTCGTGGTGCCGGTGATTCGCAACATGGAGAATAAGACATATCTCCACTGGGCCCTCCTTTTTGTATTAAAGATGAGGTCATTAGTTAGAGTTCCTGTGCTGATGCAGAAGTAAGGGTCTGAGATAAGAGTTTCAGGATGGGTTTTGAGTAATTGGTGTAAATGTTTTTTGATGCATTTTTGGAGAGATTAGGAGGGTATTTAATAGTGAAGGCATTATGGCCCGAGGGTTCCAGTTTTATGTCCATTGTTTATTGAGGGAAGGTACCTCCGAGGGTGTGTAGAGTCATGGATGGTGCTTCTGATCGATTTTCTAAAAACTGTAAGGTAAAGAAAGGTATGCAAATTGTAGAAGCAAGATTATTTGTGATTATCAGTTGTTAATGGTAAGGTTGATTGTGGAGGTTAGAGCATCCTTCTGATCGGGAACCCCTTAAATGGTGCCTGGTTCAGTCCTCGGGGATTCAAGAAAAGAAGCATACAAATATCTAAGGGGCATTTAAAGATGGCCACCAGTTTTGCAGGGTTTTTGTAGTGATAGTTGTAGTAGTCCTATTTTTGTTTCTAGAGAAGACTTCACTCTATTGCAATTCCAGGTAGCTGGGCGCCATCTTCTGTGTTTTTCGACGTACTCGGTGTAGCGATGCAATTGTGAATTGGTGGGTCAGTTCACGAGGGTCCAGCTGGTGAGCAGGGAGGGCCCTCGGTCTCCACTCTTTCAACCCACGTATCTCAGAGAGAAAAGAAATGGTGCATTCCCCCATCTCAGTGATTTCAGGTGCCATCACAAGTTCAGGCGACCCCTGTCAACACACGGGCTCTCAAAGGAACTGGAGGCAGCTATTAGTCCGGGAGCTCAGAAGCTCCACCTTCACCCTGGTTTCCTCACGCATGCGGTCAAATTGTTCTGTGTGCTGGCAGGAGGGGGGAAGGAGAGTCGATTCATTGGCCGGGAGAGAGTGGCCGGTGATTTAGCAGGCCCTCCAAAACAATAATCACTTTGTGTGGGTCAGTGCAGGCCACCATAGAGAGGCGGTGGGCAGAAGCACTCACCAGATCGCTCGACTTGTCCGCGTGAGGCTCAGTGGATCTCAGTCAAGCTCCAGTAGTCCGCCGTCATGTTTCTTCATGCTACTGGATCCCAGCTAAGCAGGGGGCGAAGATAAGCCTCCCTCAGCCGTTGTGGTGAAAGGGGCAGGAGCTGCATGGTGCCACAGTGATCCTCGGACGATATGACAGGAAGCTGCGATCTCGGCTTGGATGGCTTGGTTCCCTCACACCTTGAGGTCAAATTGTTCTGTGCTCTGGCGAAGGGGGAGAGGAGAGTCGATTCATTGGTGGGGAGAGAGTAGCCGGTGATTCAGCGGGCCCTCCACAACAATAGACCCTTCCTGTGGGTCAGCACAGGCTCCCGTAGAGAGGCAGGGGAGTGGTAGCACTCACCAGATCACTCAGCTTGCCCGTGTGAGGCTCATTGGATCTCAGTCAAGCTCCGGTGGTCCGCCATCGTGTTCCTTCGCGCTGCTGGATCCCTGCTAAGCAGGGGGCAAAGACGAGCCTCCCTTGGCCATGGTAGTGAAGGGGCAGAAGCTGCAAGTCGCCACAGTGATCCTCAGACGATCTGGCAGGAAGCTGCGATCTCGGCGTGGATGGTGGTGCTGTGATGATATAGCAGTGGGAGAAGTAACGGGAGTCCCCAAGTGAGTAATTAGGTCTTCATCTCACTGTGTGTCTTGCATGCTATTATCTTCAGGGAACATTGTTTTTGTGTGTGCTGCCTTGTGTAGCACACATAGAAGTTGCAACTCGTCATTTTTAAATGATTGTTTATGTGCAGGAAGAGAAATCTTTCTGCACATGAACAATCAGTAATGGCAATTTGCTGTTTCTATGTGTGCTGCATAATGTAGCACACATAGAAACAGCAAAAATGAGGAGAAGTCAATCATTTCTCCTTGTTTCGCCAGGTTGAGACCAGGTTTTCACTGGTCTTATTTTTGGCGCTGCCCCAACTAGGGGGCAGAGTCAAAAGCAATGGGTGTTGTGGCGGAACTCCCACCGCAACACCCATTGCCCACCGCTTTCACGCTAAGTGCTGCGTGAAAATGGGCCAAATTTAAAAGGCGGCGTTAAGCCACTTTAAGTGGCTTAACGCCGCCTTGTAAATGAGGCAAAGGGCTTATTGCCACCAGAACACCATAAAAAGTGGCGTGCTGGTGGTGATAAGCCCTTGTAAATATGCCCCATAGTGCCAAGTAAATCTGATTCAACACGCCATGGCTTGAACAACTGCAAAAGTGCCAAGTAGAAAAACTCTCTTGTGTCTGGAGTTTGGCAACTAAGGTTTCTGTGGTTAATTAGATTTCCTTTGTTACGTCTCACCAAACAACTGTCACATCCAATGACTGCATATCTTCCTTCTTGTATGTTTTCAGTTGCATTACTTCTACATGTATAATGCTGAAGTACTACATACAGACATATGTTTTGAAGATGTGGACTCCTTCTTGGGTAATATGTATCCAGCATGTTAGTCTTCAAAATGTCTGTACTCTCGGGATCAAAATTGGCAAGATACTGTATTTCTGGGAAAGACTTTAATAGACTGCTTCCAAGGCCTAGACTTACCCACACAATTCCTCTAGACTTTGAGCACAAACTAGCCGAGCTCAACCTATCCGAGCATTCATAGGAACCTATCTCTTTGTGGAAAAGCATTTTCAAACTGAAACTGTACAATATTTTCGTAAAACTCTTTTCAACAGAAATATCCTCCCACATCTCTATCATTTCTATCTTCTCTGACTTTGTTATTCATGAAGTCACATAGTGAGGAACAGCGATGGAGTCATCTGCAAAAAATTGTAGATCCATATTTGCATTCCACATGTTCAGAATAGCAGGGTTGTAGTCATTTATATATTTAGAAGACTCTGTTCTTCTGAGGTTGTATGTATTTTCCGGTGATTTCCGTGTCAGGGTGTGTCTGACTGCAGACAAAATGTTGTTCACTCATCCTTCTGATATTACCGGTCGTGGGAATCCAAAACGATATCTTGTGTAAAGTTTTCCTTAGGATCTGTATTTTCAACGACAGTATTTCACACACCTAAGATTTTGAGATCGTAGAACTTGTTGTCTCAAACCCTTAGCAGTCGTATCTTTTGGGATGGCGCAGTCCACATATTGTTCTATGCATAAGATAGGCCAGACAAGTGGCTCTCAAATAGTAGATAAAATATATATACAGAATAAACTAGGGAAATCTAGGGTCCTCAGAATGTAGTGTAGCAGATCTGTACTCTGCTGCTGGTATTTGTTCAGGCCGGTCATCAAACCTACACACCTACTCTAGTAGGAAACAGATGTGGAAAATAGTGAGCTTCTAAACTTTTCTCCCACACACTTAATGGAGCTCCTTTTGTTTCTTTCATTTGAAAGAGATCAATAGCATCACCAATAATGTCTTTCGAATGCAGAGGATAGATACTGTAATGTTCGTAAATTTCTTCTGATCTGGATCGATCCACCTTTTCAATCTGACCTTTTGATGGTAATTTGTCATCCTCCATATTCGTAATATCTTGAAGTACATCTACATTTTTTTAGTAAATGTTATTTTGCACCAGATATAATGTAGCTTTTTTTTTTACTTTACTAACATCTGCTTTCTGTTGGAGGTAACTTCCCTGTCTTTGTCTCCATACAGACTACTGCTTGGAATAGATGTATACATTGTGTAAGTATCAATTCATAAGCATTCAAATCTTCAAGTTCTTGTGGGATAGGAACTAGTTCTAACTTGTTATGCACTGCTCTAGCTGGCATTTTATTATCCTCTAACTTATTATAACAGTACTTATATATAATTTGTCATGAGCAACCATCAAACTGTTCCTCTACAAATAAATAGGCTGCAATTCTTACCACTTCTCTCTGTTGTCTTCTTCGGTTTTCGAAGACACAATAGCATAACAAGTTTGAGTTTTGTAGTGAGTGGGTCAACAACATACAAAAACACAGTCTGGTTTCTCTGAACACACTGTGCTAAACTTTGTACGTTTTTCTACAAAGCTATCAACAGTGATACCTGTGTCTTGTTCTCCTACTCCTGCAGATACCAAGTACTCATTTTCCCTACACTCCTCTCCAGGACCAAAAAAACTAAACTGAACATCACCACAAACTTTTTCTACCTCTGCTACTGTACCATGCAAAAGAACTTTACTCATATCTCTTCATCATAGAACAGGAGTTTAAACATAGTAAAGCCTCCTAACTAATTTTCGCATTTCAGAGTGGTGAACAGCTAACATTCTAAAGTGGTGGAAGGTGCTGCTGCACACTTTCTTTGATAGATGTGGCAGTGAATGTCCTTGTAAATTGCTGTACTCTCTCACCTTGCATGGATCTAATCCTTGCAAAAGTGAAATTTTCAACTTTAGACTGCTACATTGAAAATCATGTATAAAAGGCCTTAATAAATCTATTGATTGCTGCCGAATACTGCAAATACTGCTGTAGTTCCATTTGTATATTGGGGCCTGTGTATGCCTTCCTTGCACGTCTTCAACTATCACTTTTTCTATATTCCTAGGGACCATCTCCTCTTTTGGAACAGGAGTACGATCTTTTACCTCATAACGACATAAGTCAACTGCATGCACTAGTGTGTTCTGTTGGAAATGGATTTCGTCATTAAAATAGATTTCCTCATTAAAATAAGGTCCTGTACTAGAGTTGTATTCCCTTTTAAAAAAATTACAGAAATTAGTTCTGTTAATAAGTCTTTTTCTAAGGGTTTTTTCCTGCATACACAGTACTGTTTTGTCTAGTGTCCTCATTCTATTCAATATTAAGATAGTTTCCTCTTCAATGCACATTTTTTCTCAACAGCATTCTAAATATGTTGCTTTTGCTTAAATAGAGCACTTTTCCTCTTATATTTCTTCTGCTTTTGTACCACATTTTGTACTCCTCTAGCCTGAAACATTTTAGCTCGTAACTCCTTAAACTGTTTCCCTCTCCTTGATAAACTCGCTGTTTTCTTAGAACTTTTCGTACTGCCACAAACATGTTGTTCTTGCTTTTTCTAGTTGGAGACAAATTTATATTTCAACATAACACTGTACCCCTTTCTGGCATAATTTTTTATGAAACTGTTTAGTACTCTTCCCAGTTTCTCTTTTTTCCTCTGAACATTCTCCTCCTTATTTTCTTTTAGTTTCTCAGTTTGAAGTTGGTAATACTGTTTCCTCTGTTTCTTTATTTTTAGACTCTTTTCAGCCATTGTAAATATTCTTTTAAATACAAGTAGATTTCTGAAAAGCAAATCAAGACTACATTTACTTCTACAGAACATAGTATTAAATTAGCTACTATAACCAAGCAACTAAGTACGTAAGTGGTGAATTCAGTTTGTATAAGGTTGTATACTTGGAATTGTTAGAAATGGCAAGGTGTTTTAACTATCACCTTAGCCTGGTAGTAAATCTACACAGACAGGGTCTGCAGTAGCAGGCCCAAGACATGTTTAAAGGGCAGCTTGACTGGATGGCTATGTTGGGTGTGTCAGAATTTGAATACATATCTGAGTGACTCCACTAATTCCCGCTCACAAGAAAAAGGAAAAAAAAAAAGGAAAAAATGAAGAAAACGGGGCAGGGTAGAAACACCCTGACCCCCTAGGCCTGCTCAGAGGGTCCAACAGGGACCCCCAGGCCCAAAAAAAGCATTTTTTAAAAAGACATTCGGCCGGAGTCGCGCTGGGTGCGCGAATGCGGAAGATAATTTTTTAAAAAACTAAGTGCGGTCTCCCCCACTTCGTTTTCTTAAAGCCCCCGGGCGGGCCAGGTCCCGGGGGCAATATTTAATAATGGTGCGGGGGCTTGCAGGGCCCCCGCAGCCCTGGGGACTGCCACCTCCCCAGGGCTATCCTTATTCAAATGCAGGGGGGCTCACGGCCCCCCCGCAGCCCCGGGACCACCACCTCCCCGGGGCTTCATTTAAAAAAAAAAAAGCGTGGGCTGTCCCTGGGGTTTTTTTTTTAATTAAAGGTGTGGCGGGGGCTCCTGCCCCCACCCCCGACACTGCCCCGGGGACCACAACCTCCCTGGTGCATACAGTAATTAAAATTCAGGGGTCCGTAGCAGACCCCCGGCCCTGGGGACCACTACCTCCCCGGGGCTATCCAAATGATGGGAGGGGGACCGCGCGGCCCCCCTCCTGGAGTCCTTGATGGCCCTGGGGACTGCCACCCCCCAGGGCCGGCTACTGCAATGTCCTGGGGTGGCCACCCCAGGACATTGCCGTTTGCTTTCCCAGGGCGAGGGCAGGAAACCTGCTCTTGCTTCCAAGAAGCAAAGCAGAATTGCTTTTGGCAAGGGGAGCTGCATGTTAGCAGCTCTCCTTGCCCAAAAGCAATGCCGCCTCCCGCAGGAGGTGGGGAGCCGGCTGGGACAGTGGGGGCATTGGGGCTTCCCCCACTGTCCCCAACTTGAGGGCCGGCCCCGGGGGATGGGGTCCCCGGGGCCAGAAGTGGCCCAGGGGAGCAGGGCCACTTGGCCCCCCTCCCCTTTTATTTAGAAAACAAGAAGACCGGCCCCGGGGATGGGGTCCCCAGGGCCATAATTGGCCTGAGGAGGGGGGCCATGCAGCCCCCCTCTAAAATTAAAAATAAAGGCTGGCAAGGCCCCAGCGGATGGGGTCCCTGGAGCCAATAGTTGCCCAGGGGAGGGGGGCCGTGTGGCCCCCCTCCTGAATATTTAAGTTAAAAAAAAGAAGAGGCAATGCCCCGGGGGATGGGGTCCCCGGGACTGATAAAGGCCTCCCTCCATTGAAAAAAAAGATTAATTATGTGGCCATGCCCTTGGGGATGGGGTCCCCGGGGCCGAAATCGACCAAGGGAGGGGGGCCGCAAGGCCCCCTTCCCGTTTAAAAAAAAAACATTAAAAAATGGGTCAGGCCCTGGGGGATAGGGTCCCCAGGTCCCTACAAAAATTAAGAGAAGGGGGGCCACACAGCCCCCCTTCTAAAAAAAGAAAAACAACAGAGAAGCCGGCATCTTGCCAGAGGCCCCGCCCCCTCCCTGCACCACTGTGCAAATGTGCCTCCTGGCGCGTTCTGAATTGGGGGATTATGTCCCCTTCAATCCTAAGGGTCCTTAGGGGCCAACTAGACCACCAGGTACCTCCAGTAATCCCCACACAGCGGGATTATTGAGAGGTGGTCCGAGGCCATGCCCCTTTTTACACCACTCTGCAAACATGCCTCTTGGGGCACTGATGGTGGGGTGATGAGGTCCTCTTGTGTCCTGAGGACCTCAGGACTAAAGTGGACTTCACCCCCCAAGCAGCAGTGTGCCAGGAGGTGCGTTTGCGGAGTGGTGTAAAAAGGGGGCATGGCCTCGGACCACTCTCAGCAATCCAGCTGTGTGGGACTTATTGGAGGTAACAGCAGGGCTAGTTGGCCCCCAGGGACCCTCAGGAGGCAAGGGGACTTCCTTCCCCAACCAAGAGCGTGCCAGGAGGCGCGTTTGCAGAGTGGTGGACAAAGGGGGCGTGGCCTGTGGCCACCTCTCAGCAATCCCACTGTGTGGGGCTTACTGGAGGTAATAGGAGGGGTAGTTGGCCCCCAAGGATGTTCTTGGGGGCCAACTACCCCTCTTGTTACCTCCAGTAAGTCCCACACGGGGGATTGCTAAGACATCTTCGGAGGCCACGCCCTCTTTCTCCACCACTCTGCAGACGCGCCTCCTGGCAGACTATGGGATGGGGGATGGAGTCCACTTTAGTCCTGAGGGACTTTGGGGGCTAAGAAGCCCTCCTGGTACCTCCTGTAAGTCCTACACAGCAGAATTCCTGAGCGCTGGTCGGAGGCCCAGCACCCTTTCTCCACCACTCTGCAAACGCGACTACTAGTTAAAGAAGCATTTGCAATGGAATAGGTTTTGCATTTGCGCGAGTTAGAGCTATAATGTATCTTGGAGTGGAGTCAATCAATCAATCATGGGTTTGTAGAGCGTGACTACTCACCCGTAAGGGTCTCAAGGCGCTGGGGGGGGGGAGGAGGCGCAGGGTCCTGTCCATCAAGGAGGAGGTCTATCGAAGAGCCATGTTTTGAGGTCCCTCGTGAACTTGGGGAGAGATGTCATCTGTCTGAGGTGGAGCGGGAGGGCGTTCCAGGCTCTGGCCACGAGGAAGGAGAAGGAGCGGCCTCCTGATCTGGACTTCCTGGTGCGAGGGACCACTGCGTGGGAGAGCTGGGCTGATCGTAGGGTCCTTTGGGGTACGTAGAATATGAGTCGGCTATTCATGTATGCTGGTCCGGTATTGTGGAGGGCTTTGTGTGCGTGGGTGAGAATCTTGAAGGTGATTCTTGCCTCAATGGGGAGCCAGTGGAGTGTGCGCAGGTGCTGGGTGATGTGGCAGTGTCGTGGCAGGTTGAGGATTAGTCGTGGCGTTCTGGATGTTTTTAAGTGTGCGGGTGAGGTGTTAGTTGATTCCGGCGTAGAGTGCGTTGCTGTAGTCAAGTCTGCTGATGACGTATGGAGTGGATGTAGGTTGTGTGTAGTGGAATTATTTGGTATGTTGTGCAGTGAAACTATGTGGATAGAAAGTATGTGGTATTTAGTGTGTAGGAACTATGTAGAGTGGGATTATGTGTTATGGAGAGTAATTGTGTGGCATGATAGTCTGTGTTATGGAGTTGTAACCTCAGGTTTAGTCTTCCTTGTTTCCATAGAAGCTAAACTATGAACTCAATGAGACAAAAAAAAGAAGGGACCACTGAGGAGCACTTCTGGACCTAGTCAGAGGTATGAGCGGGGCCACTGGAATTATGTGACTGTTTGGCTGCACCAACTTTTGCACAATTATACATTTTCCGCATTTGCCACATATTCCATCATCTGCTGCATAATCTGCAGATTTGAACAAAAAAAACATTGTTTCTAGCTCAAACGGCTCAAACGTTACCAAAAATGCAGCGACAAGTGTTACAGCGTGGTGGAAGGCCCTGTGCCCTGTTACTTATTGCTAAATGTGGGTATTAAATTGGTACTAATGGTGTGTAAACTACTCTTGCTTCTTTCTGCGCCTCTCTTGCCTCTTTCTACATTTCTGTTGCTTCTTTTTGCAACCGTCATGCCTCTTTCACACCACTCTTCCCTCTTTCTGCACCCCTCTTCGCTCTTTCTGCACCGCTCTGGTTTCTTTCTGTATCTCTCTTGCCTCCTTCTCCACCCCACTTCCCCCTTACTACATCTCTGTTGCTTCTTTATGCACTTCTCTTACTTGTTTCTGCACCTCTCTTGCGTCTTTCTGAACCTCTGTTGCATCTTTCTGAACCTCTGTTGGTTCTTTCTGCACTTCTCTTGCTCTTTCTGCACCCTTCGTGCCTCTTTCAGCACCTCTGTTGCTTCTTTCTGCACTTCTGTTCCTTCTTTCTGCACCCCTCCTGCCTCTTTCTGTACCTCTCTTGCCTCTTTGTGCACCTCTACTACCTTTTTCTGTACTGCTCTTGCTTCTTTTTGCACCTCTGTTGGTTATTTCTGCACTGCTCTTGCTTCTTTCTGTACCTCACTTGCCTCTTTCTGCACTTCTCTTGCTTTTTTCTACACCTCTGTTTCTTTCAGCAATTCTTTTCTCCTCTTTCTGCACTTCTCTTCCTTTCTGCACCCCTCCTGCCTCTTTCTGTACCTCTCTTGCCTCTTTGTGCACCTCTTCTACCTTTTTCTGTACCGCACTTGCTTCTTTTTGCACCTCTGTTGGTTCAATCTGCACTGCTCTTGCTTCTTTATGCACCCCTCTTGCCTCTTTCTGCATCCCTCTTTTTTCTTTCTGCACCTCTCTTGCCTCTTTCTGAACCCCTGTTCCCTCTTTCTGCACCTTTCCTGCCTGTTTCTGCTCCTCTCTTGCCGCTTTATCATTTTTTTATAATTTCTATTATTGTAGAATTCGGGAAAGTTCGGTCGTAGTGCTTAGATCACATACTCCTTTAAGAATATATAGGATAGTAGTATAATAATATGCACTACTGGTTGTATATATTCTATAGGGAGAAGGTGAATAGGAACCGCAACAGACAAAAATAGAAATAGTAAAAAAACATTCAGAAATGTAGGGTTTATCAAAAGGTATTCACTAAGAAAGTATCTATGGAAACGATTTTTTTTTAAACTGCAATTTCCAAAAATATTGTCACTGTAAAAATATCTGATCAAGTAAGTTATAAAGGTCAGTAAACTATTTCAGATGGTTTACTCCTGGCGGCGAGAAATCTCCAATTCCTGTTGTGTGGAAATATCACACTCTTACAATACACACAGTGTCACTGATGGCACACAAAAAGGAAAATGAAGTCATCAATACAAAACAAGATCAATAACGAAATACTTTCCAGCGATGAGTATGTTGAGAGCTTCTTTTCTCCGGGACTTCGAAATCTTTCATCTTCGCGCCAACGGGTCATAAAGTGCTCTGAGATCACAATGACTGTTAATATTATAATATACATATTCACAGTATATGATCCCAAGAAAGAAACAGAGTAAGAACGAGAAGGTGCTGACGTTAAATATAAATCTTTAGTCTTCGCGTCGACGGGTCATAAACTCCACTGAGGTCAGTATAAATGTTCATATTACAATATACATACTCACACTATATGATCTCAAGGGAGAAATAGACTAAAAACCAGAAGCTGCTGACGTTACATATAAATCTTTAGTCTTCGCGCCAACGGGTCACAAACTCCTCTGAGATCATAATGTGTGGTTATTATAATATACATACTCACACTATATGATGTCAAAGGGGAAATAGACTACAAACTAGAAGCTGCTGACGTTACATATAAATCTTTAGTCTTCGTGCCGACGGGTCACCAACACTTGAGGTCAAGTACAGTGTCAATATTATAATATACAAAGTCACACTATATGAGCTCAAAGGAGCCAGAACAGGAACAATGTTTGCTGTATTCTGTCTGTTTCTGAAAACAAGCTGCTGACGTTACATATAAATGGCAAAAACAACCAATAACACTTTTTTCTAAATACTAGTGTTTAAAGATTGACAAATAGCTACGTATTACAAATATCTAGTATTCGATAATCAAACAACTTACAACTCAGGATTATGTTTTGTGGCCGCAAAAGAAGAATCCGACTGTAGAAAAGAGCACCTGCATCACTGAATGGAGAAGCGTAAATAACTCGCAAAAACGAAACTAATCTATGAACGGGTGTGGTTTATATACTTTTTGGTTATTCAGTAGTCTATGGAAGGAAGATGCGGCTCCGCCCATTTAGATGTCACGTTTTACAGTTGACACGTGCTCACGTTTTAGCTGTTTCACTTGTGCACGTATTGGGAAAAGTTACAAAATGTGAAGCGGAAAAAGTTTCGATTTCGAACCTAACACGTATAAGGTCCTTAATATGTACATACGTTGGAGAGCTTAAAAACTGTTACCCTGAAAACCGTGTCATTTCCATTCTCATGAGTAAATACATTTATTGATTGCCGTAATTCTAAATAGAAGACATAAAAAAAAAAAAAAAGATCAGAATAGAAGAAAAAAAAACGTGATAAAATTTCTCATCACTGTGGTTTTAAATAAAAAAAATGCGAGCATTTGTAAAGCGTTCAGCTAACCCTGGAAAGGTGTGCCTGCGCTCGGGGGCATCAGAAAGATTAAGCAAGGTGTTGCCCACAGTGACATAGTGGTGGGCTAACGTGCCGCTGGAGCCGGGAATCGAACTGTGAACGCTGTTGTTCGAAGTCAGGTATCATAGCTGCTCCGTCACACTTTTTCCACACTTATATGTTAATTAGTGCTAATTAAGTTTTAAACATTGTTAAATTATAACTTATAACAGACTACTGTTACAGTTAGTTTTTCACTACAAAAAGTATCACGTCTTTTTTAAATTTAGTTAAAAACAATATAGGTTTTAGGGACATTGTAATTAGAAATTAGGATTTAAAAAACCTTTGAAATTCACTTAAAAAACCATAGGTTTTACAGACGTTATAGTTAGAAATTAGCATTTAAAAAACCTTTGAAATTATGGGCGCAAGTTATAGTTAGCTGAACTAACTATAACAGTGGAATTTCTATGGTTTTGTACGAGTGAAATGTCCAGCTAACTATAACGCCCTGAAACCTATGGTTTTTTCAGTGAATTTCAAAGGTTTTTTAAATGCTAATTTCTAACTATAACGTCTGTAAAACCTATGGTTTTTTCAGTGAATATATATATAGATATATATATATATATATATAACTTCCACGATGCTGCAGTTAGCGGTTCCCTTCCTACGGCGTCGGTGCCTGCCAGCGGCAGCAGCGGCCACTTCAATATCCACAGTAAATCCCAGTAGACGCCCCAATCGGCGCGAACAAAGAAGGCGGCACACCAGGAGAAAGCACAATAATTTATTGTGCACTATGTGAAGGACGACGCGTTTCGGCGTTAGCCTTTGTCAGGACAAATTATTGTGCTTTCTCCTGGTGTGCCGCCTTCTTTGTTCGCGCCGATTGGGGCGTCTACTGGGATTTACTGTGGATATATTGGCAAGTTATTGGCATGGAAAAGCCTGGGTTTGTTGAACCTCCAGGAGTACAAATTTCTTAAAAAGAAAATCCAACTATCCCCTTTTATATTTTGTCCCCAAGGTGCACAAATCAATTGACAAGCCCCCTGGCAGACCTATAATCTCGGCCTGTGATGGTCCACTGGAAAATATGTCAATTTATATAGACTCATTTTTACAAGAGCATGTAAAAAAACTTGATTCATATGTACAAGATACCAGTGACTTCATCAGGAAAATTGAAAAAATCAAATGGCAGGAGGGCTTTTGCCTTATAGCCCTGGATGTAACAGCATTGTATACCTGCATAAGAAACAATGATGGAGTTAAAGCAGTCAAGTATTTTTGGCGAACAGACCTATTAGATACGCCAAACACAATCAAATGCTAATCGACTTATTGACATTTTGTTTAGAGAATAACCTGTTTTTGTATAAAAACCAAATATACCAACAGACTCAGGGAGTAGCAATGGGGGCCAGCTTCTCCCCAGTTACGCCTGTCTCTTTATGGGATGGTGGGAGGAGCTGGTCCTCATGAAACAATATTCTCGTATTTTTTCTGACCAGGTAATGGTTTGGCTAAGATTTATAGACGATCTTTTTATTGTCTGGGATGGCTCGAAACAAAGTGCACAAGATTTTATTGCAGATCTAAATAACAATAATTTGAATCTTCACTTTACATATTCCATCAGCTGTGAACATATAACATTCTTGGATACTAGGGTATACATTTCCAACAATAAGCTGGCAACTACACTATACAGAAAACCTACAGCAGGTAATGCCATCTTGCATGCGACAAGTGCCCACCCTCCCCATCTCATACATAGCATCCCCTATGGGGAGATGCTTAGAATAAGGAGAATATGTAGTGAGGACCTTGAAACTCAAGCTAAACAACAAGAATGTAAACGTAGGTTCCTCCAGAGAGGGTATAATACTCGCACCATTGAAGCTGCAATACATAAATCTAGATGTAGGGCTAGAGATGACTTGCTTCACAGCTCATCAAAATCCCGGCCCTCATCAGGCCTTATACCTGATGTTCCAACTCGGCTAATCTTAGGATACTCTAGACAGGAAGGACAGATAAGGGCTATTATACGACGTAATTGGCATACAGTACTAACAGACCCCATTATAGGAAGTTCATTGCCCAAAAAACCAGCTATTACCTTTAGAAAAACACAAACTATGGGCAATGTTTTGGTGAAGAATAATCCGGAGGATGTTGAGTCTAACATGTGGCTAACGCCAAGATTAGGCTTCTTTAAATGTTCCTCCTGTAAGGCATGCCAATATGGAATTAACACTACGTCATATCAAACTCCATTTAGCCAAAAATCCTATTCTATCACAAAATATCTGTCCTGCAAAACTGAGTTTGCCGTGTATGTGCTAGTATGTAGCTGCAATTTGCTCTATATAGGCAGTACCAAACTGTCAGTACATAAAAGAATTCTTCAACACACAAGAGCAATTGTTAATTATGATCCAAGTTATCCCGTGGCTAGGCACTTTAAGGACAAACATGAGAGTAGCCTTAAACATTTTAAATACTATGTTTTGGATTCAGTACCGTTGGCAAAAAGAGGGGGAAACCGGGAGGCTAAACTCAGACGCTTGGAAACCAGGTATATTATAGAACTCGACACCAAGCACCCAGGGGGCTTGAATTCCAGTGAAGATATGTATACCTATTTATGATTCTGCACTTCTGGTCATGCACACTCAGGAGATTTCTTTTGGGCTACCCTCTGGTATTAGGATTGCAATACATAGTAAAACTGGATTTCTGTTATTGTGGATTAAGTTACAACAGAAGCCTTTGCAATTTTATTATCTTACAAGGATTACCATGTTTAATACAATTTTTGTCTTAGTAGTTATGACATCCTTACAACAAGTTTTTAGCCAACACCTATCAAGTAATTTTTAGAACCTTTTAGGAGTTTTTAGATAACTTATTGGGGTTTTTAGGTTGAAATGAATTTATGTGAACTTTATGAATTTTATAAACTCATTTGTGGGAATCAACCTTTTAGTACCTCCAGCATTATATCTTTAAACTCCACTTACAATGCAATTATACTAGTATTTCAGGTACTTATTTTGTCTCCGTCTCTTGGTCAAAAGTCCTGTAGAATCTTATATGTAACTAATTTTTTAATTTTTTCATTTTGGCTGCTAGCAATTGTTTGCACATAGGCTGTTTTGCACTATTATTGCATTACTTTGCACAAATAAGGAATTTGGCACGACTTGCACTTTAGTATCAATTTTATGGGGGGTTCACATTTTGCACTTAGTCACTTTTTTTCTATTTATTAGCAGCATATTTAGTCATGAATTTTAAAACCAGGATATGTATATATGGAAATATTGACAATACATTATATAGTATTTATACTATTATCTTGTTTGCATATAAAATATCTGTTTTGGGTATAAAAGTGCCCTGTCAAAATATGGATTTATCCTGAAATCATTATACATAATTCTACACAATTTTGTATATTATCAAAGTATTTATGCTATGATTTACTCCTTTGAGTAGTATGTTTACTATGTCTACAGCTGCTATCACTTGACACTTGCACTTTAAAAGAAGTAAATCCCGCACAAGGCGCTGACATGTGATCAAGGCCGGCTTTCCGGCCGAAACGCGTCATGGCGGCATGGTGATTGCCGAATAAACTACTGCAACGAATCTCTGGGTCTACTCTTGCCTTTCTTCGTGTGGATGAAGTGGTGGGTAAGCCTGCAACCAATATATATATATATATATATATATATCCTACTGGCGGTCGCCAGTAGGTAGTTATAGTTACAACCTAGTTTCCATAGGAAAAGCATTTTTTGATTTGTTAATAACTTTGGCGTCGTTTGACGAATCTTTATGAAATTTTGCAAAAAGTTGTACTTTTTAGGTTAGCTCCTATCTTGAAAGTTTGGGGGTGATTTGTCAAGCGGGGGCTGAGAAAAAATGGGGGTCCCAAAACACATTTTCCCCATGTTAATTTCCATAGGAAATTTTGCGACGAGCTACAGCCCGAACTGCTGAACGGAATTACTTCAAATTTGGCAGAAAGGTAGAGCTTAGTTCAGAAAGCGACCTTTTTTTAAATGGGGTAAATCCATTCAGTCGTTTTTGAGAAATACAAAAAATAAGAGTCAAAAAATCAATTTCCCATAGGAAACTTTGTGCAAGGCTACAGCCGAAACTACTGAACGGAATTACCCCAAATTTGGCAAAAGGGTAGTGCTTGGCTCAGAAAGCGACCTTTTGTAACATGGTGTAAATCCGTTCAGTGGTTGCTGAGAAATAAGAAAAATAAAAGTTTTGATATCTGGGCGGAGCCTAAGTCCCGTGCACAAGCTTCACTGTGATTGGCTGCGAACACTCCAAACCAGGAAGTGTTGGCAGCCATCTTGTGGCTCTGTAGAAGCGAGTCACTATAAAACAGAGAAACAAAGGTATAAACAAGAGAAAGGGGCAGGGTAGAAACACTGTGACCCCCTAGGCCTGCTCAGGGGGTCCCAGAAGGACCCCAGGGCCAAAAAAAGCATTTATTAAAAAGAAATCGTCGCAATTCGCTCTGGGGTCGCGGGTTCCCGTGTTTTATTTTAATGAGGTCCCCGGGTGGGCTAGGTCCCGCGGGCATTTCTTAAAAAATAATAGCTGGGGGTCGCTGGGGCTGCGGGGGCCCGCTGGGGTCCCCGCAGCCCCGGGGCTTCACTCATGTTGGGAGGGGGTTGCACGGCCACTCTCCTGGAGCCCTCCATGTGCTTATAACTTTGGCGTCGTTTGACGAATCTTTATGAAATTTTCAAAAAGTTTCTCTTTTTGATCAGCTCCTATCTTGAAAGTTTGGGGGTGATTGGTCAAGGGGGCTGAGAAAAAGGGGAGTCCCAAAATGTGTTTTCTCAATGCATTTTCCATAGGAAACTTTAGACAAGGCTACAGGTCAAACTGCTGAACGGAATTACGCCAAATTTGTGAGGGAGAAATGTTGTGGTCCAGAAAGCGCGCTTTTGTTGAAATGGTGTAAATCTGTGCAGTAGTTTTTGAGAAATATCAAATTTTACAGATATCGATATTTGAGAATTCTGACATCTGAGTGGCTGAGGGTTACGAGCTCGCGGCTCATTGGCTGTGAACGGTTGAAACTAGGAAGTGTTGGCAACCATTTTGTGACTTAGTCCGTCAGCTCGCATCTCTCCGTGTAGAAGCCATCGGGTGTGTAGTTTTACCTCTGCGAGGCAACACTGGCGTCTGTGTAAGATACTCCTTTCACGCTGCCTCTCCCCACATCACGAGGTCGCGGCTATGCCTTTAGAAGCCAGTCCGTTGGCTCGGAGCTCTGTGAGTCAGTCTGTCTGCACAACCCTCTACACAACCCAAACACCACTGCACTACCTAACTAAACACTAAACCACTACTGCCAGCACGACCCCCTACACTACAGAAACACCACTGCACTACCCTAAACCCTAAAACATTACCCCAGCACGACCCCCTACACTACAGAAACATCACTGCACTATCCTAAACCATAAAACGCTACCCCCAGCACGACCCTCTACACTACACAAACACCACTGAACTACCGTAAACCCTAAAACACTACCCACAGCAGGACCCCCTACACTACACAAACACCACTGCACTACCCTAAACTATAAAACACTACCAGTCCATTGGCTCACAGCTCTGCGTTTGCGAGGCGATGGCCCGTATCTCTCCCTGTGGGAGCCGAGCCCACGGGCCGTAGCTCTCCCTTTGCGAGGCTGCCTAACGGCCCGCAGGTCTCCCTGCACTAGCTGGATCGCAGTTGTCAGTCTGCGAACCGATATTGGGAATATAAGGCGGCTCTAAAAAGAGCCTTTGTGTTTATTAGTTGGAGCTACATATAAGTGCAGATGCACAGCTTCAGGTTATTCAGAAAACTCGATTTCCCTGATCTGTGAAGTGTACTCCATCACTTCTGTAGATATCAGCCATATCATAACGTATGTTGTTGTTGTAGATCGACCCCATTCTATGGTCTCTGAGGTATGCAGACACAGCTTTGTTGACATTCTTCCTAGATTTTTCAATCGGAGGACAAAATTTGTTTGACCATTTCCACTTCTGTCTTTCGCATATATTGGAATATACAAAGACAGTTTGAGGCAAAAGCAACATCAATTGTCTAAAGGTGTCCTTCATAAGCATTTCCAAACCTACCCCAGTCAATGTGCCTAGGTCATTTCCACCACAGTGCACAATCATGAGGTCAGGGAGTTGGAGATGCAAACAGGTTTTAACCAAAGGGAGTAATTGGTGCCACTTTAATCCTCTCTGTCCAAACCATTTAATGTCCACATTTTGTAAACCTAGGTCTAAGTCAATACGTCTCTGTTCTGCATACCTCTTGCACCAGAAAACATAGCTATGTCCTACGATCCACACTAGCATTTTGAAGGTGTAGCTGGAAGATATGGATAGATGTCTGTAGCTCATGCAGTCCGTTCATAGAATAAGAGATATGTTTAAAGATGGGGAACTACTTTTTTTTCTCATACAAAACGATAACTGATTGGGAGATGAAAAACATTGTTTACTAAAAAGTAGGGTACATATTAGTTTGTCGAAAAGCATCTTTGTCATTGGTTAATAAAAAGCAGTTTCAACGTAGAGTTCATATGATAGGATAAAATTTGGTCAGTTCAACCACACCTGCTACTTGCATTTGGAAGGCACTGTTTGAACTTAAAAAAATGGTGAACTTTTAACCTGCACGTGCCCTTAAATGTTCGAGAAAATGTTGCAAAAAAATATCGTTAGGTTTGAAAAAATGATGAACTTTTAACCTGCACGTGTCGTAGAATGTTCTAGAAAGTTTGTTGATAGAATACGTTGAACTTCTCACCTGTATGTGTTCTTAAATTTTTTTTAAACTGTTTATATGTAAAGATCAAAAATAACCAATAGAGAGAAGTTTTGCAATTTGAAAAAAATCAAGGAACTATTCTGATTTGTTCTTTACATGCATTTATGTGTGGAGCAACAGGGAAATTGTGCCATTACTGGTTCCATTCTTGATGAGAGCGGTGCATTACATGTACTGTGTGACAAAGAAAGAATTGCATGCGTTTGTGACATTTGGAATCTGTATACCAACTACGAACGTAAGTTAAATTATGCTTAGTGTGGAAATAGTGAGGAAGGGGTAAGAGTAGAAAATTCATGTGTTATTAAATTAACAGAGATGGAACAAAAACCAGAAATGTTATGTGGACAATTTGTGGTCTAATTTTTTATACTGAGAGGTAGATTTCAATATCAATCAAGACTGGTGTGTTACTGGGAGGTTTTGTATTTTGGTGTTGTTATGAAATGTAAGTTGTTGGGGAGCGTTTCTTCAGAAGACATTTTTATAAAATATGTGAGAGATAAAAAAATAAATGAAAATGTTCTGTGTATATTTTCTGTACGATTTTGTTCACAGTGCTAAAGTAAATGTGATTATTAGTGAAGGTAATTGTCAGAGTGTGTTTTGTGTGCTGACTATACGCAGGCTTTTAAGTGGTCCGGGTTTTGTCGGTACTGAGCTCCGCCATCCGTTTAAGACAGTTGCAAAATTTTTCATTCCACTTAAAGCTGTTAATATATGTATAGTAAAGGAACGATACATAAAAAGTTTGGGAATTACACCTTTATTTACTCTGGGCAGCTCCCACCACCATTTTGTGCCCCCCAGCGGTACGGTTTATAAAAATAATCTAATACAGCTCTTTGTATTATAAAAATAGCACTTCTAAGTTTTTTGCCATATTGGTAGGGTTTGTACTATATAGAGAATGGTGCAATCAGTTTCATTGGTATAAAACTGCACTGTGTTATGTTGGAAATATTACATATGCATAGGTTGTGATGTTATATTTTATACTGTGAGGTACATTTGAATATAAGTGAAGACAGGTGTTATACTGCGAACCCGTTGAAAATGTGCACAGATACACGGAGAGTAAATGGACAAAGTAAACGTACATGTTGCTTTCTGTATGTATGCATGGTTAGAATCTTTTGATGATGCTTTAAGATATAATCTAAATAGTGTTTGTGGTTTACAATTGGGTATACTGCACCGTGTTAGTAGTTAGTGACTAGATGCTGGTAAAGGGATTATTTATTGCTCGTTCTTATGAAATAAAGGTGGAGAGCGGCGTTTCTTTACAAGAGATATTTCATAAATGTGTGAGAGATAAAAAAGAAATAAAAATGTTTTAGTAAATTTTCTGTATGATTTTTTCATACTAGTAAAGTAACTGTTATTATAAGTGATGAAAATTGTGTCTCTGTGCTGAATATACGCAGGCCTTTAAGTGGGCCGGATTTTACCGGTGCTGAACACTGCTACCGCTTTTGGACACCCGCCATTTTTTTTATCCCATTGAAAGCCCTGAATATACATATATTAAAGGAATAGTATAATTAAAGTTTAGGAATTACACCTCCGTTTACTCTCCTCATCTTATATTCTTTCTTTTGTGCACCCAACAGTAGTGTTTATAAAAATCAAGTAATAGAGCTTTATCTAGTATAAAAATAGCACTTATACTTTTATTGGCATGTTCGTGGGATCTGTAGTGTATAGAGAAGGTGGTTATCAGTTTCAATGGTACAAAATGGACGTGACATATGTTTGAAAGATTACATGGTTTTAGGAATAAGCTCTCGCTCTGCGAGTCCTCGGGCCCGCAGTTGTATCTCTGCAAGCCAACACTGGAAATATACCGCAGTTGTCCCTGTACGAGATACCCCCTTCATGCTCCCTCTCTTTACATCATTGTCCTGCACCTATGAGTTGCAAGCCGACGGCCCGCACCTTTCCCTATAGCAGTTGGCCCGCAGCTGTTCCTGCACGAGGCGGCCCGCAGCTCTTCCTCTTCGAGCCAGCTAGTTGGCTCGCAACTCTTCCTCTGCCCGCCGGCCCGCAGCTCTCCCTCTGCAAACCATTGTTTGGCTCGCAGCTCTTCCTCTGGGAGCCAAGCCGCAGTTGTACCTCTGCAAGTCAACACTGGAAATATACCGCAGCTCTCTCTCTGCGAGATACCCCTTCACGATCTGTTTCTCCACATCACCATCCCGCAGCAATCCCTTTGCAAGCTGATGGCCCGCACCTCTCCCTATACCAGTTCGCCCGCAGCTGTTCCTCTGCGAGCCGGCTCGCAGCTCTTCCTCTGTGAGCCGATGGGCCGCAGCTCTCCCTGTACGAGTCAGCCAGTCGGCTTGCAGCTCTTTCTCTATGAGCCAGCCCGCCGGCCCGCAGCTCTATTTCTGTGAATTATCGGTGGGCTCGTAACTTTTCCTCTACGAGCCAGCCCGCCGGCTCGCAACTCTCCCTCTGTGAACCACCAGTCGGCTCGTAGTTCTTCGTCTGTGAGCCGTCGAGCTCGCAGTTGTAGCTCTGCAAGCCAACACTGGAAATATACCGCAGGTCTCTCTCTACGAGATACCCCCTTCACGCTTCCTCTCCCCACATCACCGTCCCGCACCTATGATTTGCAAGCTGACGGCCCGCACCTTTCCCTATAGCAGTCGGCCCGCAGCTGTTCCTGTGCGAGCCGGCCCGCAGCTCTCCTTCTGTGAGCCCACGGGCTGCAGCTCTCCCTCTACAAGCCAGTCAGTCGGCTCGCAGGTCTTCCTCTACGAGCTAGTCCACCATCTCGCAGCTCTCCCTGTGCAAACCATCATTCGGCTCGCAGGTCTTCGTCTGCGAGCCAGTCGGGCCTGCAGTTGTCCCTATGCAAGCCAACACTGGAAATATACCGCAGTTCTCTCTGCGAGATATCCCCTTGATGCTCCCTCTTCCGACATTACCGGTCGTAGCTATCTTTTTGCAAGGCGACGGCCCGTACTTTTCACTATAGTATTTGACCCGCAGCTGTTCCTCTGCTAGCCGGCCCACAGCTCTCCCTCTGCGTGCCATGTAGTTTAGCAATCCTGCTGTCAGTGTCATGCACTTCTCCAATCATCCATCCAGCACTATCTACTTACCCTATCACTCTGCCAATACCTAAGTACTTATAAATTCATCATGCACTCTGTTTACAGCACTGTAATCATTCTAGTTAGTAGTTATGTACTTATGGAATGGCCTAGCCACTAAGACAAGTACAGCTATAATATTCTGTGCAGTATCTATGCACACCTCTAACCATGTACATACTATTGGCACACTCCTATAAATACCCAGTTAGTAGCCATGCAGTCTAGGAATCATGTTGTCAGTCCCATGCAGTTTTCTAATCACCCATCCAGCACTATCTACTTATCCTCTCAGTCCAGCAATACCTAAGCACTTATAAATTCACCATCCACTCTGTTTGCAGCACTGTAATTATTCTAGTTAGTAGTTATGTACTTTTGGAAGGGCCTAGCCACTAAGATAAGTACAGTTACAATATTCTGTGCACTATCTATGCACTCCTCTAACCAGCTACATACTATTGATACACTGCTATAGATACCCAGTTAATACCTATGCAGTCTAGGAATCCTGCTGTCAGTCCCATGCACTTTTCTAATCACCCATCCAGCATTATCTACTTATCCTATCACTCCACTAAAACCTAAGTACTTATAATTTCAACATACACTCAGTTTACAGCACTGTAATCATTCCAGTTAGTAGTCATGTAGTTATGGAATGGCCTAGCCACTAACACTACTAAAGATACAATATTATGTGCACTATGCATGCAGACCTCTAACCAGGTCATACTATTGATACAGTCTTCTAAATACCCAGTTAGTACCTATGCAGTGTAGGAATCCTCCTGTCAGTCCCATGCACTTCTCCAATCACCAATCTAGCACTATCTACTTATCCTATCACTCCGCCAATACCTAAGCACTTATAAATGCACTCAGGCACTCTCCTTGTAGTATTGTAATCTTTTAGTCACTACCCATGTATTCATGGAATGATACAGGTTGTAACCATGCAGTTCCACAATTAGATGTGTACTACTAATGCTGTGCTCTAGTATCTTTCACACTACTCATACACTACTACAATTATGCAGGTAGCACTGTTCTATTGCTGAAATCATTGATGTAGTTTTTTTGTATGTATTTTTATAGTTATACATGTGAATATTTATATATAATTATTTTAATTATATTAAATTGTTTTCAAAACTTTTCTTATTTTACAGATAGCTTGCATACTTATTAAGAAAAAGTTACAATGACAAGAAAAGAGCAAAGAAAAAGACAACAAAGAAAGGAGATTTATTTTTTAAAAAGGAAAAGAGGAATTAGATCAACTACAACATGGATCTTTAAAGAAAAAGTGTTCTGGTAAGAGAACTAAAGATTTTTTTAAAAACTTGTAAAAACAGTTTCCAATTTTAAAAATAAAGAACAGACAGATACAACAAGAACAGTGAAACAAAAGGAAAAGAAAAATGTACAAAAAAGTGGAAAATTGGATTATCGGAAAAGAATTATGTTGGAAGGAGGAAGAAACAATTTTCAGAAATTCGAAAAAGAATCTATAAAAAGTAGAGTACTCCAAAATTTACTAAAAAATGTAAAATATATAAAAGGAGATCAGCATTTTACAGACAAAAAAGGAGATTCTAAGTGTAATTGAAAAAGCCTTTGAATTGAAAAAGAAAATTGTTTATCTTAATTATAAAAAGATTGAAGACTTTAAATACAATTATGCAGCGTATGAAGGACAAATGTAAAAGAAAAGAATTGTAAATAGAACTAATTTTTGTAAAATATTTTCCGGGGAATGGAAGCATTACTTCTAGTACGGAACCTTTTTTAATGAAGAAAGTTATTTTCAAGAAAATAGATTACTGCATGCAGTTGCTACCTGTGGTCGTTGTTATGAAGTGAAAAATGGCTCTCCAATTGAAAAAGAAAAGATGGTCCCTAGAAATGTGGAAGAAGTAATAGCTGAGGAAGTTCAAGGGAGACGTACCCAGGCTCCAGTGTTAACATGAGATTGTAGTAGTATTTGTAGTATACATCAACAATCTATTGATATTTTATTAAATTTCTTAAGAGAATATGGAAGAAAAACTGTGAAACAGAAGATTAAGATATTACAAGGACTGGATCCTTGCAAAGTGAAAAAAATACAGGGTTGCAAGGTCATTCTCTGGCTTGTCTTTCTAGGAAAGTGTGTCAAAGTCGTTTTCATCATTTAAGAATGTTAGCAGTACATCATTCCGAAATGCGGAAGTTAGTTAGAAGATTATACTACGTGAAAAGTCCTGCATTATGTCTAAATGAAATTAATACAGCTCTTTTGCATGGTTCAGTGTTGGATGTAAAAAAATTGTGATGATATAGAGTTACGTTTCTTTGCTGGTCAAGAGGAGTGTAGAGAAACTGAGAGTTTGATAAGTGTAGGTGTTGAAGAAGAAATGGAAGATAGTACTGATGTGAAGTTTAAAAAAGAAATAAAGTTTAAAGTAGTTTCTGGTGAAAATCCAAACTATGTTTGTATTTGTTGTCGACGTACTCATTATAAAATTCAAACTAGGAATGTAGATGTGTTTTTAAAAAGTGAAAAGGAAAACAATGATAAATGGAAAGAATTTGCTGCTCATCTGTTTGTGGAAGGTCGTTTTGAGTTAGGTACTGTACAATGTATTTGTAAATATTGTTATAATAAATTAGAAGAAAACAAAATGCCAGCTAGAGCTGTCCATAATGACTTAGAATTAGTAGCTATACCTCCTGAACTTAAAAATTTAAATACATATGAGGCCATCCTTATACAATTTGTGCACCCTTTTCAGGCTATAATTCGTATGGAGCCTAAAACAGGTAAGCTGCCTCCAACAGATCTACAAAAGAGGTTTAAAAGGAAGAGTTGTGTATTTACCTTTAGATTTTAAGAAAAATTTTGAAACTGTTGGTGTAGAAAGAGAGGATACTGAACCTGTAGTCATTCTTGTTAATGGTGTACCCACAAAGAGTCGGAAAATATGGCAAGAGTTAGTAGATGTCACGAAAGTCCAAAAGGCTACATTATATCTGGTGCAAACCAATATTTACTATAAAAATGTAAATGTAGAGGAAGAAGAAATGAGTTTAGAAGATGAAAGACACATTTCAAGTGAACAAATAGAAAAAGTGGAGAATTCAAGAAAAGAAGAAATTTATGAACATTATACTATACACCCTCTACATTCAAAAGAACTGATAGGAGATACTATTGAATTGTTCCAGATGAAAAAGCAAAAGGAAGTCCCCTGAGTGTGTGGGAAAAAAGTTTGGAAGCTCGTTGTTTTCCACAGCTGTTCCCTACTGGAAAAGGTGGACGATATGATGAACGACCAGTTCAGGTTCCAGCTTCAGAATATCGTACTTTACGACTGTACTCAGAAGAACCAAGATTTCGTCAGTGTATTCCATATTTATTTCATCCTTTATTTGAGAGTGATCTGTCTGCACTTTCATATGCAGTCAACCATATATTGAAAACTGGAACACATCTTTCACATCTTTCTGCAAAGGAATTTATGGACAACGTTGAAAAAAGAGACGAACATTTAGAATCACAGTTAATTAATTTGATGGTATGTTAACGTGGCACTAATGAATATTGGTATCGACGTCATGGGGAATTAAAATGTATGTTAAGAAATTTCGGAACCCCTACATGGTTTGTTACACTTAGGGGCCGATTCCGATCTCGGCCGGTAGGGCTCCGAATCGGATTCGGCTTTACCGGATCCGATTCGGAGCCCTGTTTCCCGACCGAACCGTACGCGGGTCCGGCCGAGCGAGTACGATGCGAAATCTCTGACCGACTCGTCCGGGCGTCCCGACCGCTCCGACCGACTCGATCCCGGCTCGAACCGCTCCGACCGACTCGCTCGGACTCGACTCGCACCGCGCAATGGAGACGTTTCCCGGCCGGGTAAGTACGATGCGCGCTGCGAGCAGTCCGACCGAGCCGCGCACTCCGGCTCGTAAGAGCTGTCGGAGCCGTACTTTGGGGGTCCGTGTCGGACCCCCCTGTACGCGTAGCCGCGCGAGTCGCACACAGGGGGGACCCATGGGTCCCCCTACCTGTGCGTGTTCGGCGCGAATCGCTCCGCCGCGTACCCGCTGTAGGGGGCGCCCTTGTCCGCCTCGCACCCATTGAGTCAATGGGAGCCCGCGTACGCGTTGTACGACCGGCTCCCATTGACTTCAATGGGAGTCCGACCGACTCGAGTCCGATAACATACGGACGCATCGTACTCGTTCGGTCGGACTGCACGGGTCCGATTCGGTCGGAAATCTCTCCGGGTCCGGCTCGGTCGGAGAAATTTCCGGCCCGAATCGGAATCGACCCCTTAGTTGTGCTGAGTTCGCATGGGATGATTTACTGGATTTTCTACTAGAAGCAAATTCAAATATAGAAAATATTGAATTGAAGACACCTGGAGAACTGTGTTCCCTAGATCCTGTAAATGTCTGCAGATATTTTAATCATAGATTTGAAGCTATGATGTCTTTCATCTGTAATAAAAAAAATCCACCTATTGGCGAAGTTATTGATTTTTTGGGGAGAAAAGAATACCAGGCGAGAGGTGCTCCTCATATACATATGCTTTTATGGATCAAGGATGCACCCAAATTTGGAACTGATTTGGATGAGACTGTTTTATCTTTTATTGAAGAGTATGTTACGTGTGCGATTCCGAAAACAGGAGGAGAAAATATCTTAAGCCAGCAAGTTTTACGGTTTCAGAGTCATCGATGTGGAAAATATTGCCGACGGAAATATAAGTCAAAGGATAAGTTTTACACAAAATGTCAATTTGGCTTTCCACGTCCAGTAATTTCCAAAGGAAGAGTGAGCAGTTTTATGTCAGCAGTGAGGCATACTATCACTCAGAAATCACCCAAAAATACTTATAATATAAAAAGAACAGAAGAATCGAAGTACATTAATCATTACAATCCGGTGATTTTGAAGATGTGGAATGCAAATATGGACATACAATATGTTGCAGATAACTCAATTGCTGTTGCTCGCTATGTGACGTCATATATTACCAAGTCTGAGAAGACAGAATTGAAAGAAATGTGGGAGGAAATTTCACAGGAGAAGACACTTAGCAAAAAATTGTACAGCTTCAGCTTGAAGATGCTTTCACATCGAGAAATTGGATCCTACGAATGTTCGGATCGATTGACATCTGCAAGTTTATATTCAAAGTCAAGAGGAATCATCTGGGTAAGTCTAGGCCTTGCTACAGTACGAAATTGAGTTTTGAAATCTGTACAAGAAATTGAATCCTTGGCACTGAATGAACCAGAAAGTACAGATATTCTGAAAACAAATATGTTGGATACGTACTATCCAAATAGAAGTCCATACCTCGAAAACATATGTCTATATAAAATTCTGCAACATTATAGTTTTAAATTTTTGTTAACGGAAAATATAAATGAAGGAAAATATGCTGTAATTGGATCTGAAGGATGTTTGGTAAAGCCTGACAAAGGAAATTTGATTAATCACAGGAAATTAAGTTGTGATACTCCAGATAAAAGAGAGTTTTTCTATTTAGCTCTTCTGCAACTATTCAAACCTTGGCGGACTGAAATGGAATTACTTGGAGATTTTGACTGCCATGAAGATTCTTTCAATGCATGTAAAGATAGCATTAAATGTACAATTTTTCCAAATTATCTCCAAATGTTGAACGAAGAGATTAATCAAGAAAGAACTATTGCAGCTGAAATTGCTAGAGATAGTTCTCAAGATAGTCAGAGTTCTGCTCCACAAAGTCAAGATCCACTAGGAGAAGCCATACTTGAAAATGAAGCGGCAATAGCAATGAGTGAAGTGGAAACGGTGATGCAGCAAGCACAACAAGACAATATTGATTTGGAAAATTTGGAGGAACGTCTCAATACTGAACAGAAAGATATATATATCACCAAGTTACACAACAGATACAACATGGATTACTGCATGAAAAGAATGATTGCCAATGTACATCATTTAGACCTATTCTTATGTACATCAGTGGACAAGCTGGAATGGGGAAAAGTTTCTTGATTAAATGTTTGTCAAGTTATCTACAGAAAACAACGGATTCACATTTGTCTTGTGTTGTAACTGCTCCAACTGGGTTAGCAGCACACAACATTAAAGGGATTACATTACATCGTCTACTTATGTTACCAGTAGAACATCAAAATAAGTTGGAATACCACAAGCTATCTGGAGAAGCTTGTTTTGAAGTTTCAAGAGTACTGAAGAAAATGAAACTTCTAGTAATTGATGAAGTAAGCATGGTCTCAAACTTAATGCTTGCGTTTGTACATTTGAGGATGCAGCAGATTTTAAAAACAAATTACGATGTTTTATTTAGAGGAAAACATGTAATTGTATTGGGTGATCTACTACAACTCACACCTGTAAAAGGCCAACCAGTTTTTAAAACCCTTCTTCATGAAGACACTAAAAAATCTTTGGGAAGTATTGGAAATGTGAACATTTGGAGTTATTTTGAATATAAGGAACTTATCAAGAACATGCGACAAGCAAATGATGAAGATTATGGAAATATTCTTCAAAATATTAGAATTGGTGTCTTAAAAAGGATGGAAAAGATGCTTTAGAAAGTCGGCTACTAAGAAACTTGTTTCCAAAAGAAAATATTGCAGCTGAAACAATCTACCGAAGAATTGCAGAAAAGGAATCTATAATTTGCCTTATGCCAACACTGAAAGAATGCTCTACATTCAATGAAGAACTGTTGAAACTGGAGAATGAACCGATACTAAAAATGGTAGCTATTGATAAAATAGAACATGAAGGAGTAACTATTCTTTTGTCAGAGAAATTGCAGTTAAAATTAGACTCTTTGGAAAAATCAATATCTAAGACTGCTGGTTTGGAAAAGACCTTATATGTATCTGTAAACGGTCGGGTAATATTACGGCGTAATTTAAATGTTGAGAAAGGTTTAGTAAATGGAGCAATGGGGAAAGTTGTTGACTTTGTTAGCTATGCAAATAGAGATGGAATTGAATTTTTGAAGATTAAATTTGATCATATTGAGGAGGTGAAACAGATTGGACGCTGTTCTGTTCGTTTTTTGCTTGTAAAAGATTTGTATGTTCGTAGAAAACAGTTTCCGGTTTGCTTAGCATATGCAGTGACTATTCATAAATCTCAAGGTTTAAGTGTGGACAGTGCTTTGGTAAATATTGGAAGTTCTGTGTTTAAGGAGGGTATGGCATATGTTTCATTGTCTCAAGTAAGAACGTTATCCGGATTGTATTTGATTAATTTTGATGAAGAAAAGGTTAGTGCAGATATAAATTGTGTAAAAGAGTATAACAAGTTAAGAAGACTCTATGCTCATAGTTTAGGTGAATATCCTATTTATGAAAAACGTTTAATACGTCCAAAATGAAAATATAATAAAGATTTTACTGAGGTTGTAAAGAAAAAAGAATTGAAAAGAATGATGAGTCTGGAAAGAAAATAGAAGGGAACACAGTTGCTAATATTGTAGGATATCAGTTTGAAAATAGTTCAGGTATCAACTGCTATTCTAATGTAATCGTCAATGTTGTGTTTTTTTTAGAAAACCTACAGCATGCAATTATGGAAAAATCGAGAAAAAAGATTTTGTTCTTTTTTACATTATATTTTTGAGAAGTTGAAAACTGATAAAACGAAAATCCATACTGCTTCTGATGTGTGGAATCTTCTGGATATATGTTCTGGATCTTCACAATTTACACAGAATGTACAGCAAGATGCTCAGGAATTTCTTATGTTTATGCTTGCAGTATTAGAAGATGAAGGTATACAAATTGAAAATCTGTTTGGACTACGTTACAGATGGGTTCATACATGTGACAGCTGTTCATTTTCATCTGCCACTAAAATAGACACTGAACGATTCATATATTTGACAATGCCAGATTTGAAAACAGTGTCTTTCAACGATCTAGTAAAATCAGCTAATCAACATATGGAATGTACTCAGTGCAAATCGGAAATGTTGTCAACATTATTTATACAAAGATGTGGACAATATATTATTTTAATGCTGCAACATTGTAGAGCAGATGGAACAAAATTGGAAACCAAAATTAAAAATTTTGTGGCAGGTCAAGTTTCAATTTCAGGGAGAACTTTTAAAACAGTGGCTATTGTTTTCCACGATGGAACTACTTCAACATCTGGACACTATACTGTATATTTAAAATGCAATAAAGGATGGACACTATGGGGTCGATTCCGATTCGGGCCGGAAATCTCTCCGACCGAGCCGGACCCGGAGAGATTTCCGACCGACCGGACCCGTGCAGTCCGACCGAACGAGTACGATGCGTCCGTATGTTATCGGACACGAGTCGGTCGGACTCCCATAGAAGTCAATGGGAGCCGGTCGTACAACGCGTGACGCGGGCTCCCATTGCCTCAATGGGTGCGAGGCGGACAAGGGCGCCCTACAGCCAGTACGCCGCGGCGCGCCACCGGCGTGACACGCACAGGCAGGGGGACCCTTGGGTCCCCCTGTGTGCGCCTCGCACGGGTACGCAGTACAGGGGTCCGACACGGACCCCCAAAGTACGGCTCCGACAGCGAGTTCGAGTCGGACGGCGCGAGTCGGTCGGAGCGGTCGAGGTGCGCATCGTACTTACCCGGCCGGAAAACGTCTCCATTGCGCGGTGCGAACCGGGTCCGAGCGAGTCGGTCGGAGCGGTTCGAGTCCGAGCGAGTCGGTCGGAGTTGTCGGGACGCCCGGACGAGTCGGTCGGCGAACTCGCATCGTACTCGCCGGCCGGACTCGCGTACGGTTCGGTCGGGAAACAGGCTTTCGCATGGCTTTTTTCCCGACCGAATGGTATTGGGTCCGCCTCCGACCGAGATCGGAATCGGCCCCTGAGTAATGATGCACATTTAGAGTATAAATTTCGGTTGCCTAATGAATTACCAAATTCATATTTAATATTTTTGATGCCAAAATTCTGAGAAGATATCAACATGAATTACTGAGTATATTTTGGATATTTCCACTACAAATGATTTTAGATACATCATTCACCCTATTGGAAGCATGTGAATATGATTTTAGAAATCTATCTTGGATATCCTGATTGCAAATGTTTTCAGAAACATCATTCGGCCTATTGGGAAGATGTTGGTAATTACGGATTCAATTATTGATTCTGTTCCTTCATATTGCGTTTGTAAAATTGTGTTGGAAAGAAGGTGGTCATATATTTGATTTTTGTATTATATACTATGTTACTAAGGATGTTCATTTGTGAAAATGTAAATACCAAGTTGTGTTTGTTGGAGATATTTTGAAGAGAAATATGTTTTTTTTTTAACAATCTTATTGATTGTATTTTTTTTCCCGCTGTCATCTGATGATTAACATTGAAATCACTGTTTATGGTGAAATTCAATACAATCTGAACACAGCAAAAAAAGGCAAATTGAATATGTGATGTAATTGTACACTTATGTTGTGTTGCAAAAACTATAAAATTATATGTAATAATAGAATTTTTTTCTTCTCTTTTACAGACCTTACTACTAAAGTTTAAAATATTTTAAATTTGCATTAAAAAAATGAAGTGAATATGTATTACTATTAATTTGATATCTGCTTGAAAACAGGTAAGATTAATTCACCCAGGTACTACCCTTGCAGTCTATCAAAGACACTGTCACTCCCTATGCCCATCTCCAGTCACCCAGCGAGTACTATATACTAATGCAATCTGTCCACTAATACCCAAGCACTTATAAATACACTATGCACTCTCTTTACAGCACTATAATCATCCAGTTACTACTCACGTACTTATGGAATGGCCTAACTACTAATACAAGTACAGCTACAATATTCTGTACACTATCCATGCAGACCTCTAACGACCTATATTCTATTTATACACTCCTCTAAATACTCAGTTATTACCCATGCAGTCTAGGAATCCTCCTGTGAGTCCGCTGCACTTCTCCAATCACCCATCCAGCCAATATGTAAGCACTTATAAATTCACCATGCACTCTGTTTGCAGCACTGTAATTATTCCAGTTACTAGTCATGTAGTTATGGAATGCACTAGCTACTTACACAAGTATCCGCTATTATTATTAATAGTAGCTTTCAGGGAGGATACAGTTAGAAAGTAGCATTTAAAAACCTTTGAAATTCACTGAAAAACCATAGGTTTCAGGGACGTTATAGTTACAAATTAGCATTTAAAAAACCATAGAAATTCACTGAAAAAACATAGGTTTCAGGGACGTTATAGTTAGTTGGACATTTCACTCATACAAAACCATAGAAATTCCGCCGTTATAGTTAGTTGAGCTAACTATAACTCGCGCCCCCGCAATGCACTGCTGATGATGTCACATATTACATCATTCATGACATGGTCAGTGACTTCACAGATGACATCACTGATTACATCTCAAATGACATCACTGATGACATCATCCACGTGAAAAATCTGATGCACCTCCTCACACCCTAATATAACCTTTGATACACCCACTGTAAAATACAGACTACCATTTTAAAAACCATTGACACACCAATACCAGTTACTACGTGCGCACGCACGGATTCCTAGGTCTACACACACATCCACTCATTCACCCATACAACCATTCATACATGTAGTCACTGATCAATACAACACTATCATATGCACTCATACACCTATACAGACACTCACACACCACCACTCATCCTTGTCAGTCATGCACTCATCCTAGTCAGTCATGCAAAAAATCAATCACAGTACCATTTACTCACCTACACAGTTATACACACACCACCTCATTTATTCATACAGATACTAACGCATACTTACTCTCTTATATAATCACTAATACAAGTACACACTTATCCATACAGCCACTCTCACAATCACTCACTCTCACGTATAGTTATTTTTATATACCAACTCTCACATACACTGCCTTTAACTTTTGTACTTAGTTGGACATCTACCAGTAACACATCCATTCACTCACCAACACATGCATACACACACTCACTCACCCATACAACTGTTTACACATGCACTGTTAAACTCATACACCCAGTGAATCAACCACTCAAACATCTATGCACAGAGTCACACACCCCCCACCCAACCACACACACACTCAGTCTCCCATACAAATACTCAGGCAACTAATCAATAACCCATATAGACACTCATGTAGCTACTGACCAACCGATGCAGCAGGTTATACAACAACAAACAGACTCATGCAGACATTCACACAGTTTAGTCACTAAGCCATGTATTCAGTAAGAGACATTTAATCACTCACTTAAACAGTCAGTTACACACCTACTAAATCCTCCATCCAGACACTTATACAACCACTCATTCTTCAATACAGCTTGGTATATATATATAAAACATATTTAAACTTTACAGAAACACACAGTCACTAGATGATGTCATCAGTGATGTCATTTGAGATGTCATCAGTGATGTCACTGACCATGTCATGAATGATGTAATATGTGACGTCATCAGCAGTGCATTGCGGGGCGCGAGTTATAGTTAGCTCAACTAACTATAACGGCGGAATTTCTATGGTTTTGTATGAGTGAAATGTCCAACTAACTATAACGTCCCTGAAACCTATGGTTTTTTCAGTGAATATATATATATATATATATATATATATATATATATATATATATATATATGCACTCACACACATATATATGTAGGGATTTTACTTACCTTATATATACTTAACTTGTATTGTAAAGGCATGTGTGGTAAAGGTATATGATTGGAAAGCTTTGTGTGGTAAAGGCAATGCGTGGTAAAGGCTTAAGGCACTGCACTGTAATGGGTGCATGGTGAAGGGATGCACTGTAAATGCATCTGTGGTAATGTCGTACAAACATTTATCGGGGCCATGTTCAGATGCTCCTGTACCCTATGTTCTCAGTAAAGGGTGGGATAAAGAGCTTTGGGTCTCTTGCTGGGTGAGTTTTGGGATTATTATGCCTACATCTTTTCATTTTGCTTTTCCTGGTCTTCTCCTATTTGTTTTTATTTTTCCTTCACTCCGGTTCAGATTGAGCTGAGAATACGCGCTTACAAACAATTCTTGCTAGTGTTACAGGTTGATGCTTCCAGACATTGCCTTTTGCTGGTGCCATTTCGGGACACAAATGTTTAACTCAAACTTTACCCACACTCTGCCATTAGTAGAGACTTTGTGAAAATGTCCATAATAGCTACACCACTTTGTGCTCATGTGTACTAACAACACTCAGACACTAAAAGTACTTTCACTGAACACAAAGGGGCTAAATCATCCTGTGAAAAGGTAAAATAGCATATTACTGCCATAGGCTAAGGGAAGATATCATCCTACTCTAAGAGAGAAGCATAGGGTATAAGTATTCATGGATCAGTGACTGTTTCAGTTCTCCTCCACATCAAAAGAAAAATGAGGCCATTACATTAATCTCTAAAAATCCTATATCACTGCTACCCTGCACCAGCAGGATAAGTAAGGTAGATGGTTAATCATTTTGGCTAAAAAAGAAGAGACTGAATTGTATATCATTAATCTTTATGCACCAAACAATGAAGACCCTGATTTCTGGTCCTCCCTAAATAAAGATATCTTGAACCTTCTTGAACATATTTGTTGGAAATTGGGTTAACGGTTGGAGGGGTTGAAACCATCCCCAAACAACAACCACACACTCTGTCAAGGTGAAACACCATCAAACCCCAAATTAGCTTACACTTAATCCTCTGGTGGCTTGTCCCAAAGCAGTCAGACTTAACTTGGAGGCAATGTGTAAAAGTATTTCTGCAGCAGTTCAGATAGTAATAAAATGAAAACACAACACAAGAAAAATCCCACTCCAATTTAGAAAAATAAAGTAAAATTTAAAGATTTAAGTGAAAATAGCACCTAAAAGCACAAAGCACCAACTTTGGTTCAAAGTCACAAGTTCAGGCCAAGCGTGATGGAGCACGGGTAGGCTACAGGGACCCAATTAGGTCTGCTGAACAAAGTAGCTTAATTCCTGGTTGCAGAGCGATGTGAGGTCCCATGTTGAGGATATGTCACACAGCATGATGTTGCGAGGTCCTTGCATGGAGATGCATCACACAGCAGTGGTTCAGGAGAGCTGCGATGTTAGTAGCAGTAGCAGTGGAGCATCCACTCTGATAGAATATGCAATGCGTTTTGAACTTGTAGGTGAAAGATTGGGACCTCGTTCTATCTACTCTAACTATGCAGTTCATGAATCGTTGACTATGTTGACTGTGATATGTCTCACCTGCTTTTGTCATATGTTATATGTAAACAATAAAAAAAGGTCCTTGCATGGAGTTGCATCTCGCAGCAGCAGTTCAGATGACCTGCGATGTTCCGATGGGAAGTCCTGTGTCGGGGATGCATCGCACAGCAGTTCTGATGAGGAGTCTTAGGAGGCGATGCGTCATGCAGAATCGGCTCTGCTGGGACCACAGCTGGACTCGTAGGGCAAAGTTAGGCCCACTTCCAAGGGTCCAGTACTGGGGTGGCACCACTTAGGAGGGCAGGACTAACAGCTGACAAAGTCCAGATGCTGGGTTCAAGGATGCTGGAGCCTGTTCCGTCCTTGAGGCTCCGATCAGGAGGTTTGCCAACTAGCCCTTGGAGTCAATCTGCAGGTCCTGGGTTCAAGATGCAGGTCCAGTCCTTCTTATTCAGGCAAGAGAGAAGCAGGACAGCAGGACAGCAGGGCAGCATAGCACAGCAATAGACTAGCAGACCTTCTTGCAGCAAAGCAGCACAGGAGTCCTTCTGAGTCTTCCACAGGTCCAGAAGTGTACTGAAGAGTTGGATTTGAGGGTCCATTACTTATACCTGGTGCCCTCTTTAAATTAGAAGGTTCTGGAGGTTTCACCCCCCCGAGGTGTCAGGCATCCCTTTATTAGGCCTTGGTGGAGCTCGCAGAGTTCCACTCCACGGAATTCCGAGGAGTTGCCAAAAAACTCTGCCGAATACTGTAGAGTTCCATGTGTGGGCGGAGTATTGCTTGGCCACCCCTTGGCTGCTGAGGGTTATTGAGAGCCAAAAACCCCAATTGTTGCCATAAATTAGTTCCCCACAGCGATACTGCTGAATCATCATCGGAGGCCCCGCCCCCTTTCCCAACCACTCTGCAAAAGGGCCTCCGGGAGTATTACTGGTTGGGGAATGAATTCCCCTTGGCTGCTGAGGGTCGTTGGGGGCCAAGAACCCTATTGTTGCCACTAGTAAGTCCCCCACAGCAGCATTGCTGAGACATCGTTGGAGGCCCTGCTCCCTTTCTCAACCACTCTGCAAAGGGGCCTCCTGTCACACTACTTGTTGGGGGATGAAGTCCCCCTTGGCTGTTGAGGGTCTTTAGGGGCCAATCACCTTTATTGTTGTGACAAGTAAGTCCCGCACAGCGGCATTGCTGAGACATCGAGTCCCTGCCCCCTTTCTCAACCACTCTGCAAAGGGGCCTCCTGTAGCACTATTAGTTGGGGATGAAGTGTCCCCTTGGCTGCTGAGGGTCTGTTAGACTTGGCATCTTTTGGCGTGTTTCCCCTGTCTTTTTGCTTTTTGACCTCCCGGTTTTGACTCTGTTTTTGATGGTTTAGTGTCTCTGCAAACTTTCTCACTGCTGTTCAGTGTTAAAGTGCAAGTGCTCCTGTTGTGAATTGTTATTATGGATTGGTATTTCCATGATTGGCATATTTGATTTACTAGTCAGTCCCTAGTACCGTGCACTGTGTGTGCCCAGGGCTTGTAAATCAAAGGCTGCTAGTGGGCCTGCAGCACTGATTGTGCCACCCACATAAGCAGCCTGCAAATGTAACTCAGATCTGCCACTGCAGTATCTGTGTGCAGTGTAGTACTGCCATGTCAACTTGGCAAGTGCACCCACTTGTGAGGCCCTACCCTTCCCTTTTCTTACATGGTAGTCACCCCTAAGATAGGCCCAAGGTACCCCTGTGGGCAGGGTACAGTGTATGTGAAAGGTAGGACATGCCCTGGTGTGTGTGGCATGTCCGGATAGTGAAATACTGCCAATTTCGTTTTTCACTATTGCAGTAGGATAGAATGGGGAGTTTGCTTATAACATCTTATAAACATAACTACCCCTGGGAACAAGGTAGGGAAATAAAGTTTAGTATGCCTGAACTCAGAATGTTAAAATGCATCTTTTAGCGAGGGTGATTTTTACATTCTGGGTTTAAAAATACCACTTTTAGAAAGTAGGTATTTTCTTGCTTATCCATCCAGTGTGCCTCTGCTGGGATATGTATTGACTGTCTGGCTTTGGGGTGACAGGGGCTGGGGATGTGCAGTGGCTCCAGAGAGTCTGGATTAGTCAGGGCTGGGCTGAATAGAACTGGGCTGCATTTAGAGTCGGGGAAGGAGATTTCCTTTTACCTGAATGAGCCTGGTCTGCTTTCCACAATGCTGTCTCCACCTCCTGCCAGGAAGCTGGGCCAAAGAGGACAGAACTGGTTTGGACTAAGCACAGACACTCTCTGCCTGAGAGAACAAAGGAATTTTGAGTATAAATATTGGGGCCCAGACCCCACCACTTTAGAACTCTTTTGGACCAAGAAGACTGCCAAGAAGAAGAGCTGGAGAAGCTGTGAGGAGGAACTACTACTTTGCTGAGTGCTTTGCTGTGTTGGCCTGTAGTGGCTGCTTCTGTCTTGGGCAGTGAAAGGACTGGGCTGAACTTTCTGCAACTTCTTTATTGAGTTTCTACAAGGGCTTGAGGTAGAGCTGACCCCCTGTTCAAGAAGTCTCAGGAACAGCAAAGACTTCAAGGTCTTCTGTCATCAGCACTGGGGACTGTGCGTTTTGTGCTCCTACAGAAGAAAAAGCAACCTGACACTGTCTACTACGCAGCTGCCGACTCTGTGTCCTGAAGGCACTGCAAAGGGCACGGGTGCACGCCCCACCGCAGCCCTGGTCTCACCGACGAAGCCACTGATGCTGCCACCAAGCTGTTGCTTTCACCGTGACCTGTGGGCACTGCACTTTGCACCGCCTCGCTTCTATACGCCGCCTTGGTATCCCCGACGCCGCCGCTCCACGCCGACGTCGACGCTGCTGCTTGCACCGTGGTTCGAGGGCACCGCTCGTAAGTTACACGACACACCGTCCTCATCCTACACTGCAGCCTTGGCCTACCGACACCATCGACTCCAGTTCATCAGCTGGCAGCAGCGCTTCAGCAACGATGACTCCTCTGCTTGCACCGTGACCTGCCAGCACCGTGACGAGATTCGCTTCACTGCGCACCCGAGGGAACCACACGCCTCACCGCTGTACTTCACACCGCAGGCCCCCACACCTGCTGACGCCGGCGCTCCAGACTTCAACTGCGAGGAGTTCGATCTGCAACATGCGTGACTCCAAGGGCCCGACGACTCCTGCATCGACTTCCGCAACCAACGCCTGCCGACGCCAGCTCATCGGAGCTCAACGAGAAGTCACAGACGCCCTGCATTTCTAAAGGTACTGTTTTGCGGGTCCTCCCGACACCGTAGCTGGCCTGTGATGCCGCGGTCAGCCAGAACTGTTTGGTTTTGTTGTTCATGACACCGTGGTAGCCCCAGACGGAGCTACCGACTTCAAGGAACTGTGTTTTTCAAGTATTGTACTTGCAAAGTATACCTTTTTAAATACTGTAGTGTGGATTTTTATCGTTTTGATCTTGTTTTAAGTATGTAAAATATTGGATATTTTTCTAAAACTGGTGTGGTGACCTTTTGTACTGTTTTCACTATATTACTGTTGGTTATGTGTAAATGCTTTACACACTGCCTCTAAGATAAGCCTGACTGCTCGTGCCAAGCTACCAAGGGGGTGAGCAGGGGTTATTTTAGGAGTGTAACTCCCTTACCCTGACTAGGAAGAAGGTTCCCTATTTGGTACCTACCTCTGCCAACTAGAGACCCTCATTTATAACAGGGTCGTTAGGGATCAAGAACCCCTATTGTTGCCACAAGTAAGTCCCCCACAATAGGATTGCTGAGACATCATCGGAGGCCCTGCCGCCTTTCTGAACCACTCTGCAAAGAGGCCCCCTGGGGCACTACTGGTTGAAGGCTGAAGTCCCCTTGGCTGCTGAGGGTCATTGGTGGGGCAAGAACCCCTATTAGTGCCGCAAGTAAGTCCCCCACAGCTGGATTGGTGAGACTAGGGGTGAGTGCATCTGTAAACTCTGCTACGCTGGCGGGTTGGCGGATTTTTTGATGAACTCTGCGTTGCAAGCAGAGCACAAAGTGGCAAAATTCTGCAAACACCACTGGTGGAGCACAGTTTACCGCACACCACTACCTTTTACTCCCTGCCCCGGCCCCAGCTTGCCTGGGGAGACAAAAGACTAGTGACAAACCCTTTGTGAGTGTGCTCAGACATGGCCTTTTTGATGTGCAAGTATGGTAGGAGACTGCTCCTCCCCCTCGTTAAGTCAGAGTGACCCATCCTGCCAATACTTATCTTTTCTTTGTCTCACTGTCTGGGAGCAATCAAAAAAGACCAACTGCCAGCGACACCGACTCATGTGACCCAGAGATAGGCAAGATAGACAGCAGGCACCAAATGGCTAGGACAGGAAAGTGCCAAATTTCTGAAAGTACTAAATCATCAAACAAATGCCAATACTGATGTACATTCATCCAACCACTCACATACCGAGATCACACACCTTAATTGATATGATCACTTGAATTTATTCAAAACTCATTCTTTTAATAAAAAGTATTTCTGTTGAAATTTTTTTAAACTTATTTTTTGGAAGAAAAAAGGAATTATCAATTTTTCAAATTACATCAAATCCTAAACATAACAATACACAGGGACGTACCAACTACAAAATATACAACATTGATTATACAACATAGACAATTTTCACATCACATAGAATTTCGTTATACAGATAAATATTTCTTTGCTCAGGTTCTGTACAAATAAAGATACGGTAGTACAATAAGGCCCCTGATAACCACCTTTCAAAGGATGTTTAACTTGTTTGTTAACAAGGGCAATAGCCAAACAGTGACCCTACTGAGCTCATAAACAACCTTTAGAAAATTCAAACTTAATTACACATGAACAAAAGCGGTATTACATATTCAGAACACTTGTTTAGCTTAAAGAAAAACTGTTGACGCGTTTTGAACCCTGACAAGTTTCTTTTAGGGTTCTCCTCAGGACGCAGAACAAAAAAGAGCTGGAAATCAACAAAAACACACTCATGTTAGCAAGAGTGCTAATCCGGACATTTTCAACACACTAACATTCATCCCATTCTCACAGCACCCCAACATAGCTCTTTTTCTTATCCACAGCTAATGAATCCAATTATGGGTCTCCTCTAGTATGCCGCAATCTAGAGAAACAATATACAAAAGGACCCGGTGTTGATCTTTTTAACTAACCACAGTATTGATTTCGCAAAACAACAAGCACAGAACTTACTTCCAACCAGACCAGCTGAAAATAGATACAGGCCATTTTAATCCTCAGGGTTTGATTCTATCTGTGCGAATCTGTGAAGTTGAAAAAACAAATGTCAGTGTTTCACTGACAGCATAACATTCACTAAGACAATCTTTATCTATGAATCATGCAGAATTCATGTTCTGAAAAAGTTAGATTTAAAGTCCATATTCAAGCAATTAGAGTCTCATGAAAAGAGATTTTCATTATCATGGTGTAAATGTGAGTCTTTATCCGCAGTCATGGCAGGCTTTTACATCATAGTGACCCCGCGTTTATGTTGAACAAATGTCTGGTAGGATATGCCTTCTTCGGTTGGTTCGCTGACGATTTTCATATTTTGCCTCCCCATCTCTGTCTAAGGACATGAATTAGTGCCCGTACGTGTGCTGCACGCATTATGCCGTTAGTGATATTCCCGAACCACAGGGGTTTTGGATGTCAGTGTATGAAAAAAAACATTCAATAAATGCACCCAATTATGTCCAATCAGTCGGCTCCCATCGATATCTCCGTTTACATTTGTTGCACGCACTTGTTACTATGTGACTTCCTAATCATTCGGCTGTAGTGGCCCGTTTCGAGTCTGTTTTTAGTTGGTGCTAATAAAACATTGTTGCAAATCGCAAAAGCAGTGCGGGCTGTTACAAACATACCGTTTGATACTTTTTAGGTCTCGGCCTGCACCAGCGCTTGCGCTGGTCTTACCGAGAGTTTTAGTAAGCGGGTTTTGGAAGTGCAAACACTGGCTTTCGGCTGGCGACCAGCTTGAGTTCACGATGGCGTGCACGCGCAGCTGCCATCTGGGTTTCCTAGCTCTTCCTCATTTCCTCGTCATGGCTCATTAACTCTCTGGACTCTGATGTTTCAATCGCAGCAGCAGCTCACATTACCAACTGAGGGCCCTGGACTACAGTCACATGAAAAACAACAGCGATTAGCATTGAAATGCAAGTTTTTTTTTGTCTAGTTAGAAATATTGCTTCGGTGGGTTGATTTCACCTTATATCGCTATTTGTTTTATATTGGGAGTCACAGCCTAATTACCAGTATTTTTGTCTCTCACTGTTTTTTTTTAATATTTATTCGCGCAAAGCACAAAGCTATATTTAAGGTTACTTTTTCCGCGTCACTTCTTCACTCTATTTAAACTCCACACCCCCACTCTTATTGTCTCTCTCCTTCTCTCTCTCTCCCCTCTCTAATTCTCTCTCTATTTAATTAACTCTCCCTCTCTATCTTTTTAGCCTTTCATTCTCTCTCACCCCTTTATCTGTTTCTCTTTCAAACTCCTTCATTCACTCTCTCTCCCCTTCTTTCTCTCTCTCTATCCCGCTCCACTCTTTATTCTATGTACACCCTTTCTCTCTCTTTCTCTCTCACCACCCTCTCTAATTGGGCATTATATCTTCACTCTATCTCTCACTCGGCAACACCACAGCATCACTCAGCACAACCACAGCATCAATCAGAGCCAGCACAGCATCAATCAGAGCCAGCACAGCATCACTCAGCACCAACACAACATCTCTCAACGCCATCACAGCATCACTCAACGCCATCACAGCATCACTCAACGCAACCACAGCATCACTCAGTGCAACCACAGCATCACTCAGTGCAACCACAGCATCACTCAGCACAACCACAGCATCACTTAGCGCCACAACAGCATCACTCAGCGCCACCACAACATCACTCCGCGCCACCACAGCATCACTCAGCACCACCATAGCTTTACTCAGCGACACCACATCATCACTCAGGGCCAACACTGCATCACTCAGCACCACCACAGGATGACTCAGCACCACCACAGGATGACTCAGCACCATCACAGCATCGCTCAGCACCACCACAGCATCGCTCAGCACCACCACAGCATCGCTCAGCAACACCACAGCATCGCTCAGCGTCACCACAGCATCGCTCAGCGCCACCACAGCATCGCTCAGCGCCACCACAGCATCGCTCAGCGCTACCACAGCATCACTCAGCGCCACCACAGCATCACTCAGCGCCACCACAGCATCACACAGCATCACCACAGCATCACTCAGCGCCACAACAGCATCACTCAGCGCCACCACAGCATCACTCAGCGCCACCACTGCATCGCTCAGCACCACCACAGCATCGCTCAGCACCACCACAGCATCGCTCAGCACCGCCACTGCATCGCTCAGCACCGCCACTGCATCGCTCAGCACCGCCACAACAGCATCGCTCAGCACCGCCACCACAGCATCGCTCAGCACCGCCACCACAGCATCACTCAGGGCCACCACAGCATCACTCAGCACCGCCACAGCATCACTCAGCGCCGCCACAGCATCACTCAGCGCCAAGACAATATCACTCAGCACCACCACAGCATCACTCAGCGCCAAGACAATATCACTCAGCGCCGCCACAGCATCACTCAGCGCCGCCACAGCATCACTCAGCGCCAAGACAATATCACTCAGCACCACCACAGCATCACTCAGCACCACAGCAGTATCACTCAGCAACACCTGAGTATCATTCAGCATCACCTCAGCATCGTCTCGGCAACAGTCACCACCACCACTACCACCTCAGCATCACTCAGCACCACCTCAGCCTGCTCTCGGAATCTGGCATCTGTTGATTCTCCCCTAGCGTCTGGCCGCTGCTAGTGTTATAATACAGGTACTAGTTCCCAACCTTCACCCTCCGATTGTTTATGCCCCCTCAAAAAAAAAGCTTTAACAAACAACCATTGCAATAGGCAGAAACAAGTTGCCAGCATTGCAAGAACAAAAGAAAACTGAGGGAATTTTTTATTGTAAATACTTTTTTTAATATGGACGTTCAGTTTTACATAATGCCTTCTTGGTCATATATAAAGTAACAAAAATGCTTCTGACACTTTTTTATTATAACTTTTCAGCATGCTGCACAGCAGCCACACTTCTCTACAGCACAGCTTGAAGACATTGGCAAAGTCAATAGCTCTGGCTAAACACTTATAAGGCCCCAAAGGCGAGACCTATTGGCTATGCCAATGCTTGTTTTATTTGGCGGCGGCCGAGCTGCTGTCTTCAATCGCGGTCTCAAAGTCGAGTGAGTTGCTTCCAAAGCTTCCGGTTTAAAATAGTGCAAACTCTAACTAATTCCGGGTTGCGAATCCTGTGTAGTCTTTGCGCGATACCCACTTCTTTTTTTATGGTATCCTATTAAACAAAACAGGGGGAATAAAAAATACTTATATCCTGGTTTCTAACCAGCAAAATGTTTTGAACAAAAAACGCACAAAGCTAGAATGAGGGCTTCTGGAAATTGAAGTCCACAAAATGTAATTTTCTTATTTCTTTTATTTCTTTCGCATAAAAACCACGTATAAATCATGAAGAAGACGGCAGTATTCCTTTTGATCTAATAATCAAAAAGGGTTTGCATCAGATTTAGAAGAGACTGCTGGACATCACTCGAAAAAGGAGTATCACTTGAAAAAAGTGATACTCTTTTTAAAAGATCCCCAAAGGGATAGTTTATACATAAAATGAGTATGGTCCAGTAGTACAAATATGTATGCAGCTACTAACGCGTAGACAAGCTAGTAGACAAGTAGCCAGTAGAGAAGTGTTCAAACTCAACGACACTAAAGGCTCATCTGCCCTCTCTGAACTGAAATATCCTAAATATGATAACAACAAAATTTAAAGTGATAGAGCATATAAGTGAGTCTCTTCGAAAAAATCAGAAAACATGGTTGAGAAAATTAAGGCAGTTCCTTACCTTGCCAACTACTTGAAATTTGGGAGATATAAGCTAACAATATCCTCCATAAAGAATACATTTGTCACATCTTCAACTGACATCTCAGATACCTTCCAGGACTTCCATGAAAACCTGTATAGAACTGACAGAATCATTTATACTAAAAAAAACTGAGTAGTTCCTTCACAAACTCTCTCTGCCCACCTTAGATGAGGATCCATAAAATTGTCTTATTATCCCCATATTACAAGAAGAAATACTTACAGCCACTCATGGGTTGAAATTAGGGAAAGCTCTTGGTCCAGATAGGTTAACCAGCAAAATCTATAAAACATATGCACTAACCCTTTTAACAACTTTGAATAATTTATTTACATGCTTTGTGATAACAGGAACGATGCAAGAATTGGCATCTAATGTGACAATTGTGGTAATTCCAAAAGAAGGCAAAGACTCATTGACTTTAAAAAACTATCATCCTATATCACTCCAAAATATTGACTTTAAATTATATTCCAAAGTGCTTGCATCCAGATTGGGAAAGATCCTCAATTTAAGGATACATCCAACATAGGTTGGTTTCCTTAAGGCCAGATTGGCCTGTGAAAATGTAAGAACATTATGTCATGCAATAGAGAAGTCCAAATTACTTAACTCTCACACTGCTGCTATAGCTTTAGATGCAGAAAAGGCCTTTGACAAAGTCTCTTGTACTTTCTTAAGGGCCACTCAACATAAATTCGGTCTGGGAGAGGCCCTTGTCAGGATAAAGTTTGCTCTTTGCTCCAAACCACTAGCAGCGTTAAGAGTAAACGGTTGTCTCTCATATACTTTTGCACTGAAGCAGGGCACAAAACAGGGCTGGCCTCCTTCACCACCCTTATTTGTATTAGCCATCGAACCCCTCCTCAAATCGAAATGCAACAACGATATTAAAGAAATTTCTGTTTCTTCTGGGGTCCAAAAGGTGGTTGCTTACACCAACCATGTACTGATTTTCGCAGAAAGGTGAAAGTACTATCACATACATCCAAAAAGCAATTACGGATTATGCAGATGTGTCAGGTTATTCGCTCAATAAATTAAAAACTGAGGTTTTTCCTTTAAATGTTCACTATTTGCCCACTTCGCTCCACGGTACAGGCCTCAAATGGCAAAGAAAAGCACTGACATATCTAGGCATTTGGTTTAGTAGGGACCTTAAAGAAACTTTAACACTGAATGAAAATAAATCACTCTCCAAAATCAAGTCACTACTCACGCATTGGTCTCTAAAATGTTTAACATAGTGGGGTAGATTGGAAACAGTCAAGGTTATATTAACACCAGTAATCAATTTTGCAATTAGCATGCTCCCCTTTAAAGTCTCACATAGCTTCTTCAAAGCCATAGCCAAATTATTATTGGCATTTCTATAAAAATAAGAAATCTAGAATCTCACCTAATAATATGAGAGTGGAGAAAGTAGAATAGAATGTCGAGCTTCGGGACTGCCAAAGATACCAATTGGCTTTCTAGGCCAGACAAAGCACCTGGTGGCTTTCCTGGATTAACCACAATATACCTCTCTCACTTCCTATTGAGAGAGCCCTATTAATGTACCTCCCCTTATGCACATTGCTCACAGTACAGACTATTAGATGTCTCAGTTTGGAACACGTTTGCACTACTGTTAGGGATACAGTAGATAATCTGCGCACCACAGACAAAAACTTCTGAAGAATCTGAAGAAATCAGATCTTGCTTCGCTATGCTTCAATAAGCATGTCAGAATAGATGACCACGCTACTCTGCGGCACTACTGGGCTACCAAGGGGATTACTCTAATTAAAGATTTCGGTAACAAAAACAATCCCCTCTCATTCAATGACCTGCAAGTTAAACATAAACTTTCTAATAAAGATTTCTACACTTTTCTGAAACTAAAAGTTGTGATAAGTAAATTGGGCACCCTACTCTCCCCCAATATCCCACTCCTTTTAGGCAACTTCAATAAATTAGGCCATGCTGCATTAAAGATATATAATTTCCTCTCGAAACCCTGCCCTTGATTGACAAGGGAAAATATTAACACATGGAACATGGTCAATAGAACACATTTTGGGAATGATATCCCCTTAGCTGCATGGCCAGACATCCGGAACTGTCCTTTTAAAGGGAAACTTACACCTGCCTCTTCACAAATGAGACTTTGGATTACACACAATGGGGCATATTCACAAGGAGTTATCGCCGCATTAGCGGCACCTTTCTGCCGCTAATGGGCCTATCGCTAGGTATTGCCTGCTAACGCAGGATTTCCTATCGCCATCGTGCTGATGTTAGCCGCAGTTTTCACCGCCGCTCCCTGATACTATCGCCATGTAGCGACGGCTTGTTAATACGCCGCTAACATGGCGATAGTTTTCATGGTTAGGCGGCGATTAAAAAACTGCCGCTAACTGGCATTTGCAATAGGTATCGCCGGTCCTTGTGAATATGCCCCAATGTGTTCTGGGCTTCCACGAAACTGTGTAAACTGGGGCTGTCTGAATCAAGTCTTTGTTGGAATTGTAAGCTCAGAACGGGAGATATTGTACACATGCTATTTGGTTGCAAACACATTCGCCCTTTATGGCACCAGATCCAGAATACATTACAAAAGATCTTTGGATCTCACATCACCATTGATGCTACCTTAGCTCTGTTATGTATTTATGCATCTCCGCTTATAGATGAATTTTCTCCTGCAGACCACCACCTGATTGACCTGATGCTGGCCACAGGCATCATCAAATTGATTCTTTCAGAATGGAAAAGCTCTTCAAATGTATCCTTGCAGACTTGGTGGGCATGGTTATATTTAGAAGAGCTGACAACACGTTTTCAGAAATGACACTCTCCTTCTTCATCTAGAAAACTGTGGGAGGCTCTTGACACCCACCTTCAGAAAAATTAAGCACTGTAGAGTTCCCATCCTCACTTTCTTCCGCTTTACCTGTCTGACATGTGCATTTAACCACCTGTGTCCACGGGCGTATGCCAACTAAACAAATATACATTTGTAAAATGTGGGTGCACCGGAGATCTTCCTCTGCTCTCTGCTCGCTTTCCATATTCACCCTCTTTCTCCCATTTCTTTTGTTTTGACATGAACATTTCCTTTTCCAATTTAATAGAGCTGCATTACGAAGTATCTTTCTGATAATTATGCTATTTTGTCTATATATGTAATTGTCACTTTCACAATAATACCACTGCTACAGATCTCAGTTTAATTTCACAGGTTTCAATCTGATTCTACAATTATTCCTTTCAAGAGCTACTCGGCATATATGTTGTTTACTGACTGTTTTTTTGGCCTATATTCAAATATATTTTTAATATTTTTGACAATCTGTTCCGTGATATCGTCCTCATGTATTACATTTTAATTAAATATATTTAAACAAAAAAACAAGATAGGTAAGTAATTTGATACACTCCAGATATGATCAAGACGTTTCAATTGTGTGTTTTTTTCACGTGCCTCCGATATGATGTTGGGAATGCGAGGTTAGGAGATATATTACCAACAACCACTGAGATCCCGTTGGAAGGTAAAGAAAACAAGGAGAAAGCATAGGTGCCAACCAGACTGTCTCCCTTCATATTTGTTGTTGTTGTTTATTGTTAACAATTCAGATAGTGATGGAGCCTATAACGCTTATTAATCAAATGAACAGTTGGTTTCCTAATGTTATTATTATTTTTAATGTGTTATTATTATTATTTATATTATTATTATAGTTATTATTATTACTAGTAGTAGTAGTGATAGTAATAGTATTAATAATGGCAGTGTCAATATCGTTTTATATTATTTTTCCAATATGTGTAGGTTAGATAAAAACAAATCCAAATAGTGGAAACTCGGTGTGTGTTCAAGGTATAATAGAGCCCCTAAATCCAAATTAGTAGTATGTGATCCTACTTAACACAATAATACATTAAATCGAGTATCTTGCAAAGCCCTCATTCTCAAGTTAACATAGATAAATGTACCTTATTGTGATTCCATTATTCTTACTCAATAGGATGTTTCCATTATCAACCTGCAGGTGTCCTCAGCAAAGATGGCATGCCCCTACCCCTTCCTGTCTGCAAACCAGCACCAACTGCATTCATCAAAGAAACAAATCCTGATGTGTTTTTTGGCTGATGGGACAGCAGTCAGCAGGAGGGTGCAGCTAATGCGAAAGGCCTTTAAATTGAGGAGGGACCTACCAGCCCGCTAGTCCAGTGGAGGCACTTCCTTGCCTCCACTCCAGAGGAGGTTAGCTTCTGAAATACAAAAAAAATAACTGCCCTGGTGCACAGTGTGCTTTCTTCTGGCGCACTGGGGCCATGGAACCATTTTCCTGCCCTGCATCACACAACTTGCATGCCAGTCCTGGACAGGAAAAGAATGTACTGAAATGTCTGCCCCAGATAGGGCTGACTTGGGCCTCCAGGCCTTGGCTTTCTGATGAAAGGGACAGATGACAGGGACAGCTGAGCCTCTGCTGCTGAAAACCTAGCTGTTCCCTCCTGCCCATTAATGAAGTTTCTTTTAGATATGAAACCCAGTGAAGCATCACACCAGTTGAATAGCAGAAAGGAGATAGGAAAGATGCAACTTTTGGCAGCTTAGCACTAGGCAAAGACATTGCAACCATCTTGCAGGCCAAACCTCATATCACTTTACGAGGAAACTTTAAGAGTGGCAATGGCAAAATGCATACATCTCATACAGAGAAATCTCGAAAAGAGAATGACACTGACACCACCTTAGTCCTGGTGGAGTGCACCCTAATGTCGGGAAGATGTAGGACTCAGTGACAGAGTAGCAAAGAGTGGTGCATGTTACCCATCTGCCAATGGTTGTCTAAGCAGCCGTTTAGCAGACATCACTGCCAATGCAGGGAGGAAAATCAAGAGCCACCCGCCCAGTTTTGTCATCCCAGGCATTTCACATTTGTCACAAATGTTCCACATTGGACAAAGATACTAATGCCCCTTATTCCTAGTCATCCCTCAAACTGTAGATCTGGTGCTGCAAAAAGTTCAGCCTTGCCTGTCTGCCAAAAATAATATATTCCATGAGCGAAATCTTGTTTTGCACGAGGCCAATAGTGCAAAATGTTTGTGCATCAGCTTCACAGGTCTATGCTCAAGCTCAAAGAGGTACATTTATCAACACTATGTACCAGTACAAAATCACCAAAAGTGACGAAAACGTAGGCAAAGTGTTGGTTTGTTATTTACTTTCCTGTGCAAAACCTTTTTCGCGCTGGTACATTTCTTAAAATTAACAGAAAGTAGCACTTTGTGTTACTTTCCATTACTTTACCTCAAGGGGGTATTTCATGCGTGTTACATGGGCATTACCATGCTACCACCCTCAGTGTTTGACTCAAAGCTCTATCTGCTAACTGTTATAGACAGGCCTTTGACCCCAAAAAAAACACCTCCTCGATAGTAGGCATTAACTTGGAAGAATGTTTTTATTTCTACAAACTTTACATGTGTGCTGCACTGAACAGCACAGCAGATGTACAGTCTAACAGGCAGCCAGCACAGAGGAAGAGAGCAGCAACATCATACATAAATAGATATTTTGCATTCCTGCACTCTCCTCCTAGCGCAATACAGAACAACTTTGGTTTCTGCATTGCATTGCTCTAGATTTGAGTAAATACAAACATAAAGCATCACTCTGGTTTACGGAATCCCTAAAATCCAATAAACTAGCTAGCAGGAAAGCCGAACGCAACTGGAGAACATCTAAGAGCGCGGAGGATAGACAGGCTTATAAACGTATTCACAAACACTACCTAGAAAATATGAAATTAGCCCAAAAAAATTACATTATCAATAGAATCGACAAGGCTGCTAACTCACATAAGGAACTTTACAAAATTCTAAAAGAATTCACTAATCCTTTGTCATGCCAATCTGACAGCCCATCCACACAAGACTGGGTAGACACATTATCTACCTTTTTTGAGGAAAAGGTCAATAGTATCCATAACACCCTCCTTAATCAGAACGTTGAATAGCAATATCCTAAGTCGGATGACACCCTGACACCACCCACACCACTATTAAAAGAGTTTGCCGAACTCACTGAAGAAGAAGTTAACACTACACTTCTCAAAATTAAATCTGGTTCTCCAGTCGACCCTGTCTTGCCCCACTTCATGACAAAGCTGGCTCCAGTGCTTCTGAAAAGTCTCACTGACATTTTTAATATGTCCTTAACTCAAGCAACGGATTATTAAATGGAAACAAGCAAGAGTCAAGCCTATTCTTAAAAAAACCTCAGCTGATCCCAAAGAGCCCAGCAACTATTGGCCCATTTCCTTACTCCCCTATTTTGGAAAGGTACTTGACTCGCTTGTCAACAAACAGCTAACAACGTATCTGGAAAACCACAAGCTGTTGGACCCTTCTCAGCCAGGCTTTAGGGCTGGTTACAGCACCGAAACTTCTCTGGTTGAGGTAGTCGACAATATAAGACTCGCCCAGGACACTGGACAATCGGCCATACTTGTCCTGTTAGACTTGTCGGCCGCCTTCGATACCATCTCCCACAGTATACTAGAACAACGACTGTGGGAGATGGGTATCAGAGGAACAGCTCTAAGCTGGCTCAGAAGCTATTTAAAAGATCGAACTACCATAGTGCAACTGGGCACTCTTGCTTCTTGTAGCCGGATGGTAGACAAGGGAGTACCTCAGGGATCTATACTCAGTCCCATGCTTTTTAATCTGTATGTGGCACCCCTGTCCAAGCTGATTAGATCATATGGGTTTGACGTATTATCTTACGCTGATGACACCCAGCTACTAATCACCCTCGGTCCTAACCCAACTGACACCAGAATCAGATTAAAAAACTGTATGATTCATATCAATCTCTGGATGCAAGCTAACTATCTGCAGCTCAATGCCAATAAGACCGAGATCATCTTATTTGGCAAGGCTCATGAACACTGGTCCAACGACTGGTGGCCCCTTAGTCTTGGCCCTTGTCCCTCTCCTAAACCCACGGTACGTAATCTTGGAGTAAAAATTGATGATAAACTATCCATGAAAGACCAGGTAAACCAAATAGTGAGCACCTGTTATGGCCTAATGAGGAGCCTACGTAAAATCTTTCGATGGATCCCTTTAGAGTCAAAAAAACCACTTGTCCAAGGTTTGATCATCAATCGTCTTGACTATGGAAACACTTTGTTAGCTTCAATTAACGAAGAGCTGGTCAACAGGCTCCAGGTTTTACAGAATACAGCTGCCAGGCTAGTACTAAACCTTCCTCCTCGGTCCTCGTCAGCCCTCAGTTTGAAAACCCTTCACTGGCTCCCTATAAGGAAGCGGATCCGCTTTAAGATCAGCTGTCTGGTACACAAGACCCGAATGGACCAAGCTATCTGGCCAAAAAACTAAACTGGTACCTCACTCAGAGAAACATTAGGTCTGGAACTAAACATCTTCTCACCCCGCTCAGGGTGCGGACCGCCAAGTATGGTGGCCGCTCATTTTCCCATCTAGCCCCCCGCCGGTGGAACGAACTCCCACTGCAGCTTCGCACTATTTCGGATCATAAACAGTTCCGTAAGAAGCTTAAAACCTGGCTGTTCTGACCCCTTATCTTTTCCCCCCATTTTCAGCTGTTCTGACCGCTCACTTTTTCCCCGCTATCAGCTGTTTTATTTTTTGTATTCACCAGCTATCTCTGCAGCGCCCTGAGACCCTTCTGGGTGACATGTGCGCTTAATAAAACTCTATGACTATGACTATGACTAAATAACACCAAAAATATAGGGCATGATTCGCAAAGGTAAACTTAGACATTTGGTCTAAACTTAGACCAAACGTCTAAGTTTACGACTTTGGGAATTCACAAAAGGCAACTCGAGTACTATCTTTATATCCTCACTTGGGGTGGAGATTCGCCCCGAGTGAGGACATAAAGATAGTGGGCCTGATTTACAAAGGTAAACTTAGACGTTTGGTCTAAACTTTGACCAAATGTCTAAGTTTACGACTTTGGGAATTCACAAAGGGCATTTATGAATGCTATCTTTATGTCCGCACTCGGGGCAGAGATACTCCCCGAGTGCGGACATAAGGATAGTAGTCATAAATGCCCTTTGTGAATTCCCAAAGTCATAAACGTAGGCGTTTGGTCTAAGTTTAGACCAAACATCTACTTTTACCTTTGCAAATAGGGCCAAAGTTGGGCTCTTTAAAGGAGAAAATAAGTGCTGAACATTTGTCAGATGCTGCTTTACCACTGCGTTTGGCAAAGATAAAGACCTTCGGAACTGTTCAAGTAGCTCTACCGTCTGCAAGATTTATCTTGCAAGTTTCCACCCACATACATTACTTAGGGGCTGATTACGAGTGCGGTGGTCTTCTGACTGCCACACTCGCCGTGGCGCAGCAGTGGCGGTCCACTGTCTGCCGGATTACGACTTTCAAAGTTTCACTTTTGGTGGACCGCTGCCTGCTCCAGGGAACCACTGTTCCCTGGCAGTGGCGCGGCGGAGGCCCAATATAACATGCTGAGCAGGACTGGCTCAGTCCCATTGAGCATATTACAAGTTCCCCCACCACCAACCATTTCATGGCGGGCTCCCTGCCATGAAAAGGCTGACGAGGGAGGAACAAAGGGTACCCTAGAGAGCCCCTATGCCCCCCGCCATGGAGATGCATTCAGGAGGGCACAACATGTGTCCCCTTGCCTGCTATCACCCCCAGTTTCAGCACGGCATGGACTTCACTGTCCATTTTTGCAGTTCCCATTGCAGTGCTTGTTTTTCTGGCTCCGCCATGGGAACAGCAAAAAGACTTTAAACTTGCACAAGAAAAACTCTTAATCAGGCGGGTGGTCTTTGCATGCCTTTGGCGCAGCCGCACTGGCGGAGAGCCAGCGCAACTGTGCCAAAGTCGTAATCAGCCCCTCAGTCATTAGTTGTGTACAAGACATGACTTTTTTGCCAGCTCCCAGTGACCAACACTCAGCCATTGCTGTTATTCTACTTCTAAAAGAGGATGACCCAGCATCTCAGGTAACACAAGTACTCTAGGGGGAGGGAAGATTTGGGCAGATATGCTTCTCGGAAACCATTCAAGTTAAGAGATGGCATAGCAGGACATGGACTTGAGATCATTCCCTTGAGAGAGGTAAATGTGGGTCCTTTTCAGCATTCGGAGTAGATCTGAGTATCAGAAATTACAAGGCCAGGCTACTGCCACTAAAATGGTCAAGCCTCCAGGGCCTTCACTGGTCATCTGAATGCTCCACAGGATCATACAAGTTGAGGGGATGGGTACAAAAGCAAATCCATCCAGTCATAAACATCGAGCAATCCCCTAGGTGTCCTAGCACCTTTCCCATAAAAAAGTAAACAGACCATACTTGCTTTTCAATGTTATGCAAACTTGTCTATGGGTGGATAGCTCCAGTCCTCACAAATGGACTCAAGGACTTACTATGTCACTCCTGCATTTGGCAAGCACAGAGATGCTCAGCCAGGATTTCTGTAATGAGGGAGTCTAGTAGGAACATTCCTTGTTGAAAAATGCCCTACCCTAAAGCCACTGTCAACAATGAGGATTGAATGTTCCATTCTTCTTGCTTCCTAGTGTACAAGAGGGTTTTGATGTTGTCTTCTTGGGCCATCACTATCCTGGATCTCAGCTCTGGTAGGAAGGGATTTACAGTCAAGATGAAATCTCCAGCTTTATCACGTGATGTGTCAAGATATATCTGATGTTTCCCAAAATGATCTTATGGAAAGTTCCCTGCAATGTGATCCTCACCCATTATCTGAACTACTGCTGTAGACTTCATTTATCAGATGGAAAGGGAGAGCAGGCCTGACAACAAGAGGTTGGACATGTTTGACCTTTACAAGGTCAAGATTGGATGGAACAGAATGAGTTTCAAGTGGTTGTCCAGCAACTGGACACAGTGTATCAAAACATGTTTCTGAGGGTGTGTGTTAAGTTATGTTATGTTAGCTCCATGTGCACAGTGTAGAACTGCCAGTAGTGTAGACTTGTGGCATTCTGACTCTTCACATCAAGTATGGGTGAACTGGTATATATGGTTGCAGTAGGACCTAAATGGGAAGAGTCAGGTGAGAGGCCTTATGCATGGTCTGGTCATGGTCATTGGACACTGTTGGTAAGCCGCTTTATGTCTACGGCTTATGTGATACGCATGATAGATTGCACTTTATGCAGCTTTATTATACCAAAAATCCTCGCAAATTCACCTGAAAGATGTATTACTTTCTTTTCCTTACTGTGCTTCACTAGTTTCCTGGTTGAGAGGTGCTTTCTTGGGTGTTGAAATGTAACTCACGGGACTGAAAATTTGAAGAGGCAAGTTTAACACCCTTCCAGAAAGCTAGGTGTTTTTCAATTTACTTACTTAGCTAGGGAGAGAGTTCCACAACTTGCTAGCTCGGACTGAGTAAGAGTGGCCTCCAAGTTAAATTTTGCTGAAACATGGCACTATGTGTTGGAGGAACGTGCTATATAAGACTCTTCATCTGGGTAATGAGTCTTGAATTTTTGTTGTAGGGACGATGGTCCTATTCCAAACATTGCTAGGTACATAATGCACAATGCTTTGATAGCGGTCTGATGAGACACGGAAAGATCACAAAGATCACAAAGGCTGGGGTGAAGTAGTCTTATGATTTAAATTGTAGAAGTAGACATGATGCAGAGTTTTCTACCCACTGTAATTTATTTAGTAAGATTTCTAGGCTCCTATGCCTTTTCTATAGTCTAGGCAAGAGAGAACACTCTATGGCTGCAACTTGACCTCTGTGGGGAAAGCCTAGATAAGGGAAAATCCAACTTAAGAATCAAAGCATATACGCTTAGGATTTCACTATAGTACCTTTTGGTTTCCAAAGTAAGTGCCACATTTAAGATGATTCCCTTGGTTTTGTTAAGTTTCTTTGTAGGAGTGATTCTTCCAGGGCTGCAGGCCAGATTGCGATCTCTATTGTAGATGGCCAGTTTTCAAATTGGATGATTTGGAGTTTTATCTGACTTCAACTTAAGGGGGTTAGTGGTCATCCAGTCTTTCACATTGACCATACACAGGGCTAGTCTTGAATTTGTGGATTACATGTATGGCATCGGTATACTTGAAGCAAAACAGACCAAAAGATCTGATCTTGAGTTGGTTGATCTCTGGAAGAGGCCATTATTCAAGTGTTAAGAGTTTGAAATCGAATTGGGATAAGGATACAATGTGGTTCTAGTAAGGATAAGAAGGAGACCCAATCTAAGGGTTTCCCATGGCTGCCTACAATCTACAGTCCGGTCAGTATAGTTGGGGGCCCATTTGCATCAGTTGCTGTTCTTAGTTTTCCCACCAAAGAAACTAAGACACAGCTGTCCCTCTAAAAAGACAAAAAACTCTGAATGCATATGAAATTGTGTTGTGAGTTTTTAGTGCATGCAGAGCTTTGCATTGGGTACCCCAAAGCAGGGCGTCTGAATTCTTAGGATCCTATGGGACACCAGGCAGTCATGGTCTTGTTAGTCATCCTGTAAATCACTGCCTGAGAGATTTGTGCTACCATTTCAGGATGTGGGAATGCTTTTGCCATTCTGCAGTCCCAAATCACCCATATGCACTGAATGTTTTTGGATGGAGTTTAGGCCAGTTGACCAAAGAGTACACAATAAAAATCTTAACTTGTATTAAATACTGACATCATGAAGTAAAATCCAACCATAAAGTCAAATTTCGGCACAAATTCACTTAATTTTATTATTTAGCCAATTTTCTGTGGAAAGATGTATATGTTTACTCCATGTGTACATAAAAATGCCTGTCATTACACTCCTCATCAACATGTGTTTCGAGTGAAAGCATGTTCTTCTTCAGTAGATAACAGGAGCATGTAAGAGTTCCCATAATCCTCTGAAACATGACTCCCATGCTCACTGTCTCAGATAACTCCAAGTGGCACAAGTATCCCTCTCAAAATTCAAACCAGAGGAGGTGAGGTTGGGGTTATATAACCTAATACTAGGGGTGCATAGAACTCGCAGAGTTTTAATCTGCGGAATTCCGCTGAGTTACCTAAAAACTCCCAAGATTCAGAGGAGTTCCACGAGAGGGGGAATTCCAGTCTGTCGCACCGTTAGCGCTGATTTTTAGAGCAGGGAGCTTGTCCAGAGCTGCAAAATCAGCTTGAACTGAACCACGCGGCATGCCAGAGGGCACTGCTTCTTTTGTCACTTGAGTAGATTTTCTTCTTGAGCGGCAGCTTTCGCAATGTGAGCGGCTTTCTCAACATGAGTGGTAGCGACCTGCTGTGACCGCCTGTGTTGAGAATTCTTGCCGGGAGATGGTCTAGCTCACATTTTTTTCACATGAGCGAGCTGCGCACAAGACAAATTCTGCCACGAGGCGGTTGGAGGAGTTTTTTCTGAACTCCGCAAACTCCATTGGCGGAGCGGAGTTTACCGCCCACCCTTACATAATACATTCAGCCTGTATATGGGGTTCAGCGATCATCTTCTATAATCAGGACGTGAATGCCCATAGAGACTGGGCAAAAGCACAACCAATAATAACCTCTCTAAAACTGTTGTCCTTAGTGTAGGTACAAAGAAAGAACTTGGGAGTCCACAGGGGGAGTTTAGTAAGGCATAAAGTCCAAAAGCTGACCTCCAAATTAAACCTCCTTAGAAAAGCAGCCAGTAAGACATTCTGTGCAGACGATTTTGGTTCAATCAGCAACTCAAAACAGGGTAACATTATCCTCAGCTGTGATAAATCCTCTCTTGTCCTTCATTTAATTGCATAGTTTTGTTTTGCGTTCAACGCTCAAATTTAAAATAGTAACAGTACAATCAACAGCCCAGGTTAATATTAAATTAGGTATGTCAGCAAAGAAGTCATCACTGAATGTGTCACTGTTAGAAAGGGGGGTCTCTAGTTGGCAAGGGTTTGCACCTTTGTCCAAGTAGGGACACTTCCTTCTAGTCAGGTTAAGGGAGTTACACTCCTAAAATAACCCCTGCTCGCCCCCTTGGTAGCTTGGCACGAGCAGTCAGGATTATCTTAGAGGCAGTGTGTAAAGCATTTGCACAAAACCAACAGTAATACAGTGAAAACACTACAAAAGGACACCACACCAGTTTTAGAAAAATATCCAATATTTTATATACTTAAAACAAGACCAAAACGATAAAAATCCACAACACAGTACTTAAAAAGGTATACTTTGCAAGAATAGTTGAAAAACACAGTTCGTACGAGTCGGTAGCTCTCTACGGGGCTACAGCAATGCAGAAAACAACAGAGTCTAGCAGTTCCAGCTGACCGAGTCGATACGGGCAAGCAAAGACGTGGACAGACTTGGTAACAGTACCTTTCTCGTTGCGGCTTACACGGGGGTGCGAGCCGGTTATGGCAACCGTCGTGGTTGCGTTGCAAAATGGAAGCGGTGCAGGGCACGGTGTCCTCTCGATGTGGTGCAGGCAGCGGCTCGGTGACGATCGTCCAGACGGCGTCGGTGAGACCAAGGCTTACGGTGCAGGGCGAAACAGTGCTCAATGAGGTGCTGGCAGGTTGTGGTGCAGGCAACAGAGCTGGTTAGCGGGAGCTGGCGTCGGTCGGCCCAGACAGCTGTGTGGGATGAGGTGGTACATCGTGAAACGTTACGAGCGGTGCCCCCAACCACGATGCGGTCATGGGTGTCGAGTCAGCAGCAGCGACGGCGTTGGTGAGACCAGGAAGGTGAAGTGAAGCGAGGCGGCGGTGAGTGCGGTGCCCACAGATCACGGTGAAAGCAGCGGTTCGGTGGTTTACGGCGTCGATCATCGTTGTCAGTGAAACCAGGGTTGTGGTGTGAGATATGGACGGTGCGGTCTGCAGTGCGGTCAGGACACAGAGCCAGCGATGGAGTCGGTTGCGGTTCCCTTCCCTGTGGCAACTGAAACAGCGGTTCCTGAAGCGGTACCCAGAAGTTGGTGAAGTCTTTGCAGTCCCTGAGACTTCAAAACAGGAGGCCAGCTCTATTCCAGGCCCTTGGAGATACTCAAATAAAGAAGTTGCAGAAAATTCAATCCAGTTCTTTCACTGTTCAAAACAGAGGCAGCCACTGCAGGCCAACACAGCAAAGCACTCAGCAAAGTGGTAGTTCCTCCTCACAGTTTCTCCAGCTCTTCTTCTTGGCAGTCTTCTTGATCCAAAAGAGTTCTAAAGTTTAGAGGTTTGGGCCCCACTTTTTATAGCCCAAAATCCTTTGTTCTCTGGGAGCAGAGAGTGTCTGTGCCCAGCCAGAACCAGTTCTGTCCTCTCTGGTGCAGCTTCCTGGCAGGAGGTGGGGACAGCATTGTCAGAGGCAGACCAGGCCCATTCAGGTAAAAGGAAATCTCCTCCCCTGACTCCTCCCCTGACTAATCCAGACTCTCTGGAGCCACTGCACATTCCCAGCCCCTGTCACCCCAAAGCCAGACAATCAATACATATCCTAGCAGAGGCACACTGGATGGCTAAGCAAAAAACTACCTACTTTCTAAAAGTGGTACTTTCAAACCCAGAATGTAAAAACCACCCTCACCAAAAGATGCATTTTAACATTCTGAGTTCTGGCATACTAAACTGTATTTCCCTACCGTGTTCCCAGGGGTAGGTATGTTTATAAGATGTTATAAGCAAGCTCCCCATTCTATCCTATTGCAATAGTGAAAAACGAAATTGGCAGTATTTCACTATCAGGACATGCCACACACACCAGGGCATGTCCTACCTTTCACATACACAGGGGTAACTTGGGCCTACCTGATATGTAAGAAAAGGGAAGGTTAGGGCCTGGCAAGTGGGTACACTTGCCAAATCGACATGGCAGTACCAGACTGCACAAAGGCTCTGCAATGGCAGGCCAGAGTTACATTTACAGGCTGCTTGTGTGGGTGGCACAACCAGTGTTGCAAGCCCACTAGCAGCTTTTGATTTACAGGCCCTGGGCACACACGGTGCACTGTACTAGGGACTGATTAGTAAATCAAATCAGCCAATCATGGAAACACCAATCCATAATAAACATTTACAACAGGAGCACTTGCACTTCAACACTGAACAGCAGTGAGAAAGTGTGCAGAGACACAAAACCAGCAAAAACAGAGTAAAAAACCAGGAGGTTAGAAAGCAAAAAGTCAGGGTAAATACGCCAAATGACGCCAAGTCTAACACATGTCCCCTCCAGCTGAAAGTAGGGAGAACTACCCAACCTCTTGGGAGTTCTCTTCACTAAGGCGGAAGAACCTGGACAGATCATCTGCGTTGGCGTGTTCTGTGCCAGGGCGGTGTTCCACCGTAAAGTCCATTCCTTGTAGGGAGATGGACCACCTCAACAGTTTTGGGTTCTCACCCCTCATTTGCATCAACCATCTGAAGGGCCTGTGGTCTGTCTGAACTTGGAAGTGAGTTCCAAACAGGTAGAGTCTCAGCTTCTTCAGTGCCCAGACCACAGCAAAAGCCTCCCTTTCTATGTCACTCCACCTCTGTTCCCTGGAGAGTAGTCTCCTGCTATGGAAGACTACAGGCTGATCTAGGCCCTCTTCATTCAGTTGTGAGAGCACCGCTCCCACACCATGCTCTGAAGCGTCGGTCTGCACGACGAATTCCTTGGAGAAGTCGGGTGCCTTGAGCACGGGCGCCATGCACATGGTGGCCTTCAGGGCATCAAAAGCTTTCTGGCAGGATTCAGTCCAGATCACCGTCTTGGGCTGCTTTCTGGAAGTCAGCTCTGTTAAGGGGGCAACAATGGTGCAATAGCCCTTAACAAACCTCCTGATGTAACTGGTGAGACCTAAAAAGGCTCTCACCTCTGTGTGGGTCTTGGGGGGCTCCCAAGCCAGAATGGTGTCAATCTTGGGCTGTAGGGGCATCACCTGGCCGCTTCCTACCTGGTGTCCCAGGTACAACACAGAACCATGCCCGATCTGGCACTTACTGGCCTTGATCGTGACGCCTGCTCTCTGCAGAGCCCTCAACACTTTACTGAGGTGCAGCAAGTGTTCTTCCCAGCTGAAACTGAACACTGCAATGCCATTCAGGTATGCAGCACTGAAATCCTCCAGTCCAGCCAACACCTGGTTGACCAACCTCTGAAAGGTGGCAGGGGTATTCTTCAACCCTAAAGGACATTACCCGGAACTGGTAATGTCCATCTAGGGTTGAGAATGCTGACCTCTCCTTGGCCCCATCGGTTAAGGCAATCTGCCAGTACCCAGACGTCAAATCAAACGTGCTAAGGAACCTGGCAGCTCCCAACCGATCAATGAGCTCATCAGCTCTGGGGATGGGGTGTGCGTCAGTCCTGGTGATGGCATTGAGCCCATGGTAGTCCGCACAAAACCACAGTTCTGGAGTGGCACCGGGTGCAGCAGCCTTTGGGGCCAAGACCACTGGGCTGGCCCAAGGACTGTTGGAGGGCTCAATCACCCCTAACGCCAACATCTTAGAGACCTCCTCTTTGATGCTGGCCCTGACCCGGTCAGTCAACCTGTAAATCTTGCGTTTTACAGGAGGACTGTCACCAGTGTCCACGTCATGGGTGCACCAGTGAGTAACACCTGGGGTCAGAGAGAACAGTGGGGCAAACTGTCCCAACAACTGGTGACAGTCACTCTGCTGCTCTGGGGTCAGTGTAGGGGAGAGGATCACACCTTCCACTGACCCATCGTGCTTCTTGGAGGAGAGGAGGTCAGGGAGAGGTTCACTCTCCTCTTCCACCCCATCATCTGTCACCAAGAGCATGCTCACTTCGGACCTCTCGAACTGGGGCTTGAGGTGGTTCACGTGGAGGACCCTCAAAGGATTCCTGGGAGTCCGCAAAGTCACCAGGTAGGTGACATCACTTTTGTGCTCCACCACCTCAAAAGGCCCAGTCCACTTGTCCTGCAAGGCACAAGGTTCCACTGGGGCCATGACCCACACTTTTTGCCCAGGTTGAAATTCGACCAGAGTGGCATTCTGGTCATACCACTTTTTCATTTCTTCCTGGCTTGCTTCCAGGTTCGCCTGAGCGAGCGTCCTGAAGCGGGCAGTCTGGTTTCGGAAGGCCAGCATGTAACTAAACACATCCTTGGGAGTTTTCCTGTGAGCTGCCTCCCAGCCTTCCTTCGCCAAACTCAGAGGTCCTCTCACAGGGTGACCATACAGGAGCTCAAAGGAACTGAACCCAAGAGACTACTGAGGCACTTCCCTGTATGCAAAGAGAAGGCATGGCAAAAGGACGTCCCACTTACGTCTCATGGGTTCTGTTAGACCCTTAATAATGCCCTTCAAGGTTTGGTTGAATCTCTCCACCAAACCGTTAACTTGTGGGTGGTAAGGAGTGGTGAACTTGTAGGTTACACCACACTCCTTCCACAGGGATGTCATATACTTCGATATGAAATTGGTCTCATGGTCAGAAACTACCTCTCTGGGGAAACCCACGCATGAAAAGAGCCCCATTACTGCCCGGCCCACCACTGGCGCCGTCGTTGTCCTAAGAGGGATTGCCTCCAGGTACTGGGTGGCCTGGTCCACCAAGACCAGGATGAACCTGTTTCCCATGGCTGTCCTGGGATCCAGTGGCCCCACAATGTCCATTCTTACCCTTTCAAAAGGGGTTCCAACAACTGGAAAAGGTTGGCGAGAAGCTTTGACCTTCCTCACACTCTTACCACTTGCCTGGCAAGTTTGGCAAGACCTGCAATGTCCATCTGACTGCCTTCGCATTTGGGGCCAGAAGAAGTGGGTGGCAAGCCTGTCAAAGGTCTTGTCCCACCCCAAATGTCCTGCCAAAGGCACGTCATGAGCCAGACCCAGTAGGAAGGTCATGAAGCACTGGGGTACCACCAGCACACAGGCTGACCCAGGCTCAGCGACCTTAGGCTTGCTATACAGGAGACCGTCCTTCCAGTAGATCCAATGTGATCCAGACTGATCACCAGCTCCTGGTCTGCAGCCTGCCTCCACAGACCCTCCAGAGAAGGGCACTCCTTCTGCTCCCTGCAGAAGTCTTCCCTGGTGGGACCACTTTCTTGCTGCCATTAGGTCAGTTCGGAGATGTCCCCCAGTTCAGCTACCTGCTCCCCTGTAGGTACCGGGGCGTCCCCCTCAAGGTCAGCCTCCTCCCGGTCCGTGGGAACTTCAGGGGCTGGTTTCCCGCGCCCCCTGCCCTTTCTCTTGTCAGGGACCTGGGCCACTGTTTCAGGCTCCAGGTCCTTCTGATCACCCTTCCTTGCTGCCATTGACCGAGTGGACATGCATGCCCACTCTGGCAACCCAAGCATCTCCAAGTGAGACCTGAGCTCAACATCCTTCCACAAGGACTGCTCCAGGTCGTAACCTAGCAGACAATCTACAGGCATGGTAGGGCTCACAACCACCCTCAAGGGACCTGAGACCCCCCATTCAAAGGGAACCTGCGCCACCATAAACTGGCACTCTGAGTTGTCTACAGCAACTACTTGATGGAATGCCCCGGGGACCACTTGCTCCTCAGAGACCAGGTGACACCAGACTGAGGTCACACTGGCTCCAGTATCTCTGAGAGCCTCTACCCTTTTCCCATTGATGGTCACCCAGGTGCTATATTTCTTTGTGTTAGGGGGCACCTGGTTTCCTGGGACCATCTCGCTGTCCCCTAGTGAGACGAGGGTAATTTCTGCGGGATCCCCAACCTCCTGTGGGCACCCCTCCTCCCCAAGCACTACACTCGCCAACACCTTGGTCTGCCCAACGGTGGGTGGCTGTGCCCTCTTGGGACACTTGGGGTCTCTGTTCAAGTGACCCACCTGATCACATGCAAAACACTTGCGGTGGCCGGTCTCAGCAGGCTTTCCTGAAGAGACCCCTTGTTTCTTATCTGCAGGGGGATGGGAACCTTTACCCTGGGTGTTAGTTTGGGGCCCTTTAGAGAACTCCTGTGCTTTACCCTTGTCCCCCCACTTTTCTGCTGGGGACCCTGCCCACCTTTGGTGGAGTCTCCCCCAAACGCTTTCTTGTGGACCTTGGTACTCATCCAGCTGTCTGCCTCCATAGCAAGCTTCCCGTGGTCAGTCAGCTTACTATCAACCAAGCGCTGGTGCAGCTCTGCGAAACATAGACTAGACAAGTGCTCCCATGCAATCAAATTGTAGAGCCCCTGAAAATCTGTTACATTACTGCCCTTTACCCAGCCATCCAGAGACCTGCAGAATGAATTTACACATTCCAACCAAGTGTTGGCATCAGACTTCTTAATGGACCTAAACTGATCCCTGTACTTTTCAGGAGTGAGTGCATACCTGGTGAGGAGAGCGTCTTTCATATCATCATAGGTGAGGTTCTGCCCCTTACCCAAAGCTATCAGAGTATCCCTAGCTTCTTCTGGAAAGAGAGTCCACAACCCTGCCCCCCAATTCCTCTCAGGGACCCCATTCATATGAATAGGCACCTCATACCCCTGGAACCACCTTTGTATGTCATCGCCCTTCTTGAATTCCTTGCCTACATTCTTGGGGATGTGCACAATTCTGTCTGACTGTCCTGACAAATTGCTGCCACCATCTGAGCTGGGCCTACTCCTTAGGTCCAGCTCCTTAAGACTTTGTTCATGATCTAAGATCATCTTCCTTTCCTCCATGGCTATTCTTTTGTCTTCCCTTTCATTTTCCATCCTGAGTCTTTCCAACTCGAACTTCCTTGCTTCCCTCCTGTCCTCCAGCTCCTCTGGGGACAGGCCACTGCTGCCTGGCCTGGAGGGTTCTCCCCCTCCCAAAAGCACATCCACCCTAGGAATAGGATCCTCTGCCTCTCCACTGAGATCTCCAGACTGCTCACTGGCATCTCTGGCTGCTACCCATGCCCTCATCGCCTTTTGTAGCTCCTCCTTACTGGTGCGGCCTCTGGCTTGGACCTTTAGGTTTTTGCAAATAGACTTCAATTGTTTCACATTGTAGGACTCCAACCTATCCCCCTCAAAGGCCACTTCCAAAGATGCAGCAGATGATGCTCTTGATTCAGGTATGATGAAGTAGAAAGTTCAAGTTCTCAGAAAACTGGCAAGATCAAAAATAGGCCAAAAAGAAAGAGAACCAGTATGTGGTACGTAATGGTCTGCGGTATGGTAGTAGTGCACACCAATGACTATAAGTCAAGTGCAAACGCAAGTCCTATCCTCACCGCTGACAACCAATGTTAGAAATGGGGGTCTCTAGTTGGCAAGGGTTTGCACCTTTCTCCAAGTAGGGACCCTTCCTTCTAGTCAGGATAAGGGAGTTACACTCCTAAAATAACCCCTGCTCACCCCCTTGGTAGCTTGGCACGAGCAGTCAGGCTTATCTTAGAGGAAGTGTGTAAAGCATTTGAACAAAACCAACAGCAATACAGTGAAAACACTGCAAAAGGACACCACACCAGTTTTAGAAAAATATCCAATATTTTATATACTTAAAACAAGACCAAAACGATAAAAATCCACAATGCAGTACTTAAAAAGGTATACTTTGCATGAATACTTGAAAAACACAGTTCGTACGAGTCGGTAGCTCCATCCGGGGCTGCCGCGATGCTGAAAACAACAGAGTCCAGCAGTTCCAGCCGACCGTGTCGATATGGGCCAGCAAAGGCGTGGACAGACTTGGTAACAGTACCTTTCTCGTTGCGGCTTACACGGGGGTGCGAGCCCGTCATGGCAACCATCGCGGTTGCGTTGCAAAATGGAAGCGGTGCAGGGCGCAGTGCTCCTGATGCAGTGCAGATAGCGGCTCGGTGATGAACATCTAGACTGCGTCGGTGAGACCAAGACTTACGGTGCAGGGCGAGATGGTGCTCGATGCGGTGCTGGCAGGTTGCGGTGCAGGCGACAGAGCCAGTTAGCGGGAGCTGGTGTCGGTCGGCCCAGACAGCTGTGTGGGTGGAGGTGGTGCATCGTGAAATGTTACGAGTGGTGCCCCCAACCACGATGCGGTCACGGGTGTCGAGTCAGCAGCAGCGATGGCGTCGGTGAGACCAGGGTGGCGAAGTGAAGCAAGGTAGTGCAGAGTGCGGTACCCACAGGTCACGGTGCAAGCATCGGCTCGGTGGCGGCGGCGTCTATCGTCGGCATCGGTGAGATTAGGGTTGCGGTGCGAGATGCGGACGGTGCCGTCTGCGGTGCCATCAGGACACAGAGCCAGCAACAAGGTCGGTGACGGAGTCGGTTGCGGTTCCCTTCTCTGTGGCAACTGAAACAGCGTTTCCAGAAGCGGTACCCAGAGGTTGGTGAAGTCTTTGCAGTCCCTGAGAATTCAAGACAGGAGGCCAGCTCTATTCTAGGCCCTTTGAGATACTCAAATAAAGAAGTTGCAGAAAGATCAATCCAGTTCTTTCACTGCCCAAGACAGAAGCAGCCACTGCAGTCCAACACAGCAAAGCACTCAGCAAAGTGGTGGTTCCTCCTCACAGCTTCTCCAGCTCTTCTTCTTGGCAGTCTTCTTGGTCCAAAAGAGTTCTAAAGTTTAGAGGTTTGGCCCCACTTTTTATAGCCCAAAATCCTTTGTTCTCTGGGGGCAGAGAGTGTCTGTGCCCAGCCAGAACCAGTTCTGTCCTCTCTGGTGCAGCTTCCTGGCAGGAGGTGGGGACAGCATTGTCAGAGGCAGACCAGGCCCATACAGGTGAAAGGAAATCTCCTACCCCTACTCTAAATGCAGCCCAGGTCTATTCAGCCCATCCCTGACCCATCTAGACTCACTGGAGCCACTGCTCCTCCCCAGCCCCAGCCCCTGTCATCCCAAAACCAGACAGTCAATCCACAAACCCAGCAGAGGCATACTGGATGGCTGACCAAGAAAATACCTACTTTCTAAAGGTGGTATTTTCAAACACAGTATGTAAAAATCGCCTTTACTAAAAGATGCATCTTTAGATTCTGAGTTCAGGCATAATAACTTTATTTTTCTACCTTGTTCCCATGGGTAGCTATATTTATAAGATGTTATAAATAATCTCCCCATTCTGTCCTATGGAAACAGGTAGCCTTGAAATAGTGAAAAAGGAAATTGGCAGTAATTCACTATCAGGACATGCCACACAAACCAGGGCATGCCCTACCTTTCACATACACTGCACCCTGCCCACAGGGGTACATTGGGCCTACCTTATGGGTGACTGATATGTAAGAAAAGGGAAGGTTAGGGCCTGGCAAGTGGGTACACTTGCCAAGTCGACATGGCAGTACCAGACTGCACAAAGGCTCTGCAATGGCAGGCCAGAGTTACATTTATAGGCTGCTTGTGTGGGTGGCACAACCAGTGCTGCAAGCCCAATAGCAGCATTTGATTTACAGGCCCTGGGCACACACGGTGCACTTTACTAGGAACTGATTAGTAAATCAAATTAGCCAATCATGGAAACACCAATACATAATAACAATTTACAACAGGAGCACTTGCACTTCAACACTGAACAGCAGTGAGAAAGTGCGCGGAGACACCAAACCAGCAAAAACAGAGTCAAAAACCGGGAGGTTAGAAAGCGAAAAGTCAGGGGAAACATGCCAAAAGATGCTAAGTCTAACAGTCACCCATTATCTTTTTCTCAAACCAATCTGTGGAAACCAGAGAGATAGGAAAACACAAGGATGAGATGACACCAGGAAGGAACAGTAGGATAAAAGATTATAGAGCTATAACCATCATTGATATTTCAAGTTCTACAGGTTATGAGTCATGGAATGTTCAATATACCTGAAGCAGAAGGCTAAACTAGATATGTTCAAACGGTCTGCCCTGAAGAGCCTGGAGTTGATTTACATTACTAAATAGGAACAATACAGAACTATTTGCCTCAAACGGAGTTTGGAGGGCTAAGGGCATTATTTAGAGTTATGGCAGATAGGGTACTTGTTGGACCTGGCTCTTTCTGCAGGGTCACCCTAAAATCTCTTGCCTTCCTCTTCCCTTTTTTGCTGAATTCATTTTTGTTGGTGTTAGGACTCTGGCACTTACCACTGCTAACCAGTACTAAAGTTCATGTGCTATCGGTTTAAAACATGGTACCATTGGCTTATCCACAATTGGCATCTTTTATTTACTTATAAATCCCTAATAAAGTGCACTTCATGTACCCAGGACCTGTAATTTAAATGCTACTAGTCTGCCTGCAGCACTGATTGTGGCACCCACTTAAGTAGCCCTTTAAACATGTCTCAGGACTGCCATTGTAGAGCCTGTGTGTGCAGTTTTAAACTGCCATGTCGACCTAGCAAAACAAACCTTTGCAAGGCCCAAACTTTCCCTTCTATATATTTATTTATTTATATATATATATATATATATATATATATATATATATATATATGCCTCCGCAATGCACTGCTGATGACGTCATATATTACATCACTCATGACATGATCAGTGACATCACTGATGACATCTCAAATTACATCACTGATGACATCATCCAGTGACTGTGTCTTTCTGTAAAGTTTAAATATGTTTTATATATATATATTATCTACTGGCGGTCGCCAGTAGATAGTTATAGTTAGGACCTATTTTCCATAGGAAATCCGCGACATTCTATTTGAAATAACTCTCTTGCCGGTTGACGAATCTTCGCGAAATTTTCAAACTTTATGGCCCGCTACGGTCCGCTCCTACCCTGAAAGTCTCGGGGTGATTCGTCAAGTGGGGGCTGAGAAAAAAGGGGGGTCCCAAAACGTGTTTTCCCCATTCATTTTCCCATAGGAATCTTTAGACACGGCTACAGCCCGAACTGCTGAACGGAATTACACCAAATTTGGCAAAGAGGTAGTTCTTTGTTCAGAAAGAACCCTTTTTTTTAAATGGTGTAAATCCGTTCAGTAGTTCCTGAGAAAATCAAAAGTTAAGTCACATATATATCTATGGCCGAGTAGGGTCCGCGTACCCTCCCGACAACGAGCTGCATGCTAATTGGCTGTCAACACTCCAAATCAGGAAGTGTTGGCAGCCATTTTGTCCTCGGTAGAACCGAGGGACAGAAACAAGTGCGCAAAGCGCAAAAGAGAGCAGGGTAGAAACACCCTGACCCCTAGGTCTGCTCAGGGGTCCCACAAGGACCCCTGGGCAGAAAAAGCCTTTTAAAAAAAAAAAAATCGGCAGGATGCGCTCAGGGTGCGCAGATCCTGCCGATTAGAAAAAAACCCAGAAGAAACAAGTGCGCAAAACGCACAAAGGGGGCAGGGTAGAAACACCCTGACCCCTAGGTCTGCTCAGGGGTCCCACAAGGACCCCTGGGCAGAAAAAAGCATTTAAAAAAAAATCAGCGGGATGCGCTCAGGGTGCGCGGATCCCGCCGAGAAAAAAAAAACAAAGCGCGGTCTCCGCGCTTCGATGTTAATTTGCCCCCGGGTGGGCCAAGTCCCGGGGGCATGGTGAGGGGTTTAAATTTAATGTGGGGGCCTCTAAGGCCCCAAGCCCCGGGGACTGCCACCCCCGGGGCTTTAAAATAATGGTGCGGGAGGGCTCTTGGCCCTCCCGCAGCCCAGAGGACCGCCACCCCCGGGGCTTCTTTTTTAAAAACATTTTGAGCTGTGTGGGGGCTCCAGCCCCCACACGCCCCGGGACCGCCACCTCCCCGGGGCACTAAAGATTTGAATATGGGGGTCCGTTACGGACCCCAAAGCCCCGGGGACCACCACCTCCCCGGGGCTGTGCACTGGATGGGAGGGGGCCGCGCGGCCCCCCTCCTGGAGCCCTTGATGGCCCTGGGGACCACCACCCCACCGGGCCGGCTCCTGCAGTGTCCCGGGGTGCCTACCCCGGGACACTGTAGTTTGCTATGACAGGACGGGAGCCTCGCGGCTCCCGTCCTGTCATAGCAAACTTGGTTTGCATTTTGAAAGAGAGAGCAGGAAACCTGCTCTCTCTTTCAAAATGCAAACCAATTAGCTTTCCACATGGGGAACAGCATGTTAGCTGCTCCCCATGTGGAAAGCAATGCCGGCTCCCGTAGGACACGGGGAGCCGGCGGGACTGTGGGGGATTGGGGACCCCCACAGTCCCCAACCAGAGGCCAGGCCCCGGGGGATGGGGTCCCCAGGGCCATAAGTGGCCAGGGAGGGGGGCCACGCAGCCCCCCTCCCCAAATAAAAAAAAATGTTTTTAAAAGGGCAAGGCCGGCCCCGGGGATGGGGTCCCCGGGGCCTTAAATGGCCTGAGGAGGGGGCCACGCAGCCCCCTCCAAATTAAAAAAATAAAAATTGAGGGCATGCCCCGGGGATGGGGTCCCCGGGGCCAATACAGGCCCAGGGAAGGGGGCCACGCGGCCCCCTTCCCGTTTTTTTTTTATTTAAAAAAATAAATAAATGCTCAGGCCCCGGGGATGGGGTCCCCGGGGCCAAAAGTGGCCAAGGGAAGGGGGCCATGCAGCCCCCTCCCATTAACAAAAAATAGAAGAAAAAAACGACCGGCATCGTGCCGGAGGCCCCGCCCCCTCCCTGCAGTACTCTGCAAACGCGCCCCTGGCGCGTTTTAAGAAGGGAAGTAATTCCCCTTGAATACTGGGGGTCCCTGGGGCCAACTAGCCCACCAGGAACCTCCAGTATGCGCCAGGGGCTGCGTTGCAGAGAGGTGTACAGAGGCCACGCCCCTTTTACACCTCTCTGCAACGCAGCTCTGTGGCGCTTTTAGAAGTACATGGCGGGCTAGTTGGACTCCAGGGACCCTCAGGGGCCCCCAGGGACCCTCAGGATTGAAGGGGACTTAATCCCCCAACTTAAAACGCACCACGGGGCGCGTTTGCACAGTGGTGAAGGGAGGGGCGGGGCTTCAGGTGACATGTGTGCAAACAGGCCCCGTGGCGCGTTTTAAGATGGGGAATTAAATCCCTTCAATCCTGAGGGTCCCTGAGGCCAACTAGCCCACCATGTACTTCTAAAAGCGCCACAGAGCTGCGTTGCAGAGAGGTGTAAAAGGGGCGTGGCCTCTGAACACCTCTCTGCAACGCAGCTCCCTGGCGCATACTGGAGGTACAGGGTGGGCTAGTTGGACCCCAGGGACCATCATGATTCAAGGGGCCTTAATCCCCCAACTTAAAACGCGCCACGGGCGCGTTTGCACAGATGTCACCTCAGGCCCCGCCCCTCCCTTCACCATTGTGCAAATATTCCTCTAAAATCAGCCGAAGTACGAATTCCTATTTACTCACCTGTTATCAGGAGAGACCTCAGTGCTGCATCTTTCAGCCCAGTACTGATCCTGAAAAGTAATTTTAACCGTACTTACCAGCAACTTGAATTTCCTTCCATAGGCTAACATTGACTGGTTTCACTTGGAAATTCTTCTAAGTGTGGAGTTTTGGAACTTTATAATATTCCTCTAAAATCAACCGAACTACGAATTCCGATTTACTCACCTGTTATCAGGAGAGAACCCAGTGCTGCATCTTTTAGCCCAGCAATGACCCTGAAAAGTAATTCTAACCGTACTTACCAGTAACTTATATTTCCTTCCATAGTAATCCGTTGTCTGGTTTTCAGCAGAAAAGTTTCAAAGTGTCGATTTTCACAAACTACAAATATTCCTTAAAAATCGCATGTATGACTTAAACGCATTCTTTCAACTGTTTACAGGAGATGCACCAGTGCTGGATCCAGGATCCAACACTGAGTAAGAAAAAGTAACGATAACACTACTTACCAGCTAAGTGAATTTCCTCCCATAGGATAACATTGGTGATTCTATGTGAAAAAGTTTCTAAGTGTCAACTTTTAAAATACAATAATATTCCTTAAAAATCACTACTGTAACCAAAACGCTTTTACTCAACTGTTTACAGGAGATGTCCCAGGACTGAATCTAGGATTCAGTCCTGTGGTTAGAAAAGTAATCCATAAAGTAACTAATTGCATTTAACTAGAAATTCACATTGAGCTCAATGTTGCATTGTGTTTGAAATTGTGTTGTCCATTGCAACAACTGTAACTACTGTACTTAAAACTCTATTGCCTATTTGCAAACTATTTAAACTAAAGTAATTCATTCTGAGAAAGTATATTTTGTAATGTAATGTATAATGTAATTACAATGTAATTTAATAAATAAAATATCTAAAAATAAATAGTTTTAAAAAATGTAGTAAATCAGTATCAAAAAATAAATATAACAATTAATACATTTAAAAATTGTCATTTACAAAACCTTTGAAATTCACTGAAAAAACCATAGGTTTTAGGGGCGTTATAGTTAGAAATTAGCATTTAAAAAACCTTTGAAATTCACTGAAAAAACCATAGGTTTCAGGCACGTTATAGTTAGAAATTAGCATTTAAAAAACCTTTGAAATTCACATAAAAAACCATAGGTTTCAGACACGTTATAGTTAGAAATTAGCATTTAAAAAACCTTTGAAATTCACTGAAAAAACCATAGGTTTTAGGGACAGTTATAGTTAGTTGGACATTTCACTCGTACAAAACCTGTGAAATTCCCCGTTATAGTTAGTTCAGCTAACTATAACTCGTGCCCCCGCAATGCACTGCTGATGACGTCACATATTACATCACTCATGACATGGTCAGTGACATCACTGATGACATCACTGATGACATCTCAAATGACATCACTGATGACATCATCCACGTGATAATCTGATGCACCTCCTCACACCCTAATATAACCTTTGATACACCCACTCTAAATTACAGACTGCCATTCGCAAAACCATAGACACTCCAACACCAATAACTACATACCCACTCACTGATTCTTAGGTCTACACACACACATCCACTCACTCACCCGTACAGTCACTCCTACTTATGGTCACTCAGTACAGGACTATCATATGCACTCTTACTCCTATATAGACACTCAAACACCGCCACTCATCCATAGAGGTACTCACACACCTAGTCAGTCATGCAAATAATTAAACACACTGCCATTTACTCACCTATACAGTTACACTCACACCAGCTCACTTAATCATACAAATACTAGCACATTGTTACGCTCTTATACAATCACTGATACAAGCACACACTCATCCATACAGCCACTATCACAATCACTCACTCTCGCTTATAGCTATTTATATACTCCAACACACATATATACTGCCTTTCACATATGTAGTTACTCACACATGTACCACTGGAACATACATTCACTCACTAACACACTCTTACACACACTTACCCACCCATACAGTCTATCACAGATGCACTCTTGAAACCATCCACCCAGTGAATCACCCACTCACACATCTATGCACAGAGTCGCACACACCCCTCCCACACAAACACTCAGGCACCCATACAGATACTCAGACAACCATTCAATAACTCATATACACACTCATGTAGCTATTCACAAACACATGCAGCCACTTACACAGCAACAGACAGACGGATACAGACATTCACCCAGTTTAGTCACTAACCCATGCATTCAGTAAGATACGTTAAATCACTCACTTATAGAGTCAGTTACGCACCTACTAAATCATCCATACAGACACTTATACACCCACTCATTCTTCAATACGTCTTTTCCGATATAAATTAAAAATATTTAAACTTTACAGAAACACACAGTCACTGCATGATGTCATCAGTGATGTCATTTGAGATGTCATCAGTGATGTCACTGACCATGTCATGAGTGATGTAATATGTGACGTCATCAGCAGTGCATTGCGGGGCGCGAGTTATAGTTAGCTGAACTAACTATAACGGGGGAATTTCACGGGTTTTGTACGAGTGAAATGTCCAACTAACTATAACTGTCCCTAAAACCCATGGTTTTTTCAGTGAATATATATATATATATATATATATATATATATATATATATATATATATATATATTCCACAAACAAAGAGAGTGTCCCCTCAAGGAAGCCACACACAAGGAGGTAAGTTTTCACGCTTTAATGGAAGAAAGCTACAGCCTGGAAAACAGAACACTTCCCCTGATGATCATTGCGCCCGACGCGTTTCGTGCTTCCACGCACTTAATCTTGGGCAAAATCCATTTGGCAGTCGCACCACTTCAAGCACCTGATATAGTTCGTGAGACCCGCTCCAGTGGGCGTAGACAGTCGCACTGCCTGTTGGTCCCTGTAGTGCTGGGCAATCATCCTCATGTGAGTCGTGTGTGCGCTGCCACATCAACGATAAATAAAACCCCAGTGGGTTGGCAGAATGTCCCGTTTACTCAAGGCTGCACTGTAGAACTTTCACCGCGTCCTTCCTGTCCCTGAACAGCTGCACGCCGGCTGGCGTCAGCATGGGTCCGCTGCAACGCGGCGGGGCTTCCTCACGGCAGGACTGGCCATATCATATTCCACAAACAAAGAGAGTGTCCTCTCAAGGAAGCCACACACAAGGAGATAAGTTTTCACGCTTTAATGGAAGAAAGCTACAGCCTGGAAAACAGAACACTTCCCCTGATGATCATTGCGCCCGACGCATTTCGTGCTTCCGCGCACTTAATCTTGGGCAAAATCCATTTGGCAGTCGCACCACTTCAAGCACCTGATATAGTTCGTGAGACCCGCCCCAGTGGGCATAGACAGTCGCACTGCCTGTTGGTCCCTGTAGTGCTGGGCAATCATCCTCATGTGAGTCGTGTGTGCGCTGCCACATCAACGATAAATAAAACCCCAGTGGGTTGGCAGAATGTCCCGTTTACTCAAGGCTGCACTGTAGAACTTTCACCGCGTCCTTCCTGTCCCTGAACAGCTGCACGCCGGCTGGCGTCAGCATGGGTCCGCTGCAACGCAGCGGGGCTTCCTCACGGCAGGACTGGCCATATCATATTCCACAAACAAAGAGAGTGTCCCCTCAAGGAAGCCACACACAAGGAGGTAAGTTTTCACGCTTTAATGGAAGAAAGCTACAGCCTGGAAAACAGAACACTTCCCCTGATGATCATTGCGCCCGACGCGTTTCGTGCTTCCACGCACTTAATCTTGGGCAAAATCCATTTGGATTTGGGGACACTCTCTTGTTTGGATTTGTTGATGGCCAGTCCTGCCGTGAGGAGAGCCCTGCCGCGGTGAGCGGCCCCATGCTGACGCCAGCCGGCGTGCAGCTGTCCAGGGACAGGAGTACGCAGTGGAAGTCCTACGGTGCAGTTTGGTTTTAGCGGGACATTCTTTCCGACCCACTGTGGTTTTAATTCTTTTACCTGGCAGATCACACAATGCCTCACATGAGGAAGACACAACGGCACTACAGGGACCGACAGGCAGTTCGACTGCCCACGCCCACTGGGGCGGTTCTCAAGGACTCTATCAGGTGCTGAAAATGAGGTGTGACTACCAATAGATTGTCCCTAGACGAAGTGCGTGTCAGCACGAAACGCGTTGGGCACCGTGATGAAGGGAAATGCTCCGGTTGCCAATCTGCAGCTTTCTACTATTAAAAGCGTGAAATTCTTACCTCCTTGTGGTGGCTTCCTTGAGGGGACACTCTCTTGTTTGGATATATATATATATATATATATACATATATATATTCACTGAAAAAACCATAGGTTTCAGGGACGTTATAGTTACAAATTAACATTTAAAAAACCTTTGAAATTCACTGAAAAAACCATAGGTTTTAGGGACAGTTATAGTTAGTTGGACATTGCACTCGTACAAAACCCGTGAAATTCCCCCGTTATAGTTAGTCCAGCTAACTATAACTCGCGCCCCCGCAATGCACTGCTGATGACGTCACATATTACATCACTCATGACATGGTCAGTGACATCACTGATGACATCTCAAATGACATCACTGATGACATCATCCAGTGACTGTGTGTTTCTGTAAAGTTTAAATATTTTTAATATATATAGGAAAAGACGTATTGAAGAATGAGTGGGTGTGTAAGTGTCTGTATGGATGATTTAGTAGGTGCGTGACTGACTCTATAAGTGAGTGATTTAACGTATCTTACTGAATGCATGGGTTAGTGACTAAACTGGGTGAATGTCTGTATCCGTCTGTCTGTTGCTGTGTAAATGGCTGCATGTGTTTGTGAATAGCTACATGAGTGTCTATATGAGTTATTGAATGCTTGTCTGAGTATCTGTATGGGTGCCTGAGTGTTTGTGTGGGAGGGGTGTGTGCAACTCTGTGCATAGATGTGTGAGTGGGTGATTCACTGGGTGGATGGTTTCAAGAGTGCAACTGTGATAGACTGTATGGGTGGGTAAGTGTGTGTAAGAGTGTATTAGTGAGTGAATGTATGTCCCAGTGGTACATGTGTGAGTAACTACATATGTGAAAGGCAGTATATATGTGTGTTGGAGTATATAAATAGCTATAAGCGAGAGTGAGTGATTGTGATAGTGGCTGTATGGATGAGTGTGTGCTTGTATCAGTGATTGTATAAGAGCGTAAGATTGTGCTACTATTTGTATGAGTAAGTGAGCTGGTGTGTGTATAACTGTATAGGTGAGTAAATGGTAGTGTGTTTAATTATTTGCATGACTGACTAGGTGTGTGAGTACCTCTATGGATGAGTGGCGGTGTTTGAGTGTCTATATAGGAGTATGAGTGCATATGATAGTCCTGTACTGAGTGACCGTAAGTATGAGTGACTGTACGGGTGAGTGAGTGGATGTGTGCGTAGACCTAAGAATCAGTGAGTGGGTATGTAGTTATTGGTGTTGGAGTGTCTATGGTTTTGCGAATGGCAGTCTGTAATTTAGAGTGGGTGTATCAAAGGTTATATTAGGGTGTGAGGAGTTGCATCAGATTATCACGTGGATGATGTCATCAGTGATGTCATTTGAGATGTCATCAGTGATGTCACTGACCATGTCATGAGTGATGTAATATGTGACGTCATCAGCAGTGCATTGCAGGCGCGAGTTATAGTTAGCTGGACTAACTATAACGGGGAATTTCACGGGTTTTGTACGAGTGCAATGTCCAACTAACTATAACTGTCCCTAAAACCTATGGTTTTTTCAGTGAATTTCAAAGGTTTTTTAAATGCTAATTTGTAACTATAACGTCCCTGAAACCTATGGTTTTTTCAGTGAATTTCAAAGGTTTTTTAAATGCTAATTTGTAACTATAACATGTCTGAAACCTACAGTTTTTTCAGTGAATTTCAAAGGTTTTGTAAATGACAATTTTTAAATGTATTAATTGTTATATACATTTTTTTCATACTGATTTCCAAATTTTTTAGAAACAATTTTTTTTACATATTTTATTTTTTAAATTACATTGTAATTACATTATACATTACATTACAAAAAATACTTTCTCAGAATGAATTACTTTAGTTTAATTACTTTGCACATAGGCAATAGACTTTTAAGTACAGTAGTTACAGTTGTTGCAATGGGCAACACATTTTCAAACACAATGCAACATTCAGCTCAATGTGAATTTCTAGTTAAATGCAATTAGTTACTTTATGGATTACTTTTCTAACCACATTACTGGATCCTAGATTCAGTCCTGGGACATCTCCTGTAAACAGTTGAGTAAAAGCGTTTTGGTTACAGTCGTGATTTTTAAGGAATATTATTGTACTTTAAAAGTTCACACTTAGAAACTTTTTCTCATAGAATCACCAATGTTATCCTATGGAAGGAAATTCACTTAGAAGTTAAAAACTGTTATCGTTACTTTTTCTTACTCAGTGTTGGATCCTGGATCCAGCACTGGTGCATCTCCTGTAAACAGTTGAAAGAATGCGTTTAAGTCATACAGGCGATTTTTTAGGAATATTTGTAGTTTGTGAAAATCAACACTTTGAAACTTTTCTGCTGAAAACCATATCCTATGGAAGGAAATTCAAGTTACTGGTAAGTACGGTTAAAATTACTTTTCAGGACCAGTACTGGGCTGAAAGATGCAGCACTGAGGTCTCTCCTGATAACAGGTGAGTAAATCGGAATTCGGATTTCGGCTGATTTTAGAGGAATATTTTAAAGTTCCAAAACTCCACACTTAGAAGAATTTCCAAGTGAAACCAGTCAATGTTAGCCTATGGAAGGAAATTCAAGTTACTGGTAAGTACGGTTAAAATTACTTTTCAGGACCAGTACTGGGCTGAAAGATGCATCACTGAGGTCTCTCCTGATAACAGGTGAGTAAATCAGAATTCGGATTTCGGCTGATTTTAGAGGAATATTTGTATGTTTCAAAAATCAACACTTAGAAACTTTTTCAGCAAAAAGCAGGCAATGATATCCTATGGAAGGAAATTCAAGTTACTGGTAAGTACGGTTAAAATTACTTTTGAGGATCAGTACTGGGCTGAAAGATGCAGCACTGAGGTCTCTCCTGATAACAGGTGAGTAAATCGGAATTCGTATTTCGGCTGATTTTAGAGGAATATTTTAAAGTTCCAAAACTCCACACTTAGAAGAATTTCCAAGTGAAACCAGTCAATGTTAGCCTATGAAGGAAATTCAAGTTACCGGTAAGTACGGTTAAAATTACTTTTGAGGATCAGTACTGGGCTGAAAGATGCAGCACTGAGGTCTCTCCTGATAACAGGTGAGTAAATCGGAATTCGTATTTCGGCTGATTTTAGAGGAATATTTTAAAGTTCCAAAACTCCACACTTAGAAGAATTTCCAAGTGAAACCAGTCAATGTTAGCCTATGAAGGAAATTCAAGTTACTGGTAAGTACGGTTAAAATTACTTTTCAGGACCAGTACTGGGCTGAAAGATGCAGCACTGAGGTCTCTCCTGATAACAGGTGAGTAAATCAGAATTCGTATTTCGGCTGATTTTAGAGGAATATTTGTATGTTTCAAAAATCAACACTTAGAAACTTTTTCAGCAAAAAGCAGGCAATGATATCCTATGGAAGGAAATTCAAGTTACTGGTAAGTACGGTTAAAATTACTTTTGAGGATCAGTACTGGGCTGAAAGATGCAGCACTGAGGTCTCTCCTGATAACAGGTGAGTAAATCGGAATTCGTATTTCGGCTGATTTTAGAGGAATATTTTAAAGTTCCAAAACTCCACACTTAGAAGAATTTCCAAGTGAAACCAGTCAATGTTAGCCTATGAAGGAAATTCAAGTTACCGGTAAGTACGGTTAAAATTAAATTTCAGGACCAGTACTGGGCTGAAAGATGCAGCACTGAGGTCTCTCCTGATAACAGGTGAGTAAATCAGAATTCGTATTTCGGCTGATTTTAGAGGAATATTTGCACAATGGTGAAGGGAGGGGGCGGGGCCTGAGGTGACATCTGTGCAAACGTGCCCCTTGGCGCGTTTTAAGTTGGGGGATTAAGTCCCCTTGAATCATGAGGGTCCCTACGGGCCAACTAGCCCACCAGGAACCTCCAGTATGCGCTAGGGGCTGCGTTGCAGAGACATGTACAGAGGCCACACCCTTTTTACACCTCTCTGCAACGCAGCTCTGTGGCGCTTTCTGGACGTACCTGTTGGGCTAGTTGGCCCCAGGGACCCTCAGGATTGAAGAGGATTTAATTCCCCATCTTAAAACGCGCCACGGGGCCTGTTTGCACACATGTCACCTGAAGCCCCGCCCCTCCCTTCACCACTGTGCAAACGCGCCCCGTGGCGCGTTTTAAGTCGGGGATTAACTCCCTTGAATCCTGAGGGTCCCTGGGGTGCATCTAGCCCACCATATACCTCCAAAAGCGCCAAAGAGCTGCGTTGCAGAGAGGTGTAAAAGGGGCGTGGCCTCTGTACACCTCTCTGCAAGGCAGCCCCTGGCGCATACTTGAGGTTCCTGGTGGGCTAGTTGGCCCCCAGGGACCCCCAGTATTCAAGGGGAATTGTCTCCCTCTGCAAACGCGCCAGGGGCGCGTTTGCAGACTGGTGAAGGAAGGGGCGGGGCCTACGGGCCCGATCGTTTTTTTTTCCCTGAAGGGGGCTGTGTGGCCCCCTTCCTTTTTCCTATTTTTAGGCCCTGGGGACCCCATCCCCAGGGCCTTACCCCTTTTTTTTAAATTAAAATAAAAAAACGGGAAGGGGGCCGCGTGGCCCCCTTCCCTGGGCCTGTATTGGCCCCGGGACCCCATCCCCCGGGGCATGGCCTCTTTTTTTTATTTGGAGGGGGCTGCGTGGCCCCCCTCCTCAGGCCATTTAAGGCCCCGGGGACCCCATCCCCGGGGCCGGCCTTGCACTTTTTTTTAATTTTTTTAATTTTTTTACTTTGGGGAGGGGGGCTGCGTGGCCCCCTCCCGGGCCACTTATGGCCCCGGGGAACCCATCCCCCGGGGCCTGGACTCTCGTTGGGGACTGTGGGGGTCCCCAAACCCCCACAGTCCCGCCGGCTCCCCGTGTCCTACGGGAGCCGGCATAGCTTTTACACATGGGGAGCAGCTAACATGCTGCTCCCCATGTGTAAAAGCAATCGGCTTTGGATATTGGAAGCGAGAGCAGGTTTCCTGCTCTCTCTTCCAATATCCAAAGCAAGTTTGCAATCACAGGACGGGAGCCGCGAGGCTCCCGTCCTGTCATTGCAAACAGCAGTGTCCCTGGGGTAGGCACCCCGGGACACTGCAGGAGCCGGCCCTGGGGGTGGCGGTCCCCAGGGCCACCACAGGCTCCAGGAGGGGGCCGCGCAGCCCCCTCCCTACATTTTGAAAGCCCGGGGAGGTGGTGGTCCCCGGGCTTGGGGTCCAAAACGGACCCCCATTTGAATTTTTCTTAGTGCCCCGGGAGGTGGTGGTCTCCGGGCGTTTGGGGGGGCTGGAGCCCCCCCACACAGGTTTTTAATTTAAAAAAAAGAAGCCCCGGGGCTGCGGGAGGGCTCAGAGCCCTCCCGCACCATTATACATAAGGCCCCGGGGGTGGTGGTCCCGGGGCTTGGGGGCCCTTAGAGGCCCCCACACATAAAATTAACCCCCCCAGCATGCCCCCGGGACTTGGCCCACCCGGGGGCCAATTAACATCGAAGCGCAGGAGACCGCGCTTCGATTTTTTTTTTCGGCAGGGTTCGCGCTCCCTGAGCGCATCCTGCCGATTTTTTAAAAAAAAATATATTTTTGCCCAGGGGTCCTTGTGGGACCCCTGAGCAGACCTAGGGGGTCAGGGTGTTTCTACCCTGCCCCCTTTGTGCGCTTTGCGCACTTGTTTCTGTCCCTCGGTTCTACCGAGGGACAAAATGGCTTCCAACACTTCCTGGTTTGGAGTGTTGACAGCCAATTAACATAAAGCTCGTGCTCGGGAGGATCCGCGGCCCTAGATATCACTATCTTTTTTACTTTTCATTTTCTCAGCAACTACTGAACGGATTTACACCATTTAACAAAAAGGGTTCTTTCTGAACCAAGAACTACCTCTTTGCCAAATTTGGTGTAATTCCGTTCAGCAGTTCGGGCTGTAGCCGTGTCTAAAGTTTCCTATGGAAAAATGCATGGGGAAAACGCGTTTTGGGACCCCCCTTTTTCTCGGCCCCCACTCGACGAATCCCCCCGAGACTTTCAGGGTAGGAGCGGACCGGAGCGGGCCACAAAGTTTGAAAATTTTGCGAAGATACGTCAACCAGCAAGAGAGTTATTTCAAATAGAATGTCGCGGATTTCCTATGGATAATAGGTTGTAACTATAACTATCTACTGGCGACCGCCAGTAGATATATATATATATATATATATATATATATATATATATATATATATATATATATACATATATATATATATATACCAAGGTGTATTGAAGAATGAGTGGGTGTATGAGTGTCTGAATGGATGATTTAGTAAGTAGATTTGGATGTTGTGAAACTTTTATGGTTTTCTACATACAAAACCGAATAAAGTTGTTTTTTATTTGATTTGATTTGATTAGGTGCGTGACTGACTGTATAAGTGAGTGATTAAATGTATCTTACTGAATGCATGGGTTAGTGACTAAACTGTGTGAATGTCTGTATCAGTCTGTCAGTTGGTGTGTAAGCGGCTGCATGGGTTGGTGAGTAGCTATATGAGTGTCTATATGGGTTATTGATTGGTTGTCTGAGTATCTGTATGGGTGTCTGAGTGTCTGTGTGGGTGGGTGGGGGTGTGTGACTCTGTGCATAGATGTGTGAGTGGGTGATTCACTGGGTGTATGGGTGCAAGAGTGCATCTGTGTAGGGCTGTATGGGTGGGTGAGTGTGTGTATGGGTGGGTTGGTGATTGAATGGATGTCTCAGTGGCACATGTGTGAGTAACTACACATGTAAAAGGCAGTATATGTGAGTGTTGGAGTATATAAATGACTATATGTGAGAGTGAGTGATTGTGAGAGTGGCTGTATGGATGAGTGTGTGCTTGTATCAGTGATTGTATAAGAGACTAAGTCTGTGTCAGTATCTGTATGAATAAGTGAGGTGGTGTGTGTATAACTGTATAGGTGAGTAAATGGGAGTGTGATTGATTCTTAGCATGACTGACTAGGTGTGTGAGTAACTCTATGGATGAGTGGCGGTGTGCGAGTGTCTGTATAGGTGTATGAGTGCATATGATAGAACTGTATTGATGAGTGACTGCTGGTATGAGTGAATGAGTGGATGTGTGTGTAGACCTAGGAATCAGTGAGTGGGTACGTAGTAACTGGTGTTGGTGTGTCTAGGGTTTCGAAAATGGTAGTCTGTATTTTAGAGTTGGTGTATCAAAGGTTATATTAGGGGGTGAGGAGGTGCATCAGATTATCACGTGGATGATGTCATCAGTGATGTCATCAGTGATGTCATTTGAGATGTCATGAGTGATGTCACTGACCATGTCATGAGTGATGTAATATGTGACGTCATCAGCAGTGCATTGCGGGGGCGCGAGTTATAGTTAGCTCAACTACCTATAACGGCCACATTTCTCTGGTTTTGTACGAGTAAAATGTCCATCAAACTATCACGTCCCTGAAACCTGTGGTTTTTTCAGTGAATTTCAAATGTTTTTTAAATGCTAATTCCTAACTATAACGTCCCTGAAACCTATGGTTTTTTCAGTGAATTTCAAAGGTTTTTTAAATGCTAATTTCTAACTAAAACGTCCCTGAAACCTATGGTGTTTTCTGTGAATTTCAAAGGTTTTTTAAATGCTAATTTCTAACTATAACGTCTCTGAAACCTGTATTTTTTTCAGTGAATTTCTAAGGTTGCTTGGGTGATTGAAGGAGTGCAAGGGTAGTGCCTGGGTGATTGAAGGAGTGCATAGCTAATGCATTGGTGATTCCATGAGTGCAGGGGTAATGTCTGAGGGATTAGAGGAGTACATATGTAATGCCTAGGTAATTGCATGAGTGTAGGGGTAATGTTTAGCTGATTGCATAAGTGTAGAGGTAGTCTGTGGGTGATTTTATAAGTGCATGGGTATTGCCTGGGTAATTGTATGACTACAGGGGTAGTGCCGGGGTGATTGGACGAGTGCATGGATAGTGCATGGCTGATTGGAGGAGTGCATGGGTAATGCCTAGGTGCATCGAGGTGTGCATCAGTAGTGCCTGTGCACTGCCTGAGTACATGGATGAGTTCATGGGTAGTGTTTGATGGAATGGATGAATGCAACAGTAGTGTCTGAGTGATTAAATGAATGCATGGGTAGAGCCTGAGTGCATGGATGAGTGCATGGATACTGCAGGAATGCATGGCTAGTGCACGAATGCATGGATGAGTGCATGCCTAGTGTTTGAGGGAATGAATGTGTGTAATAGTAGTGCCTGAGTGATTGGAGAACTGCATGGGTACTGCCTGAGTGATTGGATGAGTGCCTGGGTAGAGCTAGACTGCATGGATGATTGTATGAGTAGTGCCTGAGTGATTGAAGGACTGCATGGTTAATAGCTAGGTGATTGCATGAGTGCAGGGGTAATGTCTGGGTCATTGGAGGAGTGCATGGGTAATGCCTAAGTGATTGCATGAGTGCAGAGGTAATTTGTAGGTAATTGGAGGAGTGCATGAGTAATCTCTGACTGATTGCATGAGTGCAGGAGTAATGTCTGGGTGTTTGCATGACTGTTAGTGCCTGAGTGATTGGAAAAGTGCATAAGTAGTGCCAGGGTGATTTTTTTAGTGCATGGCTACTGACTGGATGATTGGAGGAGTGACTGGATAGTACTTGGATGATTGCAGCAGTGCAAGAGTACTGCCTGGGTTATTCTATGAGTGCATAGCTAGTGCCTGGGTGATTGCATGAGTGCAAGAGTAATGTCTGGGTGACTGGAGTAGTGCATAGCTAATGCATTGGTGATTCCATGAGTGCATGAGTAATGTCTGGAGGATTCGGGGAGTGGATAGGTAATGCCTGGGTAATTGCATGAGTGTAGGGGTAATATCTAGCTGATTGCATGAGTGTAGTGGTAGTGCCTGGGTTATTGCATGACTGCATAGGTATTGCCTGGGTAATTGTATGACTACAGGGGTAGTACCTGAGTTATTGGAGGAGTGCAAGGGTAGTGCCTGGGTTATTGAAGGAGTACATAGATAGTGCATGGCTAATTGGAGGAGTGCATGGGTAATGCCTTGGTGCATTGAGGAGTGCATCAGTAGTGCTTGTGTGATTGTATAAGTGCATAGGTAGTGCCTGGATGATTTTATAAGTACATGTGTACTGCCTGAGTGATTGAAGGACTGCTTGGATAATACTTAGGTGAATGCATGAGTGCAGGGGTAATGTCTGGGTCATTGGAGGAGTGCATGCGTAATGCTTAAGTGATTGCATGAGTGCAGGGGTAATGTGTAGGTAATTGGAGGAGTGCATGAGTAATGTCTTTCTGATTACATGAGTGCAGGAGTAATATCTGGGTGGTTGCATGACTGTAGTAGTACTGCCTGGGTGATTGGAAAAGTGCACCCAGCAAAAATATACTTTTTTTTGGCCCAGAGGTATTTTTATATGTATAACTTACATTTATATTTTCTTGAAATAATGCTTTTAATATTGTGAAAGTTGTTTTATTGTATTGTTATGCTTTCTTTTTTAATTATTTTTACAAATACCCTACGCGAACCTACTCGATGGGTGCGCGAACCCTGCTGGCACGCATTTGCGGAGTCGCGCTGGAGTCACGAATCTGGCATAATTTTAAAAGTGTAAAATATCACTGTACAAATTATAAATATAAGTTTTGGTTAAAGACTTTCACTAATATAATTTAGAAAATAATTTATAAACAGTATTTTTTACTTTTCTATGAACTATACGAAATTTCACGAGTGTGCAACGTATGCGCGTAGGGTGCGCGACCCTTCCAGGGTCGCGCAGGGGTCGCGACTTTGGTGTAATTTTCAAAGTGTGAAATATCACTATACAAAGTTAAAATATTAGATTTGTATAAACACTTTCACTAATATACCTTTTAAAATATTTTATAAACACCTATTTATACTTTATAATTATGTATACGAAATTTTACGGGTGCACGACTTGTGCGCGACGGGTGTGTGCACCCTACGCGACTGCATGTGACCTGAAAAGAAAGCTTCTGATTGGTTTAAAACCTTTTCATTCTGTTAGAGGGAGGATCCAACACCTGTTTTATTCCTCTTATTATTTGTCTGTCTTCCTGGCAAGACCTGTTTAATGTATCTTCTTACAATTTCTTTTTTCACTGTGTTTCTTGACTTTTTTTTTACAAAAAATGGCATCCAGTCATCCAGATCAAGACCTACTGGAAGAGGAAGATGATGTGGTGGAGCCTGTCAAAAAGATAAGAGTGTGGTTTGGGCCTTCTTTATAGTGCCGGAGGGTGAGAAAAAGGTGAATGTGAGGAAGGTGACTTCCAAGATATGCAAAAGAGTACTGTCCAGAGGTTCCAAAAAAAAGGACACGTGTGGAACGTCCTCCATGAAAAAAGACTTGGAGACCATTCACCCCGTGCATTTGGCCAGAGAAATATCACAGAGGGAGAGAAATGAAGAAGCTGCACAAGTTGACCCAAATGCTCCATCAACTTCGTCAGCAGGAGTTCCACCTACACGGAGGCCACACATGTTTCCTGAGCTTCTGGATGCCACAGTTAATTGTAAAAACTGCGATGCAAAACTCTACATTGGGGAACAATGCATTGATGTGGTAATCAATGCAATTAAAACACACAAGTGTTAATTTTTATTTTTATCTGCTCCCAAATCTTCTTTTCCTTTTTTTTGTCCAAACAGTTATATTGGACTCTTCAATTTTGTTTTGTATAAAAAAAAGGCGAAAAACACCCAAAAAAATTAAAATTCTTTAAAAAAAAACGGTTCTTACGGAACCGCATATACTGGTTTAAAATAGAAAAATTACCTGAGTGATTGCATGAGTGCAAGGATACTGCCTGAGTGATTGCAGGACTACTTGTATAGTGTCTGAATGATTGCATGAGTGCATGGGTAATGCCTGGATGATTTTATAAGTGCATGGGAACTGCCTGGGTGATTGTTGGACTGCATGGATAGTGCCTGGATTATTTGAAGAGTGGAAGGGTAGTACCTGGGTTATTGCACGAACGCACAGGTAATGACTGGTTGATTGCATGAGTGCATGAGTAGTGCCTGGGTGATTTGAGGATTGCACTCTTGCCTGGGTTATTGCATGAGTGCATAGGTAGTGCCTGGGCGATTGCATGAGTGCTGGAGTAATGTCTGGGTGATTGGAAGAGTGCATGGGTACTGCCTGAGTGATTGAAGGAGTGCATGAGTAATGTGTGGGTGATTGCATGAGAGCATGGGTAGTGCCTAGGTGATTGGAGGACTGCATGGATAGTGCCTGCATGATTGGAGGACTTCAAGGGTAGTGCCTGCATGATTGGAGGACTTCAAGGGTAGTGCTTGAGTTATTGCATGAGTGCATCGGTAGTGCCTGGGTGATTGGAGGAATGCATGAGTAGTACCTGGGTGATTGCATGAATGCACAGGTAGTGCCTGGATGATAGGAAGACTGCATGGGTAGTGCTTGTATGATTGTGTGAGTGCAGCAGAAGTGCCTCAATGCATGTATAAGTGCATGGGTAGTGCCTGAGTAAATGCATAAGAGCATGGGTAGTGCCTGGGTGATTGGAGGAGTGCATACCTAGTGCCTGGGTGATTTTATAAGTGCATGGGGAGTGGCTGGGTGATTGAAGGAGTGCATGGGTAATGCCTTGGTGATTGTATGAGTGCAGGGATAATGTCTAGGTGATTGTGTAGTGCATACATACTTCTTGGGTGATTGCAGGACTGCATGGATAGTGCCTGCATGATTGGAGGACTGCAAGGATAGTGCTTGGGTTATTGCATGAGTGCATAGGTAGTGCCTGAGTCATTGGAAGAGTGCATGAGTAGTACCTGGGTGATTGCATTAATGCACAGGTAGTTCCTGGATGATACGAAGACTGCATGGTTAGTGCTTCTATGATTGCATGAATGCAGCAGAAGTGCCTCAATGCATGTATGAGTGCATGGCTAGTGCCTGAGCAAATGCATGAGTGCATGGGTAGTGCCTGGGTGATTGGAGGAGTGCATACCTAGTGCCTGGGTGATTTTATAAGTACATGGGGACTGGCTGGGTGATTGAAGGAGTGCATGGGTAATGCCTAGGTGATTGTATGAGTGCAAGGATAATGTCTGGGTGATTGGAGGAGTACATACGTACTACCTGAGTGATTGAAGGAGTGCATGGATAATGCCTGGGTGATTGCATGAGTGCTGGGGTAATGTCTGGGTGATTGGAGGAGTGCAAGGATACTCCCTGAATGATTTCAGAAGTGCATGAGTAATGTTTGGGTGATTGCATGTGTGTAGGAGTAATGTCTGGGTGATTGCAGGAGTGCATGGATACTGCCTTGGTGATTGGAGGAGTGCTTAGATAATGCTTTGGTGATTGCATGACTGCAGGAGTAATGTCTGAGGAATTAGAGGAATGCATAGGTAATGCCTGGGTGATTGCATGAGTGTACGGGTAATGTCTAGGTGATTGTATTAGTGCAAGGGTAATGTCTTGGCGATTGGAGGAGTGCTTGAGTAAACTTTGAGTGGTTGCATAAGTGTACGGGTAATGTCTGGGTGGTTGCATGAGTGTAATGGTAGTGCCTAGGTGATTGGAGGAGTGCATAAGTAGTGTCTGGGTGATTTCATAAGTGCATGGTACTGGCTGACTGATTGGACGAGTGCATAAATACTGCCTGAGTGATTGAAGCAGTGCATGAGTAATGTCTGGGTGATTGCATGAGTGCATGGGTAGTGCCTGGGTGATTGCAGTACTGCATAGATAGTGCCTGGACAATTTCAAGAGTGCAAGGTTAGTACCTGGGTTATTGCACAAGTGCACAGGTAATGAGTGGGTGATTGCATGAGTGCATAAGTAATGCCTGGGTGATTGGAGGACTACAAGGGTAGTGCCTGGTTATTCCATGAGTGCATAGGTAGTGCCTGCATGTTGAGATGAGTGCATGAGAAGTATGTGGGTTATTGCATGAGTGCTAGGGTAATGTCTGAGTGATTGGAAGAGTGCAAGGGTACTGCCTAAATGATTCAAGGAGTGTATGAGTAATGTCTGGGTAATTGCATGTGTGCAGGGGAAATATTTGGGTGTTTGGAGAAGTGCATGGATACTGCCTTGGTGATTGGAGGAGTGCTTAGATAATGCTTTGGTGATTGCATGACTGCAGGAGTAATGTCTGAGGAATTAGAGGAATGCATAGGTAATGCCTGGGTGATTGCATGAGTGTACGGGTAATGTCTAGGTGATTGTATTAGTGCAAGGGTAATGTCTTGGTGATTGGAGGAGTGCTTGAGTAAACTTTGGAAGAGTGCAAGGGTACTGCCTAAATGATTCAAGGAGTGTATGAGTAATGTCTGGGTGATTGCATGTGTGCAGGGGAAATATTTGGGAGTTTGGAGAAGTGCATGGATACTGCCTGTCTGATTGGAGGAGTGCATAGCTAATGTATGGGTGATTGCATTAGTGCAGGGGTAATGTCTGGGTGATTGGAGGAGTGTATAGCTAATGCATAGATGATTGCATGACTGCAGAGGTAATGTCTGGCTGATTGGAGTAGTGCATTGATAGTGCTTAGGTGATTGGAGGAGTGCAAGAGTACTGCCTGGGTTATTGTGTGACTGCATAGGTAGTGACTGAGTGATTACATGAGTACAACAGTAGTGCCTGGGTGATTGGAGGAGTGCAAGGATACTGCCTGATTGATTATATAAGTGCAGGAATAGTGCCTGGGTGATTAAAGGAGTGCATGGATAATGCCTAGATGATTGCATGAATTGAAAGGTAATGTCTGGGTGATTGGAGGAGTGCTAGAGTAATGTTTGGGTGATTGCATAAGTGCAGAGGTAATGTCTAGGTGTTTGGAGTAGTGCATTGATAGTGCTTAGGTGATTGGAGGAGTGTAAGAGTACTGGATGGGTTATTGTATGACTGCATAGCTAGTGCCTGAGTGATTGCATGAGTACAAGAGTAGTGCCTTGGATTATTGAAGTAGTGGAAGGGTGTTTCTTGATTAATTATATAAGTGCAGGAATAGTGCCTGTGTGATTGAAGGAGTGCATATGTAATGCCTAGGTGATTGAATGAGTTGAAAGGTAATGACTGGGTGATTGGAGGAGTGCTTGAGTAATGTTTGGGTGATTGCACGAGTGTAGGGGTAATGATTGAGTGGTTGCATGAGTGTAGTGGTAGTGCCGAGGTGATTAGAGGAGTGCATAAGTAGTGTCTGGGTAATTTTATAAGTGCATGAGTACTGCCTGGGTTCATTGGAATAGTACAGTGGTAGTGCCTGTGTGAATGGAGAAGTGCAAAGGTGGTGCCTGGGTGATTATATAAGTCTATGGGTAGTGGCTGGGTGATTCCAGTAGTGCAAGGATAATGCCTGGGTGATTGCATGAGTATAGAGATGATGTGTGGCTGATTGCACAAATGCATAGGTACTACCTGAGTGTTTGAAGAAGTGCATGAGTAATCCTTGGTGATTGCATCTGTGGAGGGGTAATGTCTGGGTGATTGGAGGAGTGCATGAATACTGCCTGCATGATTGAAGGAGTGCAAGGGTTGTGCCTTGGTGATTGGAAGAGTACATAGTTATTGCATGGGTGATTGTATTAGTGCAGGGATAATGTCTAGGTGATATAAGTCTATAGGCACTGGCTAGGTGATTGGAGAAATACATGGATATTGCCTGGGTGATTGGAGGAGTGCGGTAATAGTGCCTAACTGTATACATGAGTGCATGGCAAGTGTTTAAAGGATTGGATGAGTGCAGTAAAAGCAACTGTAAACATTATTTTACATTATCATCCTTATTACATTATTTCATCTTACCTTTTTTGCTAATGTAGATACAAAAAACTGTGGAACTATTTTACAGTAGTTTTGTTGTAATCTGAATTTAAAATCTTTTCAAACTTCACCATTACCTTCTGTAAAAAAGAAGAAGAAAAACTGTTATTGAATATAATATTATAGTTTTAAGATCACAACATAATTTTAGAATTACATAACATTTTCACTTTCCCTTTTTTGCTGTTCTCAGATTCTACTGAATTTCACCATGCACAGTGATTTCAATGTAGATCATCATACAATAGCAGGAAAAAAAAAACAATCAATGAGATTGAAAAAAAAAACAAATCAGCGTTGAACGTTATTTAGAACAAGTATAACTATCTGTTTACCTATCTACAGTTTCTAAATTACATTCTTCAACCACATTAAGGGGCCGATTCCGATTCGGGCCGGAATTCTCTCCGACCAAGCCGGACCCGGAGAGAATTCCGACCGAATCGGACCCTAGCAGTCTGACCGAACGAGTACGATGCGTTCGCATGCCATCGGACTCGATTCGGTCGGACTCCCATTGAAGTCAATGGGAGCCTGGCGTACGACGCGTACGCGGGCTCCCATTGACTCAATGGATGCGAGGTGGTCAAGGGCGCCCCTACAGCGTGTACGCGTCCATGCGCATCGCGGCGTACATGCACAGGTAGGGGGACCCATGGGTCCCCCTGTGTGCGACTCGCGCGCCTACGCGCACAGGGGGTCCGACGCGGACCCCCAAAGTCCGGCTCCGACAGCTTTTTCGAGCCGGACGGCGCGAGTCGATCGGAGTGGTCGCGGCGCGCATCGTACTTACCCGGCCGGGAAACGTCTCCATAGCGCGGTGCGAGTCGTGTCCATGCGAGTCGGTCGGAGCGTGTTGAAGCCGCGTTCGAGTAGGTCGGAGATTTCGCGGGTGCCTGCATCGTACTCGCTCGGCCGGACCCGCGTACGATTCGGTCGGGATACAGGGCTCCGAATCGGATCCGGTAAATCCGAATCCGATTCGGAGCACTACCGGCCGAGATCGGAATCGGCCCCTAGGTCTTTTTCAAATGCAATATGAATTAGCACAAACAATAATCCAAACACTAATTTTTCACATCTTCCCAATAGGCCGAATAATGTTTCCAAATCCATTTGCATTAAAAATATCCAAAATAAATTCGTTAATTTGTGTTCACATCTTCCCAAGAGGCCGAATGATGTTTTCAATACTTTGGCATCAAAAATATGAGATATGAATTTGGTAATTCATAAGGCAGCCTACATTTGAATTCCAAATGAGCATCATTGCAGTGTGTCCATTCTTTATTGCACTTTAAATACACAGTATAGTGTCCAGATGTTGTAGTAGGTCCATCATGGAAAATAATAGCCACTGCTTTAAAAGTTCTTCCTGACATTGATACTTGACTTGCCACAAAATTTTTAATTTTGGTTTCCAATTTTGTTCCATTTGCTCTACAACGTTGTAGCATTAAAATGACATATTTTCCATATCTGTCTATATGTAATGTTGACAATATGTCTGATTTACAACGAGAACACTTCATATCCTGAGTACCTGTTTTTACTAATTTGTTAAAAGACACTGATTTGAAATCTGGAGTCGTCAAGTATATGAATCGTTCAGTGTCTATTTCAGTAGTAGAAGAAAATGAACACTCTTCACATTTATGATCCCATCTGTAACTTACTCCAAATAAAATTTCAATTTCTATTCATTCATCTTCCAATACTCCAAGCATAAACATAAGACATTCTTCTGCATCTTGTTGTACATTCAATGTAAATTTCAATGATCCAGTACATATATCCAAAAGATGCAGAATGCCAGAAGCAGTATGGATTTTAGTTCTATCAGTTATCAACTTTTGAAAAATATAATGCAATAAAAAACAGAGTCTTTTTTCTCGATTTTCCATAATTTCATGATGAAGATACTCTAGAAAAACTATTTTCTAACTGGTATCCTACAATATCATCAACAGTATCCATTTTCATTTTCTTTGCAGCTTCATCATTCTTTTGAATTGTTTTTTTTTTTTATCACACTAGAATGTTTCTCATATTTCCGTTTTGGACATACTACACGTTTCTCATATATGTGATATTCACCTAAGTTAGGAGCATAAAGTCTTCTTAACCGATTAACTCTCTTACACAATTTACATCAGCACTAATCCTTTTCTCGCCTCAGTCAAATACAAACCAGATGTTCTTACTCGAGACAATGCAACATATGCCATGCCCTCTTTAAACACTGGGGGGCATATTTACAAGCCTCTTGCGCCACTTTTGCGCCGCCGTTGCGTCACGCATGTGACGCAGCGGCGACGCAAACCATGCGCTGCGTTGCGCTATATTTACAACGTGACGCATCTAGGGAGATGCGTCACGTAGTAAACCCCTGCGCCACATGAAACCTGCGTCAGGTTTCATGTGGGCGCACCGGCGCAGGGGGCGTTCCGGCGCAGGTACGCCTCGGAAAAGTGACGTAGTGAAATCTACAAGATTTCACGCAGTCACTTTTCCGATGCTGGTGCGTCAAATCCTTACGCCTGCTTCAAGCAGGCGTAAGGATTGATGCACCATGTTAGGGATAGGAAGGTTGGAACAGTGCTGGAGCTGCGTCGCGCTTGCGACACAACTTCAGCACTGCGCCAACCTTCCGCCGGCAGATGCGTCATGCATCTGCTTATCCTTGCGCCACGATGCGCCGCATTGTAAATGCGGCGCATCGGACGTGGCACAAGGGTAAACTTGCGTGACGCATTTTCCCTGGCGCATCCCTGCTGATATGCAGGGATGCGCCAGGGAACGTAAATATGCCCCTGTACTTCCAATATTTACTAAAGCACTGTCTACAGTTAAACCTTGAGATTTATTAATGGTTACTGCATATGCTAAAGAAAGAGGAAACTGTTTTCTACGAACATACAAGTCTTTTACAAGCAAAAATCGAACAGCACAACATCCAATCTGTTTTACCTCTTCAATCTGATCAATTTAATCTTCAAAAATTAAATTCCATCTCTGTTCTGATAATTAACAAAATCAACAACTTTTCCCATTGCTCCATTTACTAAACCTTGTTCTACATTTAAATTACGCCGTAAAATTACCCGACAATTTATACACACATATAAAGTTTTTTCTAAACCTGCAGTCTTAGACACCGACTTTTCCAAAGAATCCAATTTTGTCTGTAATTTCTCTGAAAGAAGAATAGTAACTCCTTCATGTTCCATTTTATCGATAGCTTCCATTTTCACTATTGGTTGTTTTTCCAATTTCAAAAGTTCTTGATTGAATATAGAACACTCTTGCAGTGTAGGCATTAGGCAAACTATAGACTTCTTTTCAACAATTATTTTGTACATTATTTCAGCTGGTATGTTTTCATTTGCAAACAAGTTCGTTAAAAGCCGACTTTGTAAAGCTTCTTTACCATGTTTTGTCAAAACACCTATTCTTATATCTTGAAGAATGTTTCCATAATGTTCATCACTTGCTTGTCGCATATTCTTAATAAGTTCTTTATATTCAAAATGAGACCAAATGTTGATGTTTCCAATACTTCCCAAAGATTTCCTAGTGTCCTCATGGACAAGTGTTTTAAAAACAGGTTGCCCTTTCACAGGAGTGAGTTGTAGTAGATCGCCAAATACAATTACATGTTTTCCTCCAAATAGAACATCATAATCTGTTTTTAAAATCTGTTGCATTCTTAAATGTACAGAGGCAAGCATTATGTTTGAGACCATGCTCACCTCATCAATGATTATAAGTTTCATTTTCTCAGTACTCTTGACACTTCATAACAAGCTTCTCCAGATAGCTTGTGATATTCCAATTTATTTTCATGTTCAACTGGTAGCATTAGTAATTGATGTAAAGTAATCCCTTTAATGTTGTGTGCTGCTAATCCAGTTGGAGCTGTTACAACACAATATAAATGGCATCCAGTAGTTTTGTGTAGATAACTGGTGAAAACTTTAATTAAGAAACTTTTTCCTGTTCCAGTTCGACCACTGATGTATATTCGAATAGGTTTAAATGATGCATTGGCATTCTTTTTTTTCATGTAGCAAACCATGCTGTATCTGCAGTGTCACTTGCTCATATATTTCTTTTTGTTCAATATTTAGTTGTTCTTCGAACTTTCTCAAATCAATAATATCCTGTTGTGCTTGTTGCATTGTCATTTCTACTTCATTCATGGCTATTGCTGCTTCATTTTCAATAATTGGTTGTCCTAGTGGATCTTGACTTAGTGGAGCAGAACTCTGACTATCTTGAGAACTGTCTCTAGCTATTTCAGCTGCAATTTTAGCTTCTTGTTCAGTCTCTTCATTTAACATTTGTAGATAAGTAGGGAAAATTGTGCATTGAATGTCATCTTTACATGCATTAAAATAATCTTCATAGTAGTCGAAATCTCCAAGTAATTCCGCTTCACTGCGCCAAGGCTTAAAGAGTTGCAGTAGTGCTAAATAGAAAAATTCCTTTTTTTCTGGAGTTTCACAACTGATTTTTCTGTGATTAATAAGATTTCCTTTGGCATGTTTTACCAAACATCCATCACATCCAATTACTGCATATTTTTCTTCATTTATATTTTCAATAACATTTCTCTTAAAGCTGTAATGTTGCAGAACTTCATAGAAACATACATTTTCCAGATGTGGACTCCTTTTGGGATAGTACGTATCCAACATATTAGTTTTAAGAATATCTGTACTTTGTGGTTCATTCAATGCTAAGAATTCAATTTCTTGTACAGATTTCAAAACTCTATTTCGTGTAGCCCCAAGACCTAGACTTACCCAAATGATTCCTCTTGACTTTGAATATAAACTCGCAGAGCTCAACCAAGCCGAACATTCATAGGATCCAATTTCTCGATTTGAAAGCATTTTCAAACTAAAGCTGTACAATTTGTTACTAAGACTCTTCTCTTGTGAAATTTCTTCCCACATTTCCTTCAACTCTGTCTTATCAGATTTTGTTATATATGACGTAACATAGCGAGCAACAGCAATTGAATTATCTGCAACATACTGAATTTCCATGTTTGCATTCCACATTGTCAAAATCACTGGATTGTAGTCATTAATATATTTTGAATCTTCAGTTCTTCTTATGTTGTATGTATTCTTCGGAGATTTTCGTGTTATAGTATGTTTTACTGCTGACATAAAACTATTGACTCTTCCCTTTGAAATTTCTGGACGAGGGAATCCAAAACGACATTTTGTATAAAATTTTCCCTTTGACTTGTATTTTTGTCGACAATATTTTCCACATCGATGACTTTGAAAACGTAAAACTTGTTCTCTTAAGCTCTCTTCTCCTCCTTTTTTTGGAATGGCACAGGTAACATACTCTTCAATAAAAGACAAAACAGTTTCATTAGAATCGGTTCCAAATTTAAGTGCATCCTTGATCCATAATAACATGTGTATATGAGGAGCACCTCTGGCTTGGTACTCCTTTCTCCAAAAGAAATCAGTAACTTCTCCAAGAGGTGGATTATTTTTATTGCAGATAAAAGACATCATAGCTTGAAACCTATGATTAAAATATCTGCACACATTCACAGGATCCAAAGAACACAATTCTCCAGCTGTCTTCAATTCAATATTCTTGACATTTGAATTTGCTTGTCGAAGAAATTCAAGTAAATCGTTCCAAACATATTCAGCACAGCTAAGTGTTAGAAACCAGGTAGGAGTACCTATGTTTCTTAACATATATTTAAGTTCACCGTGACGACGATACCAATACTCATTAGTACCACGTTGACACGCCATCAAATTAATTAACTGAGATTCCAAATGATCGTCTCTTCATTGAACTTTGTCCATAAATTCCTTTGCAGAAACATGTGTAAGATGTACTCTTGTTTTTAATATGTGATTCACTGCATATGATAGTCCAGACAAGTCACTTTCGAATAGAAGATGAAATATATATGGAATACACTGTCGAAATCTTGGATCTTCTTAGTACAATCTTGTCGTCCGGTATTCTGAAGCTGAAATCTATACTTCTCGTTCATCATATCGTCCACCTTCTCCAGTGGGAAACAGTTGTGGAAAACAACGAGCTTCTAAACTTTTTTCCCATACACTCATGGGAGTTCCCTTTGCTTTCTTCATTTGAAATAATTCAATAGTGTTTCCAATGACCTCTTTTGAATGTAAAGGATGTATACTGTAATGTTCGTAAATCTCTTCACTCCTGCTCTTGTCAACTTTTTCTATTTGGCCAGTTGAAAATTCTGTATCTTCTTCTAAACATATTTCCTGGTCTTCCACATTTACAATTTTATAATAAATATTATTTTGTACAAGATATTATGTAGCCTTTTGAAGTTTGGTGACATCTACTAACTCTTGCCATATTTTCTGACTCTTTGTTGGTACACCATTAACTAGAATAACTACAGGCTCACTTTCCTCTCTCTCTATACCACCAGTTTCAATATTTTTTAAAAATCTAAAGGTAAGTACACAACTCTTCCTTTCAGACCCCTTTGTAAATCTGTTGGAGGCAGCTCACCTGTTTTAGGCTCCATATGAACTATAGCCTGAAACGGGTGCACAGATTGAATAAGAATGGACTCATATGTTTTTAAATCTGCCAGTTCCGGAGGAATAGCTACCAACTCTAAGTTATTATGTACTGCTCTAGCTGGCATTTTGTTCTCTTCTAATTTCTCGTAACAATATTTACAAATACGTTGATCAGTACCCAACTCAAAACGACCTTCCACCAACAAATAAGCACCAAATTGCTTCCACTTATCATTATTTTCCTTTTCACTTTTTAAATACACATCAACATTCCTAGTTTGACTTCTATAGTGAGTACGTCGACAACAAATACAAACATAGTTTAGTTTTTCACATGAAAGTATCTTAAACTTTGTAATTTCTTCTTCAAACTTCTCAATACTAATATCTTCCAACTGTTGTTCAACACCTACACTGATCAAACTCTCACTTGTTCTACACTCCTCTTGTGAATCAAAGAAACAAAACTGTATATCATCACAAACTTTTTTTACATCCGATACTGATCCATACAAAAGAGCTGTGTTCATTTCACTTAAAGATAATGCAGGACTTTTGACGCAGTACAATCTCCTTACTAACTTCCGCATTTCTGTGTGATGTACTGCTAACATTCTTAAATGATGAAAAGTACTTTTACACACTTTTCTAGAAAGACAAGCCAGAGAATGACCCTGCAACTTACTATATTTTCTTACTTTACATGGATCTAGTCCTTGCAACATCTTAATCTTCTGTTTAACACTTTTTTTTAGCATATTGTTGCAAGAAAACTCGTAATATATCAATAGATTCCTGTCGAATACTACAAATACTACTACAATCCCACTTATACACTGGAGCATGTGCATGTCTCCCTTGAACTTCTTCAGCTATTACTTCTTCTACATTTCTAGGAACCATCTTTTCTTTTTCAATTGGACAACCATCCTTTACCTTGTAACAACGACCACAGGTATCAACTGCGTGAACTAATGTATTTTGTTGAAAATAACTTTCTTCATTAAAAAAAGGCTCAGTACTAGAAGTATGATTCCATTCACCAGAAAAAGCTTTGCAAAAGTTACTTCTATTAACCAGTCTTTTTCTTTTGCTTTTCTCCTTCATAAAGTGCATTGTTTTATTCAATACTTTCATTCTCTTCAATACCAATATAAATAATTTCCGTTTAAATTCAAAAGCAGTATCTACTACACTTTCAATCTGTTGCTTCTTGTTATATGTGTCAGATCTTTTTTTATACTTTTAACAATCTTTTAATACATTTTGAATTACTCTATTATGAAACATACGTACACGTATGTCTTTAAATTGTTTCTGTCTTTTTGTCACATGTGTTTCTTTTCCATTGTGTTTCTTTATTTGCTTCTACTTTCTTCGAAAAATGTCTTTCTCCTTTGATTAGTATTTTGATCGTTCAATCCCTCCACAACTTTTTTAATAAATTGTTTAGTTCTCTTACCAGAAGCCACTTTATCCTCAGCATTCCTTTGGTGTTTTTCTACTCCACTCTTTTTAGTTTTCATTAAGTACTTCTGTTTCATTTGTTCTCTTCTCTTTTCATGTTTCCTTGCCATTGTTTATTTATAATCCAATCAAAATATCTTCCTAAAAAACAAATAATAGTTTAATTATTTTGGAACATCAATTACAATTTTAAAATTCATAACATTTCAATTTTGAAAATAACAACTAAGCACAAAATTACAATTAAATTCCTATTGCATTTATAACACATAAAAAGAGAAAAGTATAAAAACAAGCAAAACAACTGCAAAAATAAAAGAAAAGGTGGTCACACAGCCAAAAGGAGAAAGGAAAAAAAACAAAAGGTTTACAAACAGCAAAATTAAATACTCAAACAACACAGCTACTGAAAAACGTAAGAAATGCAGAAAGAAGCAACAGATGTACAAAAAGAAAAAAGATAGGTGCAGAAAGAGGAAAAAGAAGTGCAGAAAGAGCAAACAGTTGTAGAAAAACGCAAGTAAGGAACAGAAACAAATAAAAGGGGTGCAGAAAGAGAGAAAATGAGTTGAAAAAGAAATAAGACACGTGCAAAAAGAAGGAAAAGAAGTCCAGAAAAAAGCAACAGAGGTGCAGAAAAACACCAAAAAGTGCCTAAAGCTGCTAAGACATACAGAAAAAGACACCAGAGGTGCAGAAAGAGACAAGAGAGGTGCACAAACAAGGAAGATTAATGCCGAAAGAGGCAACAGGGGAACAGAAAGAAGCAAGAGAGGAGCAGAAAAAAGCAAGAAAAGTGCTGAAAGAAGCAACAGAGATACATATAGAAAGAGACAACATACATGCAGAAAGAAGCAAGAGAACTCCTGAAACAAACAAGAAAAATGAAGAAACAGGCAAGAGAAGTGCAGAAAAAGGCAAGAGAAGTGCACAAAGAAACAAGAGAAGTGCAGAAAGAAACAAAAGATGTGTAGAAAAAGGCAAAACAGGTGCAGAAAAAGTCAAGAGAACTGCAGAAAGAGGGAACAGAGATATAGAAAGAGGGAAGAGAGGTGCAGAAACAGGGAAGAGGGGTACAGAAAAAAGCAAGTGAAATGCAGAAAGAAGCAAAAAAAACTGCAGAAAGAAGAAACAAACATGCACAATGAGACAACAATGGTGCAGAAAGAGTCAACAGGGGTGCAAAAAGAAGAAATAGAGGTGCAGAAAGATGTAATAGAGTTGCAGAAACAGGCAAAAGAGGTGCAGAAAGAGAGAAAAAGGGGCGCAGAAAGAAGCAAGAGAGGTGCAGAAAAAGTGAACAAGGGTACATAAAAAGGCAAGAGAACTGAACAAAGAAATAATAGAAATGGAAAAAGAGGCAAGAGAACTGCACAAAGAGGCAAGAGAATCGTAGAAACAGGCAACTGAGGTACAGAAAGACAGAAGAGGGGTGCAGAAAGAGGCAACAGAAGTACAGAAATAAGGAAGAGGGGTGTAGAAAAAGCCAAGAGGAGTGCAGAAAGAAACAAGTGAGGTGCAGAAAGAGGCAACTGAGGTGCAGAAATAGCAAGAGAGGTGCAAAACAACTAACAGAACTTGAAGGAAGTGGCCCTCTAGGGCCACTCGGTTTTTCTTACAACCACCTGCTTTGCCTTCCCAAGAATGAAGAGTCGTCAGACAGTAGAGAATGCAAACTTACATTTTATTAGCAATGCTCTGCAGAGGAGTCCATCATGACCTGCACCCTAAGATGTCTGCCGAGGGACTGACCCCCCCAACAGCTCAACCTGAGTAATCATTCCTCTCGAGAAGCCCCCAACCACGCCCACAATGGAAAACTACCGACCTGGGCCGATCATGAACAAAGAGGCACAGTAGGATGAGCTAACACCTGCCAGATGGGTACATTTTATCAGGAATCCAAGGCCACAGTGCTGTGTCTCAGCATCTCCTAACGTGGGAGCAGAAACTACACATTCGGATAAGTATGCGAGGGCAGAATGGCCTATTCATTAGTAAGTCGAGAAACAGCCTTGAACTGAAAGAAAAAATAATAACAAAATACAGTGTTCTGCTGAGGCAAGCAATACAAGCAATGAGGCCTAACTCAGGCACAGTCTAATCAGCCTAATAAGGATTACGTAATGCAAAATGGAGTCACACTCGTTAACTGAGCCCTGCGCAGTACGGGGATAACTCAGTGGGTTGCATAACGTGAATACAAATGGTATCTATTTAGCCACACATTGCTAACCTAATATAACGTGATATGAGTGCGTTGCAGGGATGGGAATTTGAAACCTAACAGACCCTCCTTTTAGCATGGGTGGCTAAATGCTTTATTCCCTATCCGGTAGGGTCTTCACAATTCTAAGGGGGAGAAAGAAATTGCATAGTCACTCATGTTACAAGGGAAAAACAAACAACACATGAGCATCGAAATCACCTAATACTCAAAGATGCCCTCATCTATGAGCATCATATCCTGTATTTCCTGCATCATCATAACAGAAATCTTGTTATCACGTCTTGGCAATATAGGGGTAGGGGTAAGTTTACTCATACAATAGGTGCAACAGGCTGGAAGGCAATTAATGCATAAGCAACAGGTAAAGATGACTCCTGCGATGGCTATTAGGACAAGTAATATCTTCCAACCCCATGATGTCATCAGACCCCAGAGCCTCCATGTGAGTGACTATGAACCATTATCCTGATGGATATCTGAGGCAAGTCTGTGTAATTTCTGTATTGCAGAGTACACATTAGGGGCACTATCAGGGATGTACACACAGCAGCTGCTGCCGATGACGCAACAGGCTCCACCCCTATCAGCCAGAATGAGTCGAAAACCATCCGAATTTGAAGAGAAACGAGCCACGTAGCCTGAAGCTCGACTGTAATATTAGTCAGTATACCGGCAGTAGTATTAATAACTCCCTCAACTACTCTAGCAAGGCGACGAATATTACGACTATTGAACATGGGACCCCAGAATGGCAGAATGCCCTTCATTATGTCAGTAAATTGCTATAGAGAGGCATCTGTTTGATCAATATCGTCTGGGTTGACAACTCTCTTAACTCGATGTACCTGGAGATCCCTACGCTGTAGCTTATGATCCTTGTGGTAATTGGACAGTGCAATGTAAACGGGAGGCAAGAGAAAGGAAACATAACACCGGCCAGACCATCCCCTCGGAAGTCATGTATAAGCCTGCTCCCCACAGATGGAGTATACATTCGGAGGTGTAAGCAGAGGTGGGCTGCTAGTAGTGTTTAATCAGTATGTGTAGTTACAATGGCTCTGTCCTACCGAAATGTTCCCTATTCCTTCAACACAGAAACTAGCTGTTGCATTGATCACGGGGACAGGCATTGCTTTCTCTTCAGTGATATTGCGTTGCTGGAAACATTTAAAATATGCAGTGACATTAAATCCTTGGAAATCCAGCATTTCATTTCGTAACCAAGTGACATTTTCGTTAGTCTCAAAAACGTTCATGCAAGCATCTGGGTGCAGGGTACCCTCCTTGCCATCTGCCCCAGGTGTATATCCCTGGTGTACCACTATATACTCCAATACTGCTTCATAATCAGCTTGTACCATTTTCATAGCGTCAGCATGATAGTTCATGTATACCATAGAGAGCAGTTTGAACCAGGCTTCACAGCTACCCAAATATGACAGGGGCAATGACAAAAGCAAATCATTTTTGTGCATAACTGAGGAAAGTAGCCCACATACCCAGCAATTCGTGGCATTAGTAGTACTGTGTACCTGATGAAGCATCTGAACAAAAGCATTTTGGGCATAAGTCTGTCTACGTCTTTCTTTATGTGGGGCCAATGTGACAAACGAGTGCTCAGCTGGAACCGGGGTAGTCCCTATCAAGGTGTATACGGGATGTTGTTCCTCTAAGTACCAGACCACCCCAAATACTACTATAGCCCATAACGTACGCGGCACATCTTTAAACTCAGCGGGAAGGGGGGCATCCTTTGTGAAGCACTGTTTGGCACAGGCTACCTGCGGTCCAATAGTCATGTAAACACTGTCTGGAGAACAAAAAATTGTTACATGCAGCCTTTTTAACAAATCAAGTCCTAACAAATTTTCCCCACAATTTGACGTCAGTAAAAATGGTGAATCGACCATAAAGGGGCCAATAGTCAAAGCAAGAGGCTTGGAAATGGGGCTGATGACCGGCACGCCTGAGAAACCCACCGACACATTGTTTTGGCCAGACAGAGCTGCCCCCAGGACCAGTGAACGGGAAACAGAGCTATTCATCGCCCCTGTATCAACAACATTTTTTTCAGTAGTACCCTGTAAATCAGCAGTGACGTAAGGTCCGTGCTGATCTATGGGCACAGGAACTGGTCCCTCTCCCTGTCCTCGGCTGTCATAGCTGTGAGACAACCCTGTCACTTCGTCCATGTCATAGTCGTCATGATAGTACTGTCGTCCTTGGGGGTCATCAAAATAATTCCCGCTCTGCCTATTGTGTGATGTATCCTCTGACTGCATCCCCCCTCTACCTCCTGTTCCTCGTCCGCGTCCTCGAAAATCCCGACCTCTCGGGGCCTCACCTTTCTGTATCAACTCCGGACACTCGTTCCGCCAATGTGCCTCCTGCTTGCAGTACGCACATTGATTGAGCCCGAGGGGCGTGTTTGAAGTGCCACCCCTGCAAGACCGGGGTGGCCGTTGGGCCGAACCCGAACCTCTACCTCGGCCATTTTCCCTCGCAACTTTCTGCATCAATACCCTCGTCTTCAAATCCTTTGACTTTTTCTCTACCCTTTCCTTGTCCTCATTCTCTCTATGTTCGTAATATTGTGCCATACTCAATATCACTGATGGGGATGATGTCGTCCAAGTACTTTCCGAAGCCTGCAACTGTGTTGCGATCTCGGGAAGCAAGTTAGTGACAAATCTGTTGACAAATAAATGAACACCACCCTCCTGTGACAGGTCCTGACCACTAAAATCTAAAAACACCCCTTCAAATCTGGTAAAGAATCCAACACACTTTCATCCTTCTTCTGCCAACACGCAGTCAACTTACCCAGTCCACTCTCTTTGGCGGAATAAGTGAGTACATGTATGTTATAATACGCCCCGGCAAGGCGAGGAGCTCCGCTTTCGGCTTGTCGCCGGGCTTACGCTCCTTATCCCAGGCCCTGATCTCATCCCACGTGCCCCCCAACTCTAGTGCATGATCCTGCGTATGAATCTGTCTCCATATGTCCACCGGTACCAACAGACCGAAAAACAACTCTATGTCAGCTAGCGTCATTACTGTGGAGGAGGCCGCCTCCGTCAATTCTTTATAATATGCAGTAGGGTTTTTTCGGGGGTCGGCAGCTGGCTCTTTAAGGATAAGACCTCACTTCTCTTCCAAGGAGTATAGATCCACTGTTCCTGAAACCGAGCGTCGACCCGTTGTCTAATCACAGCATCGGTGGAATTGCGCAGTTCTGGAATTTCAGGGTGGTAAATGGCATGAACTTCCCTCATGGGATGCTGTGTCCCCATTGTTGGAACCTTCTGGAGCAATCTGCCTCGGTAACCCACTAGTGTTGTTATATTGCTAAAAACCTCATTGGGAGCCATACCTGCAGCATATACCCTATCCCGTATGTCATATATTATTTGCGGTGCAACACCTTGAAAACACTGTTCCCACAACCCTATCAGTGTCGCTGACATGTGCTTAAGGGCATGCTGCTGTATAAACGGCTCGTAATCTTTCATCACACTCCACACATCCTCCACACTATAGATCGGGTTCCGAGCCCACTGAGCTGCTTGATTCGCCACCATTCGCTTTTCCTCATCACCCAATGCAGAACGCACCAATACGTTATCCATTCGGTCTCGCGCTGCTGCCCAGTTCACTTCATGTACTCCATGCGCAGGAGTTTCGACATTCAACTGTGCCTGGGGCGTTACACTCATGGGGGAAAGAGCAGATGAAGAGACAGGTACCACCATGTAGGGAGATAGGGTGGTAGGGGTGAAAGGGGGAGTAGCAGTCGATACAGAACTAATAGACTGGGCAGGGGAGCTAACAGCACCCGTCCCGGTGACTGGTGTGAGTAGAAGAGAAGCAAAAGGGGCCGGGGCTGAAGCGGTAGCGCTAGAAACATGAACGCTAGAAGGGGCGGCACTAGAGGCCAAGGACTGAGATTTTGGGACTGCCGGGTATATCCGTTCAGGGGCATAAGGAGGAGGAGGACGAGAGTCTAATAGCTCTTCGACTAAATCATCACCTTCCTCTCTAGTAACATAACATTTATCTGTCTGTAACCAAAACTTTCTATCTGCGCATTCTATACCCTTCTCTATCTTCCCTCTTTCATAGGCTACTGCTTTCTTTGTTATAGTTTGCGTCTGCCTCTTCCGGGCCTTTCTCTGCTCTCAGTTGTCGCTGCTTTGCTTCTTTCTGCCATACTCTTAGAGAATCAAACATCGACTGCCTGCTCCTTCTAGCGAACAACTTGTCCTGCAAGAAATTCCATTTCTGTTCATCAAATGAGCCAATAAGCGGCCACTGTAACTCAGCATTGTCCCTCGTATATTTATGCCACAATGTGCTAAACATAACAGGGCCAATACCATGTTTAACGTATACATCAAAATTTGGAGAACCCTCCGGAGGTGCAGGCTGGCTCTCTTCCAATCGAGCATCAGTAGAACAACATCCACATCCAAAACACCCCAATTTGCTGAAACAAGGCATCCTAATATAAGACACAAGCACTGTCCCTAATGGACAAGTATACCACCAACAATCAGCAAATAAAGACAAGATAAAATAACAAATATTATTCACGAACCAAACCAAACGGTCCAGGGACCACTCCCTACAGTCCGGGGACTGTATCAAATTCAAGAAGACAGGCTCCAGCCCCAGACCTTTTCAAGCATTAACCAAATTACCAGTTGGTCAGGCAGATTGTTCGCGGATAGTTCCGGACCTTTTCAAGCACGGGCCAAATTTCCAGGCGGTCCGGTGAACTGCTCGCAAACACTCTGTGCCTTTTTCAAGGGTCCGTAAACCCACCAAGTTCAAGACAAGACAGTCCGGAGACCGTACCAAGACACAGCCCGTCGACTCGTGTCGTTCAAGCAAGGCAATTCGAGAACTGCAGACAAGACAGTCCGGAGACTGTATCAAGACACAGCCCGCTGCTCGTGCCGTCCAAGAATGGCACCATTTTTCCAAGAATCAAGTCACTCACCTGGTGCACACAGGTCAAGTCAAGTTATTCTCCACTGCCGACTCTTCGGACCAAACAGTCAACTCCAAGGTTTCGCCTTCTCAGGACCCCAGCCGGTGACCACTAGACGAGGAGTCGCCCGATCAGCCGGGCAGGGCAGCTGCGAAAACCAAGATCGGTCTTGTGTGGGGTACCCCGATCCGCCCGACAAACCAAACGCACCCCCGACCCTACAACCCAATTACGGGCGAGTAGGATCACCTTGCAGGGTCCCTGTTCGGGCACCAACTGAAGGAAGTGGCCCTCTAGGGTCACTCGGGTTTTCTTACAACCACCTGCTATGCCTTCCCAAGAATGAAGAGTTGGTCAGACAGTAGAGAATGCAAACTTACATTTTATTAGCATTGCTCTGCAGAGAAGTCCATCACGACCTGCATCCTAAGATGTCTGCCGAGGGACTGACCCCCCCAACAGCTCATACTGAGTAATCATTCCTCTCGAAAAGCCCCCAACCACGCCCACAATGGAAAACTACCGGCCTGGGGCGATCATGAACAAAGAGGCACAGTAGATGAGCTAACACCTGCCAGATGGGTACATTTTATCAGGAATCCAAGGCCACAGTGCTGTGTCTCAGCATCGCCTAACGTGGGAGCAGAAACTACACATTCGGATAAGTATGCGAGGGCAGAACGGCCTATTCATTAGTAAGTCGAGAAACAGCCTTGAACAGAAAGAAAAAATAATAACGAAATACAGTGTTCTGCTGAGGCAAGCAATACGAGTAATGAGGCCTAACTCAGGCACAGTCTAAGCAGCCTAATAAGGATTATGAAATGCAAAATGGAGTCACACTCGCTAACTGAAGCCTGCGCATTATGGGGATAACTCAGTGGGTTGCATAACGTGAATACAAATGTCATCTATTTAGCCACACATTGCTAACCTAATATAACGTGAGATGAGTGCGTTGCAGGGATGGGAATTTGAAACCTAACAAACTGTACAAAGAGACTAGACAGATGCTGAAAGAGGGAAAAGAAGTAGTATGTGTATAGGTAGTTTCTACTTAACTGTATGACTGCATGGTACTGCCTATGTAAAGGATGAATGTAAGAGTAATGGTAGGATCATTGGATGAATTTATATGTAGTGCCTAACAAAATGTATCACTAAATGGCTACTACCTAAGTCAATAGTTCAGTGCTAGAGTAGAGCCTCAATAATAGAATATGTGCACCAATACTGCCAGGATGATTGCATCAATGCATCAAAAATACCTGACAGAAACTATGACTACAAGCCTAAAGCATGGTTTATCGCATAACTGTATGGGTAGAAGCTTGAGATAATACATGAATGTACGCATACTGCCTGTGTGATTCTATCACTGCAGAAGTAGTACCTGCAACAATGTATGAATGTATGGGAAATACCTCTGAGAAACTATAAGTATTAACGTAATGCTTGGACAATTACATAAGTGCATCAGTACTGTCTCAATGAATACATGTGTGCATAGGTACTAGCTGAGTAAATGTTTGACTGGAATGGTAGTGTCTAGCTGACTATGGGCCAGATGTATCAAGCCTTTTCCCGTTCGCAAACGGTCCGATTCTCAGAATCGGCCCGTTTGCGAACGGGAAAAAGCCTTTTGAGATGTATCATCCCAAAAGGCCATCGCAAAATAGGGAATCGCAAAATTTGCGATTCCCTATTTTGCGAATGCATTTAAGGAATCGCAAATTGCAATTCCTTAAATGCAATTTTGGAAGCACCCAAAAGTTGCGATTTGGCCTTAAGGAATTGCAAATTACCACTAACTTCAAGTTGGTGGTAATTTGCGATTTCCTAGAAAAATTCACTTTTTTGCATTTTTCAAAGTGCCATGTGGCGCACATACATGCCCTTAGGGCATATATGTGCGCCACATGTGCACACATGCATATTTCAGGGGTGCAACACAGTGTCCTTTTGGCACCCTTGAAATTGCATTCAAAATTTGAGAGTACCTATTGGGTACTCGCAAATTGCGAATGTCTTCCCATTTATTCCTATGGGCCTCTAGGCCCATAGGAATGAATGGGAATGTATTCCTTAATTGCGAATCGCAATTTTCGATTCGCAATTAAAGAATATGTAGGAATCGCAAATATTATTGCAAAACCTACATACATTGCATTTTGCGAGTCCTTAATAGCGAATCGGTAAAATTCGCTATTAAGGACTCGCAAAATACAATGATGTTACATCTGGCCATATATTCCTAAAAACAAGCATGCATATGTATGTACCTTTTCCTAGTGGCATTATATGTAAAAGAAACATACAAATACATATATACCAGTGTTTTATAGCTCTACCATCTCTATAAAAATAACACATGTGAGAATATATGTGCAAGCTGACACATACTTGAGACATAACACTACAAAGTACCTTAACCTTGACAGACTGCACTTTCCATTTTAAAGAGACACCTAAAATGATATGGTATACTAGAAGTATGCATTTCCATACACCAATACGAACTAACCTAATCACTAATCCTTCTATTAACAGGTCCTAAACCTCACTTTTCGGCTGCAGCTTCACTATACACCAACTACTCAGAGTGTTCGGCCTAGCCAAATACAAAGCAGCAACTTTTTCAATGTGTCTGTTATATGCATGCAGACACATACCTCACTCCTAAAACTAAAAAGTCCCTTAAACTTGACAGACTACACTTCCCATTTTAAAGAGACACCTAAATCTAAGCGGCATACTTGAAGTGTACATCTCCATAGACCAATATAAGCTAACCTAATCACTAATCCCTCTGCCAACATGTCTTAAACCTCACTTCTGGGCTGCACCTTCACTATTCAGCAACTACTCAGACTCTTGGGCCAACCAAATACAAAGCAGCAACTTTTTCAATGTGTCTGTAAAAAGTCTCACCATATTCCAGAGAGCATGCATGCATGTGTCTGTACCTTTTAAAAGTGGCATCATATTAAAGAAATATACAAATAGATGGGTAGTGGGTATTGCCTAAGAGAATGCATGACTTGATGGGTAGCGCCTGAGTGAATAGTTCAGTGCAAGAGTACTGCCTGGGTGATTGCATGATAGCAGCAGTACTGAATGGATGATTAGATCAGTGCAGGGGAAATACCTTAGACAAACCATCAGTGCAAGGCTAACGCATGGTTGAAGACAAGAGTGTATGAGTAGTGCTTGAAAGAATAAAAAAGTGCATGGGTACTGCCTGAGTGATTCTATGACTGCAGTGGTAGTAACTGGGTGATTGTATGACTGTATGAGAAGTACATGAGAGAAAATATGAGTGTAAGGGTAATGCTTGGGCCATTCTATGAGTGCATCAGTAGTACCAGAGTGAATAGACAAGAGCATGGGGAGTGCCTGACTGAATCTTTGAATGGGATAGTAGTGCCTGGGTGATTACACTAATCTATGCTTAATGTCTGAGGGATTACATTGCATGCATGTGTCTGTGCCTTTTCCTAGTGGCATCATATATAAAAGAAACATACAGATACATGCATACCAGAATTTTATACCTCTACCATCTGTTTAGCCATAACACGTGAGAGAATACATGTGCACGCAGACATATACCTGTCATAAGACTAAAAACTCCCATAAACTTGACAGACTGCCCTTCCCATTTTAAAGAGACACCTAAAATTATGCGGCATACTTAAAGTGTACATCTCCACAGGCCAATACGAGCTAACCTAACCACTAATCCTTCTACCAACAACTCTTAAACCTTAATTTTGGGCTGCAGCTTCACTATTCAGCAACTACTCAGAGAGTTGGGCCTAGCCAAATACAAAGCAGCAACCTTTTCAATTTGTCTGTTAAAAGTCTCACCATATTCCAGAGAGCATGCATGCATGTGTCTGTACCTTTTAAAAGTGCCATCATATATGACAGAACATACAAATAGATAAGTAGTGGGTAGTGCCTAAGAGAATGGATAACTGGATGAGTAGTGCCTGAGTGAAAAGTTCAGTGCAAAAGTACTGCCTGGGTGATTGCATGAGAGCAGCAGTACTGAATGGGTGATTAGAACAGAGCAGCAAAAATACTTTACACAAACCATGAGTGCAAGGCTAATGCATGCTTGAAGACAAGAGTATATCAGTACATTTTAAAAAGACACCTAAAATTATGCACATATTTGAAGTATACATCTCCACAGACCAATACAAGCTAAGCTAATACCTCTGGCAAAATGTTTTAAACCTCAGTTTTGGACTGCAGCTTCACTATTCAGTAACTACTCTGAGTGTTGCACCTAAGCAAATACAAAGCACCAACCTTTTCAATCCATCTGTTAAAACTCTCACAATATTCGAGAAATCACGCTTGCATGTGTCTGTACCTTTTAAAAGTGGCATCATATATCAAAGAAACATAGAAATAGATGGTTAGTGAGTAGTGCCTGAGAGAATGCATAACTAGATGAGTAGTGCCTCAGTGAAAACTTCAGTACAAGAGTACTGCCTGGATAATTTCAGAAAGCCAACACTAATCCTTCTACCATGTTACTATCTACAAACTATTTCAAAACTCTTTTCATTACAATAATACAAAGTACAATAGAGAGCTGTACATTTCATAACATATTTCATACATCATATTTGTCTTACAATTTCAACACTTGGATATTTTTTTTTTTAAAGTAAAAATATCACTAGAAACAATAAAGCAGTGCTGAATACTATATAATACACCTTACAAATTGGTTACTCACGTTTGAGGTAGTATTGCAGAATACCAAATATCAGAAACTCTTAACAGATTTTCTTTACCACACAAGAAATGTAATGCACATCTCTCAGAAAGGTTAAACCAGAAATGGCAAACTTTCCCTCTCTTTTTTCACTCACATAAATGTAAGTATCAAATCACATCATTATTTCAAATTGTAAAGCACATTTCTATTGGTTAGACATATTAGCTCTTTCTAACTGTCTTCAAATGGTGCCCAAACTGCTTCTGTAATTTTCTGAAGTTGCGACTCCACCGCGGTGGAGCCGCGAATCCACACGGGAGTTCAAAAACCTATTTTTAATAATACTAGTATAGATTTTCAGCAACACACTACTTCTTCACATACTACTGTCTTAGAAAACCTTAATTTACTAACTTTTCACTTATATTTAAGTATCCATTTCACATTTTAAGTTCACAGTTAAGTTTCAACCCTTCCCCCATTCTACTTAATGCCAGTTTCCATAGTAACAGCTCATGTAACATTCAACTGTACTAGCAGGTCACAAGTTCACCGTAGTTTCAAGTTCAGCACACAAGCGTACTAATGCAGACAGCAGGTGTGGTTGACTTTTGCAAAATATTACCTTATGGTATCAACTGTACCCTTCAAACATTTTCTAACAAAGAATCACAACCATGATACCTCAGCAAAGTAACATGCATCCTATTTTTGAGTGCACAATCTTGATGAACAGCCAATCACTTATCAACTTTTAAAAAAACAACATGTTCTCCATCATTTTAGATACCTCTCATTCTACCAACTGACTACCAGAGCTACAGACATCTTTTGATTACTTCCAAACATCCCTTCAAGATGCTCACAGGGTGGATTGTAGGGCACAGCTATGTTTTCTGGTACAAAAGGTATGCTGAATGCAGAGGTATTGCCAAAGACCTAGGTTTGGAAAATGTGAACATTAAATGGACTGCACAGAGAGGGTTAAAGTGGCACCAATTGTTGCCTTTGGTTAAAACCTTTTTGCATCTCCAACCCCCTGACCTCATGATTGTGCACTGTGGTGGCAATGACCTAGGCACATTGACTGGAGTAGGACTGGAAATGCTAATGAAGGACACCTTTGCACAATTGATGTTGCTTTTGCCTCATACTGTCTTTGAATACTCTAACATATGCCAAAGACAGAAATGGAACTGGTCAAATCAATTCTGTCCACAGTTTGAGAAAGCTAGGAAGAATGTCAATAAAGCTGTTTCTGCATACCTCAGAGATCATAGAATGGGGTCCATCTACAACAACAATATACATTTTGATATGGACAACATCTACAGAAGTGATGGAGTGCACTTCACAGATCAAGGAAACAGAGTCTTCCTCAACAACCGTAAGCTGTGCGTCCGCACTTACATGTAGATGCAACAAAATCAGAATGAAAACAAGGGCTCTTATTAGAGCGACCCTTTAACCCAGCAGTGAATCTTATTTTTTTTTAAACATACATACTCTTTTTTTTTATTTTGCTTGGAGTCGCGCGCCCATCGCGGTTACACAGGGGGACCGCGCTGAGAGCCGCGATGGAGTTGCGACTACAAGCACGTGAGAAAAAAAAAATGCCCCTCCATTCTTATAACTCAATGTCTGCCTCAGGAACCCCATCCCCCGAGGCCCAGCCATTTCATACTATAAAAAAAACAACTAACTACCCCTCCACCCCCCTAAGGGCTTTTACTGCCCCGGGGACCCCATCCCCCGGAGCATTGCCTCGTTTAAAAAAAAAAAAAAAAAACATTTTTCCCCGGAGAGGGGCCACGTGACCCCCTCCCCAGGGCCACTTTTGGCCACTGGCACCCCATCCCCGGCCCTCACGTTGGGAACCGCGGGGGGAGCCCCAATGCCCCCACGGTCCCTGCCGCCTCCCTGCCTCCTGGGGAGCCAGCATTGCTTTTGCACAAGAGGAGCTGCTGACATGCAGCTCCCCTTGTGCAAAAGCAATACTGCTTTACTTCTTGGAAGCGAGAGCAGGTTTCCTGCTCTCGCTTCCAAGAAGCAAAGCAGTGTTTGCAATGACAGGGTGGGAGCTGTGCTCCAGCTCTGTCATTGCAAACTGCAATGTCCCGGGGTGGGCACCCCGGGACATTGCCGGAGCCGGCCCTGGGGGGTGGCGGTCCCCAGGGCCATAGAGGGCTCCAGGAGGGGGGCCGCGCGGCCCCCCTCCCTTTCTGAAAATAGCCCCGGGGAGGTGGTGGTCCATGGGGCCAGGGGTCTGCAACGGACACCTGCATTACAATAATTAGAGCCCTGGGGAGGTGGCAGTCCCTGGGGCTTGGGGAGGCCCACGAGGCCCCCACAATAATTAAATAAAGCCCCGGGGAGGTGACTCCATGGTTCCTCCAATAAAAATTAATCATTGACCCCGGGACTTGGCCCACCCGGGGGCTCATTAAAACAAAGCACGGCATACTGCGCTTCATTTTTTTTTTTTTTAAATCGGCGGGATTCGCGCACCCAGCACGAATTCCGCTGACATTTTAAAAAAAAAATACTTTTTTGGGCCCTGGGGGTCCCTGTGGAACCCCCTGACCAGGCCTAGGGAGTCATGGTGTTTCTACCCTGCCCCCTTTTCTTTTTTTTAATCATTTAATACCCTTTTTTCTACTGACTCGGTTTTACCGAGTCACAAAATGGCTGCCAACACTTCTCGGTTTGGAGTGTTGACAGCCAATCAAAATGAAGCTCGTGCTCGGGAGGGTTCGTGAATCCACTGCGGTCACCAGATATCGATATTATTTATTTTTAAATTTCTCAGGAACTACTGAACAGATTTACACCATTTAAAGCAAAGAGTGCACTCTGGAACAACAGCTACCTCTCTGCCAAATTTGGTGTAATTCCGTTCAGCAGTTCGGGCTGTAGCCGCGACAAAAGTTCCTATGGAAATTAACTTGGAGAAAATGCGTTTTGGGACCCCCCTTTTTTCTCGGCCCCCGCTTGACACATCACCCCAAAACTTTCAAGACTGGAGCTGACCGGAGCGGGCCATTAGTTTTGAAAATTTTGCGAAGATTCGTCAAACGGCGCCAAAGATATTGGCAAATCAAAAAACGCTTTTCCTATGGGAACTAGGTCCTAACTATAACTTCCTACTGGCGACCAGTATATATATATAAACCACCCATAGGGTAGGCCCTGGACTGCCCAAGGGCAGGATACAGTGTATTTAAAAAGTAGGACATGTAATTTTAAGTTTTACATGTCCTAGTATTGAAAAACTCTTAAATTTGTTTTTCAATACTGCAAGGCCTATCTCTCCCAAAGGTTAACATTGGGATTACCTTATTACATCTTATTAGTGTAATTTCCAATTGGGAAGATATGGGACCCCCAAGTTTTGTGTCTCTGGAATCATAATTTAAAATCCCAATATATGGTGAAGTTAGATTCTAAATTGTAATTCTGAAAATGCCACTTTTAGAAAGTTGGTATTTTCTTACTTTAGCCATTTGGTTCCTTCTGCCTGTCTCTGAATACATGTCTGGGGTGGGTGACTGCTGGGCTTTTGCATTCCCTCTACACAGCCACACACAAAGCAAGCTGATGGGCTATCTACATCCTGATGGGTCATCCTGGACCATATTAGAGGGAGGAGCTGACACTTATGCCTAAATAGGCTGTGTCTTGTCCCCACACAGTGAGTCTGGAGTCAGGGCAGGGACTCTTCAAAGGCTTTTCTTTAAAGTCTCCCATACTTCAAAGGTACAACTTGGCATAAGTACTAGACCCCTGATACCACAAATTCAGTACACTTCTGGACCTGTGGATACTCTGCTAGGAAGGACTGTTGTGCTGCCATAAGGACAGCCACTCTGCTGGACTGCTACTCTGTTGGGCTCCTGCTCTGCTGTGCTGACATGCTGCCTGCTGCCCTCTTGCCGGTGAGTGAGAAGGACAGGACCTTCATCTCTCCAACCCAGAACCAGACTGACTCAAAGGGCTTGTCTGCTTGCCTCCTGTTCTGAAGTCTCAGGGACATCAAAGACTTCCAGCCCATCTACCTATGCCAAGTGGACTCTGCTATCTGAGAGTCTGGCCCTGCCAAGTGATGCCAATCCAGTCCAGGGCCCTTGGAAGTGAGTATAAAATGTTGCAACCACCAAAATCTACGCATCACCATCGTTGCGCGGCTCAGAACCGTGGCATCTCCCTTGCCACCGACCCAACACCACTGCCACAAGGACCGAAGACATCACATCGCTGACTACTTGGTGCAACACCTCTAGTTCCCCATGCATCCTCGACTTGCGTGGCTCGACGACGATGCATGACCTCATGTACTCCACCCATCGGGTCTTCCTTGACGATGCAACTAAAGTACTTTTTAGCAGGACAAGTTTGGTCCCTGTGTCCAACTCACGCTCCATCGCAGTTGGCCTGACTTTTGGTTTTGACCTGGTCTAGTGGGACCAGATAGCCCTGGTTGACGCTTTATGCTTTTAAGCACTACATTTTAGTTTAATCTTTAAAAATTCATAACTCTGGTTCTACTTATTGGATTTTTGTCATTTCAGTCTTGTTTTGTTCATGGAATTGAGCTCTATCTATCTAATCAGCTGTGGTATATTTTTGTGAGGTGTTTTTATTGTCTTACTGTTTGAAGTGTTGCCCAAATACTTTACACATTGCCTCTTAAGTTAAGCCTGACTGTTCCATGCCAAGCTACTAGAGGGTGAGCACAGGTTAATATATGGTGTGTATCTGACTTACCCTGACTAGGATTGTAGTACCTGCTTGGACAGGGTGCATACCTCTACCAACCAGAAACCCAATTTCTAACAGTACTCCTTTCAACACATGGCAAATATCTTGTCCGCTGTAATACAAGTTAATTATATTCAATGACACTCAAATGATGGAATATGGATTATTCCCACGATTTGATGGAGTGTGCATTCCAATCAACTCTAAATTAGGACCTAAATGAATGTTGTCAAGAAACTTGCCTTAAGAAGTTAGTTCAGCCTACACCAAATTTGTGTACATAATTTATATATTATTTTATTATCTCAGTTTTATTTACTATTGAGTTTTAGTTAATGTTTAGACTGATGTAATAAAATATGTTTATTATGTATATTAAAAATATTTGTTATGTTTATATTTTGTGACAGTTTTTATGGACTTTTGTAGGTTACTATTTATTATATATTATGCTTTTAGCTATTATTTATAAGTAATCTACTCCTTTGTTTTATATGTCACATTCTACACTTAGTGCAGATTTTTGGAGGTGTCCCCCAATGCTTTGGTTGAAATAGTAGTAAAAGCCTTGTATGGCTGTGTTTTTTGTGGGTAGTTGTTATTTGTTTTATTTTTAATGTGGTTTGAGAGGTTATATTAAGTGCTGCTTTGTTTATTTGGTAGTACAGCATATATAAAAGGGATATTTGTATTTTGATATTCACCATGTATGGTGGATATCTGAGTGAATGGTTGGGGACACATTTCGAAGGTCCCATTCATCATCCAGGTTTTACAGTGGCTTAGTTTTAGTAAGATATCTGCTGTAGACAATATTAGGATTTGTTTCTCATTGTTTAGGTTGTCATATAAAAAGAAAGGTTTTTCATTATATATCATTTTTTAATGTTCAGGCATTTCTATGTCTTGGTATCTTCTAGGGGCTGGAGGAGTATCTCTGGTGGCCTTTTAGTTTGTGCAATTAAACATTTTAAAGTGGGTATAGGTGATACTTGGCCTGTGATGTGCTCAAGGACTTTAAGTAGTATAACCTTTAGGATTTTGGTTGTGGGTTCCTGGGAGATAGTGCTTGTCTTTCTTAAATCCTGCAACACCTCTCTTACTTCTCTTTATGTCACATTTGGGGGGTGGCGTGTTCTCTTTAATGAATTACACCATCATCTTTTGTAGTGGCCCTCCCATTGAATGCATTAGAATAATATTTGGTACATTTCCAATTTACATTTCCTGTTGATGCACTTTCTGTAACTCATATCACTTAGTAATTGCTTTCCTTTCTGGGATGTTATATATTTGGCTCTCTATGTCATTGTATCTGAGAATAGTGTAACTGTATAATAAATATATTTTTTTGAATTTATACGTTTGTTATTTACATATAAAAGTATGGAACTACTTCTATTTTCTATACTTACATGTATGTTATTTTTAGATGTTTCACCCTGTTTTGCAGCTTTTCCAATGGAGGGGTTGGGGGAGAGGGTGTCTTTTGGAGAGGAACTGCTCGGCCAAGGTTCGCTGAGGCAGATTCCTATTAGCGCTTATCTGTTTGCATGTTTAACTGTTCACTTGTGCTAAAAGCTATTTTAAAATTCCACTTTTAATCCTTGGGATGTGTACTTTTATGGTGGTGCCGCGCTCTGATTGGCTCTAGTCTTTTCCTCCAATCAGAGGCGTGCCTGGGAGGAGCCAGTTGTGCCCCAAGGTATTTCATGCACGCCGCAGAGTGGACACGCTGTTGGGGGAGAGAGTGTTTTACGGAGAGGAACTGCTCGGCCGAGGTTCGCTGAGGCAGATTCTCATTAGCGCTAATCTGTTTGCATGTTTAACTGTTCACTTGTGCTAAAAGCTATTTTAAAATTCCACTTTTAATCCTGTGAGTGTACTTTTATGTTCGGCGATGCCGTGCTCTGATTGGCTCTTTCCCTCCAATCAGAGGCGTGCCTGGGAGGAGCCAGTTGTGCCCCCAGGTATTTCATGCATGCCGCAGCATGGATGTACAGCGGATGCGTGCAGTGGGCGTGCCGCTGGCACACCGAAGGAATGCCAAATGCAAGCCCGTCTGTGCCAATCCGCGCCTGGACATCGCCAGGAGCCAGGTACTATGTCCATCTGTCCCCCCATAGGTTAGTATACTCATGTGAGGCCCTCCTTACAGTGCAAAGGAGTATTCCCCCGTGCAGGAACCACAGCTGGTCTCCCACAGCGGGTGTCTTACACTGCAGCCACTGCAACCTTCAGCCTCAACATTGTTTTAGCGCTCCGTCAGGCAGACAGCAACTCAAATTTAAAATAGGCAGCATAAATTTCCGCTCGCTAGTCAAGCACCATGCAGAAGTATTTGACTTACTGTCCGAACACTCTCTGGACATCCTATTCCTGACTGAATCTTGGCTCTCGCAACACTTAGTCGCCATCCTCGCCCTGGCCCTGCCCCCAGGCTTTACCATGAGGAATGTGAATAGAGGGATGGGGAGAGGTGGCGGCATTGTTGTAATTTATAAAGATAGCTATACTTGTAGCCTCAACCAGGAAACCATCCAGGACTGCGAAAGCGCCATTTTTAGAATAGCCTTAATGGACAACTTCATGTTCTCTGGACTGTTGATTTATCGCCCCCCAGGGCTGTCCAAACCTTTCAGAGAAGCAGTAGTCAACGTGGTTAGCACCTTAGCACTTAAACTAGCTGACTTCACCATTATTGGCAATTTGAATCTTCATCTGGAGTCTGACAATGATCCAGACATTCGCAACTTCCTAGGCGACATGGCAGCCTGCCAACTACTCCAACTAGTTTCAGGGCCTACACATGAGGCAGGACTCCTTCTTGACCCTGTACTGTCCAATATTTCGCTTCCAGAGGTTCCAACATCTCTACCTATGACATGGACCGACCACAATCTTGTTCTCTTTTTGCTACATACAGTAGGCCCCAAACCTCAGGCCCCTCGCAATTCGATATACAAACGCCCCTGGCCGAACCTAGATCACTCCACCTTCCGAGACACTCTCGCCATTACACAACCTGCTCTGCTCACAGACATCGAGACGTCAAGCGACTGTGATGGAAAGTGGATTAATCAGGCCATAGACAAGTGTATCCCGGCCAAATGGATTCATCCCAAGAAAGCTCGGTCTCATGTCTGGTTTGACGAGGCACTCAAAATAGCTAGGAAAAACTGTAAAGTATTAGAACGAACTTGGAGATGCGCTTATAGTCCCACTGCTAAAGTTGAATATAAAATGGTCAGGAAAGCCTATCATAAACGGATACGGAAAGCGTGTGCTGCATATTTTGCCAACAAAATCAACACCAGCAATAACCCCTCTAAAACTATCTTATCCTTGTTAAAGGATATGGTGAAATCTCCGCTGACATCCGAAAACACTATCACTTCTAATTCCCAATGTGAAACTTTGGCCACCAATTTTATCAATAAAGTGGTGGGCATCTACGATAGCTTCCATCCAAAGAGCGATGCCATATTCCCGATGAGGGGAAATCTCACTGGCAGTGAGATCCCTTCCCTCCCTGCCTTCCCATCACTCACGGCTGATGGCCTCAAGGCCTTGTTCACCAAGATAAAATCGGGGTCTCCAGAAGAACCCCTTAAACCGGAACTCTGTTAAATTCCAAGAATGCCTTCTTCCCAGCTGTCTGGAATTCATCAACCTCTGCCTATCATCAGCAGAATCCCCGCAATCCTGGAAATACACTGAAGTTATTCTATTACTAAAGAAGCCGTTGTTAGATGCCTCTATGCCGGAGAACTATCGTCCGACCTCTCTGCTTATGTTCTTGGCTAAAATAACAGAATCCCATGTGAATACCATTTTAACGCAATATTTGGAATCTCATTCCATACTAGATTCCTCGCAAAATGGCTTCCGGTCGAGACACAGCACAGAGTCAGCCCTATTGGCAGTAAGGGAGCAACTTAGAGCATCCATGGATGAGGGCAGAACGTCAGAACTTATCCAGCTAGATCTTAGTGCCGCCTTTGATACGGTCTCGCACAACATCCTGCTCCTCCAGTTGCAGGAGATCGGTATCACCAGCAAAGCCCTAGCTTGGTTTACAACTTTTCAGTCCAATAGGTCCTTTCAAGTTATTGCCCCTCCCTTCCACTCTCAGACACATTTGTTACGCTGTGGCGTCCCTCAGGGGTCGGCACTGAGTCCGACCCTGTTCAATGTCTATATTCGGTCATTGGCTGTGCTGGCCAAGCCCGCAATTTCTCTCTGGTATCATATGCGGGTGACACGCAGCTGTACTATCCTTTACCAAGGACCCTAGCCTGGACGCTGCTAAATCTCAGGAGGACCTGACTGCCATAGCAGTCTGGATGAAGGCAAACTGTCTCTAGTTGAATTCTTCAAAATCCGAGATCCTCCTACTAGGTAGAGACTCTCATCTTTGGGGCGACAAGGGGTGTCCTCCAAAGCTGGGCACCCCTCCTGTGCCAAACGTCATCATAAAAAACCTCGGCATAGGGGTCGACAATGCCCTTTCCTTTGAGGACAACGCCAAGTCCGTGGCAGGGACTTGCTTCGGTTTACTGCGTGGCTTCAAACCCATACTGGGGGTTGTTTGACCCCCATACCTACCAGCTGGTCGTCCAAGCTACGGTTTTGGCAGGCTGGACTACTGCAACAGTCTGCTGCTTGGCTCAAATAAATCTGTGATTAATAGGCTGCAGCGTACTATGAACGAGGCAGCCCGCATGTTGTTTGTCCTATCTAGGTATAGTTCAGTCTCTGGTCAGCTGCACCGCTTTCACTGGCTGCTTATAGAGCAAAGAATCCCGTTCAAAGCGCTTTGCATTACGCATAAAATTCTTGCAGACTTAGGTCTAGCGATTCTGAGCGACCTGTGTCACCCTTACATTCTGACTCGTGCCCTACGCTCGGCCGACCTTCATCTGACACGTGTGCCACAGTTCCGCAGATCCAGAGCAGGAGGACGCTCATTTAAGGTGCTTGCACTGACTCTTTGGAACTCTCTGCCACTTTCCATCAGAAACATTCCTAACCTTCTATCCTTTAGAAGGGCAGTGAAGACCTGGCTCTTTCAATGATTGGTAGTTCCTCTTGCACGCTCAGGCAATTAGCGCTGGGATGTCCCTTTGCCAGGACAGCCATGTGCTCTACAAATTTCCTAACATAACATAACATAACATAACATAACAGGTGTTGTAATGTGGAGCAGGTGCTCTATTTTCTGTTGGAAGGGGATAAAAACAATAGTTTCATTTTAAATGTTTATTCGTTGGTAGTTTGTAGAATTTGAGGTTGTTAGGTTTATTTCTACTCACTATTGGGGTGAGTTTATATTTTTTAATAATTTTTGTAAACTTACTTTGTAATATCTTTTTGCTGGTTTGTGATAGATGTTTTTTCCGGCAGCTTATCACTTTTTGAAGACGTAGTGTTTTCTTCCAGGAAGTACATGTAAAGAAATAGAAGTTGGAGACTTTTTGGTTAATTATTTGCTATTTTACATTTTTAAGTTTATTTACAAGTACGTTTTAGTTTGAATATAAGTTTGACTTACTTGGTTGTGTAGTCCTTACTGCCACACTTTTCATGGCGGCCACCATGAAAAGTGTGGCGTGGTGAATCTTGTAACATGCTTGGCAGCGCCGCAGCGACCACGCAAAGCATATTGCGTCCTCAAGACTGCCGTGTGACAGCCAGGGATCAGATCCCTGGCGGTTGCAGTCATCCCAGGGCAGCCAGTCCACCCAGGACCTAATAGGGCAGTCGGAAGAGGGCCACCGCTGCGCTCCCACGAGTCTGGTGGTCCGTGGATTAGTGTATTTTAATTTATTTAAATTTAAGTGTATTATTTTAAAGTTTACTATATCATTGACTAAAACTATGCATCACTTGGCATTAATTATGTTTCAACTTTTTTAACTTGCAAATTATATATATATTTCACATTTACAATTCATTTAATGTATTTTACATTATTTCCTATTGGGTGTTAATGGAATAGCCTGCCTCCATTTTGTTTTTCATTTTTTATAGCAATGTGTTGGAGTGCCAGTGGTTGGACATGTGTTGTGCTTGACTTACTTCAAGCCTGAGCGGAGGACATTTAAGCTTGTTTTGTCGCTAATAGGTCCGTAGTTGAATTAGGAGCCTCAGGGTCAGGAAAGGTCCAGCCATCTTAAACCCACACGTGGACTATGACTGAGTGAGTCTTGACCCTTGAAGAGATGCCTTTTCAAGTCCTGGACTCAGGAAGTGGTGCTAAAGGTGCCCAGATAGCCCAAATCCAAAACCTGGGAAATTTTTGTCAAAAAGTGCTCTGAGAACCGAGAGGAGACCAGGTGCATTGCCGGTGAGCCTGACTTCGCACCAGCTCCTGCTAAGTACTTTCCTGCAGCAGTAAATTCTGTTTAGCAGCTCTCGCAGAAGGGGTATCCGCCCTCGTGGAGCCCTTGTCAGTGACACCCTACAGCTGTGTCCCGCTGGAGATTTTTGACTTCCAAAAAAGAGACTAGGTCCAGACGTAAGAATCTTCACTGCGACTTCGTCCAATGGTTCCCTAATGATGATGCCTCCTCAGACACCACCAGCAGCTTTACCCCTCTAAACGTTACCTTTTCAGAAATTTTCTTCCAAAATTTCTTCTAAGTCCGAAGCTAAGAGGAGATCTGGTTGAATCCACTTTGTGTATCCAACATGTGCTCCATCACTGTCAACCATAACTTTCGACTTTGCCCCTGTCTTGCACGACTAGATGTCCACGGTTAAATCTTCGAACTTTTAGGTGCTATTTTCCATTGGGTTTTTGTCATTTTGGTTTCAATTACAGGGTTAGGCACAGGTTAATTTAGTGACTTTCTGTAGTTTACCCTGACAAATATTGCGGCTGTTTGAGAAGAGTTCACACCCACCTCAACTAACAACCCAATTTCTTACATAGAGGCTTTGTTTTCTTATCACACGTTTCCAATACATGTTTTGACAGTAAAACACACACATTATCTGAGAAAACCATACACTGCTTATCAAAAAAACGTGCTGAACTGATTATATCTTGAAGAAAAGGGTGCTTTTCTGCGATGTTGGTTGCTAGGTTACGCTTCGGTGTCAGAAAATAAAATACATTTTCATCAGTATCTGACTGCAGCAACATAACCCAATCTTTATAGTTTCCTTCGACTTCTTGTAAACTTGTCAGTAACAACCGGCTTTATTTTTCTGTGAAGGCTGCTGAATAATAATGTGTGTTTCAGGTGCTAATCTGTCACAGACACATACACTCATATTGATTGGCGCATTTACTCCATGTTCCGGCTTCTACCTTCACATTAACGTTCAAGTTTTCAAATGATGTTGTAGGCATAATTTAAATTCAGTCAGCATTTCTGAATGTTACTAGAAAAAAAAATCGGCCTACTTTTATTGGCTGGTATATGTCACCTCCGTCGAAATAGCACAGATTCTTTTAATCAGGTTATAGGAAACGTTTGCATGTTAAAAATAGTGCTGTTGAATTAAAAAATTTCAAATATAGATTTAGCCTAGAAAATTGACTTGAAATATTGCCATACCAGCAATCTACATTTTCAATATTCCCCAAGACACAAAAACTACCCTTTAGGCATTCGTCTTTGTTAAAGTTCTTAGTTTCACTATAGGGTAGTGACTAATATATTGTGTTGCATTTGAAATTAGCAAAACATGCACGTTATTAGGTTCCATTGTGCAGTCTGTGCTATGACGCAGGGAACTGCAGCCTCAAGGACTTTGGTGTTTAAAGCAGCTTTTCTAATGCTGCAGTGCCATATCACATTGGAGCACGATTTCCTTCTTGCAAATTAAAATGTTCTCCTGACATCAAAAATCTTTTTAGAACTCGGCTTTTCACGGCACTCGGTGGACGCTGAACCACTGTGTGTGACGAGCCTGTGAATTAGAGTGCGGATCATGCACTGAGCCAGAGGTACATCCGAAATACTTAGAGAATTCAAATCTGTCCGCTACTTAAAGGTGCCCTGTGGGACACCCGGCATTCAAGAAGGCTGCAAATCCTTCAACATTCAGAGATAAATATTCATGGATCTGACTAGCAACATCATTATTATCCCTTTTAAATTGTGTTTCAGGCAGTTCCTTCCAGTTGAGGGGGATCTGTGATCCCTTTCCCATCTTCTTTATGCAGTATGCATGCAGACATACTGTTTCATTAGAGGTCTCTCTAAATCAGAATGTGTCCTTTTAGGCTCACCCGTGAATCAAATATGCATTTTACTGCTATGATTTTTCGGTATATTCTGAACCTGTGTCTGTTATTACCAGCTAATGTCTTAATCAGTTTCAGACGACTCTGTGGCATGGGGCACAGACTGGCGCTGCTCAGGGAACATTTAACACCAGGTTTCAAATGCTACACCTTTACCTTATAACGAACCAAATGCATAAGAAAAGCATCTTTTATTGTATTTTTTAGTCCTGTCAGAAGTTTTGTTTCACAGCTACAGCCTTTTAAATGAATGTTTTCAAGTCAGTTCTAAAAGACATATTAACAAAGAATTATTTTAATTAATAAACTGAAATGTCAATTTACACCTCCTTTGGTTGTTCCTGATTTACTGTGTCATTATTGTTCCGATGATTTGTTATAGGGGCGCTTCTTCAGGACAGTTCTGTCATTTTAATGGACCGGCTGCATGTTGTTTGTTTGAGTGTGCTTGGTTAGTGATTATTGGCTTTGTCAATGTGTTAACCAAAATTCGTCTCTTTGGTAAATGTGAAAGATAACATGTTTATAACCTATTTGTGTATGAATGTTTGCTAAATTACTTTGCCCTATAGTTTTTTGGGTGAGCAGATGTCTAAGGCCTGCCTGAGCTGACTGTTGTCTAGACTGGTATCGCTACCCAATTATTATATTTTTAAACAATTGTTTAATAGTTCTCTATAGTGTGGACTGCAGTTAGAGGGTGATAGAGCACTTTACACAAGAACGGTTACGATATACAAGTTTCAGGTGCGATGTCTATGAGTAAATAAAGGCACAAGTGTGGGCGTTAGAGTAAGTTTGAATAGATACATATAATTAAGGTAGCATGCTTGTAAGAAATTGGGTTAATGGTTGAGTGCTGTGCAACCATTCTCAAGCAGCAACTACAATTCTTCTCAGGGTGAAGTCACAAGCAAACCCTAAATTAACCTGTGTGCAACCTTCCGGTACCTTGGCACAGAGCAGTCAGGTTTAACTTAGAGGCAATGTGTAAAGTATTTATGCAGCACCTCAAACAGTAACACACTGAAAACACACCACAAAAGGAGCCCACAACAGATTTGGAAACATAGACTATGGTTTAATAGATAAAACAAGACCAAAACGACAAAAGTCCAATCAGTAGTACCGGAGATATTCAATTGTAAAGAAGTTTGTAAAAATAGCGGCAAAAGGCGTAAAGTGCCAACTGTGGATATCTGGATGCGCTGGACTGGGACAAAGTCACAAGTTCAGGACGACCACAATGGAAAGTGTGCCAGCTAAAGGGGTCCAGTTATGCACGCTGAACAAAGTACCTTCAATCCTGGTTTGAGGAGCGTTGCAAGGATTTGTGTCAAAGATGCGTCACTTAGCCGAAGCATTGCATTGGTTCTGAGATGCGGTGCAAAGTCCTTTTGCATCATCGTTCAAGATCACGTCGATGAGGGCTTGCAATGCAAAGGTGAGTAGGAGATACGTCGTGCAGTCAGAGAAGGCGTCAGTTCCGAAGAGCTGCGAGGCTGAAATACTTGTGCTAGAATTCCCCCAATCCCTTGCTCTGAAGCATCTGTTTGTAGCACAAACTACTTATTGTAGTCATGGGCCAGTAGGGCTGGTGCTGAACTCATAGCTTCCTTCAGAGTGTCAAAGGCCTACTGACACTCTGGGGTCCAAATTACCTTTCTGGGCTGCTTCTTTGAGGTGAAGTTCTGTCAGGAGTGCCACAATTATTCCATAGTTCCTTACGCACCTCCTGTAGTACCCAGTCAGGCCAAGAAAGGCCCTGGCCTGTGTCTGGGTTTTAGGGGATTCCCAGTCCAGGATAGCCTGGATCTTGGGTTGGAGAGGTTTTACATGGCCTCCATCCACAAGGTGGTCCAAGTACACCACTGAACCTTGCCCTATCTAGCATTTGCTTGCCTTGATAGTCAGGCCTTCCTGCTGCAGGGCCTGAAGCGCTTCCCTTAGGTGCACAATGTGATCCTCCCAGGTGGAACTGAATACAGCTATATCATCCAGATAAGCTACACTGAAAGTCCCAACCCAGAAAGGACTCTGTTCACCGACCTTTGGAAGGTGGCATGAGCAATCTTCAAGCCTAAGGGCATCATCTTGAACTGAAATTGGCTGTCTGGGGTGGAAAATGCTGACCACTCCTTTGCTCCTGGAGTTAGGGCAATCTGCCAGTAAACCGAGATCAAATCAAAAGTACTCAGGTACTTTGCAGGCCCCAACCTGTTAATGAGCTCATCAGCTCTAGGTATTGGGTGAACATCACACCTCCTGTAGTACCCAGTCAGGCCAAGAAAGGCCCTGACCTGTGTCTGGGTTTTAGGAGCTTCCCAGTCCAGGATAGCCTGGATCATGGGTTGGAGAGGTGTTACATGGCCTCCACCCACAAGGTGGCCCAAGTACTCCACTGAACATTGCCCTATCCAGCATTTGTTTGCCTAGATAGTCAGGGCCGCCTGCTGCAGGGCCTGAAGCACTTCCCTGAGGTGCACCAGGTGATCCTCTCAGGTGGAACTGAATACAGCTATATCATCTAGATAAGCTACACTGAAAGTTCCAACCCAGACAGGACTCTGTTCACCAACCTTTGGAAGGTGGCATGAGCAATCTTAAAGCCTAAGGGCATCATCTTGAACTGAAAGTGACTCTCTGGGGTGGAAAATGCTGACCTCTCCTTTGCTCCTGGAGTTAGGGCAATCTGCCAGTAAACTGAGGTCAAATCAAAAGTACTCAGGTACTTTGCAGTCCCCAACCGGTCAATGAGCTCATCCGCTCTAGGTATTGGGTGAACATCAGTCTTGGTGACTGCGTTCTAACCTCTGTAGTCCACAAAAAACCTCAATTCTTTCTTTCTCCCTTGGGGCTTGGGCACCAATAGCACTGAGCTGGCACATGGACTGCCAGATGGCTCAATTACCTCCAGCTCCAGTATCTTGGCTACCTCAGCCTTAATGCTGGGTTTGACCTGGTCATACAATCTGTACAACATGTTTTTGACAGGTAGGCTGTCTTCAGTGTCAATGTCATGGGCACACCAATCGGTGAGTCCAGGGAGAACAGCCCAGCAAACTACTCCAAAACGTATCTGCAGTCTTTCTGCTGCTGATCTGTCAACTTGGGAGAGAGTAATACTCCCTCCATTGACCCATATTGTGCATTGGTGAACAGGAGGTCTGGTAGAGGCTCTCTCTTTTCCTCCCCTCCTTCATCTGTGATCATAGGTATGGTCATGTCTAGGTCAGGTTTCAATCTGTTGACATGGAGTACCCAGTGGGAACTCCTGGGGGTGCCAAGGTCCACCAAGTAGGCGACCTCACCTTTTTTCTCCAGAATGGGGTAGATCCCAGGCCACTTGTCCTGGAAGGCCTTGAGAGCTGCAGTCTCCAGCACCCACACCAAATGTCCTGGATGGTACTCAGGCATAGTAGCCTTCTGGTCATACCATAGCTTGATAGGCTCTTATCTGATCTTCAGGTTGCTGCTCACTCTTCTTGTGTACTCTGCCATGGGAGACTGCAGGTTTAGCACAGAATCCAGCACATCTTGATTGCGCTCTTTGAGAAGCTTCTCCCGACCTTCTCTAACCAAATGTAATGGCCCTCCTACAGGATGGGCAAACAGTAACTAAAAGCAGCTGAAACCAACCCCTTTCTGTGTCACCTATCTGTAAGCAAACAGCAGCCATGAGAGGAGAACATCCCATCTCCTCCTGGGTTTGTCAGATAAACCCATGATCATGCCCTTTTGAGTCTTACTTAACCTTTCCTCCAGACCATTAGTCTGGGGATGATACATAAAATGAGTTCCCCTGTCTAAGACCACCTTCTTGGAGAAGTCCACTCTGGTGAAGATGCCAATTAGGGCTCTAGCCACTGTGGGAGCATTGACTGTCTTGAGGGGTATTGCTTCTGAGTATCTGGTGGCATGGTCCCCTACCACCGCTATATATCTGTACCCAGAGGCATTTGGTGTGCTTAGGGGACCAACAATGTCAATCCCCACAATATAAAATGCAGTCCCAACCACTGGCAGTGGTATCAAGGGAGCCTTTGGTTTGCACCCTGTCTTGCCACTGGCTTGACAGGTGACACAGTATTTGCAAAACTTTTTTACCTTGTCAGACATAAGGGGCCAATAGAAATTGTCGACCAGCCTGTTCCAGATCTTGGTCGGCCCCAAATGTCAAGTTAAGGGGATGTCATGAGCCAATGTGGGGAGGAACTCTCTGTACTTCTAGGGGACCACCACTCTCCTGGTTAACCCTGTATTAGATATTGGGTTTCTGGTTGTCAGAGGCATGCATCCTGTCTAAACAGGAAGCACAATCCTAGTCCGGGTTAGTCAGATATACACCCTAAATTACCCTGTGCTCACCTTCTAGTAGCCTGGCACAGAGCAGGCAGGCTTAACTTAAGAGGCATTGTATAAAGTATTTAATTTTAATCTCGACACCAACAATGACATCAGCACTACCAACCTCCTCTACAGCATGAACAGCATCAGACTCACCCAGCTCTTCCACCACCCCACCCCACACACACCGCAAGCCACATGCTAGACCCCATCTTGACATCCAGCAACCGCATCAGGTACAGCCACACTACGGAACTCAAATTGACCGCCCACTCCATCGTCCACTTCAACATCACCTTCTCATAGACCTCTGCCCCCAGTCTGCTCAATGCCCCACCCCCCGCAGCTGGAGCAAAGTCTGAAAGTACACATAGATTAACGCTCTAAACAATACCCACCCCATCTCCCCCCCAACAATCTAGGCCAGAACATCAGAAACAGGATCATCAACTGCGCCGACAGCGTGCTCCCATAAGCAACAACACCCACAGAAGGCCCACCAAGCAGGCTAGCTGGTTGACTGAAGATCTCAGAACCACTAAACAATAGTGTAAACAACTGGAAAGGAGATGGCACACCATCAAGGATACGGCTGACAAGACCACCTTCAAGACAGCCCTCAATCTCTACCACAGACAGTTGTGAGAATCGAAGAAAGAGGCCCTAGCTTCACACATCGAATCAAGCTCCAATACCAGCAAAGAACTCTTCAACATCCTCAAAGAATTCCCCAACCCCTCAGCTGCAAAAAAGAACATTACCCCTTCACAGGAACTCTGCAACAACCTTTCAAACTTCTTCCACAACAAGATCGAAAACATCTACAGAAACCTCAAACCCCAGCCCAAGGCCACTGACTTCTTTAAAGCAACACAATGACCCCACTACCATCCGACCAACCGAATGGAGCCAGCTCACCCCACAGCACACCGCCTCCATCATAAACTTGGTCCACTCAGGGGCCCAACCGACCCATGCCCTGCATGTTCTTCAACCTAGGCAAAGCCAGAATCAGCCACATACTCATCACCTTGTTCAACACCTACGTTGCCATGGCCACCTTCCAGAGGATTGGAAACACATAGAAGTCAACGTCCTACTAAAGAAACCATCAGCAGACCCCAGCAAACTCAACAACTACCGACCATTCTCCCTGCTTCTGTTCCCAGCCAAAGTATTAGAAAAAGCCACCACCCGGTTGGCGTTTCAGCATGCGGCTATTGACATCAGGCATAAGTTACGGGCTATCAAGCCTGTCGCCCTAATATGAGGCCTTGTCATTCAAATTCCCGACAACTTTTTGTATGATGATATTTGCATACAGCAACAATACAGGTGCTACACCCTTCACTGGAAGAGGCCTGGGATCAAATTGGATACCCAAACCTATCAATATATCAAGAGCCCTGACGAAGTTCAAGTAATAACTGAATGAAACGCGTTGGCTGGATGATGTTTGTTGATGCAATGAACTTGAATCGATTTAATAACAGAGATGACTAAAAGGAACATATTGCAGTACTCATTAACTCTGGATAAGAAGGTTTATGTTGCACCATTCCAAATATCTATTATTTCTGTTCTGCATTTGCAGTTGCGACTAACAACGGCAGGTGCTGGAAGTGTTGTGCCCACCCATTGGATATAAAAAAGAAACGGTACAGTGAAGTGCGGCTCTGAAAGTCCGCCGTTGTTGTGCTTGATTGCTGATCTCCAAAGGTGTTGCCTACTGCCTGGGCCTCATCTTGCCACCTCAAGTCCTCTACAGTGGGGCACTCTGTCTGGGCTTTGCAGAATTCCTCCCTGGTGGACCTACCCTCAACTTGCCAACCAGCAAGCTCATATGCAAAAAGAACCATTGATGGATGGAATGCTGAACAATGTCAAACATTCACCCCAGTAAAGATATCTGAGCCTAAATCAATCGTTTTTTTTTTGCTCACCATGCCATTCCAGTTAGGACCCAGCCATATGCAAAACAGTCTCGACCCTACTCCTCATGGGAACAGTTCAGCCCAAACTGCCAGGCTAGGTCCTCCTTGGACCGGAATCAAGCACCCTGGGACTGTTTTGGGGATATCACCCCTAATCAGCCAGGCTACTTGACTCCACTGGTATGGCGAGCACGGGACCCATGTCTGGCCATACCTGTCCCACTTAGGGCAACAAATGCAAAAATAGCAATTGATGGACGGAATGCTGAACAATAGCAAACATCCCCCCTAGTAGAGAGATCTGAGCCTTAATCCTTCGTCTTTTTGCTCACCAGGCCATTCTAGTTTGGACCTAGCCATGTGCATATCAATCTTGACCCTGCTCCCCATGGGAACAGTCCAGCCACTGCCTGTACTTAGAAGTATTTGCAGGCATATGGACTTTTGGTATACTTGTAGCACTCTGTGCATCTGTGGAAAAACCTCCATGTCTGTTTATCAAAGAAGCCCTTCTTTTTAGGCTTAGAAGGGGCTGGTGACTGCTATTCCCTTTGGGAATTATTTTGGAGGTCTTTTGAGAACTCCTTACTTTTAAGTTTTTCTCCCCCCCTTTCTTTTTATATAGCTTATATATAGCGTGAACTTGACCCGAAGGTATCGGGTATCAGGGCGCTTTACATAGCCCCAGTAGCGTTACATGAGGACACATTCATTTTTGTTAGGCAAGGGGAGATTAAGTGATTTGCCCAGAATCACAGGATGTTCAGCATCATTGCCGAGACTCGAACCCAGTTCCCCAGATTGGAGGTCGACCACCCTAGCTGGGACCCCAGACAACCCTTGTGGGAATCTCTCCCAGATTCCTTTTTCAACACTCTGATGCAAGCCCAGATGTCCACCTCCTCAGCAAGCTTCCTGGGGTCAGTTAGCTTACTGTCTACTAGGTGCTGGATCAGCTCTTAAAAACAAATAGTAATCATGTTCTCTCTCAAATTTGGATTGTACAATCCACTGTAGTCATTAACTTTGCTGCTCCTCACCCAATCATTCAGTGCCTTACCAGAGTAGTCCACAAAATCCACCCAGGACTGGTTGGGAAGCTTCTGGCTGTCCCTGAACCTCTGGCAGTACTTTTCAGGTATCAGCCCAAACTTAGCGATCACGATGGCTTTCATGGGGGTGTACTTGGCTTGGTCCCCAACCTCTAAAGTAAGAATGGTGTCCCATCCCACTGTAGGCATGTGTTTCCACAAACCACGCCCTAGTGCTCTTCTGGGATCCTGTGACCCTCAGGCTTACATCATAGGTAGAAGACTATTTGTCAATATCATCTTCCACCACATAACTGGGTACCAGATTCTTGAGGATGCAGACCTTTTTTTGTGTCCTTCAGACACTGCAGGTTGCTGCCACTAATGCTGGTGGAGTCTGCCTGCTTTGCTTTCAGTTCCAGCTCCTTAAGGCCCCTTTCATGAGTCAAATGCTCAAACGCATCTTTCTCCTCCATGGCCATTTTCTTCTCTTCCATCCGGAGCTAGGCCATCTCCAGCCTCAACTCTCTCTCCTGCCTCCTATCCTACTGCTCCTCTGGGGAAAAACTGCTACCTGCTCTGGCATGGAGCTCCAACTCAGGGTTCAAGTCATCCCCTTCAGCAGGCTGCTGGCTCACAGGACTGAGATCCAAACCCTTTCCTTGCCTGTCCATCTCCTCATCTCCTTCAGTTGCTGTAGCAAGTGACTGGTGGACTTCCGCCCAGGCCATCAACACCTTTTACAGTTCCACCTTCCTGGAGGTGCTCTTGGCTGGAAGCCCCCCTCTCCTTACAGAACTCTTTGAGCTGGGCCACAGTGTAGTACTCCATGTTTGCCAGCTCAAACTCCATACTTGTACAGGTGGATTTAGGCACAACAGTCAGAGAGAAAATGTAGAAAAATCAAAAAGGCCAATCAGGGAGAGTTTTAACTTGAATTGGTCTTACATTATTTTTGTGGGGTGGTAGCGTAAAACAAAACTGCTGTAAGGCACTGCAAAAAGGCAAGTTTAAATTCTCACCACTGAACACCAGTGTAAGAAATTGGGTTAATGGTTGAGGGGGCTGAAACCCTTCTCAAGCAGCAACCACAGTTCTTCTCAGGGTGAAGTCACAAGCAAACCCTAAATTGACCTCTGCTCAATCCTCGGGTAGTTTGGCACAGAGTATTCAGGCTTAACTTAAGGGCAATATGTAAAGTATTTGTGCAACACTTCAAACAGTAACACAGTGATAACAAACTGAAAAAGGAGCCCACAACAGATTTTGAAAAATAGAGTATGTTTTAATAAATAAAGCAAGACCAAAATGACAAAAACTCAATCAGTAGAACTGGAGATATTATTATTTTTTTTTGTAAAAATAGCGCCAGAAGGTATAAAGCATGAACAGTGGATAATTGGTTGTGCAGGACCAGGACAAAGCCACAAGTTTAGGCCGACAGTGATGGAGCGTGGGCCATCAACAGGGACCCACTTAAGCCCTGTGAATAAAGTACCTTCAATCCTGGTTTGTGGAGTGTTGCAAGGATCCACATCGAAAATGTGTTGCACAGCCGAAGCGTTGCAGCAGTTCTGAGATATGGTGAGGATGCTCTGTGAGGTAATGTTGCATCTTCGTCAAAGATCTCATCCATGAGGGCTTGCAATGTGAAGTCCGGAGTCAGGGATATGTCGCGCAGTTGGGGAAGAGTGGGTTCCGAGGAGTTGCAGGGCTGCGATGAGGAGTCCGGTGTTGTCATCAAGGCTGATGTCAATGAGGGATGTGACAGCTTGCGCCGAGGATGCGTTGCGCAGCGGCAGCTCTGAAGGTGATGTGGGCTGTGGCAGTGGTGCGGGTCTCTGTGACGGGTCCAATCCATGCAGCAGCAGAGATGTGTTGGTTCTGCTTGAGGTCGCACCCTGCGGCAGAGGAGATGTGTCAGTTCTGCTGGATCCACAGAGGCCAGCAAAGCACCTTAAGCCCACTTTCAAGGATCCAGGACTGGGGTGGCACAACTTGGCAGGGTAGACTCACAGGTGGGAGAGACAACGTGCAGGTGCAAGGTTGTTGGAGCCTTCTGTTCATGAGGCTCAAGTCAGGAGGCCATCCAACTAGCCCTTGGAGTCACTCTGGGGTTCTGGGTTTAAGAGGTGCAGGTCCAGTCCTTCTCAACCAGGCAGGAGGGCAGCAGGCCAGGCCAGGACAGCACAGCAACAACACAGAAAGGCAGTAGGCCAGCAGAGTGCAGTGCAGCAGAGTGGCAATCCTCCAGCAGTACAGCAGTCCTTCTTCCTGGCAGCGTATCCACAAGTTCAGAGGTATACTGAAGAGTTGCTGACTAAGGTCCAGTATTTATACCCAGTTCTGCCTTTAAAGTGGAGGAGAAGCTTCTAGAGGTTACAGTTTGAAGTTCCCAGGCAGGCTTAACTTAAGAGGGAATATGTAAAGTATTTTTGCAACACTTCAAACAGAAAATAATTGTATCAATAAAACAAGACCAAAGTGATAAATATTCAACAAGTAGAAGTGGAGATATGAATTTTAAACAAACAAATGTAAAATAGCACTTGGAAGAAGAAAGTGCTTAAATGGGCTATCTAGTTGCGCTGGATCACGGCTGACCGCAATGGAGAGTGAGCGGGATTCAGGTACCCACTTGGGCCTGCTGAACCAAATTACCTTCTTCCAGGATGCATCATCATCGACGTAGATGCGAGGTGCAGCGAAAGCGGTGTGTCGGTGTCGAGCCAAGCAGTGGATGAGATGCATCGATTTTCTTCAGACAACTGCGGTGATGCATCGGTTCCTAATGAGAGGCGCCGGCACTAAAGGCAATACACAGCTTCTGCTCCCACAGTAGGAGATGCATTGATTCTGAAGGCAATGCACTGAGTCCTCTCTACGCAACGATGAGGATGTGTTGGTTCCGACTAACCCAAAGATGATGATGCGCCAGTACTGATGAGGATGCATGGGTTCTGGTTATAGCAGCACTTTTTTCCCACTTCCAAGGGCCCAGGACTGGGTTGGCACCACTTGGCATTGTAAGATTTGCAACAAGCAAAGTCCAGCTGCTGTAGCAGGATGAGTTTAATTCTTTGATGTCCCTGAGACTTAGAAAAGGATACAAGCTAGCAAGCCCTTGAAGTCACTCTAGGTTCAAGTGATACAGGTCTAGTCCTTCTCACCCAGTCAGGAGAACAGCAGGCAGCAGGGTAGCTCAGCAAAGCAAGAGTCCAGCATAACAGTAGTAAAGCAAAGTGGCAGTCCTTTCAGCAGCACAGCAGTTCTTCTTCCTGGCAGAGTATTCACAGGCCCAGGAGTGTACTAATGTCATGGTGTCAGAGGTCCAGTGCTTATACCCAGTTGTGCCTTTGAAGTGGGGGAGACTTAAAAGAAAGCTCTGTAGTACACAGAGGTCACCCATTCCTGCTCTGGCTCCAGACTTACTTCAGTGGGAATGGAGGCCTTTGTGTGTGGACAGGACACAGCCTATTCAGGTGCACGTGAAGCTGTGCCAGCTCCTCCCTTCCATCTCCTAAGAAGTCCCATCAAGACACACCTACGCTCCCTTTGTGTGTGGCTGTCTAGAGGGAATACACAAAGCCCAGCTGTCACCCAACCGAGACTGAACAGAGACATACAGCAGGCAACAAATGACTAAAGTGAGTAAATGCCAACTTTCTAAAAGGGGAAATTGCCAAACTGTAATTTAAAATCCTACTTCACCATAAGTAGTGAATTTAAATTGTTAGTCCAGTGACACCAAACCTGAAAAGTCTATCGCTTCACAATTGGGAATTACACTTAAAATATGTAATTAGGTAATCCCAATGTTATCCTATAGGAGATATAGGCCTTGCAGTAGTGAAAAACGAAATTGGGAGTTTTTCACTATGTAAAGCTTAAACGTACATGTCCTGCCTTTTAAATACATTGCACCTGACCCTGTGGGTCCTACAGGGCCTACCTTAGTGTTGACTTATATGTATAAAAAGGGATGGTTTAGGCCTTGCAAGAGGTTTATCTTGCCAGGTCGAAGTGGCAGTTTAAACTACTCATACAGGCTCTATAATGGCAGGCCTGAGCCATGGTTAGAGGGCTACTAAAGTGGGTGGCACAATGAGTGCTGCATTCCCACTACTAGTATTTAATCTACAGACCCTGAGCACATGTAGTGCACTTTACTTTACTAGGGACATGTAAGTAAATTAAATATGGCCCTAGGGTATGAGACAATGTTACCATGTTTATGGGAGAGAGCACAAGCACTTTAGCACTGGTTAGCAGTGGTAAAGTGCAGAGTCCTAAAGCCAGCAAAAATTAGGTCAGAAAGAATTGAAGGAGGCAGGCAAAAAGTTGGGGTAAGACCACCCTAAGGCTGTCAGGTCTAACATGTGTTCCCCTCAGCTGAAAGTGGTAAGAGCTACCCAACCCCTTGGGAGTTCTCTTCACTAAGGCGGACGAATCTGGAGAGACCATCAGCATTGGGTTGTGTCTGTCCCAGGGCGATGCTCCACCATAAAGCCCATTCACTGTAGGAAGATGGACCACCTCAACAGTTTGAGATTTTCACACCTCATCTACATGAGCCATCTGAGGGGCCTATGGTCTGTCTGAACCAGCAAGTGAGTCCCGAACAGGTATGGTCTCAACTTCTTCAGTGCCCAGACCACAGGAAATGTTTCTCTTTCAATGGCACTCCACCTCTGTTCCAGTGGAAGTAACCTCCTACTAATGAAGGATATCGGTTGGCCTAGGCCCTCCTCATTCAGCTGTGCTAAGACTGCATCTATGTCAAGCTCTGAAGCATCCATTTTCACAAAGAAGTCCTTGGAGAAGTCAGGGGCCCTAAGCACAGATGCTGTGCACATAACTTCCTTCAAATGAGTCAAAGGCATTCTGACAAGCCTCTGTCCAGATCACCAATCTAGGCTACTACTTTGAAGTCAGCTCCATTAAGAGGGCAACATGGTGCCATAGCCCTTAACCAGTCTTCTGTAAAGCCAGTGAGACCCAGGAAGGCTCTCACATTTGTTTGGGTTTTAGGTGGTTGCCAGGCCATGATGGTTCCAATCTTGGCCTGGAGGGACTGCTCCTTGTCTCCTCCTGCCAGGTGTCCCAAATACACCACGGAACCCTGCTCAATCTGGCACTTACTGGCCTTGATGGTCAGGACTGCCTGTTGCAGGGAGCAAAGCACCTCGTGGAGGTGAGGTGAGGTGACGAAGATGTTCCTTCCAGCGGGAACTGTAGACAGCAATGTCGTCTAAGTAGGTGGCACAGAAAGCCTCCTTAATAGCCAGGACCCTGTTAACCAACCGTTGAATGGTAGCAGGGGCATTTTCCAATCCAAAGAGCATCACCCGAAACTGGAGGTGGCCCTCTGGTGTTGAAAATGTACACCTCTCTTTGACCCCCTCAGTCATTGCAATCTGCCAGTATCCTGATGTCAAATCAAAGATACTGAGGAACTTGGCAGCACCCAGCCTATATATATTTGTAGGAACTGCATGATGTGGTGCCCAACGTTGGTTTGCTTCTTATTTAATGGTCAAAACTAAGTAGTCCAGTCGTGCTTTTCTCAGAGACCCTGGTCCGCCAAGTAGGTGACCTCACCTATTTGCTCACGTATAGTGTGGGGTCCACTCCATTTGTCTTGGAGAGCTGCTGGGGCCACAGGCTCCAACACCCACACTTTCTGGCCTGGCTGGTGAACAGTCAAGACAGCTTTTTGGTCATATCAAACCTTTTGGAGTTCTTGACTGACCGGCAGGGTTTTGCTGGCTTTCTTCATATACTCAGCCATGTGTGAACGCAGGCCAAGTACATAGTCCACTATGTCCTGTTTAGGAGGTTTGAGAGGTAGCTCCCAACCTTCCTTCACTAGACACAATTGACCCCTAACTGGATGACCAAACAGAAGTTCAAATGTGCTGCAGCTCATTCCCCTTCTGAGGAACCTCTCTGTAGGCAAAGAGAAGGCAGGGTAGTAGGACATCACATTTTCGCCTAAGCTTTTCTGGGAGACCCATGATCATACCCTTGAGGGTCTTGTTGAATATTTCAACAAGCCCATTCCACTGTGGATGGTAGGGTGTGGTGAACTTGTAGTTCACTCCACACTCTCTCCACATGGAAGTAATGTAACTAGACATGAAGTTGGTACCTGAGTCTGTAAAGACCTCCTTAGGGAAGACCACTCTGAAAAAGATTCCCAGGAAGGCCCTGGCCACTACAGGAGCTGTAGTGGTTCTAAGGGGAATGGCCTCTGGGTACGTAGTGGCATGGTCCACTACCACTAGGATATAACTGTGCCCAGATGCAACTGGAGGGTTCAAACAACCAACAATGTAAATCCCGACCCTTTCAAAGGGAACCCCAACCACTGGAAGTGGAATTAAGGGGGCCTTTGTGGTGCCACCTGACTTACCACTGGCTTGGCAAGTGGCACAGGAGCGACAAAACTCCTTGGTGTCTTCAGACATATGGGGCCAGTGAAAGTGAGGGACAAGCCTGTCCCAAGTCTTACTATGCCCTAAGTGTACTGCCAGAGGAATATCATGTGCTAGGGAGAGCAGGAAACCTCTAAACTTCTGGGGTATTACCAACCTCCTTCGTTGCACCAGGCTTGGGGTCTCTACCCTCTGAGTATAGAAGTCCTTCTTCCCAGTAGATCCTTTGGGACCCACTGAAATTCCCTGTTGTCTCAGCAGCAGCTTGCTGTCTGAGGGGTTCAAGAGAGGGGCAGGTCTGCTGCTCCAAACTCAAATCTGCCCTGGAATGGCCCCCTGTCCCCAAGAACTCTGCCTGATCAGGCCCAAGTTCCTCTGGGGCAGTACCTTCGCAGGAGCTAAGATCATCTCCCTCAGAAGACAGATCTTCACTCTGAGACTGTGAGGAGGATAAAGCCTTACCCTTCCTGCTCCTACTCTTGGAAGGCACCTGGTCCATTTTTCCAGGATCCAGGCCCTGTTCAGTGGTAAGCTGTTTGGCCTGAGCCCTGGTGACAGCAAACACACTAGCAGAGATGCCCAACATTTCTGCATGAGTCCTGAACTCTACTTCAGCCCAGACTGAAGTTTCAGGATCATTGCCCAGCAAACAATCTACAGTTAGGTCTGGAGATACCACAACCTTTTTAGGTCCAGTTACCCCTCCCCAGCTGAGGTTCACAACTGCCAAACAATGGTCAGTCCTGACATTGCTAGCGTTGGTCACTTGGTACACTTGTCCAAGAATGATCTGATCAGGCGACACAAGTTTCTCTGTCACCATAGTGACAGTGGCCCCTGTGTCCCTGTAGGCTATTGCCTCTTTTCCATTTATTAAAGGCTGTTGTCTGTACTTGCCCTGGTTAGTGGGACTTACCAGTAAGGTGGCAAGATCTAATACACCATCACAGACCAAAACAGCCTGAGCTGGAGTCCTGACTAAGTCAGAATCCACTTCAGAACCCAAGGTTAACCCCACTAATCCCTTGTTTGCAGCTCACCAGAGATGCAAGCCCATGATGCAAAAAGATGCGGTGAGGATGAAGATTTCTGTCACTGGAGATGCTTGAGGTTGGGGCTACTTGGAGCCAAAAGATCTTGGTGGAAGTAATCCATAAAGCCGTTGCAAAAGCAAGTCAACGCGGTGCACAGGGGTTTGGTTCCTGCGGCTCTGACGAGGGATACTGGCCTTAAACTTGGTGAGAGGACAGGGCAGGCCTCGAGGGATGTGAAGAACCACCACCTAAGTTGCTGAGCCTTTCGGAGTCTGTGGGAGCTCAGGATCAGCAGACTGATCAGCTTAGTTGCAGTGTGACCCCTTCACTTCAAGGGAGATTCCTTCAGGTGCCTTGGATGCCCACAGGCCTTGGAAGGTTCCTGTATAGTGCACAGGCACGGATGTTGCAGCAGGCAAGCAGGGTGACGAGATCAGGATCAGCAGGAGTCTTCACGGTTACAGCCTTGATGCCCAGAGCGAAGTCCAGTGAAGTCCAGAGTACCCAGACGGTTGAAGAAGAGTGGTGTCGGAATTGTATCTTGTCCCACGACGAATCTGGGGACCCACCCTCAGGTAAGCCCTTAAGTACCCTAAGGAAAGGGTTGGGACGATACAGGGGTCCCTTCCTAAGGAGGGGCTGGACAAGGGGAGGATACTCCCCTGACCTTTGTCCAGGTTTGCGCCAGAGTGGGAGCCAACAGCTCCCTGAACTGGCTTGAACTGGACTGCCCATGGAGGGCATCAAGTGTGCCCTGCACGCAGACTATGTGATGCTGGCAAGCGCTCCCACCCTGCCCCAGCACACTAAATCCTGTCTGGGAGGTGGTCACACCTCCCTGTGACAGGATACCTATTGTTCTGCCTTCCTCTGCCTGAGGTTTGCTCAGCAGCAGGAGGGCAGAAACGTGTCTCTGGCCGGCAGCAGCCCTAGCTTGCTGTCCGGGTCTGGAAAACTGGTACCGGGAGCACTGAGGGCCTCTCAAAGGAGTTTTACGGTGCATGGAATCATACCTCCCACACCGTTTACCATGTGGGGGTATGATTCCAACATGTTTGATACCAAACATGATAGGGTTCGTTACAGCCGCTTTTAAGATGGTCATCGCGTATTGACGCGGTGCCCCTCTATATGTCAAATGGCTGTCTCACTTACAATCCGGGAGAATGGACTCCATGGGCTGTAGGGGTGACCTGCTCATGCAGGGGCCCCCTCCCACTTAGAGCCAAGCAACCTGCCTTCAGGATTGTAAGGCCTGCCTTAGGGGTGACTTATAGGTCTTACGTGTAGTGACCCTAGATATAGGTAAATCTATATCTTTCGTAAGTGGTGCTAGCACCAGCTTACACAGGCTGCAATGGCAGGCCTGTAGTTGCAAATTGAGTGGTCTCCCATGGGTGGCATAATGCATGCATCAGCCCATGGGGGATCCCTGGTGTACCTATGCCCTGGGTACCTTAGTACCATATACTAGGGACTGATAAGTGTACACCAGTGTCCAATCTGGCATGTACCTAAGTTCTTACCAAACCAATTTAGGGGAGAAAGCACAGAGACTGGGATCCTGATTAGCAGGATTCCAGTCAGACTAGTCAGAAACAGCATTGTATCAAGCAAAAAGTGGAGGTAATTATGAAAGCAGATCCTACTTTCCTACAGACCCCTACTCACATTTACCCAGAGACGTCTGGAGTGGGAAGGGAATAATCCGCCATAGCTGAGTAGGCATATCCTATGTATTGGCTGTAGGTTTATTCAAGCTTGAAGGATTGTAGTTCCCTACATTGTGCATAAAACCTTATCTCATTTTCCTTGAAACTCGTTCAACAATGTCTGTCGAAGAGAACGCTGCGCCAACATTACATGTGAATGCAGCGGGGAATGGGGAGCAGGAAGATGCTATAAACATTTCAGAAAATGTCAGAAATGCACTTAGATTAAAACTAGCTGAGTTTGGAGTCACAGCATTAGGTGGGACTGTAACATTCCTGATTGAGGCACACCAGTCATTCAGGACAGAGGTATTCTATTCATGGGTTAAATTCCCACCTGCAGATGCATGCACAAGTACATTTCATTCTTACACCCCAGATGAAACACCAGAAGAATATTGTCCATACGAGGACATTGAAGTTCCGCTTAGTTACCAGGAGCATATAAACTGGTTTAAAGGTGCCCTCCCACACACCACAGATAAAGTGAGACTCGATCCGCTCAGCAGAGACGGAGCGACTTAGCCGGTCCTAGCAGCTTACACACCGCATCCAGACGTTGACACATTGCCAATAGCAGACTTACGTCCACTTCACAAAGAAATGATAAAACTATACAGAAATCGGACACAGTTTGTTATGAGAACACTTACACTTCAACCAACTAAAAGTACCCCAGCAGGTCAACTACAAGGAACTGCAACTAAAATCACCCCACAAACACTGAACGCGGTTATGGGAAGAATGCCCACTAAACATGAGCAAATGCCTTTCTGGATTGCACAGAAAATAGTAGTTAGAGGCAGTGTTTCCACATGCAGGCCCACAGAAAAAACACAGAATACTGACAATTTGCTTGCCAATTGGGATAGCTCCCCCGATAGATGATTGTACCACTTGGGGTACAGTTTTCGCTGCCATCTATACCAGAACCCATGGTATCCCTTCAATAGCAGTGATACCAGAAGTATTAAGACAAATACAGAATGAGTATGGAGCAGAACCTGCTTTGAACTTGGGGATGAAATCATTAGGCAATTTTTCCCAGGTATCTACAATTATGTTAGCAAACATAAAAGGGGAGGCAGCAGCGGTGGCTATACGCCAACGCCTTTTGGAATGCACTCCTGCACAACAGGAGCAAGAATTACCCAAAACTGTCGAAGATACTTACGCCAAATTAGATAGAGATAATTTGGGAGCCAGGGCTATAAAACCACCAAGCAAGCACCTGATTCTTCAAAAAAGAAATGGGATAATAAACAACAAATAAATAGACGGAATAGATCACAATCAAGGGGTGGGTCTCCTCGACAGGAGCCCTCCGAAAGGAGGAATAACCTTAGAAATCGTGATAACATCAAAAAACCTGACAGGTTTCAGGATACTGATTCATGTTCCTCTCGTTCCTTTCAGGGTTCATCAAAACAATCCGAGAGGGAACGACGGTCAGAACACAGATCAGAAGAGCAAACAAAGTCCAGAGATGCACATCGCACTTTGGACTATAATATAAAAAAAGAAGATAAACTCAAATCAAAACCTCAATTTAAAAAGAAGAAAGTAGCTGGCCTTAAGATTAGCAAATGCCCAGGCTGCTGACGACTCAACTGCTGAACGGGGAATGGGCTCTGACGATGCTAGACAGTGCAGCAGAAGTAACAATAGCTCACCAGAAACTAATGGAATTTCTGGAGACAGCTATGTTGAATGTACATATCACGGTGGAGACACCTGATACTAGGGTAAGTGTCCCACACTCGTTATACAAAATAACACTCCAAACGGAGGGGGACAAACCCAGGAAAGTTAAAGGTTTCTCTTGGGAGATCCTGAGTTTTGGATACGACATCCTTTTGGCTGAAAGGGATTGGCCACCTGAGTTCATTATGGATTGCCCAAAAGGAGAAACAGTAATTTTACCAGCTATATGACCTCGTTTCAGAATCACTAAAATATTCATACGCGCAGGAGTGGGCGGTAGCACTTGCTCCTCCATTATACCTCAATCATGTAGGGTTGGATGCAGAGTCACCTCACCATGAAATCCCAGTAAAAAACACTCAATCTCTACAGAGACAGTACCCAATAAAACATGACATGAAAAAACAAGTCAGGGAGATCTTAGACCGACTTGAATACCAAGGTGTAATATAAAATCACACCTCTTCCATGAATAATCCTTTGTTTCCCATAATGAAACCCAATAATTAACCCAAGTATAGTTTTAGACTACAGACATTTTAACACATGCACGAAAGCATTTGCAGTACAAAATGCACACAGTGCCACATTAATGAATAACATTGTGTGGAAGAATATAAAACAACACTAGATATCTCAAATTGATTTTTTTTTTTGCCAAAATATAGCTCCTCAGAGCAGATATTTGACAGCATTCTCAGCCCTAGGATCTCAGCGTCAATTTTGTAGACTGCCCCATGGGTATACGAATAGCCCATGGTTGTTCCCGGCAAGAGTATCAGAGTTATTTCAAAATTTTGATGAGGAGGCATTGTCCTACTTAGAGGATATTTATCTGATGGACGATGAACTATTGGATCACTTGGCCCGGGTGAACAACATGATTTTGGGGTTCGCCTCAGAGGGCTACAAATTTAACTTTAAAAAATCAAAAATTGCCCATCTCAATGTTCTATTTTTGGGATATGAGCTTTCAAGTGAAGGGAAAAGCCTGGCAGCAGACGTTTTAGAAAAATGTGCACTGCTCTAACCTCCAAAGACTCTGAAAAGTCTACAATCCATTTTAGGGTTCCTAAATTTTGGCAGAACATACATTTTGGATTACACAGAAAGGGTGAAACCGTTTTACAACTTAATTAGACCTGATTTCAACATTGGACACAGGAACATACAGAAATACTTTGTTCCCTACAAGCTGACATGATAGCTTCCAAACACTTGCACACACATGTAATTACGATGAATTTGGTGATCCATTTAGTCGCGGGTCAATCCAGGTACACATACCTAACCTTCAATGAAGGTGAAACTGGACCCATGGCATACAAATCTCATATGTGCACAAACGCTGAGATGCGCTTCGCATCCCATGAAAAGATTCTAACAGCAGTACAGACTGCTGTAGTGAGAGAAAGCACTGACAACAAAATTGGGCAACCCAGTAAACCCTTGGAGGCTTGGGTAAATCTAAATCTAGAACAAGTGAGTGTGCCTACAAGGGAATATGTTTACAAAATATCTTATTGATTCAAAGAACTGTATCTGAGAAGCCCTAGCTAGTGACTTCAACAAACAAAATTGACAGAACTAATTATATGCATTCAAAACAAAAATATCAGCAAAGAAAAACAGGACGGGTGTTTGCTTTTGTATTTTTCTAAAGAAAAATACAAATTTATGTAGAGAAATTCATTTGAAGGTTAGGGTACAAAATGTAAATCACATGAATACAAAAGTGAATGAGATAAATTGTTTATACATCAACTGATTTCTCATAAACACTCTCGTTGAAACCCATTTCAAAAATTTTCCAGCAAGGAGAACATCATTGAGACGACAATGAACATTTCCAAAGAGTTTCTTGATACATGAAAATGGGTAGAGTTGTCGACGTTTCGGTCTTGTGTGTTCTCATCTTTAAGACCATCTTTAGGACATTCTCTGATGATTGGGACTTTGAAACTGTGAATAGCATGTTGTCTGATTTAGAACAATGCGCTGCTTTTTCAAAAAATGAATTGTATGATGATACATCAGATTTTGACACCATATACTGTTACCTACAATATGGTCATCATTTCTTCCACAAAACAAGTATTCCACATAATGTTTTTACTTACCATCAATGGGAACATTGCCCAACACCACCAAAAGGTAGTTTACAAACGCTTGCACAAAAATTTGCATATTTTTCTGGGTTCAACACTTCAGACCCGAAACAGATATACTCTGCTTCATTTATTTCCCAGCTGCCTGTACAGGGTTTCAGCTTTTGGAGGGACAATAATATAGACACAAAATCTATCTGGGGAACTAAAGAACTGGGGAACTAAAGATTGGCAAGTTCAAGGAACTGAGGCATTATTTAGAGCATGTCTCATACCACAGCAAATTATCTTCCTGAATGATACCGTGCAACAGACTTCCTGTCTTGGACTAGCCAAGATTAAGGACTTGAACACACCTCGGATTCCCTCACTTTCACACTTTGAGGGATGGCAGAACTATACACAACATAGTGAGAATACACTTGATGACATTATACATGAGGGTTCATACAATCCTTCAGACCCCAATGGAAAGGATGGTTAGTTTGGCCTGTCGACACAAATGGGTGTCAAACAAGATTCAAGGGTATCACCGAAGGGTTTAGTATCCATAGGCCTGACCTATGCTATATACAACGAGAACATCCGGGGGTGGTGACATCCTACAGTGTTTGGAAGTTATGCCTAGATTGGCTAAGAACCTCAACACTGTCCCAGGTGAAACAACACTTGTCCTTACTCTCAGATGACATGGATTTAAGGGATTTTTTGCTAGGTCCCTGGAAGCCACGTTGCAAACGCTTCTTATACGCTATTTACAACGAAGTTTGGAAAATCTCTCAACATGAAGCTGCAGAGAGGTTGCGTGAAATTGACAGGATTAACTTAGAAAAGGCTTTGACAGTGGTCGATAATGGCATGACCAAACTAGCATCCAGGATTTATTCACTGGGCAACATTGTGCCTTCTGCTATAGATATAATGGGACAGGATCTGTCCATCCCACAACATGGATAATCACAGTTACGATCCATTCTACTATTAAGCTGGACACTACATCCATTGCATATTTTAGCATTTATTATTATGTCATCCAGGCGGATGAGGAGTGGGTGTTATGAATCTCAATGTACCCCAATATAGGCCTAGGTAGTTACACAACCTTTTACCTACATCTGTCCTACCATTGTTCTACATGTCGGGTCTGGCGCTGACCTTTTACCTTTACCTTTATGAAAAACATTTAGTTGAAGTGAGGTACACTGACACAACTTGTTGCCACACTGCAAGCCAAAGGAGAAAAATATGCTGATGTGAAGCACTAGAAATGATTTGTCGTTTGACTACATTTCCCTACATGCGAGTTATGAAAAACATTTAGTTGAAGTGAGGCACACTGACACGTCTTGTTGCCACACTACACTTCCCATGAGTACTTGCTATAGAGCGACGTCTGACGTACAAACGCAATCATTGAGAGACGCCAGGCCGCTAAACTACACTTTCCAGCAGCAATCGCTGAAACAGGACGTCCTACACGCACACGCCCATGCTGTCTCTGAGCTTACTTATTCGCAGGCAACATGGCCGTCGGTTACCTCCGGTTGCAGCTCTTCTACCGCCCTGGGTACCGACGGACAGGTAAGCCGCGATAGCCGTGCCCCAGCTAGCATTTCAGTATTTCTGTTTCTAGTCTAGCAACCTGTTATTTCGCTTTCGCTCGCATAAGCGCTTTAACTAAGCAGCCCAGTAACTTAATTGCATGGATTTCCTTTTGGCTTCATACCAGCTTACGCTGTGTTGTTACCGACGGCAGCTGCCACAGCTGCGCATCAGTCTGTTCCATACCGAGCATTTTGTTAATCCACTCTTACTCGCCGAAGCAGTTAAAACCTCACTTCTAGCACTACCTCTAGGCTGCAAACCAGCCCACAACGCTGGTTTGCTATTGACGCAAGATACGCATATTTGCAAACACATTTACTAGCCCACCATGGAGTGCCGATACATTTGTACTCTCTTGGATTTACATGTGTGACAGTTACCTCGTCATTGATGTATTTTATCTTTATGATAGACTTTCATACATTGGCAACGCTAAAACGTGTACTCCAATATGCTGCACATACGCCAGTAATCCTCCGCACTTGCACGAAGTGGGATGATAATACTCCTGTCATTGATTGACTACACCTACATGACGCAATCCTGTGCGCTTAGTTGCCACACAGTATTAAACGCGTCGTAACGTGGCGCATCTTGAGAGGCACTTCCGAGGGCGATGCCACTAACGTGCCTGGCATATGCATAAAGGTAGTATTTGATAAATGTATATACGTTTTAATACGCTCAAGCACTTCCTAAAGCCAGTCGTATTAAGGAACCTATCTGTAGCCATTGCAGATCATGGTCAATAAGAAACATTCGTCTGGAGCAACAGGTTCCATTCTTCAAATAGACTGAGATGCACCATGGAGTGTGGTTACCTGGCGATACTATAACTCTGCTGCAAACACAGAGTTATGCCACCTTCCTCCTTTTTTAATAACTACGTGCGTTGGCATCAAATCTAGCTCAGTATGTCACACCCGCATATCAGGAGGCTAGTACACTACACACTTTATATGCTTTCCACCGTTAGAAAACCGACTTACTGGCACTTTGGTGCTCTGGCTGATATTGTGAACAGGTTTCTCCAATGGGTATGCATGATTGGAGTTGTGTCTGACTGAATATTGCTATATTGGTCTGACACTTGTAAACATCCTTCTTTCAGAGTAGTGCCTCTCCCCTGAGCTGTTGCCAGGCTGAGGTGAAGCCTTTTATCCGTAATCAACGGGTAAGACACATTTTTTACTTCTTTTCATTTTGCACTTTGTTGGCAGGCCAGTGATGAGGACATATGACTCATACTACTTTGTTGACTTATATGTTTTGAGACACATGCATTTGATTTTTCTTGTTACTTTTGTTTCCCACAGGTAAAACCAGTAAATCGTGTTAAAAAAAAAAGTGGGATTACTGGTTTTGTATCTATTTTTATTACCTTTCACTTTGACTACCTTTCACTGTTTCACATAGTCCAACGCAGTAGCACTTTGTTTTTAGGTCCTGAAGAAGGCATTATGGGTCGATTTGGCCAAAACATGTAGACCTGGTTCATCTGTCACATGCAGTAATTATCTTTCCATACTGCAGGTGCACTGTTTTTAATCCTAACACTAGGAGTGAGCCAATAAAGTTTTTTTCACTCTTAGTAGTTAGTTTTAGCATCACATACTTCACACTTTGAGATTTTTTTCTCTGCACTGCGCCCGTTACCCAACCAGTTTAATGTTTCACATCTCAAGGATTTTAGCATATCCTTCGTAGAATAGGAATCTTAAAACATCCCTGAGCTCCTCCCTCACAGTGAGGGGGTTGTAGGCCATGGCAGGGCTAGGAGTCTCCGCCAAGAGGAGAATCCTAGATGATGAAGCATGCCACCAGGGTGGGTGATGGGATTTTGTCCTAATTAAAGGACTCCACCACTAGTGACAAGATATCTCTGCTGTTGTCTCTTCTGGTGCTATTCTAGCACTCTAGACCCGAGGATTCGCTGTATTTTGCACCGTTTAGAGAACTAGTTGTTTTTAAGTTTTTCTGCTCCCCTCTTTCTTCTTTTGTGAACCGTGACCACCTTTGTCTATGTTCCCCCCAGATATTTTTTGGGACACTCTGGTGCTAGCCCAGTGGTCCGCCTTCTCAGCAAGCTTCCTGGAGTCAGCCAGCCTATTGTCAACTAGGTGCTGGTGCAACGTAAGAAAACATATGCTGAACATGTGCTCTCTCATGACCAAATGAGACAACCCATTAAAATCCCTAACCTTGCTGCCCCTCACCCAGCCATTCAGTGCCTTACTGGAGTAATCAACAACATCTGCCCAGGATTGGTTGGAGAGCTTCTGGGTGTCCCTGAACCTTTGGTGATACTTTTCGGGAGTCAGCCCAAATTTGTCAATCAGAATGGTCTTCAAAGGGGTAGACTTTGTTTGATCCCCAGCCTCTAATGTCAGAAGTGTGCCCCTCCCAAGTGTTGGCATGTGTTTCCAAGCAACCCCCCCAGTGCTCCTCAGGAACCCTGTGTACCTTCAGTGCAACCTCATAAACAGAAAACCACTTATCAATGTCATTTCCTACACCATATCTGGGTACCCAGTCCTTGGGTCTGTGAACCCTCTTGCCTCCATCAGGTACTGCATGTATACTGCCACCATTACTGCTGGGCTCCACCTGTCTGACTTGGATATCCAGCTGTTAATAAGCTCCAAACATGTGCTTACAACAACCTTTTCTCCTCCAAGGCCTTTTCAGCCTTCTTTTTCTCCCAGGCCTTCTCAGCCTGTTTAGACTTCCTTTCAGTCATTTTCTCTTCAGCCTCCATTTTTTTTTTGGGCCATCTGCAGGTTGAATTCTCCTCCCTCCTCTTCCTCAGCTCCTCTGGGGATAAGCCACGGGAGAAAACAGTACTTCCTGTTCTCGAAGGGAGCTCAAACTCATGGTTGTCCCCTCAGCCATTGCAGGTGGTACCTCAGTAGAGTCATTCTCTGGCTCCCTCAATCCAGCACTCTTCTTGGAGTGGGCTTCTGCCCAGGCCCTCAGCGCCTTTTCAAATTCCACCTTCCTGGTGGCACCCTTGGCAGGAACTCCCATCTCCTTGCAAAAGTCTTTAAACTGGGCCACTGTGTAGTAGTCCAAACTGGCCAGCTCAAATTCAATGGCTACAGATATAGAACCAGTAGGCAGAGACATGATGTAGAGGAATAATTGAAACATGCAAATCAGGGAGTAATGAAAAAATTTGAAATGGTCTTGGAAGTGGATTGGTAGTGTAAAACTAGTTACTATATGGCACTGCACAAACACAAATCCTATCCTCACCGCTGATAACCAATGTTAGAAATTAGGTTTCTGGTTGGCAGAGGTATGCACCCTGCCCAAACAGAAACCACAATCCTAGGCAGGGTAAATCACAACACACCCTAAATAATCCTGTGCTCACCCTCTGGCAGCTTGGCACAGAGCAGTCAAACTTAACTTTGAAGGCAATGCGTAAAGTATTTGTATTGTATTGTATTGTAATTGCATTTATATAGCGCTTACTACCCCTGAGGAGGCGTTGAAGTGCTTTTTCGGCGAGTAGCACGCTACTCCGGAACCCATTGAGTATTAGTGGTGAATTAGTATAGTGAAATATGAAAGTAATTTGAGTGGTGGATATTAATCAGTTATTTGGATTGAGAAGGATAGCGGAGGGATAGAAGAGGGAAAAAGGTTTGCATTTATTTAGCGCTTGTTACCCCCGATGGGGTGTTAAAGCGCGTTTTTGGCGAGTAACACAATACTCCAGAACCCATTAAAGGATTAGTGTTGAATTAGTATAGCGAAATATGAAAGTAATTTGAGTGGTGGATATGTTATTCAGTTATTTGGATTGAGAAGGGTAGCAGAGGGATAGAAGCGGGACAAAGGTTTGCATATATATATAGCGCTTGTTACACCTGATGGGGTGTTGAAGCACTTTTTTCGGTGACACAGTTAAAACTGCACAAAAAGACTCCACACCAGATTAGACGGATAGAGACAAATTTTATAAATGAAACAAGACCAAAATGACAAAATTCCAACAAGTAGAAGTCAAGATATGAATTTTGAATGAATAAATTCAGTGGCCTGCTCTCACCCCCGCAGCTCTGCTGGTGTGCCGCTCCTGCTGTGACTGACTCTGCCCTGACCTGCAGGGTTCGAGTCCGCTCTCCGCCGATCCTCGCAGGTATCATTCTCTGACCCCTGCTTGTGCTGTGCCTGTGCCCGTTTTTTGTGCCCCTGTACTGGGGATTGTTTCTATTTCCTGATATTGTGCCTGTGCCCGTTTTTTGTGCCCCTGTACTGTGGATTGTTTCTTTTTGCCTTTTTGCCCCTGTAACTCTTCACTCCAGTGCCCACTCCGCCACCCGGTTCCTGCCGCTGCTGTCCCCGTGGCCCCTGCCTCCTTCCACCTCCAAGCTGCGCTTTCCCTCCCCCCTCACCTATTTAATGGCGCCGCTGTGAGGGTAGCGGAGCAAGACCTCTGACCCCCCGGTCAGTGGCCTGCTCTCACCCCTGCAGCTTTGCTGGTGTGCCGCTCCTGCTGTGGCTGACTCTACCCTGACCTGCAGGGTTCGAGTCCGCTCTCCACCAATCCTCACAGGTATCGTTCTATGACCCCTGCTTGTGCTGTGCCAGTTTTTTGTGCCCCTGTACTGTGGATTGTTTCTTTTTGCCTTTTTGCCCCTGTAACTCTTCTCTCCCATGCCCACTCCGCCACCCGGTTCCTCCCTCTGCAGCCCCCATGGCCCCTCCCCCTGCCTCCTCCCGCCTCCCAGCTGCGCTTTCCCTCCCCCTCCCCTATTTAATGGCAGCCGCTGCGAGGGTAGCGGAGCAAGACCTCTGACCCCCCAGTCAGTGGCCTTCTCTCACCCCGCAGCTCCACTGGTGTGCCGCTCCTGCTGCGACTGACTCTGACCTGACCTGCAGGGTTCGAGTCCGCTCTCCGCCGATCCTCCCAGGTATCGTTCTCTGACCCCTGCTTGTGCTGTGCCTGTGCCCTTTTTTTTGTGCCCCTGTACTGGGGATTGTTTTTATTTCCTGATATTGTGCCTGTGCCCGTTTTTTTGTGCCCCTGTACTGGGGATTGTTTCTATTTCCTGATATTGTGCCTGTGCCCATTTTATGTGCCCCTGTACTGTGGATTGTTTCTTTTTGCCTTTTTGCCCCTGTAACTCTTCTCTCCCGTGCTCACTCCACCACCCGGTTCCCGCCGCTGCTGCCCCCGCGGCCCCTCCAGCTGCGTCCTTCCGCTCCCGCCTCCCAGATGCGCTTCCCCTCGCCCCTCCCCTATTTAATGGCGGCAGCTGCAAGGGTAGCGGAGCAAGACCTCTGACCCCCAGTCAGTGGCCTGCTCTCACCCTCGCAGCTCCGCTGGTGTGCCGCTCCTGCTGCGACTGACTCTGCCCTGACCTGCAGGGTTCGAAACCGCTCTAAACCGATCCATGCACGTATCATTCTCTGACCCCTGCTTGTGCTGTGCCTGTGCCCGTTTTTTGTGCCCCTGTACTGGGGATTGTTTCTATTTCCTGATATGTGCCTGTGCCCGTTTTTTGTGCCCCTGTACTGTGGATTGTTTCTTTTTGCCTTCTTGCCCCTGTAACTCTTCTCACCCATGCCCACTCCACCACCCGGTTCCCACCGCTGCTGCCCCCGCGGCCCCTCCCCCTGCCTCCTCCCGCTCTCGCCTCCCAGCTGCGCTTTCCCTCCCCCTCCCCTATTTAATGGCGGCTGCTGCGAGGGTAGTGGAGCAAGACCTCTGACCCCCCGGTCAGTGGCCTGCTCTCACCCCCGCAGCTCCACTGGTGTGCCGCTCCTGCTGCGACTGACTGCCCTGACCTGCAGGGTTCGAGTCCGCTGTCCGCCGATCCTCGCAGGTATCGTTCTCTGACCCCTGCTTGTGCTGTGCCTGTGCCCGTTTTTTGTGCCCCTGTATTGGGGATTGTTTCTATTTCCTGATATTGTGCCTGTGCCCGTTTTTTGTGCCCCTGTATTGTGGATTGTTTATTTTTGCCCCTGTAACTCTTCTCTCCCATGCCCACTCCGCCACCCGGTTCCTGCCGCTGCTGCCCCCACGGCACCTCCCCCCTGCCTCCTCTAGCACACGCCTCCCAGCTGCGCTTTCCCTCCTCCTCCCCTATTTAATGGCGGCTGTGCGCAGCGGGCCCGCCGCTGGCACTCCAAAGGCAAGCCCGTCTGCGCCCGTCCGCGACCCTACCGCAACCAGCACCAGAACCCCTGGATCTCCCACCATCCACCGCTACGACACAGCCGCCCTCCTTGCACTCAATCCCGGAAGAAACAACAACTGCCAGCAGTCCACTCCGAAAACAACCCACGGCCAATTCTCCTGCCGCCACTGCTGCCGAACCTTGCATCCTCCTCAACGTGCGCTCCCTGCACAGACACGCCACCGAGATCTGGAACCACCTTGACACCCTCTCACCAGACGTCGCCTTCTTTAGAGAAACCTGGACCAACGCCTCCTCCGCCCCCGACATCACCATTGCCATCCTGGAAGGATACAAGATCCAGAGGAAGGACCATCCCAACCACCCGGGAGGAGGACTCGCACACAAAAACTCCCTCCGCCTCTCCACCTCGAGCGACACCTTCCCTGCCCCTGAACACCTGCACTTCCAGGTCCAGACCAGCCCCAACGCCACACTCCACGGCACCCTTGCCTACAGACTCCCCGGCCCCCGCGGCCCTTTCGCATCCACCATCACCGACCTCCTCGCACCCCACACAATCGCCTCCATGGACTACATACTCATCGGAGACCTCAACTTCCACCTCGACAACCCCAGTGACTGCAACTCCACCACCCTCCTTGACAACCTCGCGAACATCTGTTGCGGGGATTCTGCACATACACAGAACTATGCGCAGGAAAACAGGACCTCGGTGTATAGGGGTTGTACCTTCCTACAACCGTAGTACCCAAAATCCCAAATCCGACTAGCTATAGTGTCTCATTCGTTCTCCTACATAATCATGAAGCTACAAATGATTAGATAACCCAGAACACAACACTCCCGACTCTTTTAGGAATCGCAGTAGCAAGGCACACCCTTTCGCTTACTCACTCGTACTTGTCCACAATAAGAATGGTCAGAGTCACTGGTATAATTCAAAATTTTATTTTAACTATCGTGCTCTATAATGCAGTATACGAGCCACTACCAGCAGCGAAATGCATAAACCTAGAACAATTAGCATTGTTTTAATTCCATAGACTATAAAGGGGGATGTCATCATATACAGACAGTGGAAAAAGGACTATAAGGCCTAACCACCCTCCCCTTGGTAAGATCAAGTTTATTATAAAAGGAAGATCTCTGGGCTTTGTCAGCAGACCCCATACCTTAGTGCCTAGATGGAAGCTTCACATCATAGGAACAGCATAGCTCTTCTCCCTGGAAAGAACCCTCTCCAAGTGTGTGTTAGAACAACATGCATCCCCGTAATATCAAAGCACGAGTTTCCAGTAGCGCAGCTGTGTTAGCATGTTTTGTATAGATGCTAGGGACTGACCAGAACAGAATAACAAGGGGCATTGTTTATGGACCTTGCACATTGTGTTCAGACTAAACTCCAGGAACAGGCAGAGGACGCAGAAAGCAGACAGTTCTCATGTGAAAGGCACAAACAGAGTCTTGCAAAACAAAGTCATGTAGTAACGTGCGCAAAAGCAGCATCATGGTAGCAGAGCTCATGCTAACTTAGCAATGTCGACAATGACCCTAATGGCCATATAACACATCGGACTGAAACAACTCATCACCACGCCCACCCATAAGGCAGGACACACCCTCGACCCCATCTTCGCAGGAGGAAACAGAACCCACTTCAGCCACACCACACAACCCCCATGGACTGACCACCACTGTGTACACTTCCTCATCAACAAACCCAAGCCGCTCAGAGCAGCTCGGCGCCCCCCGCAAAGAAACTGGAGCAAAGTCACAGAGGAGCAGCTCAACTCCACCCTCAACCTCAACACCACCACAACTGACGTTAACCATGCAGCAAGGGGACTTCACACTTGGATCTCCAGCTGCGCAGACAAGCTTGCCCCGCTATGCAACTCCAACAGACAGCGCCACAGGAAAGCCACCTGGTTCACCACCGACCTCCAAGAAGCCAGATGCACCTGCAGACACCTCGAGCAGAACTGGCGAAACAACAATACGCACGAAAACCACACCACCTACAAAAACGCCATGACGGAATACCACCAACACATCAGAACCACCAAAAGAACTTTCATCCACAACAAAATCCTGACCAACGCCAGCAACTCCAAAGAGCTCTTCAGCGTCATCCAGGAATTTACCAAAGCCGCCAGCAAAACCATAGACATCACCCCCTCCCAGGACCTCTGCAACAAACTCGGAACCTACTTCCACCTGAAAATCAAGAACCTCTACGACAACTTCAATGACCAAACAACTGACCCCGCAGCTGCCGCACCCTCCAGCAACACCAGCCAGCCCACCATCGCCTCCTGGACACCGGTCACAACTGAAGAGACCGCCTCAACCATGAAAAGCATTCACTCGGGGGCCCCCACAGACCCCTGCCCTCCTCACATCTACCACAGAGCCCCCATCGCACCAGAATTACGACACACCATCAACACCACCTTCATGACCGGCTCCTTCCCCGATGACTGGAAACGTGCAGAAGTCAGACCCCTGCTGAAGAAACCATCAGCAGATCCCACAGACCTCAAGAACTACCGGCCCATCTCTCTCCTCCCCTTCACGGCAAAAGTCACTGAGAAAACGGTCAACGCACAGCTAACAAAGTTCTTCGAAGACAACTCCATTCTCGAACCCTCCCAATCCGGATTCCGCAGCAACCAGAGCACCAAGACAGCCCTACTTGCCACCACAGACGACATCCGCACCCTCCTCAACCAAGGCCACACCGCAGCCCTGATACTACTCGACCTTTCAGCAGCATTCAACACAGTCTCCCACCGCACACTCGCCACCAGACTACACGACACCAGCATACAAGGAACCGCCCTTGACTGGATCCGCTCCTTCCTCACCGGCAGAAGCCAAAGAATCAGACTGCTTCCCTTCCTCTCCGAACCCACGGAAACCAACTGCGGAGTACCCCAGGGATCATCACTCAGCCCAACCCTCTTCAACATCTACATGGCCCCCCTTGCCACTATCGTCACACAGCTCGGCCTCAGCATAGTATCCTTTCGCCGACGACACCCAACTCATCCTCTCCCTCACCAAGAACCCCACCACCACCAGACTCAACTTCCAGGAGGGAATTCAGGACATCGCAGCCTGGATGAGCAACAGCTGCCTGAAGCTCAACTCAGAGAAAACCGAAATCCTCATACTAGGACCCACCCCGTCAGCATGGAACAACACCTGGTGGCCCCACCGCACTAGGCAGCCCTCCAACCTCCATGGACCACGCCAGAAACCTTGGCATCGTACTAAACTCCTCCCTCTCCATGAACAAGCAAGTTAACACCGTCGCATCCAGCTGCTTCAACACCCTCTGCATTCTCCGAAAGACCTTCAAATGGATCCCCCCCGAGTCAAGGAAGACAGTCACCCATGCACTCATAACCAGCAGATTGGACTACGGAAACTCCCTCTACGCCGACATCAACAAATCTCTTCTCTGCAAGCTCCAGACGATACAGAATACTGCAGCCAGAATTGTCCTTGGCGTCCCCCGACATGAGCACATCAGCCAACATCTTCAGAACCTCCACTGGCTCCCCGTCGAGAAGAGAATCACCTTCAAGATACTCACCCACACCTACAAATGCCTTCACAACACAGGACCCCAATACCTCAACGAGAGAATCACCTTCCACGTACCCAAAAGAAACCTCCGCTCCACCAACCTCGCCCTAGCTGAAACCCTGCGCATCCGCAGAGCCAGACCAGGGGGAAGAGCTTTCTCCTACATCGCGGCCAAGACCTGGAACGAGCTCCCTATCAACATCAGGCACTCCCCCTCCCTGGACACCTCCAGGAAGACCCTCAAGACCTGGCTCTTCGACTGCTCGGAGCTGCAAGTCCCCCCCCGCCCAGCGCCTTGAGACCCTCACAGGTGAGTAGTGCGCTTAAAACCCCATGATTGATTGATTGATTGAAATGTAAAATAGCGCTTAGAAGCAATAAGCACTTAAATGGTACATCTGGTCTTGCTGGGTCAGGGCAAAGTCACAACTTCAGGCCTACCACGATGGAGTGCGGGGTGGATACAGGGACCCCTTCCAGCCTGCTGCACCAAAATACCTTGATCTGGGATGCGTCATCGTTGAAGATGCGAGGTACAGCCGAAGCGTCGCTGTCGAGCCGAGCAGTTGACGAAATGCAGCGATTTTCTCCATGCAACTGCATTGATGCATCAGCTCCGAGTGCGAGGCGCTGGTTCCAAATGCGATGTGCAGCTGTTGCTCCTGCAGTAGGCAATGCACTGATTCCGAAGCTGATACGCTGGGTCCACTCCACTCAACAACAAGGATGCGCTGGTTCCGGCTCGTGCAAAGGTGATGACGCAACGGTTCCAATGAGGATGCATGGGTTCTGGCTGTAGCAGCAATTTATTTCCACTTCCAAGGGCACAGGACTGGGTTGGAACCACTTGGCATGGCAAGGCTTGCAGCAAGCAACGTCCACAAGATGTAGAAGAATAAGTTTAATTATTTGATGTACTTTAGACTTAGAACAGGAGGCAAGCCTGCAAGCTCTTGGAGTCATTCTGGGTTCAAGTGATGCTGGTCCAGTTCTTCTCGCCCAGTCAGGAGAACAGCAGGCAGCGGGGCAGTTACAAAGGCAAGAGTCCAGCATAGCAGCAGTCCAGCAGAGTGGCAGTCCTTTCAGCAGTACAGCAGTTCTTCTTTCTGGCAGAGTCAGACCTTCACATGTCCAGAAGTGTATTAAAATCATGGTGTCAGAGGTCCAGTACTTATACCCAGTTGTGCCTTTGAAGTGGGGGAGACTTCAAAGAAAGCTTTGAAGTACACAGAGGTCCTCCCTTTCTGCCTTGACTCCAGACTCACTACAGGGGGGTATAGAGCCCTTTGTGTGCGGACAGAAGACTGCCTATTCATGTGTAAGTGTGAATCTGTGCCCAGCTCCTTCCCCACATCTCCCAGAAAGACCCATCAAGACCCACCTAAGCTCCCTTTGTGTGTCTGTCTAGTGGGAATACACAAAGGCCAGCTGTCACCCAACCCAGACTAAACAGAGAAAGGTAGCAAGCACCAAACGGCTAACATAAGTAAATAACATCGTTGGATGGGGCATCATCTTGCCCCAAACCGATTGCACAGCTAAGTTGCGCCTCTATGGCAAAACAATTCATATTATACTCCATATATCCTCCATGTTCTAATCATATACTTCATCCTTATTTATCCCTCTATTTATCATCCTCATTATGCTTTAATCCACACACGGGATATTATGCCATTTTCCAAGTTTCTTGTGTTGAAGCTGTGCCCATCCGGACCTCTTGCTAAAGCACGACAAATGCAGGAGTTCGTTCAAAGCAGCGTTTATTTAAAAAGACCCAATGCATTTCGGGCTACAGGCGCCCTTCGTCAGGGGACACTGAAAAATGAACAATAAGACACATGACCATTACCATATTAACCATTTCTGCACATCATACATCTTCGAAATACATCAGTAATCAATTTCTCAAAATGCCTAGTCACATTCCAACCCGTCCTCATTCCCTGCAATGAGCCCCTTCATGAACAATATGAATGTCACCCCTCCGCTCTCATGGTATCCCATCCCCCTCCAAACCAGTTTCCTTTATTCAACCCCTTCATCCCTCTGTTCCACAAAATAACCATCTACCCCTATCTTGTACCTCTGTTAATTTCGGCTCGAATCCTTATGAGCCCCTTGATTATCTCCCCCTCTGCATTCACACTACCATCATCCCACCACCACAATTGTACTAACATAAGTAAATGCCAACTTTCTAAAAGTGCAATTTTCCAAACTGTAATTTAAAATTCAACTTCACCATAAGTTGTGATTTTAAATTGTGAGTCCAGTGACAGCAAACTTGAAAAGTACTTTTTTTCACAATTGGGAATTACACTCAAAAGATGTAATAAGGTAATCCCAGTGTTATCCTATAGGAAAGATAGACCTTGCAGTAGTGAAAAACAATTGGGTGTTTTTCACTTCCAAGATATATAAAGCTAAAAAGCACATATCCTGCCTTTTTAAATACACTGCACCCTGCCCTGTGAGTCATACAGGGCCTACCTTAGGGGTGACATATATATATATGTATATAGGGAAGGTTTAGGCCTGGCAAGAGGTTAATGTTAATGGATATGTTATAATGCACACACATTTTCAAACATAAAAAAACAACAAATAAACAATAATCACAATTCAAATCCAAGAAATTTGAAGTTACAGTGTGCAAGCATTGCTTGAGCTCTGCCCAATGCCCGCAGGATAATTCATGAATAGCTGGTCAACGAACGTAGGCCAGACCCAAAGCTTGTTAATATATTGGCCTTTCAAATTCCAATGTAATGAGTCTCTGAGGCTTTTTCCTCAATAAACACTCCTTCCTCAAAATGAAACAAAAGTCTTTTCCACTGTTGCAAACAATTTATTGTAGATAAATGACATTCTCCGTTTCTGTGATGTAGATACAAATGTTGCTTTACACTTGTAGAAATTGGGTAACAGAAAATATAACTTAAACAATCTTCTGATGAAACACGGTTGACGACATGACCCAATCATTTTGGGTAAACACCCTTCTTCAGGGGTAACTATGGATGAAACAAGAAACATGAAGGTCAAAATACGGGCACTATGTAGGGAAACTAAAGGAAAAAAGCAAAAAGGTACACCTATATTGAGTTACGTAAGAATAAAATTTCCACTGAATGGAAGAGGACAAGAGAAATGTTCCCCGTAATTAGGATCATGCTGCTGTGCGCCTTACATCACCCAAAGTAACAAAAGCCATGAACGAGAGTTGTATATTGAAACAATCGTTTGTGGCTCCAGTAATATCGCAGAATACAGAAGGTATCATACCACGTGGCCATGATTGAAAACCCATCACCTCCTTGTATGTGCAAAGTTATAAATAAAAAGAGAATCTAAACGTGCCCATGTATTTAATATTATTGAGTAAGACTACATGAGCCAGCATGCATCACACAATGCAGAAGCACAAGTATACACTCACTGTAGAACCATCTATAAATAGCTTCAACCCTATGGATATGTATGTGGTGCTCTTCATAGGCCAATAAGCTGTTACATAATCAGCCATGGATGGACATAAAGTAAAGTGCAAAATAAACAAACTGTGATTGAAAAGGAGTAAAAGAACCACAGCGGAACACCAGAGTACAAAAAAACAAGTTGTACCTGAAACAAACCACTAAATGGTTCACAACATATTTATCACCCAGAGACCCATTGAGTAGTGTAGGACAATATCCGTATGGGTCCAATGGTCGTAACCAGCAGCAACTGTACTTTTCTCTAATTTGTGCCGAATTAACATGCACTCTGTTGCAAAAGAGGGGTCATCAAAATAATTTTCCAAACAAAGAAATAAACAAATCTGATGAACGCGATACGTGTCAGAGTGACTACCGGCAGTGAAAGCGCTGCTTGAAACAGACGTGCCGCCATTAGTGATGCCGGTGAAAACAACCCAAATTCATTAGTGTTTTTAAACTATTGACCACATGGGTGAAGTAGAATAGATATAGAAAAAAGACTGAAAACTGAGAATTTTACCCTTTTAACCCCTTTGCTGCAAGCGCCCCCTCCCCCCCCCATGAGCTTAGCCTTTTTTTGGCTACATGGGGTAGTTCGCTCTAAGGCCCCTGTACCTTTTTGTCCACATAAGGTATCCATGCCAAATTTGTGTCCTTTTCTTCCAACATCCATAGGATTTTAAAGGTACCCAGGGTTTGTGGATTCCCCTGTAGGGGACCCAGAAATTAGCCAAAATACAGAAATAATTTGTTTTTTGGAGAACAAAAGGGGAAAAAGTGCAGCAGAAGAAAGAATCTGTTTTTTTCCCTGCAAATGGTATCAACAAAGGGCTTGTGGTACTGAAATCAGCATCTTCCCAGCTCTCAGTGACAGGCAGACTTTTGTCAGAAAAACACAATTTTCTACACAGTTTTGGGATTTTACTGGGACATAGCTTATTTTTACTATTTTTTGTGCTTTCAACCTCCTTCCAGTTAGTGGTAGACATGGGTGTAAAAGCAATAATGGATCCTGGAAAGCTATACATTTCAGAAAAGAAGACAAAATTTGAAACTTTGCAAGGGGTCATTTGTGTAGATCCTTCAAGGTTTTCCTACAGAAACTAACTGTTGAAATAAAAAAATATTGAACTTGAGTTGAAAAAAAACAACCATTTGTGCAAACATTTTTACCTGTAACTTCATCTAACTATGGCAGATTTTTGAAAGCAATATACCATTATGTCTGCTGGACCCTTATGATTGTGGTGATATATAGGACTTGTAGGTTCACCAAGAACCTGAGGTACCCAGAGTCAATAACTGAGCTGCACCTTGCAATGGGTTTTCATTGTGTAGCGGGAATATAACAATTCATTTGATATAATATAAAGAGTGAAAAATAGGTATCAAGGACAACTATGTATTTCCGAAATGGGAACAAAACATAGGGGCATATTAGCAACAGGCAGCGATAATTATCGCTAAGCGCGCTTAGCGCGATTTTAAATATCGCCGGCTATCGCTGGAGTACATCGCCGAGTTAGCGCGTTATCATCAACGCTTAACTCAAAAGCGATAAAAAATCCAGCGATAGCGGCGAAATGCCTGAATATCGCTGGAAATCCAGCAATAAAAAAGCAGCGATAGGGAAATCGTTGATAATAAGCCATGGTGGACTTATCCTGACAATCCACTTCCCATAGGATAATATAGCTAAGTCAGGAATTTTGCAGACGTTAGATTCCAGCGTTAATGGTGGCTTAGCGCGATTTTAATTGTCGCTATTCGGGTCCGGGGCATCGTTGTAAATATCGCGATGCTGCGTTAGCGATGTATTCCCATGAAGTTATGTGAGGAACGCCTACTTTGCATTGCATTAGCGATGCGATGCTAGGTGTTAGTGAAACGGGTGCTAGCACAAGGAAACACGCGCTAAAGCCTGTTAGCGTGTCCTTGATAATACTGCGATGAAATTATCGCTGCTTTTCGGCCGAAAACGGCCGCTAAAGCAGCGATAATGGGCTTGATAATATGCCCCATAGAGTTTAGAATCAGTAGTTATTTGCACATCTACAACATTGTGGGTACCCATACTAGCATGTGAATTAGAGGACATTTTTCAAAGTGACTTCTTTTTTACACATTGTCTTATGTTTGGAAGGCAGAAATGCATAGAAAGACCTTAGGTAGTAACACTACATTTCTGTATTCCCCTAAGTCTCCCAATAAAAGTAGTACCTCACTTGTGTGCCTGCTACAGGAAACGGCCCTAAACGCAACATGGACATATCACATTTTTCTAGTGAAAACAGATTTTCTGCAATGTGCCCAGATGTGGATTTTGGACCCTAGCTCAGCCGGCACGTGGGGAAACCTAGCAAACCTGTACATTTTTTAAAACTAGACATCCGAGGGAATCCTGGATGGGGTAAGTTGTGTGGCTCTCCCCTGGTTCTGTTACCCAGAATACCTTGCAAACATCAAACTTTGTAAAAAAAACAAATTTTCCTCACATTTCTGTGATGGAAAGTTCTGTAATCTGCACAGAGCTACAAACTTCCACCACCCAGCATTTCCCCAAGTCTCTCGATAAAAATGGTACCTCACTTGCATGGGTAGGTCTAGTGCCCGTGACAGGAAACGGCCCAAAACACAACATGGGCACATCACATTTTTCCAGTGACAACTGACCCTTTTTATGCAATGTGTCTAGCTGTGGATTTTGGACCCTAGCTCAGTCTGCGCCTGGGTAAACCTAGCAAACCTGTACATTTTTGAAAACTAGACATCCTGGGGATTCCAGGATAGGGTGACTTGTGTGGTTCTCACCAGGTTCTGTTACCCAGAATCCCTTGCAAACCTCAAACTTTGTCAATAAAACACTTTTTCCTCACATTTCTGCAATGTAAAGTTCTGGAATCTTTGGGGAGCCAACAAATTCCACCCACCCAGCATTTCCACCTGTCTCCTGATAAATATGGTACCTCACTTGTGTGGGTGAGCTAAGTACCAGTGGCAGAAAAGGGCCCAAAACGTATTGTGTAGACATCAAAATTACCTATCACAAAATGACCTGGTTTTGCAAGGGTGCACCTGCGTTTTTGGTCATGGGCTTGGTGGCCATCTAGGAAAACCTACCAACCCACACATTTCCGAAAACTAGATACCAGGGGGAGTCCAGGGAGGTGTGACTTGCATGGATCCCCTAAAGTTTTCCTACCCAGAATCCCTTGCAAACCTCAAATGTAGCTGGAAAAAAATCACATTTTTCTCACTTTCTGTGTGGGAAGGTTGTGGGATCACCGGGCTGACACAAATTAACTACTACCCAGTGTTTCCCCAGGTCTATCAATACAAATGGTACCTCACTTGTCCGTGGCAGGGAAGGGCCCAAAAAAGTATTGTGGAGACATTACAATTATCTGTCACAAAACAACCTGTTTTTGCAAGGGGGGCACCTGCACTTTCGGTCCAGGGCTCGGCGGCCATCTAGGGAAACCATCCAAACCCACACATTTCTCAAAATTAGACAGCAGGGGAAGTCCAGGGAGGTGTGACTAGCGTGGATCCCCCAAAGTTTTCCTACTCATAATCCCCTGCAAACCTCAAATTAAGATGAAACAAATCACATTTTTCTCACATTTCTGTGTGGGAAAGTTGTGGGATCACCGGGCTGACACAAATTTCCTACCACCCAGCATTTCCCCAGGTCTCCGGATAAAAATCGTACCTCACTTGTGTGGGTGAGCCAAGTACCCGCGGCAGGCAAGGGCCCAATACGTATTGTGGAGACATTAAAATTACCTATCACAAAACTACCTGGTTTTGCAAGGGGGGTCACCTGGGTTTTTGGCCTTGTGCTCGGCGGCCATCTAGGGAAACCTACCAAACCCAGACATTTCTGAAAACTAGACACCCAGGGGATTCCAGGGATGTGTGGCTTGTATTGATCCCCTAACCGTTTCCTACCCAGAACCCCCTGCAAACCTAAAATTTAGCTGAAGAGAAAATCACATTATTCTCACATTTCTGTATGGGAAGGTTATGAGACCACCGGGCTGACACAAATTCCCTACCAGCCAGCGTCCCCCCAGGTCTCCCAATAGAAATTGTACCTCACTTGTGTGGGTGGGCCAAGTACCCGTGGCAGGAAAGGGCCCAAAACGTATTGTGTAGACTTCAAAGTTACCTATCACAAAACGACCTGGTTTTGCGAGGGTGCACCTGCGTTTTTGTTCACGGGCTTGGCGGTCATCTAGGGAAACCTACCAAACCCACACATTTCTCAAAATTAGATACCCGGGAGAGTCCAGGGAGGCATGACTTGCGTGGATCCCCCAAAGTTTTCCTATCCAGAATTCCTTGCAAATCTCAAATTTTGCTGAAAAAAATCAACTTTTTCTCACTTTCTGTGTGGGAAGGTTGTGGGATCACTGGGCTGACACAAATGTCCTACCACCCAGCATTTACGCAGGTCTCCCAATAACAATTGTACCTCACTTGTGTGGGTGAGCCAAGTGCCCACAGCAGGCAAGGCCCCAAAACTTATTGTGGAGACATCAAAATTACCTAACACAAAACAAACTGGTTTTGCAAGTAGGGTCACCTGGGTTTTTGGCCCCAGGCTCGGCGGCTATCTAGAGAAACCTACCAAACCCACACATTTCTGAAAACTAGATACCCGGTGGAGAGTAGGAAGAAGTGACTTGCATGGATCCTCCAAAGTTTTCCTACTCAAAATCCCTTGCAAACCTCAAATTTAGCTGAAAAAAATCAAATTTTTCTCACTTTCTGTGTGGGAAGGTTGTGGGATCACCGGGCTGACACAAATTGACTACTACCCAGCCTTTCCCCAGGTCTATCAATAAAAATGGTACCTCACTTGTGTGGGTAGGCTAAGTGTCCGTGGCAAGGAAGAGCCCAAAACATATTGTGGAGACATTAAAATTATCTATCACAAACTGACCTGTTTTTGCAAGGGGGGCACCTGCGCTTTCTGTCTCGGGCTCGGCTGCCATCGAGACAACCAAACCCAGACAACCCAGGGGTTGTCTGGGTTTGGTAGGTTTCCCTAGATGGCCTCCGAGCCCGGGACCAAAATCGCAGTTGACTCCTTCGCAAAACCAGGTACTTTTGCGATTGATAATTTTGAAGTCTACACAGTACGTTTTGGGTCATTTCCTGTTGCGGACACAAGGTCTACCCACACAAGTGAGGTACATTTTTATTGGGAGACCTGGTGGAATACTGGGTGGAAGGAAATGTGTGGTGGCCAGTTGATCCCACAACCTTCCCACACAGAAAAGTGAGAAAAATCTGTTTTTTTAGCTAAATTTGAGGTTTGCAGGTAATTCTGGGCAGGAAAATGTTGGGATATCCACACAAGCCACACCTCCCAGGACTCCCCTAGGTGTCTAGTTTTAAAAAATGTCTGGGTTTTAATAGGTTTCCGTAGATGGCTGCTGAGCTCGGGAATAAAATCACAAGTGCCCACTTATCTATCACTATTGCCCTGATCTGCCTCCCGGGGAGGGGCAGAAATACTTTTTTGGGGATGGGGGCATTAGCATGCCCATTCTGGGCAGCCCCTACCCCTACGTTTAAAAAATATGACATAATCCCTGGTGCCTAGTGTGCTTTCTGTCCCCCGGGGGGGCAGATCAGGGGCTATTGCCCCACCTGCCTCCCGGGGGGGACAGAAAGACTGTGGCAATTATTTAGGGGGTGGAGGCATTGGCAAGCCCATTCTGTGACGCTCCCACCCATATGTATAAAAGAACAACATAAACCCTGGTGTTTAGTGGGCTTTCCCGGGGACGCAGAAAGACTGTGGCAATGTTTTTTGTGGGGTGGGGGTATTGGCATGCCCATTCTGGGCACCCCCCACCCCTATGTATAAAAAAATATAATCCCTGGTGCCTAGTGGGCTTTCTGCACCCCCACCCCAGGGAGGCAGATATGGGGCTATTGCCCCATCTGCCTCCTGAGAGGGCAGAAAGACTGTGGAATTTTTGGGCGGGTTGGGGGCATTGGCATGGCCATTTTGGGTAGCTCCTCCTCTATATACATAAAATAAATAAATCCCTGATGGCTAGTGTGCTTTCTGCCCCCCAGAGGGGCAGATCGAGGGCTATTACCCCCATCTTCCTCCAGGGGGCAGAAAGACTGTCGGGGGTAAAATCCTGGGACAGAAAGCCTGTCCAGTTTCTTTGGGGAGGGTGGGGGCATAGGCATGCCCATTTAGGCCACCCCCCCTACATTTACATATAAAAAAATCCCTGGTGTCTAGTGTGCTTTGTGCCCCCCGGGGCAGATTGGGGGCCATTGCCCCCCTCTGCCCCCTGGGGGGGGGAAGGAAGACTGAATATGGCCAAAATATTGAGGGGAGCAAAGGCCCTTGCCCAAGGCACCACTCCACCCTCTCTTGTGCCTAGAGGGTGGATCCCTGCTTTGGGGGTCGCCCTCCTGCAGCGATCGCCAAGCAGGGATCAACTAGGGAGGGGTACCATTGGAAAGGGGAAATTCTCCCCTTTCCAATGATACGTCTCCCGTCTGCCTCGGTGCTTAGGGGGCTGAGATAGCCCCCTGAGCACGGTGGCAGTGAAATTGAAATGAGCCGATCGGCTCATTTCAGTTTCGGTTTCACTGAAATGACGTCAGCGTGACGTGCGCGCTGATCGTAATTTCGGTGAAAAAAACTGAACAGCCTCCGGAGCTCTTTCCCAGCTCTGGAGGCTGTTTAGGGGGAAAGGAAATCCCTCTGGTGCCCGTACCAGAGGGATTTCAAGTGCAATGTGTGAGGAAGGACAGGAGCCATCCAACTCACATCTGCACTGTGTTGCGACGGACGGCTCCCGGCCGCCAGACGTATGGAAGGGGTTAAGGAAAATGAAAAAAAGGGTAAACACACAAACTAAACAAACCGGTGTGAGGTTGCACCAAAAGCTGTTAATAGTTATACAAACATCAATGCCATAGAATTAACGATATGTAACCATAAGGAAATATGATACTTATATATGGTAGAGAAAAACAAGTATTCGTCACAAATGTGAAAAATGTGACTCAATTGAATACATTTGAAATAGTGCTGAGCACAAGTCTAGAATATAGAAACCTCACAGTTGGCTGTTGCCTTTTGTAACACTTTGCATTGATCCAATAAAAAATTACACTGACAATATATAACGAGTCACACACAAATACTGCACTCTGACCCCTATTACTCATATTCAGGAATATTGCCAATATGACAGAATATGTTGATGACAATATGTCTTACTATATGCATATGATCTGATGCTACAAAGTTTTACTAATGTGTCTAAAAGTGAGTGTTTTAAAAGAAAACACAATGAAAAAAAGTGCAGGGAATCAGGAGGACAGGTTGAATGTATCTCACTTTTAGCAGTACGTGTCTAACGGCCTGTTTTACTGATCTAAAAAAAACACAGCATATCAAGTTTATCATTAAGACCTTGAGATAAAAGAGTGTCAAATCTTTTTATCCAGAATGTTTCTCTCTGTGATATGGTTTTGTGTACGTTAATTTCAGGGTTAGAATTGATTACCTCTAGGATTTTGGTTTTGGTTCCAACCAACGTGCGGCCAGACAAGAGTTTTAATTTATTTCCTTATCATGCTCTTTTGTTCAATGCAAAAACAACAAATGATGGATGGAATGCTGAACAATGTCAAACATGCACCCCTGTACAGAGATCTAGGCCTAAATCCATTGTTTTTTTGCTCACCATGCCATTCCAGTTTGGACCCAGCCATATGCAAATTAGTCTTGACCCTGCTCCCCAAAGGAACAATTCACCCCAAAATGTCAGGCCAGGTCCTCCCCCAACTGGGTATCACCCCTTATCAGCTAGTTAAAATCCAGTGGCATAGCTAGCATGGGACCCACGTCTGGGCATACCCTTCCCACTTAGGGCGACTAGAACAACCCAAAAAGATGATGGATGGAATTTAGATTCTCTTTTTTTGATAACTTTGCACATACCAGGAGGTAATGGGTTTTTCAATCATAGACACATGGTGTGACACGTTCTGCATTCTTCAGTATTACTGGACCCACAAATGATTGTTTGAATATACAACTCTTGTTCATGGCTTTGATTCCTTCAGTTGTATGTAAGGCACACAAAAGCATGCTCCTAATTAGGGGTAACTTTTCTCTTGTCCTTTTCCATTCATTGAAAATTTCATTCTTTCATAACTCAATAGACGAGTACCTTTCTTCTTTTTTGCTTTTTTTCCCTACACAGTATCCGTATTTTGACCTTAATGTTTCTTGTTTTATCCATCGTTAGCCCTGATGAAGGGTGTTTACCCAAAATGCATTGGGTTATGTCGTCAATTTTTTTTCATGAGAAGATTGTTTAAGTGATATTTTCTGTTACCCCATTTCCACAAGTGTGAAGCAACATTTGTATTTAGCTCACAGAAATTGAGAACGTTATTTCTCAACAATAAACTGTTTACAACAGTGGAAAAGACTATAGTTTCATTTAGAAGAGGGATTTTTTTATTGAGCAAAAAGCATCAGAGACTCATTACATTGGAAGACGCAAGGCCAATATAGTAATTCACCTGGGGTCTGACCTATGTGCGTTGACCAGCTATTCATGAAGAGGTTTATCTTGCCAGGTCAAAGTGGCAGTGTAAACTGCATATATAGGCTCTGCAATGGGAGGCCTGAGCCATGGTTAGAGGGCTACTAAAGTGGGTGGCCCAATGAATGCTGCAGGTCTACTAGTAGTATTGAATTCACAGGCCTATGTAGTGCACTTTACTAGGGACGCATAAGTAAATTAAATATGCCAATTGGGTATAAGCCAAGCAACCATGTTTTGGGGAGAGAGCACAAGCATGTTAACAGTGGTTAGCAGTGGTAAAGTGCAAAGAGTCCTAAAGCCAGCAAAAACGAGGTCAGAAATATGGAGGGAGGCAGACAAAAAGGTGGGGGAAGACCACCCTAAGGTTGTCAGGTCTAACAGTTACCTATTCCCATTTTGGAATTACACTTATAAGACGTAATAAAGCAGCACCAAGGTTATCCTTTGGGAGAAGTAAGACTTGCCTTAGTGAAAAATTCATTTAAGAGTTTTTTACTTCCAGGACATGTAAAACTTAAAAGTACATGCCCTACTTTTTAAATACATTACACCCTGCCCTCTAGGCTGTCCAGGGCCTACCCTAGGGGTGACGTATATGTATTAAAAATGAATATTTTGACTTGGTGATAGGATTTACTTGCAGTAGCGGCTCCTGGAGGGAGTGCTTCAGGGCGGTGGGGCGGGGCAGGGGAGGGGCAGGGTGAGTTAAGTACATAAATAAATAAATAAAACGAATTACATTGCGCACGCTGCATCGCCGAATAAATGTTGGAGGCTTGGAACCGCGTGCACCCAATGTGCCATCCTGCATGGTGACCACCACCATATGCCCTGGCTGAATGACCCACTCATTTAAGCACTCATACCGCTCAAAATGATATGTTAATGCTGGCACAAAGGGCACACTTTCATTAAGGTATCTGCATGTCATGTTCCCGATAGCTTTCAGGACCTGCACCCTTGTGGATGCTCTCTGTAACCTTGTTAGTCCAAAAGCTATGATGAATTAGTCATTTTGTCACCTTCCAAGTCATCACCTTGGCTGCCATCCAGTTACATCCCATCACCAGGACGTTGCATAGTGAAATCATCCTTCCTTTATCCGTGATGTGGGGGCTTGCGGTGCACAAGAGAGGTGAAGATCATAGGTGACATTCTTGCATACATTTGGTTGTAACCATATGGCTCCTACTGTTCCAATCATCAGGGCGAACCGGAATGACATCTTTGGTATGGATTCCTCCATTCATGATCGCGGAGTGAGTCTCACTGCAGATGTAAACACAGGCATATTAGAATTCTTCAAAAGCACAACAAATGCACTTCCTAACCCCTGGCTTAGTCCCTCTTCCTCTTCTGCTTTCTTTCCTGGATGATGAACCCACACTGTCCTTCCAATGCTTCCAAATCCCCCCTCCCTTCTTTGGATAGTATCTGAGGGTCCAAATCGTTCCTCTACATGCCGGATTTGCGCTTTCTCACAGATCAGCTGTGCAATTCTGTCATGTGTTTGATATGATACAGCAGTATCTCCCTGATTCAGTAATAGCACTTTGAATTCCCCTCTGTAGTCTGGGTCAAAAACCCCTCCCAACACTGATATTCCTTTGACAGCTAGGTTAGACTGTGGGGCAATCCTGCCAAATGTTCCAGCTGGCACTTTCACTCCTACACCCTAGGGAATTACCTTTGTCTGTCCAGTCTCAATTTCACCCTCCTTAAGTACAAAGAGGTCTAATCCTATGCTGCCAGAAGTAGTTTGCAATGGAAGTTTGGCTCATGAGTCTGTCTTCCGAATCATCATAGTGGGTGTAGGCTCAGTATCCTGTCCTGTCATTTGAATAAAAGGGGTCAGCTGCCCTACGGGCCTATTATTTAAATCAAACCATGGTCTGGTCTGCTCAGGTTGTTATTCCACCCTTTCAAGTTCTGTTGTGCTGATAGCTTCCTCAACTGTCCCTTCATCAAACCATTATATCTCTCAATCATTCCTGCTGCTTGTGGGTACTAACCTATGTGTAGTACCCTCAGTCCCCGTGGTTCCTGAGCCCAGTCCTGTATAACCTTCCCTGAAAAATGTGTGCCTCTGTTTGTCAGGATTTCTTCACGTACCCATAGTGTCGAATTACGTAATCTAGCCACTGCAAAGTGGATTGTTGGTCTGCAGACTTACAAGGCATGCCCAGTATGAGACCAGAATAAGTGTCCACCATAGTGAAAACATTGCTCTTGCCCCCTTCCTTCGGCAGAGCTCCAATATAGTCCATTTGCCACACTGCGGCAGCTGCAGTTCCTCTTTTATTTTGTCGACTTGGCTGCTTGTGCAAGGGAATCTGTCTGAGTTGCTTACATGTTGGGCACTCCTTTACTGCTTGTTGCACTTGCTCTTTGGAACTAGGATTTGTCATTGTTGTGCCCATACATAAGTACCATTCTCTCCCAGTTGCCCTGACGTTGTGTCAGCCGAGTTTGCTAAAGCCACTTCAACTTCTTCATTAATGACCACTGATCATGTTTTGGCCATTGGATACACCGCATTGTTGAACAGAGATGCAAGGGAGGTATCTGATGGACAGTGGGCATCCACATGCCTCAAATAGATTTGACACTTCTGCCCTTTCTTCCGCATCTCTTCCCACAACTTCTCAACACCGCAGATAGGGATGCCGTTGAGGTTCTATCCACCTTTGTGCCAGATTGGTACCCAGCTCACACTCCTTGATATGTGTCCCATCTGTCAGTGTACACAAAAGTTCTTTCTCCAACAGTCTCTTGCTCAATCACTGCTGCCACTCCTTGCAATTCAGCAAACTGGCTCAAACCATTGTCTCCTCCTCCCAGCAGCAACGTCTTTGTAGCAGGTTGGAATGCAACTGCTTGCCATTGTCATTTGGCCTGCTGGTATTAAGCTGTCCCATCTGCAAACCATGCATTCTACTGTTCTTCCTCACTGAGATGCTCAAAAGGTGGGGCAGTTTTGAATGGAGAAGGCTCCATCTAAGTTGCTTTTGGTGGAGGGGCCATTGTCTGCACGTCTGCAGCCCCCAACATGTCGCTTAGACACTCCTGTAGGCTTGGGCTTTGCTCTATGCTGCAGATACTATTTCCGCTTTACAATAGTAGACTCCTGTGCCCTACCTACTCTAGCACCTCCTCCTCCTTCTCTCACCCAGTGCAACAGGGGAACTTTTGTCCTTAGGGTAATTGGTCAGTCCCCACTGATACACTCGGTCTCCACTAGTACCCAACATGCTCCTGCCAACTCCTTTTCTTGAGGCGTGTCAGTTTTCTGGGCCAGAATCCCTGTGGAATCTTCTTTCTCCCTTTCCTTTGCCACAGACTGCACACTGCCACGTCATTCTGTATTGCCACTTCTAACTAAAACTGATCCCCCTCTGTGATGGGACCTAAGGCAAAGTAATTCTGCAATGCATCTTTTGTTTCCTCAAAGGCTTCGTGCTGCTCTGGCCCCCACTGAAAAGCATGTTTCTTCCTAGTCACCTAGTATGATGGTTTCAGTATTAATCCTAAATGAGAGACGTGATGTCTCCAAAATGCCATCAACCCAATGAATCTTTGTGCTCTTGCATTTGTGGAGGTAGACCTTTAACTGCAGTACCATATCAATCACTTTCTGTTGAATGCTTTTCACTGGTCCTGACCAGATGTCGTGTAGTTCCTATATATCCTATACAGGATCTGCGCGTTCGGAGAACATAAACTGTGGGTTTGGTGGCGGACGGATTCCGTGCACCCCCACCGGATACGTTAGCCTGTTTGTATTAGCTAGCTCACAGTGCCACTAGAGTCTCCTCTTATCGGGGAGAGAATAGTTTCTGGCAACCTCAGAACATGACAACCCTGATCCCTCAGGATCGTGGAAACAATAACCTTTCGCTCAGTCACTCGTGCTTACTTAGTGTGTCTCAGAGAGATACACAGAATAAACAGTCTGGGCGTTTCAATAAGTATTTATTGAACAGTTGTTATTCTAGTGTAAAATATATGAGCTGCAACAACCATTAGACAGTAGCAGAGATATATGATTAGCAACATAATGAAAGTAAAAGGATGGTATAGTTCTACCATCTTGCGGGAATCATGAATATATACATGTACATAAAACACATGATAAAAATGCGTACTCCTACTATGCCTCCCTAAGTAGATGTACCTAAATGTACCTAGCATCTATGTAAGTGTAATGCCAAGAATTCCTCTATGATCTTGTCCACCCCATTACCTGAGAGTTTAGAGAATGTGGGACCCCATCCTGGTCTCGAGTTGGACACGCCGCGAGGGATGTTAGACCACTGCTAGCTGGAGCGTCTGCATGCAGGAGCCTCAGCGTCTCTGGTCAGTGTGTCAGTTGGGAAGTCACGGTCTCCTCTGTCTGTCTAAGCAAGACATGATGTATATATACCCATAGGTCTCCCCAGGGGTCCTACCTTGCTGTGTTACTGTGTCGGCCTAAAGGATGATGTCAGGCCTGAACTTTATACAGAGATATTATACAGGAGATGGTAATCCTACTGATAGTCCTGCTGTGCTTCCAAGAAGCCTCATGCATAATGTATGAGAACCGAACCAGGGAAAACCCGCGTTCTGAATGCAGTGTCATATCTGGGTAAAAGGTCAGTGCCTAAGAACCGTTATGTATGTAATGTAGGGAAGGATATAGGTGAAAGGTTGCAGTGTCACCTGCGCCTATATAGGGTACCTATATGGAATATAACAAAGATAGTACTCAAGAATTTCACCTCCTGAGCAGGACCTTGCACCTTCTTAGGATTGATAGCCCACCCCCTCTGCTGTAGTCAATCAGACTTTTGTAATGTCTCAGTGCCCTGTTCTTTGGTGCCTCCTGTGATCATGACATCACCAATGTAGTGTGCAAGCCAGGTGTCTTCCGCTGACTATGTACATACCTAATAGGGGGTCATCTAAAACTGTACTGTCTATTTCGCCAACTTATTTCAAATTGATCCTGACTGGCTTTATCGATGTCGATGGAGAAGAAGGTATTTGCTAGATCAATAACTGTGTGCCACTCCCCACAGCGGTTTCCAACGGTGACGTTACTTTGTTCAATTGTGAAATCTCTTGGTGCCCTTCGGGTGTGCGGTATTGTTTAATACAAACTGGCTCAATTGGAGGAGGCACATGCAAGGAGCTCCATTTAGCATGCCCAACCAGGATCTTCTCCAGATATTTTATGCGGCTGTTCCTCACCCAAAGATGAACTTCCCCCACTCAGTCTCAACAGTTTTGCCCAATAGCAAGTCCATATCAAAAATCTATTCTGGTACCTTGGGCACCAATACCTGAGCTGTAAATGGTGGTCTTTTACCTATGGACAGTTTTATCTTAGCAGGTTTGGCCTCTGTCTCAGCAGCTCCATAACCATTAATAATCACACTTTTTCCAGTTAAACATTGGGGTTTTCCGCTTATTAAGGTTACGTCTGCACCTGTGTCAAGCAGTGCCATCATATGTTGTATACCTTTTTGGTAATAAATAGTCAGAGATACATATGGCCTCCTGGCATTGGGACTTATCTCTTGCACTGCTCTGACCCCCAGGGCCTGTCCTAACCTTTGTAAGGGCTCTGGGACTTCCCATACATCACTTGGCAGATCTCGGTAATAGATTGAAATTGATACTTTCTTCCCTTTATTGTTTGGTCTAGTTTTCTTCTCTTCCATCTCCTCTGCAGGAGGTGTAAAGGGTTGTACTTTACCAAGACTATTCTTCTCCTCCATTTAATAAGTAAAAAACTGGACAGTAGCCCAGCTATTGCTTCCTTCTTCACCCTGGCATTCAATAAATCTATCCAAATTTGTCGCTGAGTCAATCTTATTGTGGGCTTTCCCTCCTTACCGGTTCTATCCTGGCCCACTGCGCTGGCTGATTTTTGTCTGTGCATCCATACTAGCTGTGCCATCAGCAATACTACCTCACCCAAAGGTTGTCCCTGAGCAGGTCCTAGAAGAGCTAACAAATCTCCCTTAGTATGTGGGGGAGCATTCCTAATTAGGCGCACTCTGACCCCTATGGTCAGGGCTCTACATCGGGCCCAGAAAACTGTTGAGAGTGTTTGACAATCTGCATCCCCATCTCTCTCATTTTCTCATTTGCCTCTGTGATAGTTTGTCACGATCTCCAATTTTCCTCAACATCTATGACAGTTGGGGGCAATTGCCTCAATCCCTCTATCAACTATTCCATCAAAGAAAATGCCTGCTGACCGTGCACACCTCACAACCGCTGCCCCAACATGACATGCATGGGGACTGATCACATTTTTAGGAGTTCTTCAGGTGATAAAAAAGTTCCATCCGCCCCTTATCCCCTAACTGCACTAGCTCTTTAAACAAGGGCTCCCCGGGCTTCTGCCTGAACATGCGTGTACTGTCCAACAACTCACTTTGTGTATAATCTCTCACCAGATGAGTATTCTGCACTTGTCCTCCACCCATTCCTTTTGACTTGTTTTACACAAGGGGTAGAGCCTCCAAAGCTTCGCCCCTTTTACCTGCATCCCCTCCTAATTCTACCACACATATCTCTACCTCATTATCCAGGTCCCAATCATCACTGTCAGAGACTGGCCCATTTCAGGTACTTGGATTCCAATCCTCTTTGTGCACCAGTGCCCTCACCTGCAATGCTGAGGGTGCCCTGGGCTTGCACTTGCTCTTCTGCTAAGCTACATGCACTGCTAATGCGGAGTGATCCTTGCCTCCATCTGATCACCTCAGGCTACTGCACTTTCCACACTCTCTCTCATAATAAGCTGTCTCTCTCTCTCTCTGCAAGGCTGCTACCTCATCCCGCTGCTTTCATGTCTCAGAATCTTTGGATAATGTTTGCCTGTGCACAATGCGGAGTGCAGACAGAAAAAGCCATCCCACTTGTCCAGCTGTTTTCTGCTCCAGCTTCCCCAATTTGCTTCACACTCTCTACAGCATTTTAAGCTAAAAGACACTCAGTAAGGAGCAACACACCCGTAGCTGATACAATATAAATTTAATAAAACAATAGCACAAGCACTTTAGGAAATTGAATAAAAAAAAAACCTTAGTAATTCACTGAAAGAAACAAAGGTTACAGGGACGTTATAGTTTGGCTAGTGTGCAATGGGAATGCAAGGGAGCCTCAAGGCAGCAGCTGTCCCAGCCAACTCCCTGCTTCCTGCAGAAGCCGGCATTGCTCTGACAGACAGGGGGCTGCTGAAAGGTAGCTCCCTGGCTGTCAGAGCAATGTTTTCATCTGTTTCCCTGCACCATATTTGTGTGCAGGGAAACAGATTAAAAACTCTGCTTTCTGCAGGCTTTTTGATAGCTCTGGCCTGCAGAAAGCAGAATTATGTTTGCTTTTGCTTGGTTGGGAGCTGTCTGGGAGCTGTCAACTCCCACCAAGCTAAAGCAAACAGATACCTCCCAATGGTGGGCACTTCAGGAGGTAACAGGAGCTGACCCTGGTAAGTGGCGGTCCCCAGGCTCTCCATGGCGCCACGAGAGGGGGCACAGGACCCCCCTCCATTGTAGTATTTACCCTGAGTAGGTGATGGCCCCCGGGGCTGCAGGGGGTTGCGTTCCCCTTCTTATTTTTAATAAATTGCCCTGGCGAGGTGGTGGTCCCCGGGGCTGTGGGGGCTGAGCAGGCCCCCCATTCATTTAATATTTAGTCCCAGGAAGGTGGAGGTTCCCGAGGCATAGGCAGGCCCAGCAGGCCAGCCGGCATACGTATTTGTATGTGCCCCAAAGAGGTGGGGGTCCCCGGTGCTGCGGGGTAGGTCATACGGGCCCCTGCATTCATTTTTTGTTTAGCCCGGGACATGGCAAACCCCAGGGCACTGGCAGACCCAGTGGGCCCACACCATATGTGATTTTAAGTGGCCAGGGAGGTGGTGGTACCCAGGGCTGTAGGGGGGCACGCAGGCCCCCCCATTTTTTCAAGATTTGGCCTGGGGAGGTGGCGGTCCCAAGGGCATGGGGTGTGGTGCTAGGGCACCCCCGCACACATTAAAAGCATGCCCTGGGGAGGTGGCTTTTATAAGCCCTAGGAGGGTGGATCTAAGTGCCCCCCTCCCTTTTAAAACTCCTCATGCCCCTGGGACCTGGCCCACCTGAGGGCTCATTTCAAAACAAGCACGGTAGACCGCGATTGTTTATTTATTTTTTAAAATTTTGCTGTGAGTCCGCGGATCAAGCCGTGAATACGTGACAAAATTGAAAAAAAATGTATTTTTTCCCCCGTGGGGTCCCGCTAGAGGATCAGGGTATCCCTACCCTGCCCCCTTTTTGTTTATTTTAAATGTTTGTGAGCCGGGTCCCAAGATGGCTGCCAACACTTCCTGGTTGAAGTGTTGGCAGCCAATCAGATTACAGCATGAGGACTGTCGTATCTGTGGAGAATGCACTTCCCTATATACACAAATTTGGATTTCGGTTAATATCTCTAAAACTACTGAACAGATTTACACCAAATCACAGAAAGCACGCTTACTGGACCAAGAGTTAGCTTTCTGACAAATTTGGTATAATTCCGTCATTGTCGAGCTGTAGTCGTGTTCAGAATCCTTATGGGAATTATCATGGGGAACACTCGTTTTGGGACCCCCTCTTCTTCTCAGGCCCCGCTTAATGGACCACCCTGAAACTTTTTAGACACAAGCTGAAGTAATTGGAAAATATTTTGGGAACATTTGGTGAAGATTCGTCAACTGGCACCAAAGATATAGGCAACTGAAAAACATCTATTTAATAGAAATAAAGTCTTACCTATAACTACCTAGTAGGTTATATATATATATATATATATATATATATATATATATTATATATATATATATATATACATATATATATATTTTACCTACTGGCAGTCGTCAGTAGGTAGTTATAGTTAGAACCTTGTTTCTATTCAAAAAGCGTTTTTTCTTTTGCCCATATCTTTGGCGCCGTTTGACAAATCTTCGTGAAATTTTCGAAACTAATAGTTCGCTCAGGTCAGCTCCTGTCTTGAAAGTTTCGGGGTGATTCGTCAAGCGGGGGCCAAGAAAAAAGGGGGGGTCCCAAAACACATTTTCCCCATGTTAATTTCCATAGGAACTTTAGACACGGGTACAGCCCGAACTGCTGAACGGAATCAAACCAAATTTTGCAAAAAGGTAGCTCTTGGTCCAGAAAGCGGCCTTTTTTTTAAATGGTTTAAATCCGTTCAGTAGTTGCTGAGAAATTAAAAAAATAAAAATGTATATATCTGAGCAGCGAGGAGGATTCACGAACCCTCCCGAGCATGAGCTTAATTCTGATTGGCTGCCAACACTCCAAACTAGGAAGTGTTGGCAGCCATCTTGTGACTCTGTAACCAAGTCACAAGAAAACAGTTAAAAAAAACATTAAAAAACAAGAAAAGGGGGCAGGGTAGAAACACCCTGACCCCCTAGACCTGCTCAGGGGGTCCCACAAGGACCCCCAGAGCCAAAAAAAGCATTTTTTTTTAAAAACACAATAGGCCGAATTCACGCTGGGTTGACAAATCCGGCCGAAATTTTTTTTTAAAACGAAGTGCGGGCTCCCGTGCTTCATTTGTTGTAAGCCCCCGGGTGGGCCAGGTCCCAGGGGCAATTTAAAATTAATGTGTGGGGGCAGGTGGGGACCCCCACAGCCCCGGGGAACGCCACCTCCCCAGGGCTTTCCTCATAATGTGCGGGGGCACGCCCCCCCGCAGCCCCGGGGACCGCTACATCCCCGGGGCTTTTTTCAAAAAAAGGTGTGGGGGGCTCCTGCCCCCCCACGCTGCCCCGGGGACCACCACCTCCCCGGGGCTTTGTTTTAATAGGGGCGGGGGGGCTTCGCGGGCCCCCGCAAGCCCTGGGGACCGCCACCTCCTTGGGGCTCCAATTTAATTAGAGAAGTGTGGGGAGGGGCTTCTGCCCCTCCCCACACTGCCCCGGGGACCACCACCTCCCCGGGGCACAAATTATGTTAATTTGGGGGGTCTGTTATGGACCCTAGGCCCCGGGGACCACCACCTCTCCAGGGCTATGTGAAATGTTCGGAGGGGGGCCGCGCGGCCCCCCTCCTGGAGCCCTCGATGGCCCTGGGGACCGCCACCTCCCAGGGCCAGCTCCTGCAATGTCCCGGGGTGCCCACCCCCAGGACATTGCCGTTTGCTATGGCAGGGCAAGAGCACAGCTCCCGCCCTGCCATAGCAAACACTGCTTTGCTTTTTGGAAGCGAGAGCAGGAAACCTGCTCTCGCTTCCAAGAAGCAAAGCAGAATTGCTTTTGGGCAAGGGGAGCTGCATGTTAGCAGCTCCCCTTGCCCAAAAGCAATGCCGGCTCCTGAAGGAGGCGGGGAGCTGGCAGGGAGCATGGGGCATTGGGGCTCCCCCCACGGTCCCCAACATGAGGCCAGGCCTCGGTGGATGGGGTCCCCGGGGCCAGAAGTGGCCAAGGGAAGGGGGCCACATGGCCCCCCTCCCTTTTGTAAATTTTGTAAAAAATAAGGCTAGACCCCAGGGGATGGGGTCCCTAGGGCCATTATTGGCCTTAGGAGGGGGACCTCGCGGTCCCCCTCCATAATATATATATTTTTTTAAATGGTGGCAGGCCCCTGGGGATGGGGTCCCCGAGGCGAATACTGAATAATGGTAGTGGGGCGTTTTTTTTTCTTTCTAGTTTGGAGTCGGGACCCCAACGCGGCTCTCAGTGCGGTCCCCCGTGTAACGTCATGTTGGATTCGCGAATTCACCTTAAATAAATAATTTAGTAGTATATAATTTAGAAGGTAGTGTTGTATTTGTGAAGTTGTTTTAAAGAGGTACTGTGATTGAAGTTAATGATAAGATTACAATTGATAGATTTGATAAAAATATATAAAATTAAAAAATATTAGTTAAACTTGAAAAGTGTATTGTGTTGTAGTACATTGAATTCATGCTTTTGCAGAATCGCGTTGGGTGCGCGAATCCACAAAAAAATATTTATAAAAATGTATGTGAAAAAAAAATTATATTCACTACTATGTTATAGGTAGGCCTGGGCGGAAAACTATGCTAGGCTCGCGTAGTTTGCGCAACTACGCGAACTGCACGTAGCACAGTGCAAAAACGCGTAGCGGGCATTTTTTGCTTGCTCGCGGTCCTCAACGTCAAGTTGGCGACCGCGAGCGAGCAAAATGACATCCCGGCGAGACTTTTTCTCGTTCGCGATCAGCAACATCAAGTTGCCGATCGCGAGCGTGGAAAATAAACCTCCCGGCGAGATTCTCAACGCGGGGAGGTCAGGTTTCTCATTGCGAGTGGTCGCATATGCTCGCGACCGCTCGCGATGAGAAACTACCAGTCCGCGTTGAGAAAACTACCGCTCGAGTACAAATCTACTCGAGCGGCAGAAAACAACCGCTTGCACTGTGCAAGATGCCGTTTGCAATGATTGCACAGTGCGGACAAGCATCCGGCACTGTGCAATCATTGCGAACAGCATTTCCTACCGCACTACGGTTCGCGTAGTGCTACGCGTAGCTCGCGTTGTGCGAAGTGCACTTCGCGTAGCTACGCGTAGCACTACTACGTGAACTACGCCCAGGGTTAGTTATAGGGTGGCTCTAAAGAGAGCCCTTGTGTTCATTATGAGTTTGTTGTAGCTACATGTAACTGCGAATGCAGAGCTTTAGGTTGGTGAGAAAGACTCCTTGATCATTGAAGTGTACTCCATCACTTCTGTAGATGTCATCCATATCAAAACGTAGATTGTTATTGTAGATGGAACCCATTCTATGATCTCTTAGGTATGCATAAACAGCTTTATTGACATTTTTCCTAGCTTTTTCAATCTGTGGACAGAATTGATTTGACCACTTCCATTTCTGTCTTTGGCATATATTAGAGTAAACAAAGACAGTTTGAGGTAAAAGCAACATCAATTGTGCAAAGGTGTCCTTCATGAGCATTTCCAGACCTACCCCAGTCAATGTGCCTAGGTCATTGCCACCACAGTGCACAATCATGAGGTCAGGGGGTTGGACATGTAAAAAGGTTTTAACCAAAGGCATCAATTGGTGCCACTGAAATCATCCCTGTGCAATCCATTTAATATCCACATTTTGCAAAGCTAGGTCTTTGTCAATACCTCTGCGTTCAGCATATCTTTTGCACCACAAAACATAGCTGTGTCCAACAATCCACACTGTAAGCATCTTGAAGGGATGTCTGGAAGGAATGAAAAGATGTCTGTAGCTGAGGTAGTCAGTTGGTAGAATGAGAGGTATCTAAAATGGTGGAGAACATGCTTTTTTTTTTAAAAAAAGTAGAGAATTGATTGGCTGTTTAAGAAGATTGTACACTGAAAAATAGGGTGCATGTTACTTTCTTTAAAAAGCATGTTTCTTATTGGTTAGTAAAAAATATTTGAAAGGTACAGTAGATAGGATAAGGTCATATTTTGCAAGTGTCAACCACACCTGCTGTTTGCATTTGTAAGCTTGTGTGCTGATCTTGAAGATATGGTGAACTTGTGACCTGACAGTTCACTTCAATGTTCCATGAACTGTTGCTATGGAAACTGGCATTAGGCAGAAGGGGGGAAGGGTTGAATGTTATCTGAGGTTTTAAAATGTTGAATGGTAATTTATATATATGTTTAATGTTATTAAAGTAAGATTTCCCAAGTCAGTACTATCTTTAGAAGTGGTGTGTTATTACAAAATAGTGGTATTTATATTTGTAATATATTTTTTAACTCCCGTATGGATTCGCGGTTCCACCGCGTTGGTGCACGGTGGAATCGCGACTCCAAAAAAATTCCAGAATCAGTTTGGGCACTTTTAGAAGTCAGTTGGTAAGGGTTAATATGTCTAACCAATACAAATTTGTTTTATAATTTGAAATTATGTAGGAAGCAATCTGAGTTGTTACTTACATTTATTTGTGTGGAGAAAGAGAGGGAAAGTTTGCCATTACTGGTTTTATCTTATTGAGAGAGGTGCATTACATTTATTGTGTGCATAAGAAAATATTTTATGACTTTCTGATATTTCATAATGTACAAATCAATTTGGAAGGTGAGTTATATATTTCTGACGTGTATTATGTATTAGCTTTATTTTTAAACTTTAAAAATTATTCAAGAACTGTGATGTTTGAAATATATTATTAAATGTAGAGATGTGTATTGTAGTTTTTTATATTGTAGTTAAATGTTGTAAGAAATAGATTTTGTATAGTAATAAGTGTATATTGGAAGATGGATTAGTGATTATGGTAGTTTGTTTTAGTGTGTGGATATGTACATTTGTAGTATACCGCATAATTTTAGGTGTTTGTTTGAAATTTGAAGTGGAGTCTGTTAAGTTTAAAGGTGTACAAAGACTTCTGTCACAAGTATGTTTCCACTTGTATATGTATTTTCATATGTCTTATACATTTTAAGGTGCATGATGTATAACAAAGAGGTGTTGTTGCTTTTTATGTGGTAGGCTGAACACTGTGAGTAGTAGCAGAATGGTGAAGATGCAGTATAATAGTGTGGTTTAAAAGATGTTGAGATCAGGTATTAGTGACTATGCTACTTTTTATAAGTCTGTAGAGAGGTACAGTTGAAAAATGCCACATCATTTTTGGTGTTTGCTTTAAATTTGAAGTTTCTTCTGTGAATTTTTGAGGTGTGTATAGTGTTGTGGTAGAGACATATGCATGCATGCTTTCAGGATGTTGCACTTTTTTCACTCATTCAGGCACTATCACAGTACTACTCCAATGTATCAGGCAGTACCCATGCACTTATAAAATCACCCAGGCAGTTTCTGTGTACTCTTGTAATCCCCTAGATATTATTCCTCAATTTATGCAAACACCCAGGCATTATGTATGTACTGCCTAATTCCCGAGACATTATCGTTGCACTCATGTAATCACCAATGCATTAGCTATACAATAATTCAATCACCCAGGCACTACTCTCGCACTCCTCCAATCACTCAGGCACTAATGCAGTACTACTTCAATCACCCAGGCACTACACATACAATTATAAAATGACCTAGGCACTTCCTATGTACTCCTGTAAACTCCCAGATATTACCCCTGCAATCATGGAATCACCAGGTATTACCTATGTAATCCTTTAATTCCCCAGACATAACTCCTGCAATCATGCAATCACCAATGCATTAGCTACACAGTGGTTTATTCACCCAGGCAATACCCTTGCACTCCTCCAATTATCTTTTCACGATATATACATTTTAAGGTGCATGATGTATAACAAAGAGGTGTTGTTGCTTTTTATGTGGTAGGCTGAACACTGTGAGTAGTAGTAGAATGGTGAAGATGCAGCATAATAGTGTGGTTTAAAAAATGTTGAGATCAGGTATTAGTGACTACGCTACTTTTTATAAGTCTCTAGAGAGGTACAGTTGAAATATGCCACATAATGTTTGGTGTTTTCTTTAAATTTGAAGTTTCGTCTGTAAATTTTTGAGGTGTGCATAGTGTTGTGGTAGAGACATATGCATGCATGCTTTCAGGATGTTGCACTTTTTTCACTCATTCAGGCACTATCACAGTACTACTCCAATGTATCAGGCAGTACCCATGCACTTATAAAATCACCCAGGCAGTTTCTGTGTACTCTTGTAATCCCCCAGATATTATCCCTCAATTTATGAAAACACACAGGCATTATGTATGTACTGCTTAATCCCCGAGACATTATGTTTGCACTCATGTAATCACCAATGCATTAGCTATACAATGATTCAATCTCCCAGGCACTACCCTTGCACTCTTCCAATCACTCAGGCACTACTGCAGGACTACTTCAATCACCCAGGCACTACACATACACTTATAAAATTACCTAGGCACTTCCTATGTACTCCTGTAATCTCCCAGATATTACCCCTGCATTCATGGAATCACCAGGTATTACCTATGTACTCCTTTAATCCCCCAGACATAACTTCTGCAATCATGCAATCACCAATGCTTTAGCTATACACTGGTTCAATCATCCAGGCAATACCCTTGCACTTCTCCAATTACCTTTTCACGATCTATGCACTCCTCCAATCACTTAGCTAGTGCCAATGCACTTATAAAATCACCCAAGCACTACCTCTACACTCTTCCAATCACTGAGGCACTACCACAGTATTACTCCTATCACCCAAGCAGTACCAATGCACTTATAAAATCACCCAGGCACTTTCTATGTACTCCTGTAGTCCCCAGATATTACCTCTAAACTAAATCAATCCCCAATGCATTAGCTACACATTGGTTCAATCACCCAGGCAATACCCTTGCACTTCTCCAATGACCTTTTCACAATCTATGCGCTCGGCCTATCACTTAGGCAGTGCCCATGCACTTATAAAATCACCCAGGCACTACTTTTACAGTCCTCCAATCACTGAGGCACTACCACAATAGCACTCTAATCACCTAGGCAGTATCGATGGACTTATAAAATCACCCAGGTTCTTCCTATGTACTCTTATAAAGTCCCAGATATTATCCCTTAACTGATGAATCACCCAGAGATTACCTACGTACTCCTGCAATCCCTTAGACATTGCCTCTGCACTCATGGAATCACCAGTGCATTAGCTATACAGTGGTTCAATCACCCAGGCATTATCCTTACACTCCTCCAATCAGCCTCTCAGGATCTATGCACTCTTCCAAACATTTAACTAGTGCTCATGTATTCATAAAATCACCCAGGCAGTACCTTTACAGTCCTCCAATCACTGAGGTAGTACCACAATAGTACTCTAATCACCTAGACAGTATCGATGAACTTATGAAATCACCTAGGCACGTTCTATGTACTCATGTAGTCCATCAGATATTACCCCTGAACACATGCAATCACTAATGTATTAGCTATATACTGGTTCTATCACTCAGTCACTACCCTTGCACTCCTCCAATCACCCTGTCATTATCTATGCACACCTTCAATCACTCAGCCAGTACCTATATATTTATAAAATTAATTAAGCACTACCTATGCACTTATGCAATCACCCAGGCACTACCTTACTACACCTGTATTCACCAAGGCACTACTCTCGTTCTCATAGAATCACACAGGCCCTATCTCTGCAGTCATGCATTCACTTAGATACTACCTCTGCACACATGTAATTGCCCAGGTATTATCCCTACACTCATGCAATCACCTAGGCATTATCCCTGCACTCATGCAATCAGACAGACATTACGTAAGCAGTGCTTCAATCATCAAGCCACTACACATGCACTTATGTAATGACCCAGGCAGAAGTCTTGCAGTATGCAATCACTGAAGTACTATCTATGCATTGTTCCAATCAGTCAGGCACTATCCATGTATTTTTCGATGTACCAAGGCAGCATCCGTGTATTAGTCTAATCATGCTGGCATTGTCTTTGCACTCATATAATCACCCAGGTATTACCTTTGCAGTTCTTCAATCACTCTGACAGTACCTATGCACTCCTCCAATCACCCAGGCACTACCCATTCAGTTATGGATTCACGTAAGCATTACCTATGCAGTTCTTTAATCACTCAGGTAGTACTCATGCAGTCCTCTAATTTCATAGACACTACACCTACACTCATGTAATCACTCAGGCACTATGACTACATAGGGTGTTGGGCCTAGTAAAAGATATAGCAGCAACCTTTCATATGTCTCTGGTGTAAGTGTCACAATGTTCTTAAAAACATGCATGCATATGTCTGTACTGTCTGTTAGTAGTATCATATATCAAAGAAACATACAAATAGATGTTCAGTTGTGTTTTATATGTGTACTATGTTCAGATGTATAAGACATATCACAATATATGTACAAGAGCAGACATATCTTAAACAGAAGACCATGAAGACGTTAAAAGTTGAGAGAGTGCACTTCACATTTCAAAGAGACACTTAGATTTATTTAGTGCACTTCAAGTGAAGTTTTCCAGACAGTCTTACAAAGTATTATAATCACAAATTTGTCACGTAACATATGTTAAACATTGCTTTTCTGCTGCTGCTGCTTTACCATTTTACTAGTAGTTAAGTATTGAACATAGTCAAAATAAATAAATAAGAAGCAAGAGAAGTGCCGACAGAAGCAAGAGAAGTGCCGACAGAAGCAACAGAGGTGCAGAAGGAGGCAAGAGAAGTGCACAAACAGGCAAAAGAAATGGAGAAAGATCAAAGAGCAGTGCAGAAGGAACCAACAGAGGTGTAGAAGGAGGCAAGAGGGGTGCAGAAGGAACCAAGAGAGGTGTAAAAATTAGCAAGAGAGGTGTAGGAAGAAGCAACAGAGGTACAGAAGAAGACAAGACAACTGCAGAAAGAGGCAAGACAGTTGCAGAAATAGGAAAGAGAGGTGCAGAAAAAGGGACCAGGGGTGCAGAAAAAGGCAAGAAAAGTGCAGAAAGAGGGAAGAAGGATGTAGGAATAGGTAAGAGATGTAGAAAAAGTGAAGTGGGATAGAGAGAGCAAGAGAAGTGCAGAAAGAAACAAGAGAGGTGTAGAAAGAGGTAAGAGAGGTACAGAAAGAGGGGAGAGGGGTGCAGAAAGAGGCAACAGAGGTGCACAAAGAGGGAAGAAGGATTCAGAAAGAGGTAACAAGGGTACAGAAAAAAGCAATAGAGTTGCAGAAAGAAGCAAGAAAAGTTGAGAAGGAAGCAACAGAGATACACAAAGAGGAAACACTAGTGCAGAAAGAGGCAACAGAGATGCAGAAAGATGGAAGAAGGGTGCAGAAAGAGGTAACAGGAGTACAGAAAGAGGCAACAGGGATGCAGAAAGAAGCAAGAGAGGTGCACAAAGAAGCAATAGAGGTGCACAAAGAGGTACAAGGGGTGCACAAAGAGGAAGAGAGTTATAGAAACAGATTTAAGTAGTGCAGAAACATTCAAGAGGGGTGTAGAAAAGTGCAGAAAGAGAGAACAGGGGTGAAGAAAGAGAGAAGAGAGGTATAGAAAGAAAGAAGAAGGATATAGAAAGGAGTAATAGTTAGGTATTGAGTATAGGTAAAAACAAAGCAGCAACCCTTTACATGTTTGTGCTGTAAATTTTATTATCTTTTTGAAACCATGCATGTATGAGTCTGTGCTTTTTGCTAGTGTACTATATATAAAAAAGCATACAAATATATGTATACTTCTGTTTTATATGTAAAGCATCTTCATATGTATAACACATATGAGAATACATGTGCAAGTAGAGACATACCCCTATCACAACATTATGCAGGCCTTAAAAGTTGACAGACTGCACTTTAGATTTGATTTGGGTAGCAGTAGAGAAATCCTTTAGTTGTACTCTGTGATTTTGTTGTATAGCTTGTGATTTGTTCTAATTGTAGGAATTATGCAGTGCCTGATATAGGTTTGGAGTGCAATTAAAAATATTTCTTTATTTATACATAAGAATATTTGTATATAATTATTTTAATAATAGTAAATTATTTAACAAAACTATTTAAACTTTTCTTTTTTTAGATATTCTCCATAATTATTAAGAAAAATTCAGTATGACAAGAAAAGTGCAAAAGAAAAGACAACAAAAAAAATAGTACTATTTAAAGGAGAGAGAAAAGCAGAAATTAGATGAAGTACAACATGTGGCATTGAAGAAAAAAAGTCTGGTAAGAGAACTAAAGAATTTGTTAAAAGAGGTTTTAAGAATGTAAATTTTCAATATGGGGAAATAAGAAAGAAACGAAAAAGGACAAATTAATGGAAAATCAGGTTATGGGAAAACAATATATATTGAAAGAAGGATGAAAGAATATAAAGACATTAGGAAGAGAATGTATAAAAGCAGAGTACTACAAAATGTATTGAAAGATTGCAAAAAATATAAAAGATCAGCATTTTACAAGAAAAAACAACAGATTGAAAGTGTAGTCGAAAAGGCTTTTGAATTGAAAAGAAGATTGTTTATATTAGTATTGAAGAGAATGACGACATTGAATAAAACAATGCAGTGTATGAAGGAGAAAAGTAAAAGAAAAAGACTGGTTAATAAAACTAACTTCCGCAAAACAAAATTCGGGTGAATGGAAGCACACTTCTAGTACTGAACCTTTTCTTAATGAAGAAATCTATTTTCAACAAATTACATAAGTTCATGCAGTTGATACCAGGGGTCGTTGTTATGAGGTTAAAAACGGTTGTCCAATTGAAAAAGAAAAGATGGTTCCTAGAAATGTGGAACAAGTAATAGCTGAAGAAGTTCAAGGGAGATGTACACAAGCTCCAGTGTATAGGTGGGATTGTAGTAGTATTTGTAGTATACGACAGGAATCTATTGATATATTATGAAATTTATTACGAGATTATGGTAAAAAAAAGTGTTAAACAAAAGATTAAGATGTTGCAAGGACTAGATCCTTGTAAAGTGAGAAAATATAGTAACTTGCAGGGTCATTCTCTGGCTTCTCTTTCTAGAAAAGTGTTTAGAAGTACTTTTCATCATTTAAGAATGTTAGCAGTACATCACTCAGAAATGCGAAAGTTAGTGAGAAGATTGTACTATGTAAAAAGTCCTGCATTATCTTTAAGTGAAATAAGTACTGCTCTTTTTTTTTTTTCTTTTGTCCTCAATCGCCATTGGATATAAACAGAGTTGTTTTGGGTTTCCCTGAGGCCCCCCTCTTGATTGGCGCCAACCAGAGAACTCTGTATCCAAATAGATGCACTTTACACAGAACCTCTCCTTTTGTGGTTGATCCATTCTGACCCTCTCTCTGAGTTCCCCATAGAACAACCGGAGTGGTGAAGTATCTTGGTGTAGAGGCATAATCATTGGACTATGTTTGCCCCACTTTCCAACCAATTTATACAGGGTAGCCAGAAGTCTTTCTTCTTACTACTCTCATTCAGGGATGCCCTATCTATCTTCATTGTATATTTCACAGAGTTAATCCAATCTAAAATAGTCGGGGGAACATTTTTAATCCAATATTTACAAATTTCCCTTTGTGCAAGTAAAATCAGATAAAACAGTAGCTTATTTTTTTCCAAGGACATAGATTCGTGATTTACCATGAACCCAAAAAATACCAGCGTTACGCTTACCTGTGGGTCCACCCCAAGTATAGCAGAGATGTCTTTACTTACATCGGCCCAGAAATGTTGTAACATTGGGCAGCCCATAAACATATGCACATCATCTGGCTTTTCTTGAAAGCATTTAGGGCATTTCGAGGTGGCTCCCTTCCCAAATTTGGAGAGCTTTAAAGGAGACCAATACACCCTGTGGAGACAAAAGATGTGATTTTTTGGACTGTGGAATACAAAGTGTTACATGATACTTGCCATAATTCTTCTAGATGGATCCCAGGCAAGCTCTTTCCCCACCGCTCCAGTGGAAGTTCAAAATCACCCTCCGCAAGATCGTTCAGGAGCCAAGATAAGTTTGCCACCTCCTTTTTCCTCTCGACTTTCCTCCTTAAGGCGGACTCCAATTCAATGGGTATACCAACGATTGTTCCAACTGCTTGGTGCCAACTTTTCATTTGCAAATACTTAAATCTAGACAACTCATGCCCCTTGATGCTCCTAAAGTCATCCCAAGAAAGCAGAGAGCCCTCTTTATCAAGTTGCTCCCAGCTCAATATTCCGGCTTTTTTTAAAGGTACTGCCAAGGAGTCCTTAGTCCAGTCTGGGGAGCCAGGGGCATCCCATAAAGGCGCCAATGCACTATAGTACCTTATTTTTAATATCCTCCTAATTGTCTGCCACGTGGAAGCTAGCCCATGTAAAATCTTGAGGCCCACCTTTTTGAAATATCTGGGATCTCCGAATTTATATATAAAACCTTGATCCCCTCCCTTCAGATCTAGCAGCATCACCTTCAGCATTTTCCCGATATCTGAACCATCTGGTTCATTCAATAGCATTTTCCCTGCCTTCATAAGAAAAACCCATGCATAAAAAACTAAATCTGGGAAACACAGACCTCCCTTATTTATTTTTCTACAAAGTTTTTTCCAGGCAATTCATATACCTCTGGATGCCCAAATAAAGCTACTTATTTTTGACTGGAGTTTCTTCAACCACTCTTCTCTGAAAACTAGAGGGATATTTGGGAATAAGAAAAGGAGTTTTGGAAGGACCATCATTTTAGTTAAATTTACTCTGCCAATTATTGTCAATGGTAAATGTGCCCAACTTATTAAGGACTTCTGGTGATCGCCGTGGGTCCTTCAGAATTAGCAGCGTACTCGCTGTTCCTTACAGAACTCCAGGAGAATCTCGTACCGTGGACAGAGCCTTACTCAGCTCTGATGCTTATGTACGCTGCGAAGTGCAAAACTACGGGGCATATTATCAACGGCCAGCGATAATTATCGCTGGCCGTTCACAGCGTGAGAATAGTTATCGCCGGCTACCGCAGATAATTATCGCCATGCTAGCGCTGTATTAACAACGCATAGCGCAATGGCGATAATTATTCCTGCGATAGCTTGTTTTCCATGGAACATCGCTGGTTTTCCAGCGATGTTCCATGGAAAACGGCGATAACCTTGCTGATACGACCCTGTGGTCGTATCAGCAGAATCCATCTCCCATGTAAAGTATGCTTAAGTCAGGAATTTAACAGACGTTAAATTCCTGAGTTAAAGCTGAGGTAGCGCGATTTCTTTTATCGCTGCACCTCCTTGTTAATATCGCGAAGCTGCCTTCGCGATATTAACTTGTGTTGTTTTCACAGCCACGCCTTCTTTGCATCTCATTAGCGATGCAAGGCGAGGCTGTGAAAAACGGGCTCTACATCAAGGAAACACGCGCTAGCGTGTCCTTGATGATATTGCGATATAATTATCGCCGCTTTTCGCCCGAAAACGGACGCTAAAGCGGCGATAATTATATCGCCAGCCCTTGATAATATGCCCCTACGTGTCTTAAGTGATACTCCACCGGACACGCACACGAGTCCTTTCTTCATTTTATAACTTTTGGATACACCATTCCAAGACACAGCCGGGACGGAAGTACAACCGGCGGAGAGATCGACCAATTTTCAACTTTCTTGCCTAATAGCCCTGAAGAAGTCGTGGGTTTTCCACCCTGACGAAACACGTGTTGGCTGGGCAATCGATCTTCAATAAAAACACAGAGAACACGTGATACCTGGAGTGTTCTTCATTCATATCATATTTTTTACGATTGTGGTTTTCTGATTACTGTATGATTCCATTGACGCAGAATTTGCTCTGCATATTACTAATACGTGTGCACAAGCCTCTTGTATAAACAACTTATTAAGGATTTACATATCTCCTTGCTAACTTTGTTGAAATTTATTTCCGGAATTTTCTTGATGTTTTGTGAGATCATAATGCCCAGGTATCTTATTTCCTTTTTCATTGCATATTGCTGCGTATCCATATTCCATGCCATGCACTCTGTTTTTGACGCATTCACCTCATAGTCAGAGACAAGGCCAAACTGTGAAGCCAAGTTATACAAAATTGGGATCGCTGCAGTTAAGTCTGACGTATATACCATCAGATCGTCGGCGTATAAGGCCACCTTTTTTCCCAGTTCCTATATTTGAAGGGAGATATTCCAGCATGTTATCTGATCTTTACAGCTAGAGGCTCAATATACAAGTTAAACAATAAAGGTGATAACGGGCATCCCTGTCTAGTTCCCCTCTGGATTTTGAAAGGGGCAGACATATTCCCATTCACTAAGACTTTGGCCGTGGGGGTTTGATATATCAGACTCACGGTCCTACAGAAGTTTTCTCCCAAATTACACAGCCTCAGTATTTCCTGTAAATAGGGCCAGTTAACTCTATTGAACGCTTTTGTTGCGTCTAAGGTGATAATGGCCAAGGGTACTTTATACAGTGTAGCCAGGTCTATTGCCCCATCAAATTATAAGTGAGGTTGTAGTGTAGTTCCTATTTCCCTAATAGGCTCTGCGCATTGGAATAATATAACCTATAGGCTTGACATAGGACTATGGTCGGTATGTCCCTATCGAGTATATTAAACTTAATTACTTGTGCCAGCTAGCTCAGAGGCCACTAGAAACTCCTTGAGAACAAGAAGGGAGTAGTTTCTGGCAACTGAAAAACATGACAACTTTGTTTCCCTTTAGAATCGGAACACGTCTCAGAATCGTGGAAACAATAGATAACAGTTTCACTCAGTCAATCGTGCATTCTTAGTTTCTACAGAGTTACACAGAAAGGAAAGACGGGCGTTTCAATTAAAAGGGTTTTATTGAACAGTCTTGTTTCTCGTGTAGGAGATATGTGCTGTTATGATCACAAGACAGTAATCAAGATAAATAATGTACAGCGTAAGCAGTAGAAATAAATAATACTGCGCTAGCATTATCTTTTATCATATATTCACGTACATAAATAACATGAGCTAAAAATGCGAGTACTCATACGATGCGTCTCTAAGCTAGTTCTACCCCAATGTACCTAACCTAGTCTAGGTGTAGGGAAAGGTAGAAGTAGGTGGAGTATTCTCTAGTCTGGTATACTAAGCGTATGTTAAGTATAGTACGCCAAGTATGCCAAGAGTCCCTCTAGGTTCTAGTCAGCTCCATACCTTGAGAATGAGAGAGGTGGGAATCTCTTGCCGGATCTGGAACTCTAACACCCCGCAAAGGGAGTCAGAACACTGGAAGCTGGATTCGTCTGCGTGCAGGAATGACAGCGTCTTCTCAGTGCCGGGATATGGGCTCCTCTGAAGTCGAGGTCTCCTCTAACTTGCTTGGGCGAGGGAAGGTATATTTATACCTGATAGGTGCCTCGGAATGTTAGCTTTGACGTGAAGTCGGACAGAGGAAGACGTCAGGAATGAACCCTTAAGGTATAACGGTTCATACATAATAGATGAGTTCTTGGAGAAATCAATAGTCCTGTGCTAGGGGAACTCCCGAAGCTTAAGGGTCTGGTTTCTAAGAACTCGTTGTGACATTAGGGTGGACGGATGTCGGTGACCATGCCTGTATTTGGAGTGCACTGTTAGTGCCTAAATAAGGACAGGGATTCTATGCCTATATAAGGGCAATGCGAATTGTGCCTATATAAGGACATGATTCAGGAAAACCTATATACGGACACCTAAAGCGGAATACAACACCCACTCCACTTTCGAATGAACGATAATACTAAATGCTAAACATTTAAATGCTAAACATAAAATTGAGTACCACATGTTGCTAAAAACATTTCTAAAAGTATTGTAAAAGAAGCTCAAAACTGTTGAAATGCAATAGGTACTGTACATTTAAAGCATCGTTTTCATTCTAAGCATATAATGGAAGTATAATGCAACGTGAATGAAACACAAATATATATATATGATGAAATGGTCGATAAGTTCTCAAAAATCAAAGCCATTGCATATCATGGAATGAAATGAAATGTTAGACAAGTAAGGTGACAATGTGTCCCTGGAAGTATTCAAAGAAGTCCGTTTTATAAGACTAGTTCTACTGTAAGCAGATTGTTCATTTGCCATGTCATTTCAAAAAAACATTTTAAAAAGAAAAAGTTCAATTTCTGGGAAAAGTTCCAAGTTTTGAAAATATGAAGGCCAAATTTCATTGTTGCCCTGGTACACTGTGAGCTGAATCAAAGTCAGTGTGTGGGTCTGGCGTAAACATTAGATCATCTATTTCCGTAGCCAAAATATCGTCCACCGAAGTTGGTGACATTTGGAACACCTCATTCAGAAGGTTAATGGCACAGAGATGAGAAACATCGCCTTCAGCAGAAGATGCAATGTTCGCGTCCGTTGTTACCTGTGTGCCTGTTGATCCATCTCGTACCTCAGCAGCTGCGGGAAGCGTCTGTGAGATCTCAATGAATGCCGTCATCAGTATTGGAAGCCTCTGGGGACAACACATAGCATGGGCCGTTATCGGGTCCAGCAGAGCATCGACATCCATTGGCATGACTGATGGGAGTGTTAGACAGGTGTCTAGCACGCATTCTTCACCGCAAAACAGGCAGCGTAGAACATGTAAGATGCAATCTTGCCAGATTGGTCTGAATGACAGGAACCACGTTGTATTAAGTTCCCATAGACGAGGCATGCCCAAAAGCTGTACTATTCGCTCACGGCATTTCCGTTCAAGGAGAGCTTTCTCCACATCGCTCGGAGTGATGTTGGCGAATAGGCTTGCCATAGCGTAGTAGGAGGAATAGAAACAGAATTTCTGCAACAAGTGCTAGAATTAACGGCACACCACCAAACACCGAATGTGCGAAGTTTGGGATGATTCCGAGGACAGCCTGGAAAGGTGCTAATAGTCCGGAACAGATGGTCTTAAATACATGTACAAATCCGCTTGTATCATCAGACATGTTAAAGATATGTCCTATCATTTCTACGAAATGTATAGGGCAGTTTGTACGAATTAAAGCCTGTATCTCTGCCGAAGTCCTTGCAACTTGTAGATCATAGGTTTCTTGGCCGAGGTCAAAGGCACTGATTGTTGTATAAGCATGGCTTTCATTCTGCTTAAAGTATCAAATCGTATAAAAGAGACATTCAACGAAGGCCATAAAGGCGACTCCCTGACTGCGTCTATTGGGGCAAACAATACTTGCATTCAGCAAGTGACCCTGGAGTTGACCGTTACTAGATATGGGATGCCTGGCAACATGCCACAGCAACTCTGATCATTCAACATGAGGTAACTCCCATTAGAAAGTTGTCCAAACGTTGGATTAATCACAGCAGCTGGTGTACCCTGCTGGTGGCAGGACACATTTGCCACAGAACCATTACAAGCCCCGTGTAAAGATATGTCCTGACAAATCAGTGAACCGCTTAGTGCACTTTCACAGTGTGTACCGCTTAGAAACACTTCACGATCCCCACTCCAACATCTATATGTGTAGGGTAAATTCCAGGATGTCTTAATGTATTCTCTACCCAACCTTTCATATTTGCCTGCTTGCATCTGTTTAAGGCAATACTGAAACTGAAAAGTAGTCACAGGTAGACTAATTTTGCCATGAATAAGCCATTCTGTAGCTGGTTTTTCTGCCACTGTGAATAGTAATTTTTCAAGTTTTTCAATGCTCAGTACTGTATACTTTGCTACCCTTTGTGCCAGTTCGATCTGTTTATCAGTTAGATTGTATTCTGCAAACAGAGCCGACGTGTTGATAAAACGCCAAGGCACATAGCCCGCACGCAAAGATTGCAGCGTCCAGCTTAATAACATAATAGAACGCAACTGAGATTGGCCTTGTTGTAACATGGCTAAATCTTGTTCCAGTATGTCGATAGCAGAGGATACAATACTGTCCAATGAATAAATTCTGGAGGACAAAGTTGTTAACCCATTGTCGACCACAGAGAGAGTTTTCTCTAAATGAATACGATCAAGTTCACGTATTCGTTCTGCGGCCTCCATCTGTGACACCTTCCATGCTTCATTATAAGCAGCATAGATGCTGGCATATATGAAACGTTTTTGACGCGGTTTTCTTGGTCCAAGCAAGAATTCCCTAAGGTCTGCGTCTTCTTTAAGTAAAGATAAGTGTTGTTTCACATCCTTAAGTGTACATTTTTGCAGCCAATCAAGGCATAATTTTCCTACACTGTATGTTGTTACTACCCCCGGATGCTGTCTTTGGACGTATCGTGGGTCTGGCCTGTGTATAGTAAACCCCTGTGTTTTATTCAGGAATCTCTCTTGACAGTTGTTTGTGTCTGTGGGCCAGATCAACCATTTTCTCCAATCAGGATTTGTTCTGTTGAGTTGGAGTATTGTGTCAACTGTAACCGCTGCCTGTGTATTGTTATCACTTGCAGGTGTTGGTACAGAAGGTGTTTTCATGTCTTTAATCTTGGCTAAACCAAGGCAAGACGTTTGTTGCACAGTGTCATTCAAAAACATTATTTGCTGAGGGACGATACAGGCTCTAAACAAAGCTTCTATCCCCTGCACTTGCCAATCTTTAGTACCCCAGACAGATTTCGTGTCTATTGCGTCTTTCCATAAGTCGAAACCATGTCTAGACAGTTGGGCAATAAATGCTGCAGAGTAAATCTGTTTTGTATTAGTTAACATAATTTTCAGTCCTGTTTTGTTTATATTTTTATAGTAAAATGTTTCTGGATCAGATGTATTGTATCCTGAAAAATATGGAAACTTTTTAGCAAATGTTTTTGAACTACCTTTTGGTGGTGTAGGACAATGCTCCCATTGGTTAAACATAAACACATTTCTAGGTGTTGCAGATTTATGCAAAAAATGATGACTATAGTGGTTATAGCAATACAGCTGTTCATAGTCTGATGAACCCTCTAAATATTCATTATTAGAAAATGCAGCAGACTTTTCTAGGTCAAACATCATGTCGTTTACAGTTTCAAAGTCCCAATCATCAGAATAGGTACTGGATGAAACAAAATCACTCAGTGAAATCTTAAATAAATGTGGAATGTTCAAATGTTCCGTAGGGCCAAAAATATCGAAATCAGTTTTGTCCCACACTATACCATCCTGTATAGGAACGGCTGTGATGTTCACTGCAGACAAGTCTCTTGTTTCACGATGGGATGATTTCTGAGGTTTCAAAAGTAAGTTTACTTCTTTTCTTTCAGTGTTCACATGGATATATCTGCCATTTATAAGCACGCTCATAGTCATAACCAAAGCTAGCCAAAGCAGAAAGAAAAATATTCCAGAAATAACCCATAGTTCCATGGTGAAACTAGATAAGTCTTTTTCAGAAAACGAAAAAAGTCTTGTACTTGCTGTTTAAAAGTTTTTGATGCTGGCGACGTCTCAGGCTCACTCAGATCCTCAGAAAACGTATCAAAGTTAATGAAATAACCAGAAGCAGTTCTGTCAATTGTTGGAATTGCATCAGGATTTGTAGAAATCGCTGGAACCAGTTGATCACCTGTTACATTGGTGTAGACAGGTGTATTTGGACGAACTGTTACTTGAGTTTCAAGAGGGATGAGTTCCATAGCATTGTAGCTCAGTCCTTCATCTGTTACTGCTGAATTCCCGATGGTTATCAGTCTTTCAGTCTGAACCTCTTGGATAGTAGCGAGAGGAGTGTGTCTGCTACTAGGTCGGAGTCCACGAGGCCTACTATTTAGTATTGGCCACATACTGTGGTTTGATGAGGTCGATGGACACAAATCTTTTCTCCTTTTTTCCAGCAAGGGGCGGCAGAAGTACTGTTCTTGTTCCGTGTACCGCTAGGACAGGTACTGGTTGTCTGTAAGAAGGTCCAAATTCCTTCTTGTCCGCAATTTTCTCTCTGACTAGATCCCCAACTTTTGGAATCCAGACAAGCCTTGCTGGGACCGCCGGTTTTTCCATAGTGGTGGTTGGCTGCAGGAATACGTTGCTTTGTTTCGATCTTAGTTCATTTAGATCCTGTAAAACAGCCACATGATCTTTGATATCAAAGGGTTCATATTCCACCACTGTGCCTCTACATTCTAGATCTGGCACCCACATTCTTGTCCCAAATAGGACCTCATATGGAGTGACCCCCCCCTAGAGAACTTCTTGGCAAATTATTTAATGAGCGTTGGACCCCATAAAGATGTTTGACCCACCCATCACCCGAACCTAATACCCTAGCTGTTATAGACTGCTTTATGTCCCGGTTTTTCCTTTCCACAACAGAATTTTCCTCAGGATGAAACGGAGAGGAGTACCGCAATGCAACACCCAGACTGGCCATGGCTTCTTTGTAAGCTCGAGAGCTAAACGCAGGGCCCTGGTCAGAATGTAGCGTGCCTATTGCGTATGTGCCGATAAAGACTCGCAAATCTTTTATAACAGTTCGAGCATCAGCCGAGCGCTGAGAGGCCATATCCATAGGAACCTAGAGCAAGAATCCACTGCGACCATTATATATTTATAGTTACCGTCCCTTTGCAAGGGACCGCAGTGGTCCAGGTAAACACAAGCTAATGGTTTGTCTGAAATTAACAGGGGTGTCTGCGCAGGACGTTTCACTGTGGAGACTTTCATCTGTTGGCATATTTCACATTCCAGAACATAGTTCTTGGTCTGTTTCCTAATGCCAGGCCACCAATATCTTAGTTTCAGTAAAGATACTGTTGCAGAAATGCCTGCATGGGCAGAGGCTATCCCTTTGTGTGCTGCTAGGATTAGACCTAATCTACGTTCCTTGTTTGGAATTACCCTATCCCCCACTCCAGGGATTCGAGCAAAAGGAATGTTGTTTGCATCAATTACATAAGAGTACTTGAGTGGAAACTTTTTTGGTAACGCTGCACCACTGCCTTTGCTCGTAGCATTGACAGCCAACACTATCTCACTGTCTATTCTCATTTTTGAACGAGTGATCGCAGCTACGGAAGCCGTCTGAACAGCCCCCTTTGCGGCTTCGTCAGCCAATGAATTCCCTGCAACGTGAATGCCATCACGTTGATGACTCAGTGTATGGATCACGTGAGCCTTTGGTAGTTCGCTTTTTAACTGAACTACTTGTTCCCAAACCGTTTTATGCTTTATTGTGCCACCTTTTGCATCTTTGAACCCATTTTCAAGCCAAGTTTGTATATATTCATTATACGACTGCACACAGTAGAAAGAATCGCACACTATGAGTGTGGGGAATTCTCGATCTGCCAGTTTGAATGCTTGTAGTTCAGCTCGCTGAGCTGTGCAATCTCCTAGAGATTGAGTTTTAGTGACCATAGGTCTGAAGTTACCATCGCGCATGCGACCTTTAACGATTGCGCACGCTGCACTATAAGCTTGCTTACTCCCTGTAGCGGGTTGTGCGGATCCGTCAGTGTAAATTATGAATTCATACTGATCGAGAGGCAGAATCTCAGTGGGCAGAGGACATTCATGTTCATATTGCAGGAACGCTTGTGTTTTTAAATCAGGATCAAAAACATATTCAACATCTGTTGCAGCAAGAGAATTAACCCATTGTATCCATCTAGGATGTAATGCTTTAGCATTTGGAATGCTCGCTTTGTTACCGCCTCTAAGGCCGGAACTGGGGTTACGACAATAATGCGTTTCCCTTGGGCTAGAGCTTTTTCTTTTGCTACAGCGGTTTGAACTGCTGTCAGTATTTTTTCAGTTGAAGTGAAGCGCATTTCTGCTTGTGTATACAAATGTGATTTGTATGCTATTGGTACTTTTTCAGACTCATTAAATGTTAAGTAGGTGAATCCGCATTGACCCGAAACTATTCGGATCACCAAATTGCGTTGACTTACGCGTGTTTGTAAGTGATTTGTTGCTAACATGTTAGCTTGGAGTGAACGCAAGATTTCTGTGTATTCCTGTGTCCAATTTTTGATTGAAAAATCAGGTTTGATTAATGCGTAGAGAGGTTTAACCCTTTCTGCGTAATTTAGAATGTAAGTTCTTCCAAAATTTAGAAAACCCAGGATGGATTGTAAATTTTTCAGCGTTTTTGGAGGTTGGAGCTGCGCACACCTTTCTAAAAAGTTGGTTGCCAAGATCTTGCCTTCACTTGAAAGCTCATATCCTAGAAAAAGGACATTGAGATGGGCAATTCTGGATTTTTTAAAGTTGAACTTATAGCCCTCAGAGGCGAAGCCCAATATAATGGTGCTCACCCTGTTCAAGTGTTTATCCAGGTCTTCGTCTGTCAGATAGATGTCATCGACATATGACAATGCCTCATTATCATAAATTTGTAGTAACTCCGTTACCCTCGCTGAGAATAACCCCGGGCTGTTCTTGAACCCTTGTGGGAGTCGACAAAATTGACGCTGGGTCCCTATTATTGAGAAAGCTGTTAAGTACCTGCTTTCAGGTGCTATGTTTTGACAAAAGAAACCATTTGAGATATCCAATGTGGTTTTATATTTTTTACGCACAATGTTATTCATTAATGCTGTACTATGTGCATTTTGAACTGCAAATGTTTTAGAACAAGTGTTTAAGTGTCTGTAATCCAAAACTAGACAATATGTATTGTCTGGTTTGGAGACAGGAAACAAAGGATTGTTCATTGAAGAGGTGCATGTTTCAATCACCCCTTGGTATTCAAGTTGATCTAAGATCTCCCTGACCTGTTTTTTAGCTTCTTGCTTTATTGGGTACTGCCTCTGTGCAGTAGGTTCATTTTTTAGATGTATTTTATGGTGAGGTGAGTCCTCATCCCATCCTACATGATTTTTTTTATAATGCTGGGGCCTGGGCAACTGCCCATTTCCTGGCATAAGTATATTTTAGGTGAATTGGAATATGGTTAGAGAAGGCAGGCATAATAATGTCCTCGCCATGTGGGCACTCCCTGACAAATTGTGGTGGCCAGTCTTTTTCTGCTAGAAGTATGTCATAGCCCCTTGAAAGTTTTTCCCAAAAGAGTGCTTTCACCTGTCTTGGTATGTCTCCCTCCATCCGGAGTGTTATTTCATATAACTTTTGTGGAGTACTAACCCTGGTGTCTACAGTCTCAACTGTAATGTACTCATTCAAGTCCACTATCTCCAGAAGTTCCTTCAGGTTCTGGCGAGCTATTGTGACTTCTGCTGCACTGTCCAGCATTGTCTGAGCCCATTCTCCGTTCTTGAGTTGTGTTCTCAGTATCCTCGGCATGTCTGACCTTCAGACCTGCTACCTTCTCTTTTGAGAATTGAGGTTTTGATTTATTTTTCGGAACGTGTTTGTCGTCTTTTGATTTCACGCGTTCTTCTCTATGTTCTGACCGTCCTCTTCTTTCCGATGTCTGTGACGATATCTGAAAGGTACGAGAGGAACGTGTATCAGTATCTTGATACCTGTCAGTCTTTTTCAAATTATCCCTATTCCTGAGGTTATCCTCCTTTCAGAGGGCTCCTTTTGAGGAGACCTACCTCGGGATTGAGAACGTTTCTCATTTGAATTTTGTTTATTAGTTTCCCACTTCTTTTTAGAAGATGTAGGAGTTTGTTTAATAGAGTCCTTCTCAGGACTTTCAGATAGTTTTGGCTTCAATGGTCTTCCACCCAAACTATCTCTGCCTAATTCTGCATAAGATTGTTCTATTATTCTGGGTAGTTCTGTTTGATGTTCTGTAACATCGAATTCCCTTAATCATTGGCGGATCGCCACTACTGCTGCCTCCCCTTAAATATTAGATAATATTATTGTTGAGATCTGGTTGAAATTTTTCAGTAATTTCATACCTAAATTCAGAGCAGGCTCTGCCCCGTATTCGTTTTGAATTTGTTTCAGGACATCAGGTATTACTGCAATTGATGGAATACCATGTGTTTTAGTATAGATGGTAGCAAAGACTGAGCCCCAAGTGGTGCAGTCTTCCAGTTGTGGTGTGATCCCCATTGGTAACCAGATTGTTAGTATTCTGTGTTTCTCATAAGGGCTAGTATTAGGAAATACTGCTTCTATTTGAGTAATTTTTTGAGCTATCCAGAATGGAATTTGCTCACGTTTTGTGGGCATTTTTCCCATGACTGCGTATAGAGTCTGTGGTGTAATTTTTGTGTATTCCCCTGTTGAGGGGTCTTATTTGGAAGTGTTAATGGTGGTTGGACTGTAAAAGTCCGCATGACGTATTGGACTAGTTGTCTGTAAATTTTTATCAACTCTGTAAGTTGAGTAAGTAGTTCCTCGTCTGACATTATTTCGAGGTCAGGATGAGGAGTGTAGCCGGCTAGAATCGGCCATGTTGCTCCTGGTCTACCTAGTGGACCGAGCCTGGTAATGTTTCTGTGATGTTTTAGGGCACCTTTAAACCAGAGCTGATGCTCCTGGTATGTTAGTGGAATTTCAATATCCTCGAAAGGAATATATTCCTCTGGTGGTTCATCTTCTTTGTAGAAGTGAAACAGTCTTGTTACTGAATTTGATTCAGGAAATATTACCCATGAATAGAATACCTCTGTCTGAAAGGATTCGTGTGCCTCTATCACGAAAACTGCTCTACCGCCTCTTGGTGGTAGGCCGTGTTTTATAAGTTTTAGAGTGATGGCTCTTCTTAAGTTTGGAGCGATGTCTATAACACCCTCCTCAGGTTCATTTAAACCTGTAAAGTTAGAAACTGTTACAACTGGGTCAGCCGCAGCTCCACCGTTTTCGGTGGCATTGTCCCTGTTGGACATTTGTTTTTTGAAAAATGTAGAACAAGTTTCAAGGAAACAAAAAGATAAGGTGCACAATATTTTGGAACACTGTATCCTTCAACGTTGAACAAACCAAACAACTAATATATAGGGGTTTTTGTCCTAATTAGTTATGGCAGATATTTAACCCTACCCACTCCAGACGTCTTATGGAGTATGTGAGTAGTGGTCTCTGAGAAAAGCACGACTGAGTTACTCAGTATCTAGCGTTAAATTACTGCCTTACCAAACGTTTGGGCGCCATGTAGTGTAGTTCCTATTTCCCTAATAGGCTCTGCGCATTGGAATAATATAACCTATAGGCTTGACATAGGACTACGGTCGGTATGTCCCTATCGAGTATATTAAACTCAATTACTTGTGCCAGCTAGCTCAGAGGCCACTAGAAACTCCTTGAGAACAAGAAGGGAGTAGTTTCTGGCAACCGAAAAACATGACAACTTTGTTTCCCTTTAGAATCGGAACACGTCTCAGAATCATGGAAACAATAGATAACAGTTTTACTCAGTCAATCGTGCATGCTTAGTTTCTACAGAGTTACACAGAAAGGAAAGACGGGCGTTTCAATAAAAAGGGTTTTATTGAACAGTCTTGTTTCTCGTGTAGGAGATATGTGCTGTTATGATCACAAGACAGTCTGCAAGATAAATAATGTACAGCGTAAGCAGTAGAAATAAATAATACTGCGCTAGCATTATCTTTTAGCATATATTCACGTACATAAATAACATGAGCTAAAAATGCGAGTACTCATACGATGCGTCTCTATGCTAGTTCTACCCCAATGTACCTAACCAAGTCTAGGTGTAGGGAAAGGTAGAAGTAGGTGGAGTATTCTCTAGTCTGGTATACTAAGAGTATGTTAAGTATAGTACGCCAAGTATGCCAAGAGTCCCTCTAGGATCCAGTCAGCTCCATACCTTGAGAATGAGAGAGGTGGGAATCTCTTGCCGGATCTGGAACTCTAACACCCCGCGAAGGGAGTCAGAACACTGGAAGCTGGATTTGTCTGCGTGCAGGAATGACAGCGTCTTCTCAGTGCGTCAGGCCGGGATACGGGCTCCTCTGAAGTCGAGGTCTCCTCTAACTTGCTTGGGCGAGGGAAGGTATATTTATACCTGATAGGTGCCTCGGAATGTTAGCATTGACATGAAGTCGGACAGAGGAAGACGTCAGGAATGAACCCTTAAGGTATAACGGTTCATACATAATAGATGAGTTCTTGGAGAAATCAATAGTCCTGTGCTAGGGGAACTCCCGAAGCTTAAGGGTCTGGTTTCTAAGAACTCGTTGTGATGTTAGGGTGGACGGATGTCGGTGACCATGCCTGTATTTGGAGTGCACGGTTAGTGCCTAAATAAGGACAGGGATTCTATGCCTATATAAGGGCAATGCGAATTGTGCCTATATAAGGACATGATTCAGGAAAACCTATATACGGACACCTAAAGCGGAATCCAAGAAGGTCCTGAATTCCTCTCCCACGAACAAAACCTTTTTGATCCTCATCTAGAAGGCCCCCCACTACTCCATTTAATCTCTCTGCTAAAATCTTGGTGAAGATTTTATAATAGGTATTAAGCAGGGAGATGGTCCTGTATGAATCACAGGAGTTTGGTGGTTTTGATGGTTTGAGGATCAAAGCAACTGTAGCTTCATTCCATGATAGTGGCATGTTCCTACCCTCTTCAAACATTTGAGAGAATAGTTTCTCCATTATAGGGATGACCACCTCCATCAGGCACTTATATAGTTCTGCGGGTATCCCATCAGGTCCTGCCACTTTCCCAGACTTCCCTGCCGTTATCGCCTTCTTCACCTCGCTACTTATAATTGGACTATTAAGATTTTTAGAGTCTTTCTCGTTAATTCTGTTCGGCACATCTTGCCACAACCAGACCTTGATATCTTCCTCCAGAACAGTTAAGTCCTCCTGATAAACCTTTTCAAAGTGATTTTGGAAAGCCTCCTCTATCTCTGCACAGCTCCTGAGTGGGTTTCCGGAAGTTTCGCATCTTAATTCTTTTATGAAGCCTTTTGCCTGGTCCTGTTTAGTTTTCCAGGCTAAAAGCTTTCCGCAGCCTTCCCCATATTCGAAATGGGCTAACTTGCTAGCTTGCCATCGTTTCATTAGTCTCTGTTCCATCACCCCAGCAAGTTCCAATTTGAAAGATTGCAGACCTGCTAGAATGCCTTCTGTCAGCTGACTACTCCCCTGGGCTGATAGCTGTTGTTCCAGCTGCTGGATATTACGCTCAATTTCCCCCACTTCAGCTCTATATTTCTTTTTTCTGGATATTTGGAGAGACGTTATGTATCCTCTTAAGAAGGCTTTATAGGCGTCCCAAACAATTCCTATTAGGGCACTATCTAAATTGATTACAAAAAACTCTTGTGTCTCTACACTCAATTTCTCGATCACTTCTTCTTCTAATAGAATGGCACGATCTAGAGTCTATCTCCTTTGTATCGGTTTGACTGGTAGTTCTAATACTAGAGTTATTGCTGAGTGGTCCGAAAGATGTGCCCCCAGATGCTTTATGGCTTTAACCCATCTTTTCAGATCATGATTAACTAGAAAGAAGTCCAATCTTGATTTATGTCCATACTTCCTGTTGTTGAAGGTATATCCTCTTCTATTTCCCATTTTCGGTCCCCATATGTCTACCCATTCTAACTGCCTCATAGAAGCTTTTATTATTGATCTCATCTTGCAGTTCGATGTTGCTCTACTTTTTAGTGAGCGATCCATAACCAGATCTAAAACCACATTGAACTCTCCTGCAAGGATTATAGGATCCGGAAAATGTAACAACTCCGTAAGCAGGCTTCTAAAAGGACCAGGGTCATCTATGTTTGGCCCATAGTATCCTACCACAGTAAATTTATGAGAATAACATTTAATCTTAACTATGGCTCATCTCCCCATTTTATCTACTCTGCTGTTTTGTTTTCTACAATTATGTATGGATTTCTTGTAATTAAAATTGCCACACCTTTTGTTGTTATCTGTTGAGTGGTACAGACTAGATCCTGGACCCAACTCCTGGATTTAACTAGATTTCTAATTTCTGTATCTATTAGATGCGTTTCCTGAAGTATAAAAACCTGTTCTGGAGCGTCTTTTAGGTATTGTAGAATCTTTTCCCTCCTATACTTCACTCTTAATCCATTTACGTTCCATGACAGAACCCTCAACTGTACATTTTGATCACTTGCTGGCTGTGTCATATCCCCTTCACCCAAAGAGTTTTAAGAATCATGCAAAGGCGAATCGGACAGATTTTTTAAAAAAATTCTCCCAGTGCTCCCTACCTTACCCCCCCTTACCCCATTGTGAACCCCACCCTGGAGAACCCCCTCTTCTTTCCTTAATGGCCCTACACTGACCTATGGGGCCCCCCTCCTGGAGTCAGAAGAATATGTTCTTCATATTTAAAACTTTAAGACTATTTTATGCTGCGTACCTATCATTATTTATTGCCTTGACTAGAGAGACTGAAGAGAGAGAAGGCGTTTTTTTTTCCCCCTTATTCTCCTCTAGCTTACCCCTCCCTCTGAGATGGATTGCAGGAAGTTTTCCGCATCTTCCACCCGCCTAAAGACTTGCATTTCATTATTATGCATCACTTTTAATATAGCAGGGAATTTTAATTGTGCGGTAGCGCCCTGTTTCCTTAAAGGGTCAAGAAGCTTCCCCAGCTCCCATTGCTTGGTTGCTGTAATTGATGAAACATCTGAGCGTACGACAAAAGTTATTCCGTCTGCTATTAGTGAGCTCATCTTGAGAGCTTTATTCAAGATCTCCTCTTTAAGTTTGTACGTTAAGAAATGGACTAGAATTTTTCAGGGCCTTGTTTTGTTCAGGTTTGGCCTAAACGGGTCTCTGTGAACCCTCTGGATATCAGCCATAAGAGCTTGCTCAGTACTGTCAATTTGCGTAGCTTGTCTAATCATTTTGACTATAAACTCCTTAAGATTGTTCCCTTTGGCCCCCTCTGGAATTTTAAGCCATCGTATGTTGTTTCTCCTTTGAGAATTTTCAAGGGATTTGAGCTTTTCTTGAAAATCCATGTATTTTTCTTTTATCCGAATTATATCTTTTGTATTTTCTTCTGTTTGAGTGACTAACGTCGTCACAGTGGATTCCAAGGCTGCTGTTCTAGCCGTTAATGAATCTAACTTCTCTTCCATCTTTTCGCATGTTAACTTAATCTCAGCTTGATTTTTTTCCGATACTTCAAATCTATTTCTGATTTCACTTGTCAGCAATTGCACCAAATCAGAGACTGACTGGGAGGCTGCCTGGCCTGAAGGTTCGTTCCTCTGATCCAACATTGGTACTTGACCTAGGTCATTTTCACATATTTGCGGATCCCTCCAGACACCCGCTTCCCCTTGGTTCGGCACAGGACTCACAACTACATCTTTATTTTCTTTATCCGCCATTGGAATTTCCCCTGTACTTTCTTCTAATAATTTAGAGTCGCCTGCAAGCGCTTGAAATCTATTGGGGCTAAGGATACCTTCCGGATATTTAAATGCTTGGGGGGGACTATTAGAGATAGTACTGTCTGTAGGTTTTAATATTAGGGTCCTGGGCATAACCTTAAAGAAACTCCTTAACGAGGGGGTGAGTTTTACCTTGTATTGGTTCAAAGGGGGAGTTTTTGCCTTTCTAGGTTTTCTTCTTTTGGGGTTAACCCACTCCTCCACCTCTGCTTCGGACTGGGAGGGCCGAGTGATTGTGTATTTTTTCCCACTTTGGGTTTCCTGCTTTTGTGTAATGTCCCAGTTATTTTTAGATAGTTGGCAGTCTGTTTTAACAAGGTCCTTATGCTGCCTTAAACCAGCACTCCTCAGGGCATATCTCTTTTACTCCCCCGTGCCTCTAATACTTGTTCTCACCCCCTCCTCCAATGTTCCTCCAGGGTTCCCTTCCAATATTGTAGCCCCCTCTTTGCAACCCCGTGATGAACTTTTCTCCCTACCTGCTCCGACTTCCACACCAGCGGTGGCCTTTCCTGCGGCCTTTGTCTTTCTCGAGTTCCCTCGTGGTTCCTGCACGGGGCAGACGTGCTTGCGCTGCCCCTGCCTCTGCCACTCTGGACAGGGATCTGAGCCACGGCTCTCTGCCCTCGCTCCAACTCGAGAGCTGCGCGTGACCAGAACAGCTCACGAGTGTCCTGAACGCCCCGTACCAGCCCCTCAGCAGCCGCCGCCGCAGACTCCGTTGAACCTGCCACCGCCGCAGCAGAGGGAGAAAAACCCGAACACAAAGGAGCCCTCACGTAAACCTTCCCTGTCAAGGTTCGTTCTTTAACCTAACGCGGCCCGCATACAACAACCATTTCAGAGCATTTTTAGGCTTATTTAGTGCATATTTAGAAGAGATAATACTCCCGACTCCTGGAGCCTCCGCGACCTGTTACTCACTGGCCGCTATGTTCCCCCTCCACACTTGCGTGTGTTGCAAGTGTGATCTGAGTGTCAATACTGCTCTTTTGCATGGTTCAGTATTGGATGTAAAAAAAGTTTCAGATGATATAGTTTCGTTTCTTTGGTCCTCAAGAGGAGTGTAGAGAAAGTGAGAGTTTGATAAGTGTAGGTGTTGAAGAAGAGGTGGAAAATAGTACTACTGAGAAGTTTGCAGAAGAAATTACAAAGTTTAAGGTAGTTTCTTGTGAGAAACCAAACTATGTTTGTATTTGTTGTCGACGTACTCACTATAGAAGTCAAACTAGGAATGTTGATGTGTATTCTAAAAGTGAAAAGGAAAACAATGATAAGTGGGAGCAATTTGGTGCTTATTTGTTGGTGGAAGGTCGTTTTGAGTTGGGTAGTAATCAACGTATTTGTAAATATTGTTACAACAAATTAGAAGAGAATAAAATGCCAGCTAGAGCTGTACATAACAACCTAGAGTTGGTAGTTATTCCTCCGGAACTGGTAGATTTAAATACTTATGAGTCCAATCTTCTGTGCATCCGTTTCAGGCTATAGTTCGTATGGAGCCTAAAACAGGTAAGCTGCCTCCAACAGATTTACAAAGAGGTTTAAAAGGGAGAGTTGTGTATTTACCTTTAGATTTTAAGAAAAATATTGAAACTGTTGGTATAGAGAGAGAGGAAACTGAACCTGTAGTTATTCTAGTTAATGGTGTACCAACAAAGAGTCGAAAAATATGGCAAGAGTTAGTAGATGTCACCAAAAAATAATATTTATTATAAAAATGTATATGTGGAAGAAGAAGAAATATTTATAGAAGATGAAAGAGAAATTTCTACTGGCCAAATAGAAAAAGTGGACAACTCGAGGAGAGAAGAAATTTATGAACATTATAGTATACATCCTTTACATTCAAAAGAAGTGATAGGAAACACTATTGAATTATTCCAAATGAAGAAAGCGAAGGGAACTCCCATGAGTGTATTGGAAAAAAGTTTAGAAGCTCGTTGTTTTCCACAGCTCTTCCCTACTGGAAAAGGTGGACGATATGATGAACGACCAGTACAGATTCCAGCTTCAGAATATTGTACAACAAGATTATACTCAGAAGATCCAAGATTTCGACAGTGTATTCCATATTTATTTCATCTTTTGTTTGAAAGTGACTTGTCTGGACTTTCATATGCAGGGAACCACATATTAAAAACGGGAGTTCATCTTACACATTTTTCTGCAAAGGAATTTTTGGACAAAGTTCAACAAAGGGATGATCATTTAGAATCTCAGTTAATTAATTTGATGGCGTGTCAACGTGGTACTAATGAGTATCGGTATTGTCATCATGGAGAACTTAAATGTATATTAAGGAACTTAGGAACCCCTACGTGGTTTCTTACGCTTAGCTGTGCTGAATACGCATGGGACAATTTACTTGAATTTCTACGAGAAGCAAATTCAAATGTAAAAAACATTGAATTGAAGACAGCTGGAGAACTCTGTTCTTTGGATCCTGTAAATGTGTGCAAATATTTTAATCATAGTTTTCAAGCTATGATGTCTTTTATCTGCAATAAAAATAATCCACCTCTTGGAGAAGTTATTGATTTCTTTTGGAGAAAGGAGTACCAAGCCAGAGGTGCTCCTCATATACACATGCTATTATGGATCAAGAATGCACCTAAATTTGGAACCGATTCTGATGAAACTGTTTTGTCTTTCATTGAAGACTATGTTACCTATGCCATTCCAAAAAAAGGAGGAGAAAACAGCTTAAGACAACAAATTTTACGGTTTCAAAGTCATCAATGTGGAAAATATTGTCGACGAAAATACACGTCAAAGGGGAAATTTTAATACAAAATGTCGTTTTGGAATCCCACGTACAGTAATTTCAAAAGGAAGAGTCAACAGTTTCATGTCAGCAGTAAGACATACTATAACGCGAAAACCTCCAAAGAATACTTACAACATAAAAAGAAGTGAAGATTCAAAGTATATTAATGACTACAATCCAGTGATGTTGTCAATGTGGAATGCAAACATGGATATCCAATATGTTGCAGATAATTCGATTGCTGTTGCTCGTTATGTTACATCATATATAACCAAATCTGAAAAGACGGAGTTGAAAGAAATGTGGGAAGAAATTTCACAAGAGAAGACTCTTAGGATAGGATAGGATGAATATTTATAAAGCGCACTAAAACCAAACGGTATCAAGGCTCTGGGCGAGACGGAAGAGATACTAGCACCAACCAGCTAGGAGGCAAAGAGCCAGGTATTTAAAAGCTTCTTAAAGTACTCGAGTGAATCTGCTGCGGTGATAGAGGCGGGCAAAAAATTCCAGAGTTTAGCGGCCGCCACAGAAATTGAGCGGCCACCCCATTTGGACCTACGATATCTGGGAGAGACAAGAGTTTTCTGAGTAGAGGATCTCAAGGTTCTGCCTGGAGTGTACCAATGGAACAAGGTTTTAAGATGTGATGAGCCTATGCCATGCATAGCTTTGTACACCAAGTTCAGGGCCTTGAAGGTGATGCGCTTCCTGATCGGAAGCCAGTGCAAGGCACGGATTCCTTCCCTGACGGACTGGTGATTAGGGATGTTAAGAATGAGCCTTGCTGCAGCGTTTTGCCCCACCTCAAGCTTATTCAGAGAGCCTATGCTGGCATTGAGGTATAATCCATTGCAGTAGTCTAACCGAGAGGTAAGTAGTGCAATGATGGTGGGCCGATGGGGCTCCGAGGGAATGTACGTCAGCACTTTCTTCAGAGTTTTAAGAATATAGAAGCAGGTACTAACTGTGCAGTTCACCTGGGCATCAAAAGACAGGCCCTCATCAAAAAGGACTTAGGGCCATATGTATCAAGCCCATTTCCCGTTCGCAAACGGGCCGATTCTCAGAATCGTCCCGTTTGCGAACGGGAATAAGCCTTTTGGGATGTATCATCCCAAAGGCATTCGCAAAATAGAGAATCGCAAAAATTGCAATTCTCTATTTTGCGAATGCATTTAAGGAATCGCAAATTGCGATTCCTTAAATGAAATGTATGAAGCACCTAAGTTGTGCGATTATGGCTTAAGGAATCGCAAATTACCACCAACTACAGGTTGGTGGTAACTTGCGATTTCTTTGAGAAATGCTTTTTTGCATTTTTCAAGAAGGCATGTGGCGCACATACATGCCCTTAGGGCATGTATGTGCGCCACATGTGCACCCATGCTCATTTCAGGGGTGCAACAGGGTGTCCTTTGGACACCCTTGCAACCTTGAAATTGCATTCTCAATTTGCGATTCTCTAATTGCTAATCGCAAATTGAGAATGTCCTCCCATTCATTCCTATGGGCCTCTAGGCCCATAGGAATGAATGGGGAGGGTTTCCTTAACTGTGATTCGCAATTTGCGAATCGCAATTAAGGAATATGTAGGATTCGCAAATTTTCTTGCGAATCCTACATACATCTCATTTGCGATTCTCAAATAGCGATTCTCAAAAATTCGCTATTTGAGAATCGCAAACACAAACTTTGATACATATGGCCCTTAGTAACAAATTGTACAGCTTTAGTTTGAAGATGCTTTCCCATCAAGAAATTGGATCCTATGAATGTTCGGATCGGTTGACCTCTACAAATTTATATTCAAAGTCAAGAGGAATCATTTGGGTAAGTCTAGGTCTTTCTGCAACTCGAAATTGAGTTTTGAAATCTGTTCAAGAAATTGAATACTTAGCATTGAATGAACCAGAGAGTACAGATATTGTTAAAACAAATATGTTGGATACGTACTATCCCAAAAGAAGTGCACATCTGGAAAACATATGTCTCTATGAAGTACTACAACATTATAGTTTTAAGAGAAATGTTACAGAAAATATAAATGAAGAAAAATATGCAGTAATTGGATGTGATGGATGTTTGGTAAAACATGCCAAAGGAAATCTTATTAATCACAGAAAACTCAGTTGTGAAACTCCAGATAATATGGAATTTTTCTATTTAGCACTTCTGCAACTCTTCAAGCCTTGGCGTACTGAAATGGAATTACTTGGAGATTTTGACTGCTATGAAGATTCTTTTAATGCATGTAAAGATAGTATTCAATGCACAATGTTTCCAAATTATCTACAAATGTTAAATGAAGAGATTGAACAAGAAACTACTATTGCAGCTGAAATAGCTAGAGACAGTTTTCAAGATAGTCAAAGTTCTGCTTCACTAAGTCAAGATCCATTAGGACAACCAATTCTTGAAAATGAAGCAGCAATAGCCATGAATGAAATAGAAACGGTAATGCAACAAGCACAACAGGATATAATTGAGTTGGGAAACTTGGAAGACCAACTAAATTTTGAACAAAAAGTAATATATCAGCAAGTGACACAACAGATACAGCATGGTTTACTTCATAAAAAAAAGAGTGCAACTGCATATTATTTAAACCTATTCAAATGTATATCAGTGGTCAAGCTGGAACAGGGAAAAGTTTCTTAATTAAAGTTTTGACCAGTTATCTACAGAAAACCACTGAATCACATTTATCTTGTGTTGTAACAGCTCCAACTGGGTTAGCAGCACACAACATTAAAGGGATTACATTACATCATTTACTCATGCTACCAGTAGAATATGAAAATAAGTTGGAATATCAAAAACTATCTGGAGAAGCTTGTTATGAAGTCTCAAGAGTACTAAAGAAAATGAAACTTCTAATCATTGATGAGGTGAGCAGGGTCTCAAACCTAATGCTTGCCTTTGTACATTTAAGAATGCAACAGATTTTAAAAACAGATTATGATGTTTTATTTGGAGGAAAACATGTAATTGTATTTGGCGATCTACTACAACTGACTCCTGTGAAAGGGCAACCAGTTTTTAAAACTCTTGTCCATGAAGATACTAGGAAATCTTTGGGAAGTATTGGAAATATAAACATTTGGTCTCATTTTGAATATAAAGAACTTATTAAGAATATGCGACAAGCAAGTGATGAACACTATGGAAACATTCTTCAAGATATAAGAATTGGAGTTTTGATACAACATGAAAAATAAGTTTTACAAAGTCGGCTACTAACGAATTTGTTTCCAAATGAAAACATTCCACCTGAAATAATGTACAAAAAAATTGGAGAGAAAAAGTCTATAGTTTGTCTAATGCCAACACTGCAAGAGTGTTCTACATTCAATCATGAACTTTTGAAACTGGAAAAACAACCAATAGTGAAAATGGAAGCCACTGATAAAATGGAACACAAAGGAGTTACTATTCTTCTTTCAGAGAAATAACAGACAAAATTGGATTCTTTGGAAAAGTCAGTGTCTAAGACTGCTGGTTTAGAAAAGACTTTATATGTATGTAAAAACTGTCGGGTAATTTTACGACGTAATTTGGATGTAGAAAAAGGTTTAGTAAATGGAGCAATGGGAAAAGTTATTGATTTTGTTAATTATCAAAACAGAGATGGAATTTAATTTTTGAAGATTACATTTGAGCAGATTGAAGAGGTAAACAGATTGGACATTGTGCTGTTCGTTTTTTGCTTGTAAAAGACTTGTATGTTCGTAGAAAACAGTTTCCTCTTTCTTTAGCATATGCAGTAACCATTCATAAATCTCAAGGTTTAAGTGTAGACAGTGCTTTGGTAAATACTGGAAGTACAGTGTTTAAAGAAGGCATGACATACGTTGCATTGTCTCGAGTAAGAACACTATCTGGTTTGTGTTTAATTGATTTTGATGAGAAAAAGGTTAGTGCTGATGCAAATTGTGTAAGAGAGTATAATCGGTTAAGAAGACTGTATGCTCCTAACTTAGGTGAATATCCCGTATATGAAAAGCGTGTAGTGTGTGCAAAACGAAAATATGACAAACATTCTAGTGAGGTTGAAAAAAAGAAAACAATTGAAAAGAATGATGAAGCTACAAAGAAAATGAAAATGGACACTGTTGATGATGTTGTAGGATACCAGTTAGAAAATAGTTCAGGTATCAACTGCTATGCTAATGTAATTGTGAATGTTGTGTTTTATCTGGAAGATCTTCATCTTCAAATTATGGAAAATCGAGAAAAAATTCTGTTCTTTACTACATAATGTTTTTCAAAAGTTGGTAACTGATAGAAGTAAAATCCATACTGCTTCTGGCATTCAGCATCTTTTGGATATATGTACTGGTTCTTCACAATTTACACTCAATATACAACAAGATGCACACAAATTCCTTATGTTTATGCTTGGTGTATTGGAAGACGAAGGAATAGAAATTGAAAAATTTTTGGGACTAAGTTACAGATGGGATCATAAATGTGAAGAGTGTTCATTTTCTTCCACCACTGGAATAGACACTGAACGATTCATATACTTGACGATACCAGATTGCAAATCAGTATCTTTCAACAAATTAGTAAAAACAGCTAATCAAAATATGATATGCTCTCATTGTAAATCAGAAATGTTGTCAACGTTATCTATAGAAAGATTTTGAAAATATGTCATCTTAATGCTTCAACGTTGTAGAGCAAATGGAAGAAAATTGGAAACAAAAATAAAAAAATTTGTGGCAAGTCAAGTGTCAATTTCAGGAAGAACTTTTAAAGCAGTGGCTATTATATTCCATGATGGACCTACTACAACATCTGGACACTATACTGTGTATTTAAAGTGCAATAAAGGATGGACACATTGCAATGATGCCCATTTGCAATTTAAATGTAGGTTGCCTTTCAAATTACCAGATTCATATCTGATATTTTTGATGCCAAAGTTTTGAAAACATCATTCGGCCTATTGGGAAGATGTAAACACAAATAAATGAGTTTATTTTGGATATTTTCAATGGAAATTGATTTGGAAACATTATTCGGCCTATTGGGAAGATGTGAAAAATTACTGTTTGGATTATTGTTTTTTGCTAATTGTTATTGCATTTGCAAAATTGTGTTTGAAAGTAACAGTTTATATATTTGATCTTTATATTATATGTGATGTAAATAAAAATGTATATTTCAGAAATGTACTTCAGAGAAATAAATGATTTATTGTAGTGGAAAAATATAATTTAGAAACTGTAGATAGGTGAACAGGTAGTTGAACTTGTTGTAAATATTTTGAATGCAGATTTGTTTGTTTTTTACAATCTCATTGATTGTATTTTTGTCCCCGCTGTTATATGATGATCTACATTGAAATCACGGTGAATGGTGAAATTCAATAGAATCTGAGAACAGCAAAAAGGGAAACTGAATAAGTTATGTAATTCTAAAATTATGTTGTGTTCTTAAAACTATAATATTATATGCAATTACACTTTTTCTTCTTTTTTTACAGACAGTAATACCAAAGCTTAAAAAGATTTTAAATTCAGTTTACAATAAAACTACTGTAAAATAGTTTGAATGAGTTTGGTATCTACTTTAATAAAGAAGGTAAGATGAAATAATGTAATAAGCATAATAATATGAAGTAATGTTTACAGTCACTTTTATTGCAGTCATCCATTTTTTCAAACACTGATCTATACCATTAGGCACTATTCTCACACTCCTGCCATCACCCATGCACTATCCATGTATTTCTCCAATCACCTAGCCTGTATTCATACAGTTATAAGATCACCCAGACACTACCTATGTACTTTTCAAATCACCCAGGTACTATCTGTATACTCATGCAATCAGCTACACATTATCTGTACACTCTCCCAATCACCCAGGTAGTACATATACACTACTCCAATCCAATCCCCTAAACATTATCCCTGCACTGATGCAATCACCTAGACACTACCCTTGCACTCTTTCAATCATACAGGCAGTATCTATACAATGCTCTATTCATTCAGGCAGTACAGATACACTTTTAAAGTCACCAAAGCTCTATTTATACAGTCCTCCAATCACCCAGGTACTATTCTTGTACTCCTCCAATCACCCAACCAGAACGCTTCAAGTTTTAAAATCACTCAGGCATTACCTATGTACTCCTCCAATCACCCAGGCCCTACCTCAATACTCTTGCAATCAGCAAGACATTACCCCTAAACTCATGCAATTACCAAGGTATTAACTATGCATTCCTCTAATCCCCCAGACATTATGCTTGCACTCATGCAATCACTTGGGTATAAGCCATACACTCCTGCAATGCCACAGACATACCTCTGCACTCATACATTCACTTAGGCATTACACATGCACTTTTCCAATAACCCTGATATTACCCCTGCACTCATACAATCACCCAGGCATTACCCATGCACTCCTTCAATCACTCAGGCAGTACCTGTGTTAAAGATTGCAGGAATCGCTGTTAGCATGAGCTGAAAGCCATTTTGTACTTGGCAGCCATTTTAGTTAGCCATGTGCTCGCCATGTGCTTTCTCCCTCTTCCAGAGTCTTGCACATGCTCAGAGAGGCCTAGCTGGTAGAATGCACCTGCTCCTAGTATAGAACTGTCAGGCTATTCTTACTCATGTAAGCAGTTTAGTCTCCCCTCCCACTTTGTGGAGCAAGCAAATTTTGTATACCCATATTAGTCAATAAGCATGCTTGTATGTGCTAGGACCTCCCCTTGATTTTATGCTGACTATGTAACAAATACATATATAAGGACCCTGTTCTCTGCACTCATTAGAATGCCTCCTACAGTGGCCTGCGGGTACCGTAAGATGCAATCTCCCTCATCTGAGGTTAATAAAACATGTTTTTTTGATATTACAGCTTCTGTGCCAATCTCTTCCTTGTTGGTCTTAAGGACCAGATGTATCAGTGAACCCCTAAGAAGGTTTTTATTTCTACACCTGTGCATTTATAAAATCATCCAGGCAGTACCTATGCACTCAAGCAATCATACAGGCATTACCCATGCACTCCTCCAATTATTCAGCAAGTACTCATGCACTTAAAAAATCACCCAGACACTACTTATACACTTTGCAATTACCCACACACTATGAGTTCAGTCATGCAACAGCACAGACATTACCTTTTCACTCTTGCAATCGATCATACATTTCTCATGCACTCCTTCAATTAACTACACATTACCCATGCACTCATACAATCACTTAGGCATTAGCTATCCACTCTTTCAATGACCCAGACATTACCCCTGCACTCATGCAATCACACAGACACAATCCATGCACTCCTCCAATCGGACAGCCACTACCCATGCACTTAAAATCACCGAAGCACTACCTATGCACTTGTCTAATCACTCAGACACTACCCATGCACTCGTCCATTCACCCAGACATTACCCCTCCATTCATGCAATCACCCATGCATTACCCATGCACTCCTTCAATCTCTCAGGCAGTGCCCATGCAGTCTTCCAATCATCCCGGCACTACCTATGCACTCATGCAATCACCCAGGCACTACCCTTGCACTCCTTCAGTCATTCAGGCACTATCCATGCACTCCTCCAATCGGCCAGCCACTACCCATGCACTTATAAAATCCCCGAAGCACTACCTATGCACTTGTCTAATCACTCAGACACTACCCATGCACTCGTCCATTCACCCACACATTACCACTGCATTCGTGCAATCACCCAGGCATTATCCATGCACCCCTTCAATCACTCACGTAGTGCACATGCACACCTCCAATCAGCCAGACATTACTCCTGCACTTATGCAATCACCCAGGCATTACCCATGCACTCATACATGCACTCAGCCACTTCTGCAACTCTTATACAATCACCCAAGCGCTACTCATGCACTCCTACATGCACCCAGGCACCATCTATGCACTCTACCATGCACCCAGTCATTACCCATGCAGTCCTCCAATCACCCAGATATTACCCCTGCACTCATACAATCACCCTAACATTAACTATGCACTCCTCCATGCACCCAGGCGTTACCCATGTACTCATTCAATCACACAAACATTACCATTGCACACATGCAATCACACAGGCACTACCCTTGCACTCCTCCAATCACCCAGGCATTACCCTTCCATTCATGCAATCACCCAAGCATTACCCATGCATTCCTTCAATCATTCAGGCAGTGCCCATGCACTCCTCCAATCACCTAGACACTACCCCTGCACTTATGCAATTACTCAGACATTACCTATGCAGTCCTACAATCACTCAGGCAGTTCCCATGCACTCCTCCATTAACCCACACATTACCACTGCATTCATGCAATCACCTAGGCATTACCCATGCACTCATGCAATAAGCCAGGCACTACCCATGCAGTCATGCAATCACTAAGGCACTACTGCTGCACTCATTCATTCCCTCAAACACTATCCGTGCACTCATCCAATGACTCAGGTAATACTGCTGCACTCATTCATTTACTCAGACACTACTTATTCACTGATACAATGACTCAGACATTGCCCTTGCACTCATTCATACAATACATACAAGCTTGTCTATTTGTAACCAATTAGGCGGTTCTAAAGAGAACCATTTTTTTTCTTCTTTTTTTGTTTTTACATTTTCTTGTGTTTTTTTAACTCATAAATTTTTGGGGTGTTTTTTTAAACAAAAGATTGAAAAAAAACAAGGAAATGAACTAAAAAAACTTTTCAAAATGTTTTGCAATTAGAAACTCATTGCAAAATAAAAAAATTAACAATGATGACTCTTCGCAGCAACAACAACAGCTGCAACAGATTGTTCACCTGCACAAGGCAGTTTCTTACACTTTATGTAGTGCTGTTCCAGTCCTGCAAACTCTGGAATAATTTCTGTGGATGCAGTGGATCCAGCAGAAGTACTAGGTCCTGCGAACTCATCATCTTGTTGGGACTCTTGCATTTGGCGCCGATGTTGTTCCCGTGCAAGACAGTTTGGGTGCATGGTCTGAAGGTATTTGAGCATAGACGATGTCCCACATGAATACTTCCTTTCTGATCCACGAAATAATATTTTGTGGCACACCGTGCAGGTCACTTTTCGAGCATTTACTTTCTTCTCTCCTTCTGGGATAGAGAAGAAAGCCCATACAATACTCTCCTTCCTTTTCTTTATTTGTTCTTCCAGCTCCTCTTCATCTGCAAGAATATCCACTGGTGCATTTTGAGATGCCATTTCCTTTCTTGGAAAAAAACACCAAAACCAAACAAATCAAACAAAGAGGGACAGAAAACACAAGAGGTGTTTCTTCAAAAGATGCTCCTGGAAGAATGAAAAAAATGGGTGGGGTCCTTCAAGTTCTAGAATAGAAAGCTTTTAAACCAATGAAATTGTTTCTTTTAAAATCACATGGGATTCGTGCACCGGGCGTGCAACGGGCGCAGTAATATATCTTTATTACAATTACAAATATGTGATATTTGCAGTTATATTAACTAATCTCTTGGTATAATATATATAATAAAGGTAGATACATATACTTTTAAAAGTTAAAGATTTGCGATGGATTCGCGCACCCGGCGCGACCCCCGGGAATACGTACGTGACGTTACGCGGGGCAGAGAACCGCACACCCATCGCTTACCGAACGCGCATCGTACATGACTTAACCAATATGGTGGCAAAATTCTTGGATTCGCGTAACCACCATGACTGGTACACGATCGGTATGCGAATCCACTTTTCTTTTTAAAAAAAATAATTATAAAACCATATATTTGAAAGCAGAAATATCACATTATTTTTAAAAAGTTTATAATTTTAGAAAAAGTATTTTTTTAACATTATAATTTGAAATTAGCATTTAAAAAACCTTTGAAATTTACTGAAAAAACCATAGGTTTCAGGGACGTTATAGTTCGAAATTAGCATTTAAAAAAACCTTTGAAATTCACTGAAAAAACCATAGGTTTCAGGGACTTTATAGTTAGAAATTAGCATTTAAAAAACCTTTGAAATTCACTGAAAAAAACATAGGTTTCAGGGACGTTATAGTTAGAAATTAGCATTTAAAAAACCATAGAAATTCAGTGAAAAAACCACAGGTTTCAGAGACGTTATAGTTAGAAATTAGCATTTAAAAAACCATAGAAATTCAATGAAAAAACCACAGGTTTCAGGGACATTATAGTTAGTTGGACATTTCAGTTGTACAAAACCAGAGAAATCCAGCCGTTATAGTTAGTTGAGCTAAGTATAACTCGTGCCCCCGCAATGCACTGCTGATGACATCACATATTACATCACTCATGACATGGTCAGTGACATCACTGATGACATCTCAAATGACATCACTGATGACATCATCCAGTGACTGTTTGTTTCTGTAAAGTTTAAATATATTTTATATATATATAGGCCAAGGTGTATTGAAGAATGAGTGGGTGTATGACTCGCGGCCCCCCTCCAAAATAAAAAAGAAGAAAAGGCTGGCCAGGCCCTGGGGGATGGGATCCCCAGGGCCACAAAAAATAGTAAAAGAAGGGGGGCCACACAGCCCCCCTTCTATCAAAACAAAAAAAAGAAAAGCCGGTATCTTGCCAGAGGCCCCGCCCCCTTCCAGCACCACTCTGCAAACCTGCCACCTGGCACGTTCTAAGTTGGGGGATAAAGTCCCCTTGAATCCTGTGGGTCCCTGGGGGCCAACTAGCCCACCAGGTACCTCCAGTAAGCCCCACACAGTGGGATTGATGAGAGGTGGTAGAGGCCACGCCCCTTTTTACACCACTCTGCAAACGCGCCTCTTGGCGCACTGCTGATGAGGTGATGAGGTCCTCTTGTGTCCTGAGGACCTCAGGACTAAAGTGGACTTTATCCCCCCGAGCAGCAGTGTGCCAGGAGGTGTGTTTGCAGAGTGGTGTAAAAAGGGGGCATGGCCTTGGACCACTTCTCAGTAATCCAGCTGTGTGGGGCTTACTATAGATAACAGGAGGGCTAGTTGGCCCCCAGGGACCCTCAGGAGGCAAGAGGACTTCATCCCCCAACCAAGAGCAAGCCAGGAGGTGCGTTTGCAGAGTGGTGGAGCAAGGGAGCGTGGCCTGTGTCCACCTCTCAGCAATCCCACTGTGTGGAGCTTACTGAAGGTAAGAGGTAGGCTATTTGGCCCCTAAGGACCCCCAGCAGCGAAGGGGACTTCAATCCACATCCACAAGCGCGCCAGGGAGCGCGTTTGCAGAGTGGTGGGCAAAAGGGGCGAGGCCTGCTAGTAGAACTTAGCAATCCTGCTGTGTGGGACTTACTGGAGGTAATAGAAGGGGTAGTTGGCCCCAAGGATGTCCTTGGGGGCCAACTACCCCTCTTGTTACCTCTAGTAAGTCCCACACAGTGGGATTGCTAAGATGTCTTTGGAGGCCATGCCCCCCTTTCTCCACCACTCTGCAAACACGCCTCCTGGCAAACTACGGGATGGGGATGAAGTCCACTTTGCTCCTGAGGGACTTTGGGTGCCAAGAAGCCCTCCTGGTACCTCCTGTAAGTCCTACGCAGTTGAATTCCTGAGAGCTGGCCGGAGGCCCAGCACCCTTTCTCCACTACTCTGCAAACGCGACTACTAGTTAAAGAAGCATTTGCAATGTAATAGGTTTCACATTTGCAAGAGTTAGCGCTAATGGCGTTGTAAATGTAAAGTTTTTTACTAATGTTTTTTGGAGTGGAGTGGATGTACATTGTGTGTAGTGGAATTATGTGGTATGTTGTGCAGTGAAATTACGTGGATAGGATGTATGTGGTATTTAGTGTATAGGAATTATGTAGAGTGGGATTATGTGTTATGGAGAGTAATTATGTGGTATGGTAGTCTGTGTTGTGGAGTGGTAACCTCAGGTTTAGTCTTCCTCATGCCCATAGAAGCTCAACTATGAACTCAGTGAGACAAAAAAAGAAGGAATCACTGAGGAGCACTTGTGGACCTAGTCAGAGGTATGAGCAGGGCCACTGGAACTATGCAACTGTTTGATTGCAGGGACTTTAGCACAATTATACATTTTCCGCATTAGCCACATAATCCATCATCTGCTCTCTAATCTGCAGATTTGAACAAAAAAAGCCTTGTTTCTAGCTCAAACGTTACCAAAAATGCAGCGACAAGTGTTACAGCGTGGTGGAAGGCCCTTTGCAAACCTAGAATGGTCACCTGTTAATTATTGCTAAATGTGGGTGTTAAATTGGTACTAATGGTGTGCAAGCCACTCTTGCTACTTTCTGTGCCTCTCTTGCCTCTTTCTGCATTTCTGTTGCTTCTTTCTGCACATTTCTTTCTTTTTCTGCACTTCTTTTGCCTCTTTCTGTACATCTCTTCTACTTTCTCCACCTCTCTTGCCTCTTTCTGCACCTCTGTTGCCTCTTTCTGCACCTCACTTGCTTCTTTCTATATCTCTCTTGCCTCTTTCTATACCCTTCTTCCCTCTTTCTGCACCTCTCTTGCCTCTTAATGCACCCTTCTTACCTCATTCTGCACCCCTTTTGCCTCTTTCTGCACCTCTGTTCCTTCTTTCTGCACTTTTTTTGTTTTTTTCTGCATGTCTATTGCTTCTTTCTGCACCCCTCTTGCCTCTTTCTCTACCCCTCTTCCCCCTTTCAGCATGTCTGTTGCTTCTTTCTGTACTTCTCCTGCCTCTTTCTCTTCCCCTCTTCCCTCTTTCTGCACTTCTGTTGCTTCTTCCTGCACTTATCTTGCTTCTTTCTGCACCCCATTTGCCTCTTTCTGCACCTCTCTTGCCTCTTTCTGCAGTTCTCTTGCCTCCTTCTGCACCTCACTTGCCTGTTTCTGGAACTCGTTTGCCTCTTTCTGCAGTTCTCTTGCCTCCTCCTACTGCACCTCTGTTGCCTCTTTCAACACTTCTCTTGCCTGTTTCTGCACCTCTGTTGCCTCTTTCTGTACCTTTCTTGCCTGTTTCTGCACCTCTCTTGCTTCTTCCTGCACCCCTTTTGCCTGTTTCTGCACCCCTCTTCCCTCTTTGTGCAACTCTCTTGCCTCTTCCTACACCTCTTTTCCCTTATTCTGCACCTCTCTTGTCCCTTTCTGCACCTCTCTTGCCTCTTTCTGCAGTTCTCTTGTCTCCTTCTGCACCTCTCTTGTCTCTTTCTGCACCTCTCTTGCCTCCTTCTGCACCTCACTTGCCTGTTTCTGGAACTCTCTTGCTTCTTTCAGCACTTCTCCTGCCTCTTTCTCTACCCCTCTTCCCTCTTTCTGCACTTCTGTTCCTTCTTTCTGCACTTATCTTGCCTCCTTCTGCACCTCGCTTGCCTGTTTCTGGAACTCTCTTGCCTCTTTCTGTAGTTCTCTTGCCTCCTCCTTATGCACCTCTGTTGCCTCTTTCAACACTTCTCTTGCCTGTTTCTGTACCTCTCTTGCTTCTTTCTGCACCTTTCTTGCCTCTTTCTGCACCTCTCCTGCTTCTTTCTGCACCCCTTTTGCCTGTTTCTGCACCCCTCTTCCCTCTTTGTGTAACTCTCTTGCCTCTTTCTACACCTCTCTTCCCTCTTTCTGCAACTCTCTTGTCTCTTTCTGCACCCTTCGTGCCTCTTTCAGCACCTCTGTTGCTTCTTTCTGCAGTTCTTCCTTCTTTCTGCACCCCTCCTGCCTCTTTCTGTACGCCTCTTGCCTCTTTTTGCACCTCTCTTACCCCTTTCTGCACTCCTCGTGCCTCTTTTTGCACCTCTGTTGGTTCTTTCTGTACCTCTTTTGCTTCTTTCTGCACTTCACTTTCCACTTTCTGTACCCCTTTTGCCTCTTTCTGCACCTCTGTTGGTTCTTTCTGCACTGCTCTTGCTTCTTTCTGCACCTCTGTTCCATATTTCTGCATCCCTCTTGCCTTTTTCTGCACCTAATTTCCCTCTTTCTGCACCTCTCTTGCCTCAGTCTGTCCACCTGTTCCCTCTTTCTGCAACCCTTTTGCCTGTTTGTGCAACTCTCTTGCCTCTTTCTGCAGCTCTCGTGCCTCCTTCTGCACCTCACGCGATCTTTTTGCACCTCTGTTGGTTCTTTCGCACTGGTCTTGCTTCTTTCTGCAGCTCTCTTGAAAATTTCTGCACCCCTCTTGCCTCTTTCTGCACCCCTCTTACCTGTTTCTGCACCTCTCTTGCCTCTGTCTGCACCCATGTTTCCTCTTTCTGTACCTCTTTTGCCTGTTTCTGCAACTCTCTTGCCTCTTTCTGCAGTTCTCTTGCCTCCTTCTGTACCTCTGTTGCTTCTTTCTGCACTTCTCTTGGCTCTTTCTGCACCCCTGTTGCTTCATTCTGGACTCCCCATGCGTATTTCTGCACATGTCTTGCTTCTTTCTGCACCCCTGTTGTTCCTTTCTGCACTCGTCTTCCCTCTTTCTGTACCTTTCTTGCCTCTCTCTGCATCTCACTTGCCTCTTTCTGCACTTCTCTTGCTTCTTTCTACACCTCTGTTGCTTCTTTCAGCAATTCTCTTGCCTCTTTCTGCACTTCTTTTGCCTGTTTCTGCACCTCTCTTGCCTCTTACAGCATCTCTTTTACTTCTTTCTGCACTTCTCTTCCTTCTTTCTGTACCCCTCATGCCTCTTTCTGCACCCTTCTTCCCTTTTCCTGCACGTCTCTTGGTTCTTTCTGCAATGCCCTTGCCTCTTTCTGCACCCCTCTTGCCTCCTTCTGTATCTCTGTTGTTTCTTACTACATTGCTCTTGCTTCTTTCTGCAGCTCTCTTGCAAATTTCTGTACCCCTTGTGACTCTTTGTTCACCTCTCTTGCCTCTTTCTGCTCACCTCTTGCCTCTTTCTGCACCTCTTTTGCTTTTTTCTGCACTTCTCTTGCCTCTTTCTGCACCCCTCTAGCCTCTTTCTGCACCTCTGTTGGTTCTTTCTGCACTGCTCTTGCTTCTATCTGCTACTCACTTGCACATTTCTGCACCCCTCTTGCCTCTTCCTGCACCTCTGTTGGTTCTTTCTGTACCTCTCTTGCCTCTGTGTGCACCCCTGTTCCCTCTTTGTGCACCTCTTTTGCCTGTTTCTGCAACTCTCTTGCCTCTTTCTGTACTTTTCTTGCCTCTTTCTGCACATCTGTTGCTTCCTTCTGCACTTCTCTTGCCTCTTTCTTCACCCCTCTTGCCTCTTTCTGCACCTCTGTTGCTTCTTTTTGCACTTCTCTTGTTTCTTTCTACACCTCTCTTGCTTCTTTCTGCACACCTCTTGCCTCTTTCTGCACCCTTCGTCCCTTTTCCTGCACGTCTCTTGGTTCTTTCTTCACTGATCTTGCCTCTTTCTGTACCCCTCTTGCCTCTTTCTGCATCTCTTTTGCTTCTTCATGCACTTCTCTTGCCTCTTTCTGCACCCCTCTTGCCTCTTTCTGCACCTCTGTTGCTTCTTTCTGCACTTCTCTTGCTTCTTTCTACACCTCTCTTGCTTCTTTCTGCACCCCTAATGCCTCTTTCTGCACCCTTCTTCCCTTTTCCTCCACGTCTCTTGGTTCTTTCTGCACTGCTCTTGCCTCTTTCTGCACCCCTCCTGCCTCTTTCTGCACCTCTTTTGCTTCTTTCTGCACTTCTCTTGCCTCTTTCTGCACCCCTCTTGCCTCTTTCTGCACCTCTGTTGCTTCTTTCTGCACTTCTCTTGCTTATTTTTATTTATTTATAAAGTTGTATATAGCGCGAACAAGATCCAGAAGGATATCAGAGCGCTTTACAAACGGATGGAAGGAAAGACAAAATGCAATATCGACATCAAGTAAGAATAATAACAGTAATAATCGCATAGTTACAAGACAAATGAATCAAGGAGAGTAATATAGTGAACAGGTATATAGTGGGCTACGAAGGGTGGCACACTATGCGGTAGAGAAGAGCAGCATCAAAATGATGGTAACATGGTTGTAGGATCAATGACTTCGGGCAGGTGAGCCTGGCCCAATTAAGGTAAGAATGTATTCATTAGGAATCTTTTAGCTTCCAGTTTGAAAGCAGTCGTTGAGGAGGTTCTGTGTACTTCCGGTGGAAGAGAGTTCCATATCTTTGGGGCAGCGCCGGAGAAAGCTCGGTGACAAGTTCTCTTTTTTGCTAAGGATGAGTCGTTTCAGGAGGAGAGTGTTAGCGCTTCTTGAGGCTCTACCACCACAGGATAGTTCAAGCTTTTGCGCTAGGTACCTGGGAGTTTTGAAATGCAGGGCTTTGTGCATCAGAACGGCAATCTTTAACTGAATTCAAGCTTCGTAGGGCAACCATTTAAGAGATTTTAGGACTGGGGAGATGTGCTCATTTTGTTTGGTACCTGTAACCAGCCCAGCCGCAGTGTTCAGTGATGCCCTTAGTGGAGGTAGGGTGTATTTGGGAAGGCCACAGAGCATAGCGCTGCCGTAGTCTAGCCTCAGCAAGACAAGTGCTTGGACCACCTGCTTGAAATCAGAATGTGGAAGGAATGGTTTGATATTTCTAAGTGTCCTCATCAAGTGGTTAGCTCCCTTACACATTGCTGATGTGATTTTTCATATTCAGGTGCTTGTCCAGTGTGATTCCGAGAGATTTTGCTGAATCAATGATGAGAGGGGTGCAGTTGAAAGCAGAGAGGTGATTCAGCCAAAGAGCAGGCTTGGGGATGTGGTTCGGAGGAGAGATGAGAAGGAATTCAGTTTTGGAGGTGTTGAGCAGGAGATGGTTCTCAGTTAGCCAATTTCGAATAGACGTTAAGGTAGTGTTGAGTGAGATGATGCTCTCCGGGGATGAGATTTTCAAATAAAGTTGCGTATCGTCCACATACATATGGAAGAGAATGTTCGTGGAATTTAGTGAATTAGCTAATGGTTCCAAGAAAAGGTTGAAGAGGATAGGAGATAGAGCTGACACTTGGGGGACATCCATGAGTACTGGAGAGGGCTGAGAGAGGGAGTGGTTTGCCTTGACTCTTTGTGATCTCTTGCTTTTTTCTGCACCCCTCGTGCCTCTTTCTGCACCCTTTTTCCCTTTTCCTGCAAGTCTCTTGGTTCTTTCTACACTGCTCTTGCCTCTTTCTGCACCCCTCTTGCCTCTTTCTGCATCTCTTTTGCTTCTTTCTACACTTCTCTTGCCTCTTTCTGCACCCCTCTTGCCTCTTTCTGCACCTCTGTTGCTTCTTTCTGCAATTCTCTTGCTTCTTTCTACACCTCTCTTGCTTCTTTCTATACCCCTCATGCCTCTTTCTGCACCCTTCTTCCCTTTTCCTGCACGTCTCTTGGTTCTTTCTGCACTGCTCTTGTCTCTTTCTGCACCTCTGTTGTTTCTTTCTGCACTTCTCTTGCCTCTTTGCGCACCTCTCTTGCCTCTTTCTGCATCCTCTGTTGGTCCTTTCTGCACTGCTCTTGCTTCTTTCTGCACCTCTGTTGTTTCTTTCTGCACTTCTCTTGCTTTTTTCTACACCTCTCTTGCTTCTTTCTGCACCCTTCTTCCCTCTTTGTGCACCCCTGTTCCCTCTTTCTGCACCTCTCTTGCCTCTTTCTGCACCCCTCTAGCCACTTTCCGCATCTCTTTTGCTTGTTTCTGTTCTTCTTTTGCCTCTTTCTGTACCCCTCTTGCCTCCTTCTGCACCTCTGTTGTTTCTTACTGCACTGCTCTTGCTTCTTTCTGCACCTCTCTTGCAAATTTCTTTACCCCTCTTGCCTCTTTCGGCACCCCTCTTCTCTCTTTCTGCAACCCTGTTCCCTCTTTCTGCACCTCTTCTGCCTGTTTCTGCACCTCTGTTGCCTCTTTCTGCACTTCTCTTGCCTCTTTCTGCACCCCTCTTCCCTCTTTCTGCACCTCTGTTGCTTCTTTCTGTACTTCTCTTGCTTCTTTCTGCACCTCTCTTGCTTCTTTCTGTACCTCTCTTGCCTCTTTTGCGCACACAGGTCTACTTATAAACTGACATCAGGCTCAGCAGTGCACACATGCAAGTGCAGAAAAGGGCTGATGGCCTCTAAACTGCTGTGCCCTATTATATGCTAGGGACTTAGAGGTAGTTTTAATCCCCCTGCCCTATTATGTACTAGGGCCTTACAGGGGAGGTAAAGCCAATCACATGGGTACCCCAACCCATAGTGTACCCTAGTGTATGTAGGTGTTTTCACTGTATTCTAAGTGTCTTTCAGCATAGCACTGGCTCCGGGCCTGGTTAGGTAGAGTCCAGGGTCAGTCAGAGTCAGTTACCACCAGTACCAGTCAGCAAAAAGTTGGGGGGTTCCCAGGCACAGGTTGACTTTGCAACAAGGCCTCTTTCTGCACCTCTGTTGGTTCTTTCTGCATATCTCTTGCTTCTTTTGGTTCCTTTCTTCCTCTTTCTGAACTTCTGTTGCCTCTTTCTGCAATTCTCTTGCTTCTTTCTGTGCCTTTCTTCCTCTTTTGGCACATGTCCTACCTATGTAGGCATAGTTAGAAATTAGCATTTAAAAAACCTTTGAAATTCAGTGAAAAAACCTTAGTTTTCAGGGACGTTATAGTTAGAAATTATCATTTAAAAAACCTTTGAAATTCACTGAAAAAACCATAGGTTTCAAGGATGTTATAGTTGGAAATTAGCATTTAAAAAACCTTTGAAATTCACTGAAAAGAACATAGGTTTTAAGGACGTTATAGTTAGAAATTATCATTCAAAAAACCTTTGAAATTCACTGAAAAAACACAGGTTTCAGGGACGTTATAGTTATTTGGAAATTTCACTCATACAAAACCAGAGAAATTCGGCTGTTATAGTTAGTTGAGCTAACTATAACTCGCGCCCCCGCAATGCGCTGCTGATGACATCACATATTACATCACTCATGACATGGTCAGGGACATCACTCATGCCATCACTGATGACATCTCAAATGACATCATCCACGTGATCCTCTGATGCACCTCCTCACAGCCTAATATAACCTTTGATACACCCACTCTAAAATACAGACTGCCATTCTCGTAACCATAGACACACCAATACCAGTTACTATATACCCACTCACTGATTCCTAGGTCTACACACACATTCACTGCCTCATACATACAGTCACTCATACATGCAGTCACTCATCAATACAGCCACTATCATATGCACTCATATACCCATACAGACACTCACACACCACCACTCACCCATAGAGTTACTCACTCAGCTAGTCAGTCATGCAAAGAATCAATCACACTCCCATTTACTCACCTACACAGCTATACACACACCACCTCACTTATTTATACAGATACTAACACAAACCTACTCTCTTATACAATCACTGACACAAGCACACACTCATCCATACAGCCACTCTCACAATCACTCACTCTCACATACAGTCACTTATCTACTCCAATGCTCACATATACTGCCTTTCACATATGTAGTTACTCACACATGTACGACTGAGACATCCATTCTCTCACCAACACAGACATACACACACTCACCCACCCATACAGTCCCTCATAGATGCACTCTTGAACCCATACACCCAGTGACCACCCACTCACACATCCATGCAGGGAGTCACACACACCCCACCCACCCACACACACTCAGGCACCCATACAGATACTCAGACAACCAATTAAGGGTGGGCAAAGCACTATGCTACGCTCGGGTAGTTTGCGAAGTTTGCGCTACTTCGCACTACGCGTATTGCACGTAGCACAGTGCAAACACGCGTAGCGTAGCGTAGTGCAGCGGTCATTTTTTGCTTGCTTGCGGTCCTCAACGTCAAGTTGGCAACCGCGAGCTAGCAAAATGACATCCCGGCGAGACTTTTTCCTCGTTCGCGATCAGCAACATCAAGTTGCCGATCGCGAGCGTGGAAAATAAACCTCCCGGCGAGATTCTCAACGCGGGGAGGTCAGGTTTCTCATTGCGAGTGGTCGCGTATGCTCGCGACCGCTCGCGATGAGAAACTACCAGTCCGCGTTGAGAAAGCTGCCGCTTGAGTAAAAATCTACTCGAGCGGCAGTAAAAGACAGCTCGCACTGTGCAAGATGCCGTTATCAATGATTGCACAGTGCAGACAAGCATCCGGCACTGTGCAATCATCGCGAACAGCGCACCACGCAGTTCGCGTAGTGCTACGCGTACCTCGCGTAGTGCGAAGTGCACTTCGCGTAGCTTCGCGTAGCGCTACTTCGCGAACTACGCCCAGGGTTACAACCAATCAATAACCCATATAGACACTCATGTAGCTACTCACCAACCCATGCAGCTGCTTACACACCAACAGACAGACAGATACAAACATTCACACAGTTTAGTCACTAACCCATGCATTCAATAAGACACGTTTAATCGCTCACTTATATAGTCAGTCATGCACCTACTAAATCATCCATTCACACACTCATACACTCACTCATTCTTCAATACACCTTGGCCTATATATATAAAACATATTTAAACTTTACATAAACATACAGTCACTGGATGATGTCATCAGTGATGTCATTTGAGATTTCATCAGTGATGTCATCAGTGATGTCACTGACCACGTCATGAATGATGTAATATGTGATGTCATCAGCAGTGCATTGCGGGGGCATGAGTTATAGTTAGCTCAACTAAGTATAACAGCCAAATTTCTCTGGTTTTGTACGAGTGAAATGTCCAACTAACTATAACGTCCCTGAAACCTGTGGTCTTTTCAGTGAATTTCTATGGTGTTTTAAATGCTAATTTCTAACTATAACGTCCCTGAAACCTATGTTTTTTTCAGTGAATTTCAAAGGTTTTTTAAATGATAATTTCTAACTATAACGTCCCTGAAACCAATGGTTTTTTCAGTGAATATATAATATATATAATATATAATATATATATAATATGCCAATAAAATTTCCAATAAAATCTTTGGCTCGGTATATGATCCCCTGAGTGGCGCTTACTTGGTTTTCCTTGGAATTATTACGTCCAGTGGGCTTCGCCGGCACAGCGCACCAACTACCAATGGGCGTGTGGGGGCGGAAGTAGCACAACGACGATTTCATGTATATATATATATATATCAGCCACAAAGGGATCCCAAAAAGTTCAGTGCGCTCACCAGCGGGTGCACATCGTAGGGGCCGGATCCTGGCCCTGTATTCAACTTGTTTCACAAAGAATGCAGCACTCCAGAGCAGAGTTTTTAAGAGATTTTATTCGCACCAGGCAAATATTCCAATGTACCTTTCAAGAAATTCAGTCATGAAAGACATAGTGTATCCATATTATATAAATATGTATATGGCAATGCTAGTGCAGCAATGGTGAAATATGAATTGCAATGCAGTAAATCTAAAGCACACTAATAACTTGGTAGAGCAGTAGGATCAGGCCCTTCAACCCCTTGAACTTAACTTTCATGACGCCGAGAAGCATGCTCCGACCTCTCTCTCCCCCTCCCTCAGAACAGCGCATCAGAATCAGCGGCTATATGCACAATGGTAAATCTGCATGACTTTGTGAAGTTTCCCAAAGGATCTGCATCACTCCTTTTATACAGTAAAAGTTGGTTTCCACAATATCATTTTCCTTTCCCGTACCTGTTGCCCTGGTGGTGTTATCAGTGTTTTTGCTCTCCATGGCTCCTCCTACCAGCTGTATCTTGCACCTTCTCTTCCCTGGTACCAATCAATTATACTCCTAGGGCCTTCAGCTACTCCCAGGCACATCCGAGGTCTGTATAACCTCAACGGTGTATCTTTCACAACCCACATGCTTCAGCCTGGTACAGTAAACACAGCACCTTGGCAGATAGGTGCATGTATTGAAAATGACAAAAACAAGCGTCACAAGATTCGCTGCTATCTCTTCATGCATTTTTACTCATCAACACTGCCTAAGCTAATTACCCCTTTCACATCACAATGTCTTACGCACAATAGGCCTGCATACTCCACTGGGTATCAGTCAATTCTACCAAGTTTTAAGGAGAGAGAGCAAGCACTTTAGCACTGGTCAGCAGTGGTGAAGTGCACAGAATCCTAAAGCCAGCAAAAACAAAGTCAGCAAAATAGGAATATTGCAGGCAAAAAGTTAGGGGAGAACCCACGCCATGGATAACAGGTCTAACAATATTGTGATTAGGGGTGGGCGGAATTTGCGTAGTCGTGCTAAAAATCTCCACAAGCACGCAAAAGTTCCGCGTGTTCGCGGAATTGCTTGTTCCGCCCGTTCGCGATGCTTTTTTCCTGTTCGCGAACGCTGTTTGCGTGCTCGGGGAGAAATATCTTGCGAACACGCATTTTGAAAGCGCGAACAAGCAAAAAATTCCGCGAAGCCGCGGATCGCGGACTTTTTGGCAATTTCGCATTCTCAGCGGAACGCGAAATTCCCCAAATTCTGCAAATTCCGCGAGCGGAACGGAATTTGCCGCCCAGGCCTAATTGTGATTCTTTTTTAAATGTATTCTTAGAGGATAATATCCTATGACTTGGAGGGATGGAATAACAGGGGTTTGGGGCACTCCCAGAGAAGGATTTGTAAGGAAACGGGCCATAAGTTGTGTGGCCTGCACAATAGGCCCTCATTTGTGCCCCACTGGACACCAAACACCCCATTGTAACACTTGACTCTCTCAGGGTAGACGAGCAAAGCAGTCCAAGGCCTATGCAAGGGAGGTGGTGTGGGCTAGTAATTACCATTCGCTGGCACACAATAATAACACCCAATATATAATTGTCCAGTCTGTGCTTTTTCTTTAGAAAAAGGAAAAGTAAATTTATTACACAAACACTACTAAATATTATGTAGTAATTTACAAATATACATAAGGATGGTGGAAAAACCTTTGATGACATTGCATAATCACCTCTGACCGCCTAAAGGGCATGCATAAGCACATGAGGTAAACCTTCAAGATCATAAACTACATGTCAAGCCGTTTCATCATATTAGAAGTAAATGCAAACATTAATAATAACAATGTGTGAATGCACTTATTAATGTTAATAAAGTATATGCACTTTGATCAGTACCCACCGTCTGCATGATTAGTAAAATAAAGCATCTACAAATAAACTACATATGTGTCTGTGTACTTTTTTTATACTTATAAAAATGCAATCATAATCACAGAATCTAGAGAGCTTTACATTTTGATCATACAACATGTAACCATAGACGTAGTCCCTAGAGGGTGCTGTACAATGTGTACCTTTTTTTGGATACAGGCCACAATACTTGCAGCCATACCCTTAGCCCCTAGACGGCATCACACTCCCAGCTGTAGAGCACATGCTCCAGATTGGGGAGTGCATGCAAATATGAACAAACCCGGGTATTGTCTTCTTTTCTATGACCCTTCCAACTTAGGGTCAGTACTTTTAATAAAATCTTTTGGGTCTCCTTGGGGGGAGCTGTGGCACTACTGCATTGTCATGTTGGTGGTGCCCCACCATCCAGGGGTCATCACAAGTAGCAGAAAATGCTTTGTACTTCCAAGCCCCGCAGGGTATCATGGGGCACTCCTCCAGGAGCTTGTGCATATTTGTTTAAGGGCCTTGCTGCTCTCTTTGTTGAAGCTTGCGGCCTCACACCATGTGGTTTGCATTTTCTATTCTTTTCGGGGGTGCTTAGTCCCACCTGGCCACCCCCGGGTGCCTCTTTTGGTGAGGGGCAGCCCAGGGAGCCCTCTCTAGTTTCCCATGGCTGGCTCACCACACAGGCAGCACTTGTCTGTGCTGCCACAGGAGCCGGCAGTTCTTCTCCCAACCCTCTGTGCTGTGGCGATCACCCGGCCCCCCCCCCAGACATGAGCACAGGGAGCAAGGTGAGTCACCAATGCTTGGGGGAGTACAACAGCACACCCCCACACTGCCAAATGTCAGGGGCCTGGAGTTGGGGATTCCAGGACCAGTTTGTAATTCTCTGGGGGTATGATGGTGCACCCCACATTCCTCTCTCTGGCGGGGCCCAGAGTTGGGGATTCCAGGATCCTGTGAATAAACCCAGCCCTGGCGTTGCTATCCCCAGGCCCTCTGGGTTTGGGGAGGAAGTCCTGCACATGCCCCCTCCTCCTTGTGGTGACCCCTGGGCCCTGGCCCTCCCAGAGGAGTTTTGGCAGTAAGCAGTGGATCTCCACATGCTCTGATCGTACTGGTGGGGGCCAAAGGTCAAATCCTTCTCCGGCTGTTATCTTGGGCCCCAGTGGATCGTATTGCATGCTTTATGCTCATTTTGCTCCTGGCGGTGAGGTCCAGCCACCTGCAGCACTTTCCTTAGGTATTCAAGATTGCAAACTTTGCAGGGAGTTGGTTACACTGGCTCCCTGTGCCAGCCTCTCTCCTTTTTCTTCCACTGGGGCTCCTTTTCTCCCTGGGATAGAAGTCCAGTTCTTTCCCCAGTCCTTAGGGGGTGTATGGGGACCAACTTCCCTGCTCCTGGGGAGAGCCCACTGGTCCTAGGGGCAACTAAAGTTAGAGTACTTAGCCAAGAAGGGCATCAGGGGTTCCTTCTTCCAGCTGTCAATGGCTGCTGCCTCCAGTCCTAGTGTATAGTGGAATGTCGTAACCTAAAGAGAGCTCTCCCCCTTGCGCAAGACCTTTTAACTGGGAGTGCACGTTTCCAGAAGCGAGACACCTTTGGCCTATCCAATTGTGCCACATCACCTCTCCGCCCCTCTCTTAATCATCTTTCACAGCCTGCTGGGACATTTCAAAATGGCATCACTCAGGAGCCACTAGTCACATCTGCTCTGAGGGCCTCATCTCCGGCCCTTGGTGACATCATTACCATGGCCTTTCCCACCAAATCTTCCAAGGGAGCCACCTACTGTGTTGGCTCCAGAGGTCTAGGCTCCCTGCATTGTTTAGTGGGCTTGGGATGGCCCATCCCTGGTACAGATCCTTCATCCCCACTCCTTTCCTCCTCAGGAGTTGAGTGAAGCCCTGTTAATTGCTCCCTTTGTGTGTGTGGGGGGTTGTTTCCTGCTGCTGGAGAAAAATGTAATTTACTTGGCACACCAATGTAGCAAAAGGCCTGGGCTCTGATTGTGCGCTGAGCCACAGAAATATGACCATCCTGGGTGACCCATAAGCTGTACAGATATCTTTTTGGAACTCTCATATTTGGGTTTGGTATACAGATTAAACCCCAGTTCGATATGTCACTGGTCTTTGTATGCCAAAGGGAAGCAAAGCTGCACCCTAAGGCAATCTTCCCCATAGATGAATACTAGAGTGTCACTGCAGGCAAGACAATAAACGACACTGATTTTACCTATGATTGTACACCAACATTATGAGGCCTACCCCAGCTCAATATCCACTCCTGCAGAGCCCCCTCTACACCAGGCTACATGTGCGCAGTTACGGGGTTGCAAATGACAGGAGTCCAGCCCTCACATGTATGCACACATGTTCACATGTGTTCATGTTTACTCAACCAAGTGCCCCTTACCCTTGCTATGTTGCAGCGGCCTTATCTTGAAAGCCAGACACTGGCGGTAATCATGCACAGTCCATTACAGTGAGTTTACCGTGGGTGAGTAGCCAGTTATGAGGCTCACCCACAGTAAAAGCCCAAAAGCCAGGTGATCAAAAAGCAAAAAATCTGGGGGATTAGATGAGCAGAACCCGTCATCTCACAGTAGTGAATAAAGTTTTTAACTTTTTGAATGATGGGATTCCCAGATTGAGGGAGTCTGCCCTCTGAAGTTGTTGGTGCACCCTGAAATTACTAATTTCTAAGCCAGATGGGTTGAGGAGCTAGATCAAATTGATAACAGGCTAACTTGTAGGTATTTCTTGCCTCAATCGGGTAGCCAGATCACTGTGAATATGACTGAAGATGCATGACCAAACTTTCTTCTACCAGTGGACAGGCTGGCTGATGTGTATAAGACAGCTTTGAAAGGGGGCGGGGTAAAGTTTTGGACTTCTTCAAGCAGTGAGTTTCCATACTCCACCCTGAATGTCAAACAGCTTATTAAATTTTGATTATAATCATTTTCTTGGATGGAGGGTTTGATACCGCACAGAAGCCTGAGCGGATGCTGTGCCCCTTTGCCAAAGAGCTGATGTGTGCTCATAGGTTTCAATTCTTGTCCATGAACAAGCATGGGGATTTAGCTCCTAGTATATTAATTTGATGAGTGTTATGAATGTGAGGGTATGCACTGTTTAAACTAACTTAAGCTGAATAGTTCTTAAATGATTGTTGGTATAAAGGAAGGAATATATTGCTGAATTTGCAAATATTTGAAATTATATGGTTTTAGCTCCTTGTTGTGCACATTCGGATATATGTGGTCTGTCTAACATATTCTGTTGGGGGTAGTGAATATTGGAAGTATACCTAGCCTAGACAGGATTTAGTAGTATTGCATTATTGTGTGGTAATTCCTGCTATCAGTTCAATTAATGGTGACTATTGTTGAAACGTAAAGCATAGATTCAAAGGACATGGTTTACCAGCATTAGGGCTTAATCCTGTTTGCCACTATTCAATGCGATGGATCTTCGCCGTTGTTTTAGAGAAGAAAAAAACTCATAATGTAAATTATTATCCCAACCATTAGTCTAAATTTTAGTCAATAACAAGAGTTGTTAAAGGTTTAAAGGGTTTCATTAATAAAATGTTTTAGTTGACCATCTTTATTGCAAATCACAAATTAATTCAGATTAAATTCAATAGTCAATAAATGAAAGAAATGTAAAATCAATATTAGGTAATCAATTCATATAATAAATGTATCAAAGAGCGTAAGGAAAGCATCCCTATTCTAAGAATCGGAAAAAAATGAGTTAGTCAGAACCCATAAAGAGTTCTAGTCCAAGAGAGTGAAACAAATCATAAAGCTTCAGATTTAAATGAGTTCAATAGCTCAAAATATATCAAAGCAAGAACTTCCTATAAAGAGAGGTTCAAGAAACTCAGTAGAGTCTCAAAGCAACATAGGGGCATATTCTCAAGGCGACATCGCCGCGTTAGCTGCACTTTTCTGCCGCTAAAGCGGCGATATTTTTATCGCTGTATTCACAAGCTGTCGCTAACAGCCGTTAGCGACAGCTTACTGGCGATAGCAGCCGCTAATAACATCGCCAACGATGTCAGCGACAACTAACGCTAATCATATGCAATGTAGGCGTTCCCGTGTTAAAACGCACGCTAACCCCACTTCGCGATATTCTCAACGATCGCCCGGACCGGCGATACGTAAAAAAATTAGCTGCTAAGGCCCTTTAGCTGCTGGGACTTAAGACCAGAAAATAGCTGGTCTTAAAAATGGGGAGAACACTTGGGGCCACATCCCAGCAGGTTTTGGTGCTGGACAGCGCTGCAAGCAATGTTGCAGCGCTGCCCTGCGACAAAACTACAGTGCAGGAATGCGCACCATCAATAAGATAGTGCGCATTCCTGGGCCCCAGTCATGAAAAGTGTTGCAGCGCTGCGACAAGACAGCGTTGCGACACTTCTCACTACGCCCTTCTTGCGACAGCATGGATGCACTGTATTCACTGGACAGTGCTCCATGACGCAAGTAATTACAGATACGTCAGGAATCCTGATGTAGCTGTCTGCGCTAAAGACACGCATTGCTGCAGTCGTGTCACAACCATGACGCAACTCCAGCAATGCATGGGGCCAGCCTATCCCTGTGGCACTGCGTCACCCTCACGCCTGCCATCAGGCAGGTGGAAGGTACTGACGCAGTGCCGTTCATGAAGGGTGCCCGAATGTTGGCGCTGTTGGAGATCCATCGGTGGTGGTTGCGCGCTGCTGTGTCATCGTGTCAGGACTCACGGGAGGTTTCCTCCTTCTAACTGTATGCTGGCTACCATTTTCCCCCTACAAACTTACCAAAAGTCAGATAATCCCTCAAGCTGGAGTGCTTGTTGGCACCGATGGAACTCCAAGATGGCTGCCAACATGCACATACTGCGACAGCACACCACTGTTAGCAGTCTAGTCTTTTAGGCTTCATGACATCAGGTGAAGTGTGCTTCAACATTCCACTGTGCACTTCACTGAAGAAATAATTTGAAGAGCACCTGTTTTCCCAGCGTCGTGGAAGTCAGTTAGGGTAGTTGCGATAAAATCGGGGTTAGCTTCGTCGGAACTACATTCCCTCACTAATCAGGTTAGTGTTAAACTTGTAGCTAATATAAAACATTCTGTGAGAAAAGGTTATTGTGTCAGAGGTAAATTTCTATTTAAAGAGAAAAAAGGAAACAAGTCAGAATATATTTTCCTTCGTTTGAAAACTGGAAATACTTTTTCAGTAATTGCTTTCCTTAGCTGAGAAGATTAAATAAAAAGCTTTTTGAATCAGCTGTCTTTTTCAGCTGTTCCAGAATCTGTCAGACGCAGGCGTGACCTTTCAACACGCAGTGTCTTCTTAGACTGAAACTTGTTCACTCTTCTGAGAATTAATTAAAAGGTGAAGTCAGGGTCAAAGGCCCGGCATGTTTCTTTCTCATGCCATGTGTTAAAGAACTCCAGTAATGTTCTCCTCACGTATGGCAGTGCTTCCAGCAAACATTAAAACCAAAGGCCTGAATAAAAGGAACGCTTCCTTTTAACATTTAACCTAAGTTCTGAAGCATTGTTTAAAAAACTAATTAAAGAGAGAAAACCAGTCATCCTACTACAGAAACCCCAGTTCAAGGCCCACTCCAGTCTCTTAACAGTGAGTTAATAGAAAGAAAGAGAAACCCAAATAATACATAAATTAGGAATACAGAAATAAATACTTACCTTATCTTTCTTACATTAAGGAATAGCAGGATCAAGTGCAGATTGTACCTGAGAACGAAAAGGAAAGAGATCTGAGTGAAGACTTCTCATACAACCTAGCAAACAATACATGAGAAGTAGAAGAGAAGTAAGCTTCAGTAAACATTCTGGTAAGATAAGTTATTTATACACCATAGAAAAAACAGTAAGTTAAAAGGCACAATAAATAAAGGTTTTTTACATGTTAATGTTGCAGTCCAGTAAGAAGAAGAAGACGTAGCTGAACAGGCAGAATATTGGAGCAGTCTCTTCTCTGTCCCCAACCCCTTTTCCCCCCTTAGAACTTACCTGCAATGGAATACTAAAAGACCTAGCAGGGTTGGTTCTGAGAAGGGTATTGGGACCTAGCGTCATTCTGCTCCTGTGTGGTTCAGACAGCAAAAGGGATTTAGACCCTGACACATCGTTTGGAAGCATTGGTGGAGTGTTGGTGCGGAGGGAGTTGACGAGACGTTCTTCGGCGGCCTTGATCGAGCTGCGAGGGGGTGCGATGATGGCGGTGGCGTCCGGTGGGCAAGGTGAAGACGTGATGTTACCAATGATGGTCAGTCCAGGAGAGTCCAGTTTTGTGGCTGTAGTCGAAGTTCCCGCTGACGGAGGTGACATGCTCGACCGTGCGTCCTGCCATGTGGCATGTTGAGGTGACTTGCTGCTTGCGTCTGATGTAGGGGACCTTACCCAGGAGAGGGTGGTGTCCTGGTCACTGGGGTTGTCCAGGTGGAACTTGAGTTCACCAAGTAGGATGTCGTCGGTGGATGGGAGACCCTGGGGTGCAATGAGGTCTACAATGGTATTGGAGAATGGGGGGCCATGGCCCGAGGGGCCTGCACATGAGGATGCCGCAGAGGATGTGCTTGGGCTTGGTCCGGATCTGGGAGTTGAGCTGGTCCATGGTCACCCTTGGGTCATTAGAGTGCGTGGTCAGTCGGAGTCTGCTTCTGTAGGTGATGGCAATGCCTCTTCCTTGATGGTTGGGGTGCTCCTTGCGAGAGATACTGCAGCCGTCAGTGATGGCGATGGCGATGTCCGGCCGGAGCAGAGGTTGGTCCTGGCAGGCGAGGTGGCATCCAGGGTTGATGGCGAGGAGGGTGCTGGTATGTAGCGGTGGAGTGTCCAAGAGGAAGGCTCCTTGGTGCTGAGCGCGGTCCAGGGGCAGACGGACGCAAACGGTGTAGCCTATTGGTTGCCTTTGGCACGGGAGATGACCATTACAATGCAGGCAGTACATCGTTAACAACGCAACTCCGACAACGCAGGTGCCTTCACATCGCATTTGATTACAACGCATTGTGAGGTCAGTAATGGGGTAATTTAATTTTTTTTGGGTGGGTATGGGTTTTGGATGTAAAATAAGAAGATTGGGGTGTGTTTTGGGGTAAAACATGAAAATTGGGGTGTGCATTTGGGGTAAAATATGAAAATTGGGGTGTGTTTTGGGGTAAGATATGAAATTTGGGGTGTGTTTTGGGGTAAAATATGAAATTTGGGTGGTGTTTTGGGGGCTCAAAATGGAATTCCAGGGTTCACGGTTGGGTTTGGGGTGCAAAGGTTAGTTTTGGGTTGCACTCACTGATGTGGGAATAGTGGTATTTATGTCTCCGCTATGCAACACCTACCCTACTGTTGCAATGTGCCAAGTATTAGTATGCATTGGAATGGAATGCGATGTTATGCCATGCGTTGTAACTACGTATGTGCTTTTGGCACACGAGTGCTACGCCCGCTGTGCATGTGCGCACAACGGCCGCCATTGAGATGTGTTGGGGGGCGGGACAGCTGTAAGGTGGTAAACGCCGGAAAGAATACTGGATGGGACGTGTACGTGGGGATGTGTGTGTGAGCGGGTGTTGTAAATATTTCAATGAGGGAAGTGTTACCTCGAAGCCGGGTCCCATGTATTCGTAGCTCCTGCTCTCCTGCATCTGCTTGAGGCAGTGGGGCAACGCTCTTCCACCATTGCGGTAGTGCCGCCACTGGGGGTGCATCATCTACGTGTGATAGGCCTGAGCGACTCGCCCCCCAGCCCTCCTGCGCTACACGTCCCACCTTCTCCTTACCTGGACATTGACACCATGGCGCACTCCACTGCACTCTCTCCAAATCTGTGACTCAGCCAACAGGAGTCTCAGCCCGGTGTGATTTCACTAGGCTGGGTACAGCAGTCGCCGCATAGTCTGCTGGTGGACCTCCCGATGCAGTTGACGCAGCAGGGCCCCCTTAGGCGTGAAGTTGCAGCGCTCACGCCACACAAGTTCGGCGTAGCACAGGGGCCTCACCCTCCACAGCATACGGCCAGTCCAACATCAGGGGGCCTGTGATGCAGGGAGACGGCACACAGCATTGGTAATCCCCTTCGTGCACCGCGGTGTAGTGGTGGATCGTAGTATGCGATGCGGAACTCACCACGTTGGTGCGCAGGAGCGCCTCTACCATTGACAGCTCCAAGGGTCGCAAGGCGGTCTTCTCACACAGGTCAGCAACGTGTCTCCATGCGACCTGCCAGACTTCACCAGCAGGTACGGGCGATCGTCACGCCTCAATGTCTACCGCACGGCTCATCGACTCCACAGCTCCTCCACATCCCACTCCAGGCTCCAGTCGCAGGTCCAGTGAGGCATCCAGGCTCCAGACACAGTCCAGCGAGGCATCCAGGCTCCAGACGCAGGTCCAGCAAGGCATCCAGGCTTCAGACGCAGGTCCAGCGAGGCATCCAGGCTTCAGACGCAGGTCCAGCGAACCATCCAGGCTCCAGACACAGGTCCAGCGAGGCATCAGGGCTCACATCCTGGTCATCCTGGATGTTGGCTGGCTTGCAGGGGTTGTTGATGCGTGCTGCACTTGGCCCTGGCTGCTCCATTCTGCATGTTATTGTTTTTTATGCCTATTTTATATTGGGGATTGACTGATAGGCAATTTTTTGCATTAGAGGCAAGAAAGCTCACGTTTGGCTGACTAACGTGAGTTTTCTTGCCGCTAATGGGCCAATCGCTGGATTTCGCCCGCTAACGCCGGAATTCCTATCGCCATCGCGATAATGTTAGCAGCAGTTTTCACCGCCTAACACTGATACTATCGCCATGTAGCGGCGGCTTGGTAATACACCGCTAACATGGCGATAGTTTTCAGGGTTAGGCGGCGATAAGGAAACTGCCGCTAACTAGCGTTAGAGATAGTTATCGCCATTTATTGTGAATATGCCCATAAAGTCTTGGTCAGGGAATAGTGGACAAAGTGGTAACCAACTCTAGAAATATGCATTATTATAGACAACACATTTCCCTAAAACATTAGCAACGTTTCATTTCTCGTCTCCCGTCAGCGCCCGATACTCTCCTGTGGACAGGATTAATCCTCATCTTCTCACACGAATACAATAGTCTTCAGACAACAACACTACATTGGCAACTATGTTACAATAACTACAGATTTATGTCTGGTTGCCTCACTCAGGCTTACTTTCTCACATATGCTCTACATTGTTGACCTTCTAATATCAATTCGTTTAGACAATAGTCCATGTAGAAGTTAATACATCTATATTGATATATTGATAAAAAGTAAACCATTTTGCAATATCATCATTGAAGAAAAAAAACAAGTAGGTTAGATGGGCAAGCCCACATCTTACGCTCTGTAGTTCAATGAATGAACCCTTCACTTCCCTATTAAATGACAAAATTAATCATGTGTTAACAGTAATCCTTTTATAAGAAGAAACATTTTACAGAAATGCTTGAAACTTTATGTGCAATATATTAATTATCATAAAAACTTGATCATGGAGTGGTCAAGAATCAAACTTTTTATGTGTGTTTAGCACTTTTTATTCAAGCTTGCTTTCAAGCAGTTTTCAAGCAGGGCTTCTTCAATAGGTTATAAGGCCTAGTACGAATAAATGAAAAACAGTACGTAGTTTTATGTATTCTAACACATTATTTTTCGTGAAAGTTGCACGTTAGGTTGGAAAGTTTAATTACAAAAAAGCATGCTTTCTTGTCAATTTTAAAATTGCCTTCCCACTATATTGTGTTAGATGTGTCTAATAAGAATTTCTTGTGTGAATAATTGTAGGATTGTATAGTATTTATTAGTCTTCAGTGCTGCTGGTAGCATTACGATAGCTGACCATTTGTCACATCTGTGTCTCTTCTTGTTTGTATGTGAAATGTTGGGATATGCTTTGAGAGAAAATATAGCGGTTGAAGCAATGTCAGAGTCACCATCATAGAATCATATAACAGTGCAGTCATTTAGTTAAGTTAAAACATTGTATATGAAAGATGATACAATACTAGCCTTTCACCTGTGTGATATTTTAGGAAGATGTTATATGTGATTGTGATACATGTATGTGAAATAGGTATCTGTGTGGGACAATTCTGGACATTAAACTGGTTTGGACACCATGATAATCCTCTACATCAGCTTTAGAAAGCAGAGCCATTGCTCATCAGATAATTTAAAAGGCTTGGGCATTAGGCGACATAGCTATCTTAGGTGGTGCAAAGATCAGGGCTCAGTCATTTGTCCCATTCTGGATCCATATAGAACTTGCTGATGCTATCTTTAGATACTACATTGATGTATAATTGTATGCAAAACGAACTCACAACACGATATATTTGCAAAACATCCTAATTGTCATGGTCAAATTTTCATTAAAATGCTTTTTTATTTCTCTTATTTTCTTATTCTTTTAATTCAATAACTCAATAGCTGACGTTCATTTCATTCGCCAAGGAGTGTGTCATTGTGTGTCTCTATTACTTTATTAAGGGGCACATGCATCAAGGTAGGCTTTTGCGATTCCTTAATTGCGATTATTAAGGAATCGCAATTAAGGAATCGCAAAAGCCTATGCATGTAGGAATCGCTATAAAAATAGCGATTCCTAAACATTCCTTAATTGCGACTCGCTAATTGCGAGTCGCAATTAAGAATACCTCCCCATTAATTCCTATGGGCCTAGAGGCCCATAGGAATGAATGGGAAGACATTCTCAATTAGCGATTCGCAATTAGAGAATCGCAAATTGAGAATGCAATTTCAAGGTGCCAGGGTGTCAAAATGACACCCTGTTGCACCCCTGAAATTGTGATGTGCACCCATGTTGCGCACACACATGCCCCAAGGGCATGTGTGTGTGTAACCTAAAACTTAAAAAAATGCATTTTAGAGCATTTTTCGAAGGTTTTGCAAATTACAGACAAGTTTGATTTGTCTGTAATTTGCGGTCCCAAATAGCGAAATCGCTATTTGTAAGTGCTTCTAGCATTGCATTTAAGGAATCGCAAATTGCGATTCCTTAAATGCTGTCATAATTAGGAATTCGCAATTAATTGCGAATTCTTAAATTACACATAGGAAACACTTTCATGCATCTCCAAAGGCCAATTTGCGATCGCAAGCGGCCGATTTTTGCGATTCGCACCGTTTGCGATCGCAAAAACCTTTGATGCATGTGCCCCTAAATCCCCACGCACAGGAATCATTACCATAATTCATAAAGTTTTCAGAGTGCTAAATTGCTACATTTTTCTCAATTTAACATCACTATATAATTTAAAAGTAATTTATTTTGGTTAAAAAACTAATTCTAAAATCAGTGCATTATTGTCTAACACCGAGTGCACTATGCATTTATATGAAATTCGATTGTGTTTTTCACAATACTGCAAAGGAGTGCTGATGATTCATATAACAGGAATTCGTTTATAAATGCTTTTGTATTCATAGGCAATTTATGCTGACAACAAATAATGTAATCTTTTGGAATCTGATACGAGCACCTCACTGAGATTTCAGTTCAGCTGTAGATGTAACCACAGACGCAATAAGTGAGAAGTCACTTTTTAAAGTGCCAGAAAAACGAAGGGGCATATCCTCAAGGACTTATCGCCGATTCATCGGCACATTAGCGCCGCAAAAGTGGCGATAGACTTATCGCCCCATTCACAAGCTGGTGCAAACTGCCGACATTGCCAGTTTTCCTGCGATAGCTTCCGCTAAACACATCGCCACGGATGAGAGCGACAATTAACGCTAATGACATGCAGAGTAGGCGTTCCCGTGCAAAAACACACGAAAACACCACTTCGCAATATTCTCAACGACCAGCCAGACCTGCGATGCCGGACAAAAACAGGCGATAAGGCTCGTTAGCAGCGGGGACTTAGCACCTGCTCACTACTGCTCTTAAGTAGGACGAAAACCTGCAGTACAGAGGGAGCCCAGGCCAGAGCCACATCTGAAGACCAACAGATGCCATGGAGCTACTAAGCATGCAGCTTGGAGACCCAAGAGGGCCACAACACCCACTGCCACCACCACCAGGACCACCACCACCCCCAGGACCCCCCCCCCGGACCACCACCGAGGCAGCGCACCTTCCGAAAACGCATCAGCCTCACAGACTTAACGCCAGAGGATGTCATTGCCCACTACAGGCTCAAAAGGACAACCATCCTCCACATCATGACCCACATTGCCCATAGGCTGACGGCACCAACACAGCGGACAACCAACATCCCTCCGCAGACAAAGCTTCTGGCTGTGCTGCACCTGTTGACCTCTGGTACCTTCCAACCAACAACTGCCAGAGTCGGAGGAGTATCACAGACAGCCCTATCAAAGGCCATCACGTACGCTGATGACACTCAGCTTATTGTGTCCCTCAAGCTTTTAGACAACAATAAGTCTATTCTGGCCAATTGTCTGGAAAAGGTCTCAGCATGGATGGACTCTTCTTTCCTAAAGCTGAATGCTGCTAAAACCGAACTGATGTTTTTAGGCAAGACCACCAACTTGGAGAGCAGCGCACTATGGCCTAAATGTCTCGGGCCATGCCACCCCCTAAAGACCAAATAAAAAGTCTCAGAGTATGGTTGGACCATAACCTGAACTTTAAGGTACAGGCAGGTAGGGTGGCAGGTACCTGCTATGGCATCCTGAAAATGATTAGGAGGATTTTGCCTCTTCTTCCTTTTAACGCCAGGAAACTGCTGGTACAAGCCCTGATTCTCTCGAGGCTTGACTACGCCAATGTGCTCTATCTTGGCTCCCCCTGCTCGACCATAAAGAAACTTCAAACGGTTCAAAACTGTGCGGCTCGACTCCTTATGCAGGCCCACAATAGGGAATCTGCCAAACCATATATTAACTCTTTGCATTGGTTGCCAGTAGCCGAAAGAATCCAATTTAAGGCCTTGTGTATCGCCCATAAATCAATGTCGGATAGTGCTCCGCCAATTCTCCGATCCATTATCTCCCCGTATCTTCCTAAAAGATCCCTTCGCTCTGAGAAAAAACACCTTGCTACTGTTCCCAGAGTCAACCGAGCTCGGAGCGGTGGCCGTCTATTCTCTGTCATTGCTGGAATCAGTTACCAGATCATATTCGGCTCGAGGCCAACCATCTTTTATTTCGCAAACGTTTGAAGACTCTGCTGTTCTCCTGATTTTCCCAATTTATGCGGTTTAGGCTTTGTCTTTAGCGCTGGGAAGCCTTTGGTAGCCATGCGCTCTACAAGTGTCTACTCATTCATTCATTCATTCACCTGTCCTGGATGCCATAATCAGTTTCATACCCCAGCACCTTCACTTCCCCCACACTGCCCAGGAACAGCTGGAGACCAAGCAAGGCTTCTACGCCATAGCCGAATTCCCACACGTGTTGGGGGCAATCGACTGCACACATGTCCTACTTGTGCCCCCTGCCGACACTGCACACAATTACCGCAACAGGAAGCACACGCATTCCATCAATGTGCAGGCAATAGTGGACCACCGGGGACTCTTCACCAATGTCGTCGCCAACTACCCAGGCAGTGTGCATGACTCATACATCTTCCGACAGTCCATCATCAACCAGAGCTTCCAGGATGGCACTTATGGAAATGGACTACTCGTTGGCAAGTACCAATGGAACCCACCACACACCTCAATTCCTCAATCACACAACGCACAACTGTGGGAATGGACACGTATCAAAATCACATCCAACATGCCAAACAACATGCACACCTGCCAGACACGACAACACAAGTAACCATGGTAAGAGGGGCCAGAAATGTGGACAAACCATACACTAAGGCATAGCCCCTCTGCCACACATTTGCAGAATGTGGGGAGAGGTGGGAACCACGATTGTATGAAGGAGGCAATGGACCCATGAATAACAATGTACACAATGCCAAGTGTGGCGGTAATGTACTGGACAGTCTTGAGTATGTAGAGCACAGACATGTCCATGTGGACACATACTGCTGGAGTCTGTAGTGTCGTGGACAGTGGACGCAACCATGTCACCACAGGCAGTGGGGAACACCTTGGACAAGTAGCCATGACGGCCCCCCTGTAAGCGTAAGCGTAGTGGGCAGGCCCGGTGCACGCCAGTCCAGCGTAGGGGAGTGACTAAATAGGCCGGGGCTCAGGGAGTGGTTCACTTCCGGGACGGCCACCGAAGTAACTACTGCTTGTGGTTCTGTGTCCACCAAATCCTGGCCATAGGCCTACACACACGTGGCCGACCACCTACAATGGGCAAAGTCACACCGGCGACAAGGTGGCTATGTCCCATGCCACCCTGCGCAGATCTCGTCATCGCCTGCAGTGGCGTGTCTGCCAGGGCGGCATCCCTCACCCTGCCACGAGGCCGCCATCGTGACCAGTGGTGCCTTTGCGATCCTGTGCGCCTGCCGCACCCCAGCCCGCTGATCCCCAGACCCGACCTGCGCCCAGCAGTTACTGCCCGCCCCTGCGCACCCAGGCCTCACTGCTCACCTGCCACCACCGGAGTCTCTCCAAGAGGGCCCACCATGTGCCGGTGCAATCTCCAAGGCCGGGCTCCGCGGGCTTGGCAGCCTCCTCAGCCGTTCGCTGGATTCTGCGCACTAGGTCCCCAGCGCACCCAGCGGCACCGCACCGCGGAGTTGCAAGTTGGCTACTGCTGCCTTCCGACCACACTGCGGTACAGCAAGTAACATACACAGCCTCTCCAGTCCGCACCTCCAGGCCTGCTGCATCATCGCAGGCTGCACACCCACTCTGCTCTTCCGGTGGGCTGAACTCAGTGCACCACAAGTCACCGTCCAGCCTCCAGCATTATAGCATGATGCACACTCGCTCAGCGGGCCAAACTCAGTGCACCGCAAGTCATTGTACCGAGGGGATACCCCACAAGTCCGCCTCCAGTAGCCAACAGCATGTCCTCGGTAACGCCACTGGAGCCCTTCACAGTCAAAGGGCCACCCCGTCCCAGGCAGGCCGCCGGTAAGCCTGGGCAGATCGTCTGGAGACGTACTCCGAAGCGCACGACATCCCAGCGCCGCGGCGGCGGCGCACGCTTGTGAGGAGTGGGGAGAAATGGCCCGGGGCTCTGGGCGTGGTTCAGATCTGGGCTCTGGCCATGGTCCAGTTCCGGCCTGGCCACAAAAGTGACTATGGCGTGTGTCTCCGTAGTAGTGTCTGCGCTTCCCGGCCTGTATTCGACAATGTCGCAATGTAGCATGCACCAGGAGGGCGGCCTCGCCCGAATGTATTAATAAAGGAGCGCAAGACCGCTCGGGGTCTCGGCTCATACATGGCAACTGTTGTGTGTGTATCCACATTGCCGCAGCCTGAAGCGAAGGCCTAGCCTCAACATCAGCGCGAGTTCAGCTAGGCCAGAACTCCACATCTGTGTCCGCCCTATCCTTACCATAGGCCTACACACATGTGGCCGCACAACTTCAACGGCCAACATTACAGTCTTGCTGTCAGTCCTGCGGACATGCGCAGACAGGCATGACAATGGTGTGCTGTAGGAGTGCAAGTGATGCAAACGCGCTGCACACACAAGTAAATAGGCTCGGTGGGAGGGAGGAGCAGCTGTGAGGCTATGTAATACACATTGTCCTACCACATTTGCCAGCAGCAATACATGGCTAACATGAATCCCAAGGTCGCACAAATCACACACCACGAAACTTGTATGTCTGCCAACACAGCATGCAGAAACACCCTTTAACACTGACCTCACTTACCTCCCACAGGTGATCAAGGATATGCACTCTGCCCGTGGATGATGGCACCCCTCCGAGACCCGAACACACCGGCCCAGATGCAGTACAATGTGGCCCACGAACGCATCAGGGGCATTGTTGAACGCACATTTGGCGTGTTGAAATCACGGTTCAGGTGCCTGGACATCACCAGTGGAATACTCCTGTACAGCCCAGAAATAGTGTGCTAGATGATCACTGCATGTTGTGTGTTGCACAACCTATGTGTACGCACCAATACCCCATGGATCCAAGGCCCAGAAGCACCGGACGATGATGAGGAAGATGATGCAGGTGGACCACACCCCAGTGCAGCCACAGCAGGATTAGCCCGAAGGAACACAATCATCAACAATTTCTTCGCATGAGCACGTCACACTGTGACTGTCCACAGCAATCGTGGCACAGTACAAGATGACCACATGACCAGCATGTGCAAATGAAATCTTAGCAACACACATTCCCTGTGTGCATGTCAGTCCTCTGCATTAGCACATCAATCTGACGGGTGTAAGTGCAACATTGAGTGCTTACATTCGCATATGTTGCAAGAGGATATGGTGTGTATGTCACCTCTGTACCGAGAGGCTGTTCATGGCGTCACGTATTCGACATGCCATATCAGGGTGTCACATAGTACGTCATGCCACTCATCAGCGTCCCACGTGTGCATGTACGTGACATGAAGGCCGTCATTGGGGTTCAGGAAAAGACAAGAGGGTGCCATTTGTGGTCCGAGATGTACCTGCCTGATGCAAATATACATCCTGTGTGTCGAGTCCCACAACATGGACATCCATACCTTCATACTTGCTTGATCATGGACATGACACTTCTCTGTGAATGTGAATGTCTTAGTCACATTCGGTGGAGTGGTGAAGGTGGACCAGTACCTGGCCATGCACACACTACTTTACAATTTTGCCCCGTGGAGGGCCAGCCAGGGTCCTTTGGGGAGGGAAAAGTGCATCGTTGGAGAGGGAGTTCAGCCCGCTGTCTGATTTCTGTGTCATTGGTTGCCTAAACATATGTAGCAGTCCATGTCGGGGGCCAAGGTGAGTGTCGCAGTGTGTTAAGGGGGACAGTGGAGGGTGTTATTCCTGGGCATGATGCAGAGGGCAGAACCAAGCAGAAAGAGGCCACATGGCGGAGATGGATGCTACCGCTTCCTTCTTAGCCCAACGGCAGGTTCATAATCATCATCGTCCTCCTATGTGTGATGTGCCTCACATGTGGGTGGTGGTGTTTTGTCTGCGGCACTGTGTGGCAGTGACACATCAGGGGCCGGAGGTACATTGTCAGCCACACTGTGAGGCACTGACACATCAGGGGGCGGTGATGTGGAGGGAGTAGTGGCAGCAGCATTCATCTGCGCCAGGCCTTGTGGCAGCACTGCCATGATGTGGGTCTGCAGGGTATGGTAGATCCCTGGTACATCTCGCTGGTGTGCAGCCGTGGCAGCCATTCTTCCCGCCTGCATCCGCTCCATGTTCTCCATGTTCCTCCCCATGTTGGCCAACTCACGGCTGGAGCCACTCTGACTAGTCAGTTGTTCTTTTCTACGAGTCATGACTCCGGCGATGTCAGCCATGGATTGTTGGAGACCATGGAGCGAACTGTGGGTGTCCGTTAGGGCCTGTAGGTGGTCCCTGATGGGACTTGGACACCCACATATGGCATCTAGTTTGTCTGCCATGAGGTGGAACCCCACACGCACCTGCTCTGCCATGCCCTTCTGGCCCTGCGACACAAGGCGTTGAAATGCCATGTGTTGGTCGTGGGGATCCTAGGAGACAGCTGGGGTGGTGGGTGCTTCCTGCTGTGTGGTCTGTGCAGGGGGTGGGTTCGGCTCGATGCAGCTGGGCTGCCCTGCTCCTGGGGGTGGGGTGCTGAGGGTGTCCATGAGCTGTTGGAGGGCATCGGGGTCAATGGTGTGTAGGTCCTCTTCATCATCGGTGATGAGGAGTACGGTCTGCTCTGCAGGAGGTGATGATTCTCCCTCTGCAATGTGAAGGGGAGATGCATTTTGACATTGTGTTCACATGTATGTTGACGCATTGGCCAAGTTTACAGACAGACTGCATGTCAATGTCCATTGTGACTGTTTGTGTGGAGATGCCTATTTAATACTGGACAGTTGACATTTCGCCACCATCACGGATGTGAGGTTGTATTTGTCCATTGTCATCTCACAGTTTCCTGCTATGCCAAATGCGAATGGCCATTTTCTACACACGAGCGGCAGCAGTTGTGTCCTCTGTTCTGTTGTGGAAGTGTTGCAGTTTGGTCCACTTTGTTGTACATGTTGAGGTGCTCTGAGTGTTATGTGTGTGTGCTGCATTGTGGGTGATTTGCCCCTTCAGCTCTGCTTTGGCTGGCCTTTATCCCTTTCAGGCGGTGTGCCTTTCACTTCTGTGCTTATACAGTGCTGAGCTGTTGCAGACTTGGGTGAATTGGGCTCTTGGTCGGAGTTGTGACTCTTGGGCATGGTTTGTCCGCAGTTGTGCTGTACTTGCTTGTGCATGTGTGCCATTGTGCCCATCTCCCCCCGTCCCCCCAGTCCCTGGTAATTACTCACCCTGTTGCTGTTGTGTCAGGTCATGTTGAGCAGTGTCCGGTCCTCCGACTCCTGCCACCGTCTCCTCACTGATGACTGTGGACACCATTTCCTCCATCTTATCCAGCTCCTCCTGTGGCGCAGGACTCCCACCCCTAGTCTGCATTGCTGCTTTGCGGTTGTTGGCGAGTTTCAGCTTGTTTTTGCGCTTTACATCATTCCAGCGCCTCTTGGGCTCTTCCATTGTCCTCCTCAGCACTCTGACTGCATTCTCCTTGTCCACGATGGACTGCCATATTCCATTTTTTGTTGCCGATGACACAGTGGAGGTGACAAACAGTTGTTGATGTTGTTCTGTCACCTCCGTAATCAGGATCCTGTTTTCCTGTGGACTGAACCGCGTCTTCCTCTTCTTCTTCTCCTTGCCCTTCCCTGACCCCGAGGTCCCGGGCTGGGCCTCCGTGGGGCTTGTGGGGTTCGGGTTGTCCTCTGTGCTTGCTCCGGCTACCTCCATGGTGCTTCGCAGTTGTTTGGGTTTTATTTGTATTTCATTTTTGCCGCTTTTATTGTGTTTGTTCCCGCCTTACTTGTGGGACTTGCGGGCCTGGAACTGCTTTTCGCTGGATTTTTATCGCAGTTGGGCCCATCGCATCTTATTTCACTTTCGGGTTTCCTTTTTTATCGCCGTCGCGGTAGTTGTATCGCGGACATTTGTGGCGTTCTCGGGAAACTATCGCATGTTACCGCCGTGTTGGGAATAAGACGTTAACACAGAGTTATTTTCCCGCGATGGGCGGCGATTTGGAAAATTGCGTTAGCCTATTTTGGCGATGTTTATCGCACGTTCTTGAGAATATCCCCCGAACTTGTTTAATAAAACCTTCTCTGAGTTTGTAAAATACAAGAGGAAACCTACCAATGGGGCCATTGAGGTCTAAATGTAGAGGAAATAAATTCGAGTGACAAACCTAAATATGAAACGAAAGTCAGGAGTTTGAAGGACTGATTACCTCTACTAAGATATGCATCCAGGTGGAGAAAAACCTCAAATCCAAACAAAGCGTGAAAGTCTTACAAAAAATAAGATGTTAAAGTGAAAAACAGAGGGATTAAAAGTCATGGTTTACCAGCATCAGGGATGACCCCTCCCCCTCTTGTTTCTCTTTGAGATGGATCTTTGCTGTTGTTTTACAGAAGAGGAGAGCGGAACATAACATAAATTATTATCTCTAATCTATTTTCAGACAATAATGAGAGTTTGGTATTAGTTAAAGGGTTTTTATTAATCAGTCTTTTTGTAGTTAATTTGTATTGGAAATCACAAGTTAAATTTGTATTAATTTCAATCATCAATATATTTGACGGTATCATAAAATCAGTATTGGTTAATAAATTATAATAAATGCATTAAAGTGTGTTCTGTAATGGAAAGAATCCCTATTGTAAGAATCAGGTTAAAATGGAGTCAGTCCAAGCCCATAAAGCATTCTAGTTCGAGCAAGTGAGAAAAGCATGAAGCTTTAGAATTAAAGTCAGCTCAAATAGATCAAACATATATCGAAGCAGACCTTCCCATGAAGAGACGTACAGTCTGGGTCTGGGTAAAATGGATCTGGAAAAAGAATGGAAGTAGTAGTAGTACCCTACTCTAGGAACACACACTAATATAGACAACAGTGCTTAATTTATAAAATATTAAGTGCCAGTGCTCTGACCAGGAGGCCACTGCAGCTTGCACCACCCATCGCCCTTGTCATTGCTGCCAAAACAACAACTAACCATCCCTCTCGCATGTAAATGCGACAGTTCAGATTATTCCAAGTCCCGAAAGCCAAAGGAATAGCTGGGGAGGCAGGTATTAGCAATTTTAATGTATATTGCATTCCTAAACAACCGTTGTTCTGCTCATCTCTAAATTAGATGAGCAGCGCCACCATGTGGTAGGCTGTTCTAAGTACGGTGTTGACAATTAGGTGCTGGTGCCGAGCACCGGAAACCAATTAAGTTCCGGTGCTGAGCACCGGAAAGCACCGGCTCAAATTAAGCACTGATAGACAACATATTTTGAAGCTTTGCAACATTTTGTTCCTCAGTCTTCAGTCAGCCAATTGGCGTTTGGTGATCTCCTGGGAATAGGATCACTCCTCATCTTCTCCCTGAAATACAATATTCCACGGACAGCAATGTTACATTAGCAACTAAGGGCCTCATTACGATTTCGGGCTGAAAGCCTCTGCCTGACAGTCTGAATTTCCTAGACCGGGTCGGAACCCTTCCGACCGACTCGGTCAGTTTACAATCCGCCCGACCAATTACGATGTTCACGGTCTGAAAGTTAACCACGCGGTTATTCCAAATCGGTCCGACTGGCTCTCGGAGTATCCGTGTCGGTCGGAACCGCATCGTGCATCTCTACGAACAGCGTTTCCGACTGACCGATTACAATGTCGATTTCCGAAAGCCTTTCCACGTCGGCCTGTCCGACCCAAAAAGGCTGTCAGAAAGTGACCTTGGGGGCCCCTCGCAGGGCCCCCTTCATCCTCCGGCCTCCGGTTGGGGGCTGAGGGGATACCTAAGGGAACCCCCTGTTAAACCCTACACTGTGTGGCTGGCACCGTGGGGTGCCTGCGACAGAGTGCATGGTTTTACATACACACCCCATGTCCCCATAGGAGCCTGTGTTGTCGGGCAAAACACGGGCACCCATTGGGAACAATGGGACTCCAACCGAACAGCGTTCGGTCGCATCATAATTGGTCGGTGGGACCGCCTACCGCAAATCACTCAGTTCCTTATTCCAAGGCGGTGTCAGGCTGAAAGTTTCCGTCCGACATCATAATGAGGCCCTAAGTTGTAACAATTTGAAGTTCATGTGGATCAGTTTCTCATTCAGGTCCACTTTCCCATGTATAGACTACATCTCTAACCTTCTAATATCAAGTTCCTTAACAATGGTCTATGTAGAAGTCTAAACACTAATTTAACGAAAAAGAAAACATTTAGCATAATATCGGTTCATTTTTTTCCTAAATGCTGTATCTTTATATTTAAACTTCATTTCCTCATTAAAAGACTAACAGTGATCTTTGTGTAAGTAGAAACATTCTGAGTAAATATATGAAATCATTTATGCAACTCTAATTTATTATGAAAATTAATGTTCATGGAAAAGTCAAGAATGAAACATTTTATGCGCATTTGGCTTTGCTAGTCAGGTAAACTTATGAAGTAATGTTGCTTAAGCCATTTGAGGTCTTGTAGGAGTAAATGTGACTGCTTACTTCTTTTTATGCATTTAAAAATGCATTATTTTCATCATGCTTACACATTATTTTTGCACATTATTATAAACTATATTATTTTCTTGTTATTTTTAAAACGATATCTCAAGGGTCATTTTCCCTACCGCTTGTTCTTAATGCCCCAAAGTGCACAAATAATGGTTTGATGTTGTCTTAAAGGAAAACTTCAAAACAAAACAAAGAACTACAACAAAGAAGAAAAACATTGATTGCCCACCAGTGATTCACATTAAATAAAGAAAGGGGAGAGTTCACTCTGAAAGAATAGTGAGATCACCTCGCAGACTAAATGACCAATAACCTCCCTCAAACCTAAAGCAAGAAGGGACCTATTTCCTATGTCAAGCTGCATACCTTTCAGTCCCCACAATGATAAAAATAGGTCATTGCTTTAATTCTTATCAGGAGTTGTCTGGGGTTGCCTTAATTACCTTTCAGAGTTTACATGGCCTTCCAGTTCAGACTGATCAGTTTCTTTAGGGGCAGAAGCAAGGCTGTTTTGCATAAAGATGGTACCTGTTTGTAATGGCTTAGTGATAAAATAAACAATGGACTGGAATGCTAGTAAATATAAGAGGTGGAAATAATTCAAACATAACATCCATCAATATTGCTGTTCTCCTTTACAAACATTCACATTTCAAATTAGATACAATTTTTCCTTAGGTATTTAAATGTCTTTCCTCTCCTGGCACGGCCTGACAGGGTTTTAGTCCACTTCTGGTGGGCTGGTGTCACTGTCAGTTTCCCTGCAGTTAATTGCAGAAGGTAGGAAGAGGCTTCAAGAAAAAGAGAAAGAGAGAGAGAGAGAGAAGGGGGAGCTATGGAGAAATCAATCAAAGAGGAAGAGAGAGAGAGAGAGAAGAGAGGGAAATAGAGAAAATGGATGGATGAAGAGAGAAAGATATCTCAAGGAGACGTAAAGAGTGGGGCTAGTTTGAGCATTTTTTCCAGGAATGCTTTTGGTTCCCCATTACAGCCCTGTGGAACCTCATTGGATTTGAGTGCCCTGTTCTGTTCTCCCTGTCCCCTGTCTCAAGCTGCTGATGCCTCACAGTCTCATTGATCCTTGAGACATGATCCATTTATAGAGCAGAGACACTCTCCTTCAGTGCCTCTACTCCAGTGCCGTGACCACAAAACTTCTCAATTTTGGCTTCCATTTTTTGACCAAATGTGTTATTCATTGCTTAATTTGAGCCAGCGGTTTCCGGTGCTCAGCACTGGTGCATAATTGTAAGCTCCACCACTTAAAACAGTCTGCCACATGGTGGTGATGTCTGTCGGATTTTGAGATGAGCACAGCAACAGTTGTTTAATAATTCAATATTGTGAGAAATTGGGTTGTTGGTTGACTGGGGTGCCAATTCTGATCATGAAACAGCCACAATTCCTTGCAGGGTGAACCACAAAAAGTCACTTAATTAGCCTGTGGTTAACCCTAGGTAGCTTAGGAAAAAGAGAAATCAGGCTTAACTTAGAAGCAATGTGCAAAGTATCTATGCAGCACACAAACAGTAATAAAGTGAAAACACAACACAGGAAAAATCCCATACCAATTAAAAAAATAGAGCAAATTAAAAAAAAGTATTTAACTGCAAAATGACAAAAATCCAACCAGTAGAACCAGGGTTAAGAATATTAAAACTTTTTTGTAAAAACTAGTGCCTAAAAGATCAAAGCGCCAACTGTGCACATTTAGTTGCATGAGACAGGGTCAAAGTCGAAAAAAATGGCACACCGCGATGGAGCATGGTATGGATGCAAGAAGTGGATTGGGCCCAGTCAGCGCTTACCTTTGGACTTGGAAGAAATTTTGAGAAAAATGTTTCTGAGAAGGTAAAGTTCAGTGGGGCAAGGCTAAAGGCAGTGTCTGAGGAGGGAACGTTGTCGTCAGGGAGGCTTGGATTGAAGCTGCAGTGAAGATTTCTACGTTTGGACGTCGTCTCTTTTTTGGTAGTTGAAAATCTCCAGCGGGACAAGGTAGAGGGCTGTAGTCAAAGTCAATTCCACAAGGCCGGCTACCCCTTTGGCGAATGACCACTGAACAGGATCTGCTGCTGTGGTGAAGAACGCGGGGGGACAAGCAATGAAGTCAATCCGACCAGTGTTGCACTTAGGGTAGATAGGCGAGCAGGGTGGTCATCATAAAGATGAGAAATGCACTCCAAGAAGGCCTATAGTTTCAGGATGTGGCTCAGTTCTTCAGCCCATTTTGAAATATGTGGCTGTATTCCTGAAACCCTTCATCATAGAAGTTCCATCATATATATGCGATACAACAGATTTTATCAATAAAATTGAGTGGACAGAATTTGACTCCTCCACACAATTGTTGGCAAAATTTGAGATGGTCTCGCTTTATACAAAAATCCATTAAGATTCACGTCTAGAGACTTTGGGCCTGATTACGACTTTGGCAGTGCTGCGCCAGCTCTCGGCCGACACAGCACTGCCAAAGCCACACAAGGACCACCAGCCTGATTATGAGTTGTTCTAGTACAGGTGGACGGTCCTTTTGCCATTTCCACGGAGCTGCCTTGAAAAAGGGCACCTCAATGGGAACGGCAAAAATGTTCCAGCACAGCATGGGCTGTGACGTCCATGTCATGCTGGAACTGGGGGGGGGGGGGGATCCAGACAGGGTGACACATGTTGTGCCCCCCTGAATGTGTCCTCATGGCGGGGAGGCATGGGGGCCCTGTAGGGCCCTCTTTGTTCTTCCACCACCAGCCTTTTCATTGCGGGGCTCAAGGTTTTGCTTAACCAGAAACCTGGAAATGTGACTAGGCTGCTTTTTTTCATTCACTGGCACATATCCTTTATTCAGAATAGTATTATTTTGGTCATTTCTCCCCAGTCCTGAAATTTCAAGCTTCACACAGACATTAGCAGTTTTGCTTGCTAAAATACATTCTTATTCATGTCTAGTTTCAATACGGTCATGAGGTGATGTATCTTTAAGTAAGGTATTCTACTTTTTATGTTCACAGAACATTGATGGATGATTTGCCAGGAATGCTCCAGGCCGTTGCTATCCTGGTTTCAGGCAGTTACTATCCTGGTGTTGTATGGGTCAGTGGTGAATAAACTACTCTCTGCATCAACTACTTTTCATGAGGAGTTAGCACTACAATTTGGTGCTGATCACCACTACCTATGTAGTTCATACATGCACTGTCACACAGGGTTTGGACTTACTTCACAGAAGCCCAAATCTTTTTCAACCGAGGAATAAACATTATACTCGGTCTCACTAATATGCATGTCCAGTCTGTTTAGTGCACCAGTCATTTCCTGACCAATTGGGGATTTTTCTTCAGCATCATTATACAAGAGAGATGCTGCCTTTTTGTTCCTATTGTTAAAGTCTACATTTTTTATAACATTTGCCTTGGTTAAAATTGAAGAAAATGTGTCTGGCATTGCAAAATGTGTATCTGTGGAAGAGAAAATGAAAAACAGAAAAATGATTCCTTAAAGTGTGATAAATAAATAACTTAGGGGCATATTAGCAAGACCCACGTTAAAATTATCGCCATTTTAGCGGCAGGAAACTGCCGCTAAAACGGCGATAATGGGCTTGCTAATATGTGTTATAGAATTCCAATAGAAGCCCAGGTTAGATGTGCAGGACATCTAACCTGGGCCTCTATTGGAATTCCATAACGCATATTAGCAAGCCCATTATCGCCGTTTTAGCGGCAGTTTCCTGCCGCTAAAACGGCGATAATTTTAACGTGGGTCTTGCTAATATGCCCCTTAGTTTTAACCGTAGGAGAAGATGCTTTTTTTAAAGTGTAAAAAAAAAGAAAAAAAGAAACGTGCAGCTTAAATAAGTAGTAGGCTCTCATACCTAAGGCGCTACTATGACTAGGCCTGAACAATATTTTGCTGACTTCTGTTTGGCATTAGAATAAGATGCTTTTCAGCAATTGCTGACTTATTCCTCTAACTGTAAAATTGTTCATCATTTTAAAATGTGCTGTTCTAGGAGAAATGTTATTTTTGTTTCCTCACCCAATATAATGTATTTCTTTGGCTTTCTCACAGCATATGATTTCCTCATTTCACTAAACAATGTATTCTGCTAAATTTTATAATGAATAATGTAGCAGCAATGTTGAATTTTCTTAAGATATTGGTTTGCATGCTCTCATCAAGACTTACTGATAGAAATGTTTCATTGCCTTGGGCTATCCCTTCATTCAAACAATGGGATACTGACAACAGCTAACAGAATAGGCCTGCAAGGGTTCTCATGAGATCCTTCCCTCATGTATCTAGCACAAGACATATTAGAAACTTTTAGATAACCGCTCACGGGCATGAATGCTTACTGTGGAAAATGGGAGGAGAGACAGACCATCGAAAGACCCATTTCCATTGGACGAACTGTGCTTAATGTTGCAAATGTTTTATGTTTTCATATATACATGTTCCCAGTTAGAGAGGATTAATGCGTTTGGAGGCTTTAATGCCATTCTGCCCTTTACCCCAGATGCTTTATGCATTATTTTTCATTTATTCTTGCTCAGATTGCTGTGTGCTACTGCAAACAGTGACTTCCTATTATACTGACTTTTTGAACAGTTGCTACTGCAACTTGTTAGGCAACTTGGCTGAGTTTCCTGAACTACTCTTATGGAAAGTTCATTGTTTAGATAACTAAATGCTTCAGAATCTTGCTCTTTGCCAAGAGAACGCTTTATGGGTTCTTATTGGGGTAGGACTCTTACACTAAGATAAGGGGTATTACCTTTATGAAACACGGTATTTATTTTATGCTTACTCTAATTAAACTTTTTCTTGATATTTTTGTAAATTGGCTAACCTGAATAAAAACTATAACAATAATACTAATCTCTTAATGAGAAATAAAGCTTTAAAAACTATTCTAAACCTCTCATCATTGACTGAACATTAAGGGGCCGATTAGGATGGCAGAAGGCCCGCCACCGCCGGGCCGGCGGTGGCGGTCCTTCTGCCATCACTAAGCGTTTTACCCACCGCCCAATTAGGATGGCGGTGGGTACCACGGCAGACGCAAAGTCCGCCCGCCACTACACCACCAAAGACAATCGTACCGATTGCCTGGCGGATGGTGCAGGGTGCCTAAAATGGTGGCGGTGCCTAGCAGGCACCGTCCACCAAATTAGGATGTTGTGAGGAAAAGGCCTTTCCATGGCGGCGATGCCGCCATGGAAAGGCTGGGGGGGATGGGGTTTGGGGGCCCATTGCGGGCCCCCCTTGTTCCGGGGGTTGGTGTTGCTACACTGGGGGGGTACCCATGGTACCCCCCTGCATTTCCCTGCACTGCGTGACAGGCACCGTGTGGTGCCTGCCACGCAGTGCAGGGAAATACAGTGCATGCCGTTTTAACATTGCGAACGGTGCTGCAGCCTGCAGCACCGTCCGCAATGTTAAAGGCCCGGGATGCGCCCGCCATACTGGCAAAGCGATACCAAAGGGGATGATGGACGGAGCGCTAGAGCAAATCAAACACTCACCCTCAGTCAACTGATCTGGGTTTAATCCATCATCATTCTTTAGCTCACTCCACCACCCCAGTTCAGACATGGCCATATGCAAATCAGTCTGACCCTGTGCCTCATGGGAACAGTCCAGCCCGAACTGCCAAGCCATGTCTTCCCTGGACCGGAAACAAGCATCCTGGGACCGGTTTCGGGTTCAAAACCCTCATCAGCCAGGCTATCTTGAATCCAGTGGCAAAGTGAGCAAGGGACCCACGTCTGGGCATACCCTGCCAACTTAGGGCGAACAAAGCGATACCAAAGGGGATGATGGACGGATCGCTAGAGCAAATCAAACACTCACCCTCAGTCAACTGATCTGGGTTTAATCCATCATCATTCTTTAGCTCACTCCACCACCCCAGTTCAGACATGGCCATATGCAAACCAGTCTGACCCTGTGTCTCATGGGAACAGTCCAGCCCGAACTGCCAAGCCATGTCTTCCCTGGACCGGAAACAAGCATCCTGGGACCGGTTTCGGGTTCAAAACCCTCATCAGCCAGGCTATCTTGAATCCAGTGGCAAAGTGAGCAAGGGACCCACGTCTGGGCATACCCTGCCAACTTAGGGCGAACAAAGCGATACCAAAGGGGATGATGGACGGAGCGCTAGAGCAAATCAAACACTCACCCTCAGTCAACTGATCTGGGTTTAATCCATCATCATTCTTTAGCTCACTCCACCACCCCAGTTGTGACATGGCCATATGCAAATCAGTCTGACCCTGTGCCTCATGGGAACAGTCCAGCCCGAACTGCCAAGCCATGTCTTCCCTGGACCGGAAACAAGCATCCTGGGACCGGTTTCTGGTTCAAAGCCCTCATCAGCCAGGCTATCTTGAATCCAGTGGCAAAGTGAGCAAGGGACCCACGTCTGGGCATACCCTGCCAACTTAGGGGCGAACAAAGCGATACCAAAGGGGATGATGGACGGAGGGCTAGAGCAAATCAAACACTCACCCTCAGTCAACTGATCTGGGTTTAATCCATCATCATTCTTTAGCTCACTCCACCACCCCAGTTCAGACATGGCCATATGCAAATCAGTCTGACCCTGTGCCTCATGGGAACAGTCCAGCCCGAACTGCCAAGCCATGTCTTCCCTGGACCGGAAACAAGCATCCTGGGACCGGTTTCGGGTACAAAACCCTCATCAGCCAGGCTATCTTGAATCCAGTGGCAAAGTGAGCAAGGGACCCACGTCTGGGCATACCCTGCCAACTTAGGGCGAACAAACCGATACCAAAGGGGATGATGGACGGAGCGCTAGAGCAAATCAAACACTCACCCTCAGTCAACTGATCTGGGTTTAATCCATCATCATTCTTTAGCTCACTCCACCACCCAGTTCAGACATGGCCATATGCAAATCAGTCTGACCCTGTGCCTCATGGGAACAGTCCAGCCCGAACTGCCAAGCCATGTCTTCCCTGGACCGGAAACAAGCATCCTGGGACCGGTTTCGGGTTCAAAACCCTCATCAGCCAGGCTATCTTGAATCCAGTGGCAAAGTGAGCAAGGGACCCACGTCTGGGCATACCCTGCCAACTTAGGGCGAACAAAGCGATACCAAAGGGGATGATGGACGGAGCGCTAGAGCAAATCAAACACTCACCCTCAGTCAACTGATCTGGGTTTAATCCATCATCATTCTTTAGCTCACTCCACCACCCCAGTTCAGACATGGCCATATGCAAATCAGTCTGACCCTGTGCCTCATGGGAACAGTCCAGCCCGAACTGCCAAGCCATGTCTTCCCTGGACCGGAAACAAGCATCCTGGGACCGGTTTCGGGTTCAAAACCCTCATCAGCCAGGCTATCTTGAATCCAGTGGCAAAGTGAGCAAGGGACCCACGTCTGAGCATACCCTGCCAACTTAGGGCGAACAAAGCGATACCAAAGGGGATGATGGACGGAGCGCTAGAACAAATCAAACACTCACCCTCAGTCAACTGATCTGGGTTTAATCCATCATCATTCTTTAGCTCACTCCACCACCCCAGTTCAGACATGGCCATATGCAAATCAGTCTGACCCTGTGCCTCATGGGAACAGTCCAGCCCGAACTGCCAAGCCATGTCTTCCCTGGACTGGAAACAAGCATCCTGGGACCGGTTTTGGGTTCAAAACCCTCATCAGCCAGGCTATCTTGAATCCAGTGGCAAAGTGAGCAAGGGACCCACGTCTGGGCATACCCTGCCAACTTAGGGCGAACAAAGCGATACCAAAGGGGATGATGGACGGAGCGCTAGAGCAAATCAAACACTCACCCTCAGTCAACTGATCTGGGTTTAATCCATCATCATTCTTTAGCTCACTCCACCACCCCAGTTCAGACATGGCCATATGCAAATCAGTCTGACCCTGTGCCTCATGGGAACAGTCCAGCCCGAACTGCCAAGCCATGTCTTCCCTGGACCGGAAACAAGCATCCTGGGACCGGTTTCGGGTTCAAAACCCTCATCAGCCAGGCTATCTTGAATCCAGTGGCAAAGTGAGCAAGGGACCCACGTCTGGGCATACCATGCCAACTTAGGGCGAACAAAGCGATACCAAAGGGGATGATGGACGGAGTGCTAGAGCAAATCAAACACTCACCCTCAGTCAACTGATCTGGGTTTAATCCATCATCATTCTTTAGCTCACTCCACCACCCCAGTTCAGACATGGCCATATGCAAATCAGTCTGACCCTGTGCCTCATGGGAACAGTCCAGCCCGAACTGCCAAGCCATGTCTTCCCTGGACCGGAAACAAGCATCCTGGGACCGGTTTCGGGTTCAAAACCCTCATCAGCCAGGCTATCTTGAACCCAGTGGCAAAGTGAGCAAGGGACCCACGTCTGGGCATACCCTGCCAACTTAGGGCAAACAAAGCGATACCAAAGGGGATGATGGACAGAGCGCTAGAGCAAATCAAACACTCACCCTCAGTCAACTGATCTGGGTTTAATCCATCATCATTCTTTAGCTCACTCCACCACCCCAGTTCAGACATGGCCATATGCAAATCAGTCTGACCCTGTGCCTCATGGGAACAGTCCAGCCCGAACTGCCAAGCCATGTCTTCCCTGGACCGGGAAATTGATATTCTCGTCAATGATATTCTTGCTGGCGAGATTTCTGTATAACGATATTTCCAACTCAATATTTCTGTAGGTCGATATTACATTTTTGATATTTTGTCTGAATACCAACTCAAACATTAATTTCAGGCTCCAAAACAGCAGTCCCAGAATTGAATTTTCAATCGGATAACTGACCACATTCTGCATCACTGAATCCTAGTTAAAGGAACATTAATACGCAGTCGTAGACCTAATAGCCAGCCAAGTCTAGAAAATCATCAGGCTGATAGACAACACATATCAAGAAGTTGCATACCAATGATACTCAAGAGCCCCATTTACCCACTAACCCACACATTGGTCAGAGCGCTTTCCAATCACTTTTCACATACCTGCCCACCTCCTGGTCTCCAAATCACCCATGATGAAAATTTTTAATTTCTTCTTGAAAAATTAATCTCCTTCTCTCCTTCAAGAACTCATCATACCAAGAAGCTACCAAACCTCCCTCAAAACAATGATGAGGCACCAAAGGAATGTGAGAACATCACAGTTACGTTAGGTGATATGATAGAACCCTTGGTACTAAAAAAACTTGGACAAAGACCGGACCCAGATTCTATGTATCATTTTCACAAGCAAGAAGTAATCTCAGGAAAACTGATAGCAAATGGAGAAAATCCAAAGATTACTGCTCAAGAAAACCAATGAAAGACTACAAACATTATCATAGCTGGTAAAATATTGTCCTGCAAAATCAAAATACAACCAAGATGAAATACCATTATCACCTAATGCTGCTCAATCTCTTTTCTGGCACATTAGAAACGTAACAGAGATCGCCCACCAAATATAAAAACGCACTGGACTTTTACACTCATTACAAGTGAGATGATAGAGAAGGCCATCAAACAGCTCAAATTTTCAAAATATTTTTGTGATCTCATTACAACAAAGTTAATCCTGGTCAGTCTTCCTTTATTAATACTCATATGAACCTGGTCAAAGCCTGCTTAGGCTAGAGTCTATCCGTGAGTTCTCAAAAAAAACATCAGAGAAATCACTGACTCATTCAAAATACTCAATCTAGACCATACACATCTATTCAACAACCATGCAGTTTCAAGCCTACTTCCTTTAGCCAAAGGTGCAGTGAAAAAGATCGCCAACCAGGTGATGCTGTAATTTCCAAGGAATGTTCGCTTGCTGATTAGCAATTCAGTTTCAGAGCCAGCTTCAGCATGGAATCATATACCCCAAAAATACGGAATGATGTTCTTCAAATTAGGGAACATGCTGGCATCTGCTTGCTTGACATATACACCTATTAGCTGCTTTTGACATGACTCACCACGATAAGTTGCACCAAACTCGCGCTGCATGGGATTTCACAGGAAAGTACTAAGGGGCTTATTACGATAGCGGGCGGATTTGATCCGGCCGCCACCGTAGCGGTGATTGGGTCCGACCGCCATGCGTGCGGCGGTCCCGTCCATGCAATTAAGATGTGACCGCTACCACTGCGGTCGGATTCCGCACCTTTATCATTGTGGCGGGCGGTGCTGACAGCTGCACCGCCGCGATGCATAAAGGAGCATGTTGTGCATTTCACTGCACTACGTGGCAGGCACTACAATGTGCCTGCCACTTGGTGCAGCCAGTGCACCCCCACCCCACCCCAACACAAGGGGGCCCGCAACGGGCCCCCGGAGACATTCACTGCCTGCCTTTCAAAGGCGGTTCAACCGCCGCGGAAAGGCTGGCTACCACCGGCATCATAATCGTGCCGGCGGAGCCTGCTAGTCACCGCCACCATTATAAGCCCGATGAACATTCCGCCGGACAATCTTTTCGATTGCTACCGGCGGAAAAGCGGCAGACGGCATTTCCGTCCGCCGCGGTACCCACCGCCATCGTAATATGGCGGGGGGTTTATCGCGTTACGATGCCGAAGCAGTCTCCACCGCCGGCCCGGCGGTGGCGAACCGCACGACATCATAATAAGCCCCTAAGATGGTTCACTTCTTTGTCCAACTGACATATTCCAAGTAGTGAATTCACATCTGTAAACCAAAATCTGTAGTGCTCTGTGGATGCACCCAAGGCATGAATCTAGCCACTGCCTTCTTTAGTCTTTATGGGAGAAGTATTATTTACACTGGTGAAATTCACATAATTCCCAGACTTCGCAACATGCATAATTCCTGAAATTACTTGAATTGTTACATTGCGCAATTTTTATATTTTTTGTATGAGGGAGATTCATTCGCACAGAAACTATCACACCAAGATACATTTTTGCTGAAACCAGTCTCCTGCTGGTATCTCATGAGATTTTTTACACAAAGTACGCACTCTCATGAAAAAAGTCATGCGAGATACTGACAAACTACTTTCTCTGTAAAAGAATAGTTCGCCAAAAAATGATGGACTTTTGCAAAATGTTGCTGGAATACATTACACAATTTCAAGTATCCTTTTTCTCTGTATAGAGCCCCTGAGACTGAACCAAAAGGATTCTGCAGTCATAGTGCACAGGCATGTTGATGATACTGAGCTGTATTTAGACATATGCAAATCAAGGACTTTATCACAAGAAAAAACTATCTTGTTTAGTTACAAACATAGATGACAGATTGTTTCCTTCTATTAATCCCCCATTCACCTCAACTCCTCTTCCTCAAATACTCACCTCAGGAAAAATTAGACCCTCTGTTTTAGACACTCAGAAATGTGAAGACTTAATCTCATTTCTAGCTCCATCTGTACCATCCCTTGAATACATAGTTGATCTGCCCTTTGCAATTATTTTCCATGTAAACAAGCTGCTTAAAAAGTGCAAACCTTTGCCTTCTTTCCCTGAACTCCGGAAGACAGATATCCATACGTAGGTCATAGCTGAGGTATACTTTGGAAATGACATCCTAGCACCACCTAACATCCATTGCCCTTGCTAAAAGTAGTACTGCATTCAGTGACTGCTTTCAGTGATGAATGGCCTCAAAAGCATGGCAAGCACTGGACACAATGGACGTACCGCCTCTTTTATTTGGATAACAAGCAGTAAGGCTGGCTCCCTATTGTAGACATGGGGCTGCCACATGCTAGAATTTACACAGTGGCAACATGTATATTTCAAGAAGCCACCGAAAGGATGTAAAAAACAAATGGCTGTAGAAACCTTCTTGAAAATTTCAAAGTTCAGATTGGCTCTAGACAGAAAGGTGAGGGTAGTTGGTCTGTGGGCTGCACTGAAGAGTGGAGATGGAGCTGGAGATGGGATTCTGAAAGCTGAAGATGAGGTGAAAAAAATATTCGTGAAGGAAAAATCTGTGACAAGAAGAATCAAAGGAGAAATTAACACAATAAAAAAACACTATTCCAAATGCATTGAGATACAATCATCTATGATTCAGGATTCAATATGTATGATTTGAACAGGAAATTAGATCAGTAGCAGGAGCAGGCAACACCTCACTAGATTCGACAGCCAGCGCCATCTTGACCTGGAAAAAAGAAAAGAGAAGACTCCTCCTAAATATATCACGTCCTGTGAAGACAGAAGAAGAAAATTACATGGATGTATATATAAAAAAATAAGGATACTAAAATATAATTTTTAGTTTGAGCCAGCACCCACAGCTCCTCAGTCCATAATGTCAGTTCACAGAGGTACTCAGGTCTCATCTCCTTGTTCTTCAACCATTACGTCCGACAATCAAATAGGTTTGACCAGGCCAATAATATCTGACTACACCGTTTTACTCCTTCTGTTAATTTTCAACGCCTCCTGGCTGGCCTTTAACACCCTCAACTAATCCTCACTGACCCTCCTTCAGCACTTAAAGCCCCTCAGGTGGTTGCCAGATTCCTCAGGTACCATCTTCTAACTCTCAGAATGAAACTATCATCCGTCAGTGCGCCTCGCCAAGTCTGCTCTACTTGTTCTTAAAGCCTGTCAGTCTGTCCTGAAGAGCACCTCGTTGGGCCTATGGATCCTATGTGCTGAACTTTGCCATCCTCAAAGCCCCTCTCCTAGACCTCTGATCCTTGTATTTGAAGCCATAGGAGTAAGACGTACAGAATGAACCACATCAGGCAATTATTTGCAGTAATCCAATATTATGTAATCTGTAATATTCACAAGGGCATTTGCAGGTATAGGTATACAGATGTAGATGGTAATTTCATTGCCCTGCCTATCAGGATCTCATGCATTGATTGTCCTTATTTCTTGTCTGGGGTACTTGGAATGCTCATTAACACCAAAGGTAAAGCATATGGCCACCTTAGGGAGGCTTAAGCACACACTTTTGCCAACTTGGACTTGATGGTACCATTTATTCGTTCCACAATACCTGATGCTTCTGGTCTGTAACTGCAATGTAATCGTTGCTCAATCTGTAAAGCTGTATAAATTATCTGCATCACTTCATTGTTGAAGTGTGTTCCTCTATCTGACTCAAGAGAAATCGGCATGTCATACCTATTGATAGGTTCATGTAACAAAAACTTGGCTACAGTCAGACTGTTGTTACTTCTCATCAGGCAGGTTTCCACCCATCTTAAGAAAATGCAAACAATCACCAGGATATATCTCAACCAATTGTGTACAGGCATCTTAATAAAATTCATCTGCAGCCTTTAGAAAGGACCACCTGATCTTCCTCTGTGTGTCAAAGTGACGTGTTCTTTCCCTCCATTCAATTGTTGACATGTTACACACCTGTGACAGATCTTTTCTGAAAACATCTTGAACCTGGGGCTGTCATAACTCTGTCTGAATAGTCTCACCATGGCATCTCTCCCCAAATGTGTGGACTCTGGATAATATAATGTCATTGGAAATAACAAGCTAACGCCAACACTGGCCTTCCACCGGCTGACATTCAAATGTCAATGGCATCTTTCTCACATCCTCCTCTTACCCATCCTATCTGCTTTGCCTCTGACACATTTTCCTGTACTCATTTCAGTTTGTCCCACATATCAGTGAATTTCAACAACATAGCAACATAGCAAAATAACTCTCTTCTTCAGATACACATGTGAAGGCTCCATTAAAAGTACAAGCCAACAGTGCGTAATACCTTGCTACTGAGTCAGCGTATTGGTTGCCCATGGCAACATATCTGCTTCCATTTTGATGACCTGGAAACGTAACTATTGCAAGTTTTTCTGGCAACTGCAATGCCTCCATCAAGTTCTTGGCATGAATTCCATTCCCTATTGCCGTTTCCGAAAAAAATAAGAAAACCATGCTGTGACCATAGCGGCCCAAAATCATGAATCACACCGAACCAATATTGGCTGACAGTAAATATGGTGACTCTCATTTTTGCAGTTAGACTGAAGGCTCTGGTAAGGCAATCAATTCAGCAAAGTGTGCGGAAAACACTGTTTGAAGCCATGATGCTTCTAAAACATAATTTATAGTGCACGAGGCATATGCTGCTCTCAGTGTGCTATCGTTTCCTCTTAGGAATGAACCATCCACAAACAACACATACTCGGGCTAAATTAGTGGTTCATCCTTAATGTCAGGACGGGGTTTGGTGCATAGTTCCATAACATCAAGGCAATCATGGTCATATTCATCACATTTATCATCAATTTCATTTAAAGGTAGTAATGTGGAAGGGTTTAAATTTGTACAATGTTTTAATGTGATATTTTCTGCGAACAAAATACTCATAACGTGTCAATCTGTTTGAGTCATGTGTTGGGTTTTAGTTCACATCATCAAGAGATCCACAGAGTGTGGGACCATAACAGTTAATGAGTATCCCATCACTATGTTCTCACTCTTTCCCAGACTAGCACTTACCATGGCTACCAATTTTAGACAACTGGGAAGACCTGCCACTACAGGATCAAGTGTAGTGGAAAAATAGGCTATAGGCTTTCAAGCTCCTCCATGCATTAGTGTCAAAACTGAGATAGCGCACCCATCTCTCTTGCTGCAAAATAAAGTACATTTTTTCATATAATCAAGCATTCCTAATGCCAGGCACGACACAATTATTTTTTCAGTTCCAGGAATGCTTTTGTTCATTCATTTTCCAATGGAATCATATCTGACACATCTCTGTGTGTCAACCTCAGTAGAGGTTTTGCCTTTAAGGAAAAGTTTGATATCCACTGCCTACATTAGTCAATTATTATTATTATTATTATGTAGCTTATAGAGCGCGCGGCTAACCCCAACTGGAGTGTCCCGGCGCTGGCAGCGGAGTCAACCATTCCTTTTTTTTTTAATTCTTTTTCTTAGCCATATGTACATTACACCAAAAGAAAACAGAAAAAAACGCCTGTAATCATTATCTGAGCACATGAGAACACAGAGAGTAAAGCATACTTTGCACAAACAAAAGAAAATAGAAAAGTAACATTAGGCCTATCCAATTGCAATTACCACACATATAGAGCGGAAAAAGACAACTACTAAACTAACGCCGCGGATTCTTAATCCCACTGAAGACTAGACCACACCCTTTTAAATTTTAACCAAGAGCGCGGACCACTGGCTTTCACTAACGCTAATTCCATTTCGTAAATTTCTCTGAGTAAGACCCAAAATTCATTCATATTTGGACTCACTTTGTGAATCCAAGCGTGATCAATGCATAAATGGGCACATGCTATAATGATTGAGACAAGTGATCTCGTAAGGCTACCCCGGTCTAGTATTACCCCTAACACTATTTCCTTCTCTGTAATCTGATTATCATGACCAACCAGTGTTGCAAGCGCATCAGTTACATCGGACCAGAATGTATTCAACCTTGGACAGGTGACGAACATGTGACGTAAGTCTGCTGCGTGCTCTTGGCATTTCGGACAGCATGACTTAGCAGATGGTTGGGTCTTAGCCCACTTAGAAATAAGCTCTGGAGTATAATAGAGCATAAACATGACCCTATGTTGCTGAAGTTTCAGATTAACTGACGTCACTGCGGAATCTATAATTAAATATTAGCCAACCATTCCTAAGAAGCTTCTGACTTCCTTTTGAGTTGGAGGTGGATTCATTTGTAAGATAGCTTCCACCCTTTCTGGATACACCTTCCAAGCTCCCTTCACAATGTTGTGTCCCAGATATTGAACTTCTTTTTGACAGTACTGCAGTTTACCTGGAGACACTTTGGGCCTAATTACGAGTCTGGCGGTCCACGGGCTGCCAGACACATGGGGGCACAACAATGGCAGTCTTCTGACCTCCCTATTATGATTTGGGCGGTCAGGCCACCACAGTCCGCCGCAGCCTCCAGGGAACTGCCATTCCCTGGCGGGGTTGCGGCAGTCAAAAGGCTGCAATATCCTTGGTCAAGCATATTACAAATTTACTCTCCACTGGCAGTGTCCTGGAGGTTCCCCCTCCATGAACACCGTGGAGGACAGGAAAACAAAGTGGGCCCTGCATTGCCCCCTGTGCCACTTCCACATGGAGATGAACACAGGGGGATACAACATGTGCCCCCTGTGTGCATGCGCCCCAGTTCCTGCACAGCATGGACTTTTCAGTCGATGCCGTGCAGAAAATGTTTTTGGCATTCACATTGCGGTGCCCATTTTTAGAGGCTCGCTGTGGGAATGCTAAAAACCAGCCTGCCAGACACAAGGAAAATTCTAATCTGGGGGTGGTCCCACCATGGCTTTGGCAGTGCGGTGGCTGGGCGGACCCAGCGCCACACCACCAAAGTCGTAATCAGGCACTTTGGGGCCGATTCCGATCTCGGTCGGAGGCGCACCCAATACCATTTGGTCGGGAAAAAAGCCATGCGAATGCCTGTTTCCCGACCGATCCGTACATTATTCCGAACGAGTAAGTACGATGCGCACAACAGCATAGAATCCGGCCGAGTCGTACTCACCCAATCCAGGTCCTGTTCTCCGACCGAGGCAAATCCGGAAACGCCGAATCGAGTCGCACGGAAGGGAAAATGCAGGCCCGTCCGGCCGGACAAGTACGATGCGCGTTCCGTACGCGCCGAACCCGTCGCTACGTCCGGCACGTCAAAGCTTCCGGGAGAGGCGCACATAAGCTCCGATTCGCGCCACAACACGATCCACGGCTACGAGGCGAACACGCCAGCGACGAGGACGACGCAAAGCAACGAGAAAGACGAACGAGATGAACCAACCATGAATCCCTTCGTTCCGATCCTACCAATATTCTACATTTACTACCGGAACAGGCACGGACGCGTACGGCGCAGAAGGTAAGTCAGACACCAACCACAAAAACATACAACACGTACACGACACATCACACACACACAGAGGGATGCAGAATTTACTTACACCAGCAACAGCAGCACCATAGGGGCGGGATGCCCATCACCAATGCCACATATGCACACAGGGGCCTGGATGCGCACCACCACTACCACCCCTACCCAGGGGGGGCTGGATGCCAACCACTACTACCACCCTTAGCCATGGGGGTGCCAGATGCCCACCACTACTACCACCCTTACCCAGGGGGGCTGGATGCCTACCACTACTACCACCCTTAGCCAGAAGGCTGGATGCCTACCACTACTACCACCCTTAGCCAGGGGGTGCCAGATGCCCACCACTACTACCACCCTTACACAGGGGGTGCCACATGCCCACCACCACTACCACCCTTACCCAGGGGGCTGGATGCCTACCACTACTACCACCCTTAGCCATGGGGGTGCCAGATGCCTACCACTACTACCACCCTTAGCCAGGGGGCTGGATGCCTACCACTACTACCACCCTTAGCCATGGGGGTGCTAGATGCCCACCACTACTACCACCCTTACCCAGGGGGCTGGATGCCTACCACTACTACCACGCTTAGCCAGGGGGCTGGATGCCTACCACTACTACCACCCTTAGCCATGGGGGTGCCAGATGCCTACCACTACTACCACCCTTACCCAGGGGTGCCAGATGCCCACCACCACTACCACCCTTACCCAGGGGGGCTGGATGCCTACCACTACTACCACCCTTAGCCAGGGGGCTGGATGCCTACCACAACTACCACCCTTAGCCAGGGGGCTGGATGCCTACCACTACTACCACCCTTAGCCATGGGGGTGCCAGATGCCCACCACTACTACCACCCTTACCCAGGGGGCTGGATGCCTACCACGACTACCACCCTTAGCCAGGGGGCTGGATGCCTACCACTACTACCACCCTTAGCCAGGGGGTGCCAGATGCCCACCACTACTACCACCCTTACCCAGGGGTGCCACATGCCCACCACCACTACCACCCTTACCCAGGGGGCTGGATGCCTACCACTACTACCACCCTTAGCCATGGGGGTGCCAGATGCCTACCACTACTACCACCCTTAGCCAGGGGGCTGGATGCCTACCACAACTACCACCCTTACCCAGGGGGTGCCAAATGCCTACCACTACTACCACCCTTAGCCATGGGGGTGCCAGATGCCTACCACTACTACCACCCTTAGCCAGGGGGGCTGGATGCCTACCACTACTACCACCCTTAGCCATGGGGGTGCCAGATGCCCACCACTACTACCACCCTTACCCAGGGGGGGCTGGATGCCTACCACTACTACCACCCTTAGCCAGGGGGGCTGGATGCCTACCACTACTACCACCCTTAGCCTGTGGGGCTGGATGCCTACCACTACTACCACCCTTAGCCATGGGGGTGCCGGATGCCTACCACTACTACCACCCTTACCCAGGGGGGGCTGGATGCCTACCACTACTACCACCCTTAGCCAGGGGGGCTGGATGCCTACCACAACTACCACCCTTAGCCAGGGGGGCTGGATGCCTACCACTACTACCACCCTTAGCCATGGGGGTGCCAGATGCCTACCACTACTACCACCCTTAGCCAGGGGTGCCGGATGCCTACCACTACTACCACCCTTAGCCAGGGGGTGCCAGATGCCTACCACTACTACCACCTCTACCCATGGGGGGCTGGATGCCTGTCACTACTACCACCTCTACCCATGGGGGGCTGGATGCCTACCACCAACACCACCCCCACTCATAGGATGGACAATGCATGACACAACCAGCACACCACAACCTAGGGAATGCAAGAAAAAGACATCCCCCCAACACCATGACAAGCGTGTATACTGTGTCAAATGCCTACAACACTGAACATGACTTTGAACATACAATGTGACCCCCTATCACATGTGCCACACATATATGTGTGTGGCCCCCACAATGCAAGCACGCCATGACCATTGTGGCAATGGGGTCCAAACCCCCATCATCACAGTGACCAAAATGTAAGTGTGGGGTCCATAGCTGAAGCACATTTTGAACATTGTGGCAATGGGGTCCAAACCCCCATCATCACAGTGACCAAAATGTAAGTGTGGGGTCCATAGCTGAAGCACATTTTGAACATTGTGGCAATGGGGTCCAAACCCCCATCATCACAGTGACCAAAATGTAAGTGTGGGGTCCATAGCTGAAGCACATTTTGAACATTGTGGCAATGGGGTCCAAACCCCCATCATCACAGTGACCAAAATGTAAGTGTGGGGTCCATAGCTGAAGCACATTTTGAACATTGTGGCAATGGGGTCCAAACCCCCATCATCACTGTGACCAAAATGCAAGTGTTGACAAAGAAAAAGCTGCAACTGCCAAACTGCATGGATGATTCCTGGTCACAGAACATAAAACACATCAGTGGCAAAGTAGTGCATGTGTCCCATTGCAACATAGATTGGGGGAGGCAAATACTGCAGTGCAAATAAGACATACCTTTGGCCATGTGCAGACAAACAACACCCATGGGGGCTGACACTGTCAACATTCATCAATGACAGAATGACAGAAGTGACCATCAGAATGCAGACCCACATATTTGCACCAATGGGCACACAAATGCAGATACCCTGTGGAGACTGTAGATGTGAGGTGAACAGATACCATACCATGGCAGCAATGGGACACACAAACCATGATCATTGTGCTGACCGATGACCTAGGAGTCCCAGGGACAGCAGGGGAAACCCACCAAACAACATACAGCCAATGGCACACCTAAGATATGCCAATGCAGTGGTGCAGATGCACAAACACAAACAGGCAGACCCACACTGCACATCAAACACAACCGGTGACGGGGGGGGGGGGTGCCAGTGTCCCCAGGTAACCACACAACACATGAGGAGGCCTGAATACCAATTACACAGATGTGCATACAGTGCCACACAAAGGTAACTCATGGATCCAAATCCCCTATGTGGGCAATCAGGCATTGTCAGATGAGAGGGAGCACAAATCACACATGTCACACAAGCATGTAGGAACAGCAACTGACACAGCAAGACACAGACACACCACAGCACTACCCCGAGGGCCCCCACAATGTGGTGACCCTGGGCTGCATTACAATCCCACTGTGATGACAAAGCTAAATGTCGTTCACACTGTGAACCACAGTCATGTGTCCTGAGCAACAAACTACCATCACACCTACACAAGCACAAATCAATCAGCACGGCCAGTAAGCCAAGGCCAACATGGAGGCAGGGGTGTAGCCGGGCAACAACTCTCATCTGCACACACTCAACACCACACACCTCGACCTCCAACAATGTGCAGCAGTGAAGCACACATGCACTGGTGACATTGCACATGCACCCATGACAATCCCAGGGTGGTGGGTGGGAACCAAGGTGCAGAAACACATCACACATGGCCACTCAACAAGACTCCTGAATGTCTGACACACTGCACACTACGCTGTACATGGACATGACGGCAATACCACACCAACCAATGGGATCCCAGCCACAGTCACACACCAATGAAGAAGCCAAGGTCACCCACAAACAACACACATAGACAACTACCAACATTGCAGCCCGGACCCTGAGGAGTGCCAGCAGTCACACACACAACGTGTCACAATCAATGAAAGATAACACAAACTGGAAATCACATGACAGGTGTAAACAACAAGTGCCAAGGGGAATCCTGACTGTGACCCATCTGCGTCTGCACACAAACTCAGCCCTGACAGCAAACACACCTATGGGTGACACCCTGATGACCAGTAATGTGCCATGCACCCACACCACAGAGAACCCAGGGAGAAGACTTTGGGGGAACATAGGTCAACTCAGCAAGCATCACAAACAGGTACAACACTAGGGATCCCAGCATGCACAGCAAAACGGAAGTGAACACACAGACATGCTCATACAACACACACCTTGGGCGCAGGCAATGTCACAGGAGTACACACTGCCATGAGGGGACTCCACTCCTGTGTGAGGAAAGCTGTGCCATATGTTGCCTCAGTAGGGCCCCATCATGTCAGCTGAGCACTTGGTCACACAATCAACAATTAGCACCAAATGAAGGCTCCCGTCACATCAGCCTGGTCATGGGAGTGCCAACGAAATCATCAGCACAGATCCAACACACTTGTATAGCAATGTTGCACTGACAACACAGATGAGTCCTTCCCCATTGATGCCCAAACCTGCATGTCCAGTGGAGATGGCCACACGGTCAGGGAAGTAGACAAATTGAACAATGGCAGGCACAACAGAGGTGCAGGGGTGGAAGCCACAGATGTGAAATTGCTAATGTAAGTAGGAAATCCCATTGCCAAATATTGAACACATGACACCCTCAGATGCTGCTAAGGATGACATGGATACACCACAGGATAGGACACATTCCCCCTGGACCACATGTGTTCCCGCACAGTAACACTTCATTATCATGAGACCAAATATCACCATCACTGCAGCAAGGGCATGGTTAGCATCATCAACAACATGTACATCAGAAGCAAAAGCACTAGAGAACAGAAAGTTGCTTTATTCAGCATATGTGTGTCCAAAAACTCAGAGAACAGTAATGCTCCAACAAAGGCCAATGGCCAGTCCATCAAGTAAGTCAATACAGGGTGACAGTGGCAGATGTCAACCTACGCATGCCTGCACTGCACAAAACCAGGGACAATCCACTAGGAGGGGCAACCGGGGGGGCAGGCCAGGCACCGCAGGGACAGGATCAGGGCTCACCAGGAGGAAGCAGGGAAGGGGTGGTGGGTGCTGGAGAGCCACTGACAACTGCAGTGGAGGTGTCTGACATGGTGTGTGCCGGCACAACTGGGGGGCATGGCTCAGATGGTGTGTGTGCCGGCACGACTGCAGTGGACCGTGCAGATGGAGTGGACAGGTCCGCCACTGCAGTGCCCAAGTCAGACAGGGTGGTAGTGGACTCCACTGCAGTGCCTACCTCCAGGGGAGGAGAATGGGGAACAGGCAAGGTGGGCTGGACAGAGGGGGAGGACACCCTCACCACATCAGTGGCACAGACAAGCGCAGCGGGGGTGTGGTGCCGGGAGACCAAGTGGCAGGGGGAGAAGGCCGGATCCTCTTGGGGATGGTATATCGGTGGGTGGGGGAACCTGGGGCAGGGTGTGGTGGGGGCACCTGTGGAGTGGGGGCCTGAGGGATGGAGGAAGGAGACCTGGTGCCTGAGCTGCAGGGCAGCGGCGGGGTCTTGCTCTTACGACTCCGGGGGACTTGCGGGTGGGGGCCTCAGTCTGTCTGCACCTGGGGGAGGGTGTCCGGGGGCGAGGGGCACTCTGCTCCGTGTGGGTGGGCTTCCTCTTCCCCCTGGATGCTGGAGCAGCTGGATCGTAGGGGATGAGGCCGAGGTCACAGAGGAAGAGCCGCTGTGACTTTGGGGTTGCAGGTGAGGCAAGGGAGGGTGCTTTGGAGGGAGAGGCAACTGAGGACTGTGCAGTGCTTGTGGATGCGTGTGTGTGTTCCAGGGCCCCATCCCCTGTGAGTCTAGTTTCAGTCCCCTGACTGTGCGTGCGTGTGCGTTTTGTTTGTGGCGTGTGTGTCTGTGTGCTGGACGTGTGTGTGCTGGTGTGTGCCTGTGCCGGTGTGTGTGTGCTTGGGACGGGTAAGGTGCTGGGGAGTGTGGATGGAGCAGAGGCAGGAGGGGTGAGGGACTGTCTGAGGAGGGACACTGCTGCCGTCAGGGAGGAGTCCATGGACCTATTGCCCCTCTGTAGGTCAGACATGCCCGATGAGATGCCCTCCATGAACGACACCAGCTGAGTCAACAGAGCGGTGTGCGCATGGAGGACACTCAGCATGGCTCTCTGCCCTACATGGAGCTGGCGAAGGAGGTACACAGACTCCTCACTCAGGGCAGCAGGGGACACAGGGGCAGGGGGTGCGGTGCCTGGCCCGAAGGAGACACGCTCCCGAACATGGGAGCCTCCACGGACCTGGGGAATGGGAGCCGATGGGAGGGCGGTGGTGGTGCTGGTGGTGGCAGGGACAGCAACACTAGCTGGGGTGTGGTGGCTGCTGACACCCGCCTCCATAAGGGAGTCATCCTCCGAGCCGCTGTGGTCCTCAGCTGAGGTGGATCCTGCTGAGGACTCCTCGGTGTGGCTCCCCTCGCCCTCCGTGCCACTGGGTCCCTCCGACCACTCCTCGGCTGCTGACCCAGTCTGGCACTCCGGCTCCTCCTGGTCCGTGGAGCTGTCCCCTTCCGTGGCCGTGGATGTATCTGCAATCAATGGGGAAACAGACAGACATCAGTCACCTGCACCAAACGCACACACCACTGTGAGCACAGCACATTACAGAGCAAGCCCTGGCATCATTAGTTGAACATTGCTAAAAGTGCCCTAACTGAACAGGAGAATCCAATTGTCAGTCTGATGCCAACCATGGCACTCACATCCCACATGGCCTTGCACCCATCTGTCTGGTGACTGTTGGATAGCAACACCCCAGTGTGGAAACATGCACCACCTACACAGTAGTTGGACAGTGCAGAGGACACGGTGTAGCATGTGGACATGCACACATCACAACTCTTGCCACTGAGTCAGTACACGTTTTCGGATGAAAGGGATGCCCAGAGTCAAATAGGAAATGCATGTGATGCATACCAGCGACAGACACCATGATGCACCCATGTCCTGATAGCCATCGCCACAATGGTGTGCATGTAGCACATGTCACTCCCCTGCAGGATCACCAATAAGTAGACACATGCCATGGCGGAGGCATGACTGCTAAGTCATACATCACTGTCTCAGTGATGTATGACTTGGCAGCCAGACAACAACACTCTGCACTGTGTCACAATAGTAGGTCATGGGGAATGCAAGTCCTGGAGCTGCACAAGTGCACATGTACATCCCCCACACAACACATCATCTTAACCCTCATCTGTCCAGGTCATACCGATTGGACATATGGAAGACCTGTGACACTACCCTCTGAACCTGAGCCCCTCACAATCTGCTGTGAATGGGAAACAGCTGCCTGAACTTCACATTTGCATACCCCAGTCTGCACGGGCAGCTGATCAAACACCTATGTGACACACAAGTATCGTCTCCTATGGTCACATCTCCAGTGGCATGCTGAGCCCCTACCGAGAAACACCCCAGCAGTCCTGGCAACAAATCCACAGCACACTGACACAGAGGCAGACACCTGAGGGGTCAAATCACTGCGCACAACGTGTCAGCTGATACACGGGAGTGGGAGTACAGGTGTATTGGATGGGCTGGAGTAGGCATGACTGTCCTGCCCCACATGAATGAGGGATGAGCCCTGGACAGTGGATAGCTGGCTATGTATGTGTGACACACGTAATCTGCACACTCCTGGGGCCCAAACATTGTTCCCACCCGCTGCATGGGTGTGTGCCAGATACCCCAGGCACATGTGGTGGCTCAGCTCAGCAAGTGGACCGCATATCAAAGCAACACGCAGATTACATGTCCGAACACAGGCATTGTGTGAACAATGGACCCACCCATGATGCCCACAACAGAGTTAGGGAAACAGATGCTGTCCCCCACCTTGAGTGAAGCAAACTGCAAGGACACAGTCCCAAGTGACACAATTCCCTGAATGTAAGGGCCACACCTGGGTATCAGATGAGGAGTGGGCAGTGCACAATAGAGGGACATGGCTCCTGGACAACATGACTGCTGTACTGTGGCAGTTTAACCAGGCCAGAGGAGGGCACATAGCATGTAATACAGAGTTCACAGTGCAGTCTTTGACTCACCCCCTCCTTGCTGCTGTCTGGCCTTCAGCTGCCCATCCAGGTCTGGAAACACCACCGCCAGGATCTGGAGCATGTGGGGGTCAGGGTCCGTGTTCCGCCCCTCCTGCGAGGAGGCGACAGCTTCAGCTGGACCCGTGCAATCCTCCGGGTCCAGCCCCGAAGGTCCTGCCACCTCTTCTGGCAGTTGCGGATCCGGCGCTTGTAGACCCCCACGGACCGGACAGCCCGGACGATGTCCTTCCAGATCTCCTGCTTCCGATGGGCATTAACCTGTGAGGATGACAAAGTGAAAAGGCCATTACTACACATGCAACATATCCGGGCATGACACAGTTGTATATACATGTCTCAATCACAGGGGCACATGATGTACACAGGCAGTGCAACGCTGCCCATGGACAGTTTGCCAGAAGTCACTACATGGTATCATTGCATGGGAAGTAAAACCTTGTTCAAATGCACTGTCACTGCACCATACCTGTCCAGTGCATGTCACTACACACTATGGGGGGTGACAACTACTCAGTGAGCCTGCTAGCCAGTGGCATGCAGACTTTCAGCCTTGCTAGTCAGACAAAATGCACATTCAGAAAGGCAGTGCACAGAACACTCACCTGCTCCCCTGGTGTCCCATACAGCTTGCTGTACTGTGGAAGTAGGCTGTCCAGCAGGGCCTGGTTCTCCTCAAGGCTGAAGGCTGGGGCTCTCTCCACAGTACGTGCCATTGCAGGGTCCAGAGGGGGCAGAGACAGCAGCAGTGCAGTGGCAGATGTCGTCCTGGAGCATGTAGTGCAGGCAAGTGAGCTCTCAGGGGAACAGCCAGCAATATATATGTGCTGCAGAGGCAGATACTGTCCCATGTGTCCAAAGTGATAGGTCCAAGTCGTTTGCATCTTCTGAATCTGGCCAATCCATGGAATAGCAGCACCAATACACGCCCACAGCATCCTTCAAATCTTCAACTTCATGACATACATGATTTTGCAACATTGTTGTGGGTGACCAACTGAATTTCCAGCAACCGACTCGTTCGAATTTCGAAAACGCGTCCGTTGCCAGGCTAGGCCATTGACAATGGGTGCGCACCGATCGGTCCATTGCGGTTCAACGCGTACAGGGGTACAACGCGTACCCGCACACATTGAATGCAATGGGCCGGCCGGGTGCACCGATCGGTCCATTGCGGTTCAACGCGTACAGGGGTACAACGCGTACCCGCACACATTGAATGCAATGGGCCGGCCAGGTGCACCGATCGGTCCATTGCGGTTCAACGCGTACAGGGGTACAACGCGTACCCGCACACATTGAATGCAATGGGCCGGCCGGGTGCACCGATCGGTCCATTGCGGTTCAACGCGTACAGGGGTACAACGCGTACCCGCACACATTGAATGCAATGGGCCGGCCGGGTGCACCGATCGGTCCATTGCGGTTCAACGCGTACAGGGGTACAACGCGTACCCGCACACATTGAATGCAATGGGCCGGCTGGGTGCACCGATCGGTCCATTGCGGTTCAACGCGTACAGGGGTACAACGCGTACCCGCAAACATTGAATGCAATGGGCCGGCCGGGTGCACCGATCGGTCCATTGCGGTTCAACGCGTACAGGGGTACAACGCGTACCCGCACACATTGAATGCAATGGGCCGGCCGGGTGCACCGATCGGTCCAATGCGGTTCAACGCGTACAGGGGTACAACGTGTACCAGCACACATTGAATGCAATGGGCCGGCCGGGTGCACCGATCGGTCCATTGCGGTTCAATGCGTACAGGGGTACAACGTGTACACGCACACATTGAATGCAATGGGCCGGCCGGGTGCACCGATCGGTCCATTGCTGTTCAACGCATCCCTGTACAAGTGACTGGCATATGTCACCATGCCTGTCTCAGATGAACATATGCCAGCCACAAATAGCTCCCAGGGAGTGAGGGGCACACCTACAACACCACAGCCTGTCCAAACTGTATCATAAGGCATGTAAGGCTGCATTTCCTATTGTGTGTATGTTGGTGTACATGTTGTCCTGTGGGTGTCACGTGGGGACAGCCACCCCCAGGCTGTGCACGTGTTCATGGGGACAGGATCCTGGGTGTTACGTGTACATGACCACTGTGATGTGCAACTGTTCATATCTGAGCATGTGCCATGGTCACATTTCACGGTGGTGTATGTGTATGTCATGTCACATACCCCGTGAGTCCCATGTGGGACGGTATGTTTGAGCCAGGGTGACCCAGTGGCACAATAGTGATGGTCCTCCACAGTCTGTGTGCATGTAGTGTTTACAATGTCTCTGATTTCATGTGCACAATGGGAGACAGTCTCCACATCCACGTTGTGTGTGCATGGACTTTGATGTTGTGCGTGTGTGTGTCACAGACGTTCATGTCTGTCCTGCAGAGGCAAGTGGAACCACTACCTGTGGGGGTCATGGTTGTTTTGCTGTGGTGTATACATGATACTCCATGTAATGCCAGTGTCCATGTGGCAATACAGGGTCCCTGGGAATGTACCTGTCGTTGAGCTGTGATGCCTGGGGCACATCTGTCCTCACATGTCACTGTGGGGGGTGATTGTGACATGGCAGCAGGAGATGGGAACTGTGACACGGCCTCATGATATCCAATGGGCCAACCTGGGACTTATTGATGCCACTTGTTGAACCGTGATGACAGATGTTGGCCATGTATGTACCATACATGTCCTTACGGAACTGCACACTTCATGTAGTTGTGCCTCATAATGATGTATGATGTGATATTGAGTGTGTTCAATGCCGCATATGTGGGGTGACTGACAATCTTGCTTTCTTCTCCTCTGCACTGCAGGGCTCCTGCTGTCCATAGACCATTCCCAGACCTGGCAACGATGGTGGAACGGGACAGCATCCGACGGTACCGCTTCACCAGGCAGCTGATTGAGGATTTGGCAGTGCAGTTGGCCCCACATTTGCAGCCTGGCCGGCCGTATCCTACAGCGCTGACCCCCAAGGTGAAGGTGATGGCAGCCCTACACTTCTTTGCCACCGGTACCTTTCAACATACTGTGGCGACTGCTGGTGGGATGTCACAGACCATGTTCAGCCGTGTGCTCCGCGATGTTTTGGAGGCAATGTTGCTATACCTGAACCGGTACATCTATTTCCCTAGACTGCAACGACTCACTGACGTGAAGAGTGACTTCTATGCCCTGGGGAGGATGCCGCATGTCATTGGCTCCATTGATGGGACACATGTGGCTTTGGTACCACCACAGGCACATGAACAGGCCTACCGTAACCGCAAACACTACCACTCGGTCAATGCACTGGTGGTGTGTCTTGCAGATATGACCATCTCACACGTGTGTGCCCGTTTCCCTGGTTCAGCACACGATGCCTTTGTGATGAGGAGTAGTCGCATCCCCAGGATGATGGCACAGATGCAGAACCAGCGTGCCTGGCTTGTCGGTGTGTACTGACTTTGTGCCATTGTGTGTGATCTGATCTGTAGTATTCCGCCCACTTTTCCAAGTCAGCTAATGTGCACTTGTCTGTCCGTAGGTGACTCGGGATACCCCAACATGCCGTGGTTGCTGACACCCCTCAGGAACCATGTGACACCAGCCCAGATGCGCTACAATGAGGCACATGGTCGGACCAGGAGAGTGATTGAGCGGACATTTGGTCTCCTGCAGAGCCGCTTCCGCTGCCTCGACAAGACAGGAGGGTCCCTCCCATATGCCCCAGCGAAGGTGTGCAAGATTATCATCGTCTGCTGCATGCTCCACAACCTGGCAGTGCGGAAGGTGTTGCCTCTCATCCAGGATGACAATGACCAACATCCGCCACCTGTGGAGGATCCTGGCCTGGACCACGATGCCAGTGATGATGATAATGATGGTGATGTCCGCACACAGCTCATCACCAACTTCTTTAGCTGAATGTGAGTATCCTGAGGTGTCATGTCAATGATGTGAGTTGGCATGATATGTGTAGGTGGTGCTCTGGTGCTGTTAGAGTGTGTCCATGGGCTACTTGACTGGATGTGTGTAGCGATGTGTGCTTACAGGTGGTCTGTACTCCCCAACAGTGTTGACATGCTAACTTGGTTCTGGGTGGGTATCTTGTAACATGTATTGTGCATGAGTTTTGCTGTTCTGTCCTGTTCTCCATTGCTTTTGACTGTGTGTCATTTCTGTCCTTCACAGGGTACTTTCAGATTCGTTTGGTCAACTGTGTCCACCGACGACGTGATTGTACTTCCAGGGTGGTAGCTGTTGTGTCCCTACAGGTGATGTGCGCCACACCCATGGACTTCCTTCCTTCTACAGTTGTTGACTGTGTGCCCGCTGCCAGGTGGGATTACCTTGCATCTGTAGTGGTTACGACATGTTGCAACTGTGTAATAAACCTGTGCTTCACTTTGTGATGTGCGTTGTCTGTGGTCACACATTTGACTGCCATTTGCTTACTGCACCTGTGGGCTACTTGACTACAACTGGGAATAGGTGTGGTGTCTGTGCATTGCACCGTCTTTCCTGGCAACATCAGTGTAGGCAATGAGTCAGATGGCCTAGGTGTGTATGTGTTGTGTAGCCCTGGTGGTGTGTCTCCCTCATATGTGTCACGTTGCCATTACTCACATGCCTGTGTTGTACTTGCTGTTGCAGTTCGCATACACAGTGTAATTTTGCAGTTCATCATCCCCATGACAGCACCCACGTTGGAATCACAACAGAGGCAAGTATGGTGTATTAGTGTGTTTATTGTGATACATTTGTGTGAATAGTGCACAGGATGGTTAGTGCTGTACATTTATATTGCAATCAGAAGTTCCTAGATGAATTGAAAGTCCTGGTAGACAAAATCCCCAGTATCGGGGCCACAGTTGTCTGAGACATTGGTCCAACTTGTACTCCCCATGTCATGTGTGGGAGTTGTGTTGCCGTCAACAGGGTGAACAGTTTGCGCACAAAGGTGATCATCCAGAACAGGTTCAGGCTTCCTGGGGGTTGCACTTGGCCATCGGCCTCTCACTTGCCCCTCCTCGGACGACCCCTCTTCTTTGGGGGGGCCCCTCAAGTACAGGCTGCTGCGGTGCAGGGGACTCTCCGCCAGAGTCATCCTCCCTCCCTGTGGCAGTTGCAGTTGTTTCAGCACCAGATGTTGTTGGCACACAGGGAGGTGTAGACTGGTTGCTGGTCATCTGGCGGAGGCATTGTAATATGTCCCTATGCACCGCCGTCATCTCTTGCAGTGTGTCCCACTTGGACTCCACGCGGGACATGTGTGAGTCCAAGCGGGCATGATGGGCAGCCTGCTGCTCTTTGATGTCCCTGAGGAGCCCCACTACCTGGCTGAGATCTCCGGTGCTGGACTGGTACGCATCGGCTATGCGTGCCAGTTGTGGGTCATCATGCACACCAGACACCTCTGCAAGCAGCGACCTCTGTCTCCCACCCCTCCCACCACCCCTGCCGACATGTGCAGTGCGTGCAGTGGCACGCACAGATGACCCTGGTCCCCCTTGGGGGTTGGTGGTGGTGGTGGTGTCCATGGCCCCACGTTGGTCCAGGGTCCCTGTGCTGGTGGTGCTCCTTGTTCTGTCCATGTCGGCAGGGATGGTATTTGTGGTGACAGTCGTTGGAGGGGTGGGTGCAGGGGGTGCAGCTGGTGGTCCTGCTGGTGCTGCAGCTGGTGGTCCTGCTGGTGCTGCATGTTGACTTGCACCGGAGGTGCCAGGTTGGTCTTCTTCATCCGAGGAGGGCAGAGGCTGTTCGACACCAGTGAGCTCCGTATCCTCTTGAGCCTGGGACTGGGACTCCTCAGCGTCTGCTGCTGTGTCCCCATCATCACCTGTTTTTGGGAGACACACACAATGTATGTTATGTTTCTGCAGGCATCAATGGTTGACACACCTGACAGTTGTGACTGTGCCTCTGGGTGCGGGCCTGTACATTGCATTGTCCTAAGTTGTCACAGTCAGGGGTTGATATTGGTGTAGCACATTGTCCTGCATTATTTGGGCATTTCTATGTATTTGTTGGGGTGTGAACATGGTCTGCATTGGTTGTATTTGGTTGACAGCCGGCCCTCCTTCCCACCCAGCCAGTCAGTTATCCCACCATGGACTGTGCTTGCATTGCAGGGAGTGAAAGTTGTCTTTCAAGATGTCAGTCAGTGGTGTCCTGCTGTTGGTTGTTGCACAGTTGCCAGCGGGGCCTTGTGCTCCCCACAGCAGTTGCCAGTGTCAGCCATCTTGTCAGTTGTTTTCCACTCCCTGTGATGTGAGCATGGTTCAGGGTGGTGTTGATGGGACAGTTGTGGGGGTGAGCTATGTCTGTGACTATGACTCCCATCATGCTATTGCCTCCACCCCACTTCCCAGCATTCCCATACTTACTTGCTTTTGTGGGGAGTTCAGTGTGTGTGGGTGTGAGAGCAATGGCAAGATGGCTGACAGTGGTGTCCTGCTGTTGGTTGGTGTGCAGTTCCCAGCATGCCCTTGTGCTCCCCACAACACAGCACCAGTGTCAGACATCTTTGATGGGCCTTTCCACTCTCTGTGGGATGTGCATGCGTGAGTGTGAGCTTGCTGGGCCATGTGGGTGGGGGATGTTGAGCTGTGACTACGACTCCCATCATGCTATTGCCTCCACCCCCTTCCCAGCATGCCCATGCTTCCTTCCTTTTGACTCTGCTTCCCTGTGGGGTGGGCTGCCTGTGCTGACAGGATGGCTGGGAGTGTTGTCCTGGCAGTTGTTTGGCTAAAAGTCCCAAGAGTGTCCCTGTGCTTCACACAACATAACCCAGGGTGGTGGTTCTTTGTGGGATCTTGAGTTAGGATGTGAGGCATTGCATTCTCCCAGGTGGGTTATGTGGAGTTTGTGTTGAGGGTGTGTGTGAGGGGAGGTGCTTGTGACTATGGTCAGTGCTGCAAGTCCTCCTTCCCACCCAGCCAGATATCCCACCATGGAACGTGCTTGCATTGCAGGGAGTGGAAGTTGTCTTTCAGGATGTCAGTCAGTGGTGTCCTGCTGTTGGTTGTTGCACAGTTGCCAGCAGGGCCTTGTGCTCCCCACAGCAGTAGCCAGTGTCAGCCATCTTGTGAGTCCTTTTCCACTCCCTGTGATGTGAGCATGGTTGTGAGTGGTGTTGATGGGCCAGTTGTGAGGCTGAGCAATATCTGTGCCTACTACTCCCATCATGCTATTGCCTCCACCCCCTTCCCAGCATGCCCATCCTTCCTTCCTTTTGACTCTGCTTCCCTGTGGGGTGGGCTGCCTGTGCTGACAGGATGGCTGGGAGTGTTGTCCTGGCAGTTGTTTGGCTAAAAGTCCCAAGAGTGTCCCTGTGCTTCACACAACATAACCCAGGGTGGTGGTTCTTTGTGGGATCTTGAGTTAGGATGTGAGGCATTGCATTCTCCCAGGTGGGTTATGTGGAGTTTGTGTTGAGGGTGTGTGTGAGGGGAGGTGCTTGTGACTATGGTCAGTGCTGCAAGTCCTCCTTCCCACCCAGCCAGATATCCCACCATGGAACGTGCTTGCATTGCAGGGAGTGGAAGTTGTCTTTCAGGATGTCAGTCAGTGGTGTCCTGCTGTTGGTTGTTGCACAGTTGCCAGCAGGGCCTTGTGCTCCCCACAGCAGTAGCCAGTGTCAGCCATCTTGTGAGTCCTTTTCCACTCCCTGTGATGTGAGCATGGTTGTGAGTGGTGTTGATGGGCCAGTTGTGAGGCTGAGCAATATCTGTGCCTACAACTCCCATCATGCTATTGCCTCCACCCCCTTCCCAGCATGCCCTTCCTTCCTTCCTTTTGACTCTGCTTCCCTGTGGGGTGGGCTGCCTGTGCTGACAGGATGGCTGGGAGTGTTGTCCTGGCAGTTGTTTGGCTAAAAGTCCCAAGAGTGTCCCTGTGCTTCACACAGCATAACCCAGGGTGGTGGTTCTTTGTGGGATCTTGAGTTAGGATGTGAGGCATTGCATTCTCCCAGGTGGGTTATGTGGAGTTTGTGTTGAGGGGTGTGTGAGGGGAGGTGCTTGTGACTATGGTCAGTGCTGTGAGTCCTCCTTCCCACCCAGCCAGATATCCTACCATGGAACGTGCTTCCATTGCAGGGAGTGCAAGTTGTCTCTCAGGATGTCAGTCAGTGGTGTCCTGCTGTTGGTTGTTGCACAGTTGCCAGCAGGGCCTTGTGCTCCCCACAGCAGTACCCAGTGTCAGCCATCTTGTGAGTCCTTTTCCACTCCCTGTGATGTGCGCATGGTTCATGGTGGTGTTGATGGGACAGTTGTGGGGGTGAGCAATATCTGTGACTACGACTCCCATGATGCTATTGGCTACACTGACTTGCCCAGCATACACAGAATTCCTTTCTTTCAGTGGTCTTCACTGTGTGTTGGTGTTGTAGTGGTGGCTACATGTCTGGATGTGTTTGTTAGTTATATTTGTGCCACTGCCTAGCTGTAGTTGTAGTTGTGTTTGTACATGTGATGACACGGTTAAATGTAACTTTGAGATGGCATGTGTTGTGTTTATCTGACTGACATACACATTTTGGGATGATTCTGTTCTGGTTGCTGTGTAATTGCTAAGAGTGCATGGTTTGACTCTCCCTTGACAGTGATGTGTGTGTGTATTGTGGCAGAATATTGTGTACATTTGCTGTGTACTCACCAGGCTCTGGGATGTTTTCTAGTCCATAGACGCTCACTGGCAGAAGGATGGCCCGCACCTTCTCCTCCCAGGGCCTGAGGTATACTGGCTTGGCAGGAGGGCCACTGCCGGTGTGTTGGCTCAGGAGGTAGTCCTTCTTCAGCAGCTCCCGTACCCTCCTGCGCACGTCATACCACCTGTTCTGGATGTCAGTCTTTGTGCGCAGACATGGTGATTGTGCGTTCACCCTGTTGATGATCCTCTCCCACATCTTTGTTTTCTGGGAGATGGGTGTCTGTTGGACCAGTGCGCCAAACAGCTGTGGCTCTACCCTGAGGATCTCGTCTACCAGGACTTCCAATTCACAATCTAGGAACTTGTGATTCTTCTTTGGGAGCATGGTGATGGGTGGTGATGGTGAGTGATGTGTGTGTTGGTGTGCAGGTGAAGGTGTGTGAGAGTGTGTTTTGCTGGGTGTATGTGAGGTAGCTATTTGTTGGTGTGCTGATGGTGTGTGGCTTGTGTGAGGGATGAGCTGTGGGTGTGTGGTTGTTGTCTGTTGAGTGCTGGCAGGTGAATAGCATTTGCAAAGGATCATGGTTGGGATTTGTGTCCTTTATATGGGTGGAGTTGTGGGTGTGTCTTTGTTCTCTGTCCCCACCCCCCAGTATTTATTGGCTTTGTAATTGCTTGTTTGGCCTTTTTTTGTGTATTTTCCCTTAGTACTTTCTGTGCATGTTGGAAACGTTCTTGTGACCGAGTCGGACCCTGCAGTTGTCTCGTACGGTCTTCTCCGTTTCGTTCACGCTGTGTTTGTGCTATTTTCTATGCTGCGTACGCGTCGGTCGCGGTGTTTTGTGTTACTTCGGCTCGCAGTTTTGTATGCGTGTCGGTCGTACGGCTTGTCCTCCGTACGACTCGGTCGTGGTTTTCGCGCCTTGCATCGTACTTTGCGGTTTGGAGTTCACGGGTACGTTTCGGTCGGATTTGTTCCGGGTGCGTGTCGGTCGGTTCGATTCACGTGTTTTTCCGGCCGGATTGCAGTTTTCCGTGCGGCTCGGTCGTTCGGCTTGGGTTCCGTACGTGTCGGTCAGATTTTGCATGCTTTGCATCATACTTGGCGGGTCGGGCGCCACAGGTACGTGTCGGTCGGAATTAATTCCGGCTCCGAGTCGGTCGGTGCTTTTTCCGGCCCGAATCGGAATCGACCCCTGAGTGTCCATTCTCAGCCAGGAGATTCAAGAGTGCAATGGTGGCATGTTTACATGCATCATGTGTCTCTGATGCCACAAGCAGGTCATCTATATGCTGAACAAGGGTAGACTTACAGAGCATCTGTAGGGTTTCTAGATTTCTTTTCAGGATCTGATTAAAAATGGATGGACTCTCTGTATATTCTTGTGGGACACAACACCATGTTAATACCTTCTGCTGGAACACAAAGGAAAAATGTACTGGCTTTCTTCATGCAAAGGCACTGAGAAGAAATCATGGCATGAATCAATGACTAAACTATTCTGCAGGACATGGTATTGGACACAATACAGTGGCTGGATTTGGTACCTAATGACAACAGGACATCACTAACTCATTCATGCTCCTCAAATCCTGAACTATACTGTATTTACCATTGGGGTTCTGTATACCCATGATTGGGGAATAACATGGACTCCCAATTATTTCCCTGAAAATCCCTTTCTGTAGCATATCCTCTATCACTGGTATTATTCCTGCAATGGGCTCTGGAGTAAAATGATATGGTGGCGTTCTGGGGTAAATAGTATTTGGCTTCACATTTTCTCGTATCGGCTCTACACCTTTGATAAGTCCGATATCTTTTTCTGTGAAATCCCATATGTCTGCATTCACGGTTTCTCTCAACTCCTCAGGTAATGCATCAATGGTCAATAAAGGGAACATCCTTACTTCAGCTTGTTGTTTAATTAATTTGACATCAGCATCCTCATTGTGTGTTTGAAACACAACACCATCTGGTGTACAATAAATGGCGCAAGTTAATTTGCACAGGAGATCTCTCCCTAATAAATTCACAGGACTCATGTCGCACACAATAAACTGGTGCTTTTCTTTAAATGTACTTATTTTTACTGGGACATTTGCTGAAATTGGATTCTGTAGCTGCTTATTTGTGACTCCCACTACTTGGATAGTTTTGCCAGCGAGAGATAGGTCTGGGACTTCCACTGTTCTCACAATAGAACGTGTAGTTCCTCTATCAAAGAGAAACAATACAGGGTGTGCATAAATCTCGGCATCTACATACGGGCCACTTTGGTTTACCTCTAAGACTGCGCCAAGTACGCAATCCTCCTCTCCTCTCAGGCACCGTCATTGGGAATTATTAAAACCGGAGCCATCAGTTTCAAACAAAGGGAATTGTTGCAATGAGTTCTGGCTTGGATTTTGAAATTGCTGTGCAGCATTCTGAAATTATGCCATTGGATTTTGAAATTGTGGCATGGCATTTTGAAATGGGTTCGCATTAATTTTTGGCATTTGGTTTAAGTTTTATCTGTATGAGCAAGGAAGTTATCATTGGGACATGTCCCTGCATTGGCATTTGCATCTGTTGCATAGGCATTTTTGGAACCTGCATCCCTCACAGTGCTTGCATAGTCTCTCCAGCATTTTCAGGATTAAATCAACACTTTCACTTCCAATGTCCAATTCTATGACAGGTGTGACAAGCAGTACTATTTTCATAGCAGCTGCTTCTGATCCCGATCCCGTACTTACAGGAACACTTCTAATACTATCCTGTGACACATTCATTCATCCTTGGTTTCCCTGAAAACCAGGTGATGAGGTACCAACCACTTTCATGTTTTCTCTGATTTCCTACAACAGGAGGATTCTGAAATCCTTTCTAATGTAGCTTAGTTTTTGCCAACACGAACTTCTCTTTAATTTTTTCTGCTTCATGACCTATTCATCACTGCAATATTTTGTGTATCACAGGATCTCGTTAAGAGATTTATTTTGCCAACAGATCACGCTTTGCATAATATGTGTGCAGATCTCAGGCTTCAGACCTTAAACAAACTGGGATACAAATATCCCCATTTCCCTCTCCTCAGGATATTCACGTCCACTGTGTTGCTGAAACAACTGCAATAATCTCTTATAATACTCATGAACTGTCTCCTTCAGCTCTCGTGTGCCTCTTTTAATTTTGAGCTGATCCATATCTTTTGGAGGTATTTTGCCTTTCAAAAAGGTTACAACCGCTTCATATTTTTCCATTACTACTGGTAATGGTGCATTTGTCCGTTTCTCTCTATGTAGTTCCTCTTTCAGTCATTGCACCGCTGTCTAACATTCAGCCCATAAATCAGCAGGTACCACAATGTCAAAGAATGTATTTAAAGCAGTCCACATTTCTTTAGAAATGTTTATGAATCTTTCTACTTGTGCATACTATTGCACTGGCTTGTCTCGTAATTTTGGAAAATTGTTTGTAAATGCTGCCAAATCACCTCTGTTTCAAGGAACATGTACATACGTTCTTCCTGCTATCTATCTAAGCCAGGGTTCTCCAGAGTCAGTCCTGGAGGGCCGTATCTATGCCAGATTTTTAGCATATCCACATTTAGATAAATGTAGCCCTCAAGGACCGACTTTGGAGAACCCTGCTCTAAGTGGATATACTGTCGCCTCATTTCCCTGTTGTTCACCCTGTCCTTCTTCACTAGCTGATTCTTTCTTTTTCATTTCATGCTTCTTTGCCCATCTAACGTCCAACTTTTCTGTATCCTTCCACCTGAGAATGTATTTAATCAATTCCGCAATATGCATGCGCATTCCTGTAATCCTCATGTTTTCTATGGCTGGATCATCTATTCAATCCTGTAACTTCGGTGTAAATTTATGTTATTGGTAAGATTTACCACACATTTTTGTGCTAATTCTATCAATCGATCATGTACCAAAGCTGCTTTTTGTGCAAGCTCCTTACAGAGATAAATTAATTCTTTCCTCTGGTGTATATTTAAATGTTCCATTTCCAAACATCCCCTTATCTTCTCTTCTAGTTCTACCTTTAAATTTGGTATATCTAAAGGTCTCTCCTTTTCTGTCTCTGGTTTCTCTGGTGATTCTACAACTTCAGTTGTCTTCTCTCCTATAGCTTCATCAAGCCATGCTGATATGTACCCTTCACTAGTAACATTTAAATCACTAGGCGTCATAGTGGTTGTAAAGACCAACGTCCCTCCTCCATCTACCACAACTTGCAGCGTTTGTGGGGGCTTCCACAAAACTATCTTTGGGAAGTCAGAACAAATCAGGACTTAGCCACTGGCTGTATTTCAGACCTTACTTCAGGTGTGACTGGAGCACTCGCAATGACTCGAGATGCAATCAGGGCATTAACAACAGGTACTGGGGCTGTGGTAGGCATAGCAGCTGCTGCTGCCCTAGTGGAGACTACTCAAAAAATCAAAGGAGGGAGTGAAGAGGAAAAAGGTAGAATCGTCCTTCTCTTGATACTGTTATCTAACATAGGGATTCTAACATGTATTATGTGAATATATATGCACCCATGTGTGTGCTGCTATTTTTATTTTTATTTTTATTTGAAGTGTCTAGTCATACGTGAAAAATGGTGCAAAAGGATCAGAGCTCCTTCTCTCAATTTGTGGGAAGGGCAATGTTTCAAAAATTGTAAAATACCCCTCACACACTGAAACCTGATTCAGTGTCATGCTTCATCATTGAGGTCTTCCCGCCCCTCTACGGGACGAGGCGTGCTACGACTTACGTAGATGCAGGAGCACTTTATTCAGTGATTGGTGAGTATGTGTAGTGCGTGGGATCATGAAAAGAAAATGTGAGATGGTTAAAAATTCTCTGGCTAGTGGAACGAAAATACTTTATTGTCTTCCCTGGCTGAGAATAGTAAAGTGGGGAGGTGTAGATGGTGTACTATAATGAGTCACCTCCTATAATGAGTCACCTTGTAGGAGGAGACTCATTATAGTACACCATCTACACCTCCCCACTTTTACTATACTCAGCCAGGGAAGAAAATAAAGTATTTTCGTTCCACTAGCCAGAGAATACTTAACCATCTCACATTTTCTTTCACGATCCCACGCACTACACTACTCACCAATCACTGAATAAAGTGCTCCTGCGTCCACGTAAGTCGTAGCACGCCCATCCCGTAGAGGGCGGAAGACCTAATGATGAAGCATGACACTGAATCAGGTTTCATTGTGTGAGGGGTATTTTACAATTTTTGAAACATTGCCCTTCCCACAAATTGAGAGAAGAACTCTGATCCTTTTGCACCATTTTCACGTATGACTAGACACTTCAAATAAAAATAAAAATAGCAGCACACACATGGGTGCATATATATTCACATAATACATGCTAGTGGAGACTACAGCAGGTGGTCAAGTCGGAACTGGTGGTACAATCTGGAAGACTTGTAAGGACCGTGCAACTGGTGTTAAACTTGGATCCACAGAGGCAGTAGCCACTGTTTGACTAGTACTAGTACTCAGATCCCCTTGCTCAGCAAGTGTAGTATGCAGTGGTGGGGGTCTGGATTTCAACATCTGTTCTAATATTATAATCTAATATCTAGAATCAGTATCTGGCTCATCTGCTTTTTTCTTGATGACAGATTTACTATTTTCCTTATTAGCAGTGTCTGAAGGAAGTACTGTATATAACCTAGGGCCAGATGTATCAATATTGGGAATAGTGATTACCTAATTGTGATTCTCTATGAATCACAATTAGGTAATCACTATTACTAATGAAGAGTTTCATTTAGCGATTCCTAGTGGGTCTCAAATCGACCTACCTTATGAATACTAAGAAGGTAGGTCACAATTTGCGACCCATTAGGAATTGCTAAAATCACTGGGCTTGTGGCCTGCTGGGGTCTGCCCACCACCATGTCCATGATTGCTTTTAAATAAAGCAATCATTTTTTTTAAATGCAGCCCGTTTTCCTTAAAAGAAAATGGATTGCATTTAAAAAAGAAAAATGAAAAGTTTTCTTTTCATTTTTTAAGAGCAGGCAGTGGTCAGTGGGACCACTACCTGCTCTGGAAAAAATGCTTTTGCTACCATTCCGAGAGTAGGTGGTAAAATGTGAAGGCTTTGCGACCGCATTTTGGTCACTAAAGATTCTTACATACCACTGCAATTTGGTATTAGGAAGTGACGCCCTAAGCATGTCCCTTCCAAATACTGAATCGGTATGTATTTGCAATTCCAAATTGTGATTCGGTAACATGTTACCGAATCGCGAAGTAGAATTCATACCTTCCAAAATGCATTTTATCGGTGGCAAATGGCCCGATTCTGCGAATCGGGCTGTTTGCGACCAGTAAAATGCCTGATGCATCTGACCCCTAGCTCCTTCAATAATAGCTTTCCTTTATCTATGCTGTTCTTCATCTCACTGAGTATTTGCATAATTCTGCACTGCTCACCCAGTTCTCCTCTGGTATTTTCTTTCTCCTTTTCCCTTGCAACCTTCTCCCAAACATCAAAAGCGTCATATTAAATAGGTTGAGGTGGTGACTTCATTTCATAAAATGTTCCCTTCAAATGATCCAGGATTCTGGTGGTATATATCCCATATCTAGCAAGACTCAATGCACCCTCATCTTCAGCAATCCTACTCCACTGTCAGAGCCAAAGACATGTGTTGAACCCATGTTCAGTAGTCATAATGTATGCCAGAGTACCCTCAGGCTGTGCCTCTCCTCCCTTACGTACTGGAATAGTAACATCTACTCTCACAAATCTCTTAAAATCCCTAAAACATTTCATGCTAAAAATTTGTTTTTGACAATTCAATTAAATGAATGTTATGATTCTGTTCCGTATACGTAAATTTTCAGAAAATGTCAGCTATTATTTCTCATGCAACCAATTACCAATCCAGTAATTGGTACTCACTTTTAAAGATCCTATCCCAGTGCGACACTGTGAAGTAACCAACCAATTCCAGTGAGAAATCACATCAACCGGGCAATCCTAGCATGAAAGACAATGCCGTACAATCTCACTGCTCACAAACTCACCCTCCTTTACAGTTTTCCTCCGCATTCACACAACTCTGTTAGATATCTTCTTAAACAACTTCTTGTTAGCTCTGCTAGAAAGAATAGAAGTATTAAAACCACTCAAGACATTTTCCACAATCGCAAGTGAATTCTCGACCAGCAGGAAATCACCCAGATCAATGCAGTTCCCCTGTTCGCGCAATTAGGTTCCACTAACATCAATTAATATTAGTCAATCACAAACAATGGATCTTGGCCACCGTGGCAGAATGGAGCTGTAATAAATTGCATATCAAAATATAACCATCCACTTTCAGTAACTAAATGTTCAGTCAATGATGAGACGTTTGGAATCGTTTTAAAGCTTTATTTCTCATTAAGAGATTAGTATTGTTTTTATCACTTTTATTCAGATTAGTCAATGTACAGAAATATCAAGAAATGGTTTCATTAGCATCAGCATAATATAGACAGCGTGTTCCATAAAGGAAAAAGTCCTTATTTTAGTCTAAGAGTCCTAACCAAAATAACAGTCCATAAAGAGTTCACTTGGAAAAGAGCAAGATTCTGGAGCATCGAGTTAGTCAAAGAATGAACCCCCATAAAGAGTAGTTCAGGAAACTCAGCAGAGTTCCCCAACAAGTTGCAGTAACAACTGTTAATTAAATCGAGAATTAATCACAGCATTAGCTGTGACAAGCTGTAGGAGAAAGTCTCCCTGCAAAAAGATCAGGCTAATAGGAAATGGGTGTTAGCAGTGGCACACAGCAACCTGGGCAAGGATAAGGAATAATGCATAAAGCAATGAGGGTAAGGTGGCATGGTTAAAGGAAGAATGTCAAAGCTTCTCTAACTAGGAACATGTATATGTGAAAACATAAAACATTTGCAACATTCAACATGGTTCGCGAAATGGAAACGGATCTTCTGGTGGTCTGTCGTCTCTCCTCCCATTTCCCACAGAAAACAGTCACGCGGGTGAGCAATTAACTAAAAGTGTCTAATATGTCTTGCACTAGATAAATGAGGGAAGGTCATCATGAGAACTCTTGCAGGCTTATTCTGTTAGCTGTTGTCAGTATCCCATTGTGTGGACAAAGGGCTCGTCTAGAGCAATGAAACATTTCTATCAGTAAGTCTAGATGAGGCCATGTGAAAAAATATCTTCAATAAGTTCAACATTGCTAATACTCTATTCCTTATGAAATATAGCAAAATATTTTGTTTAGTGAAATAAGGGAATTCATATGGTGTGAGGAAGCAAAAGAAGTACATTTCTCTTAGAGCAGCACATTTTAAAGGGATGAACATTTTTACAGTTAGAGGATTAGATCAGCAGTTTCTGAAAGGCATTTAATTTTAATGTCCAGCAGAAGTCGACAAAAACATTTTCAGGCCTACTCGTAAAAGCACATTAGGGGCCTGATTAAGACTTTAGCAGTGTGGAGAGGGGTACGCCCTGCCTCAGCATCGCCAAAGCCACGGTCAGACCGCCCACGTTTCTTCCTGTCTGGCAGGCTAGTTTTTGGCATTCCCAAGGCGGTGCTCAGGAAATAGGCACCCCAATGGGAACGCCAAAAGGGTTCCTGCACCGCATGGACTGAAAAGTCCATTCTGTGCAGGAATTGGAGTGCATGCCTACAGTGGGGCACATGTTGTACCCCCTGCAAGCATCCCCATGCAGAGGAGGCACAGGGGGCCCTGCAGAGCCCCCTTTGTTTCCTCTCTGCCATGGTGTTCATGGAGTAGGAACTTCCATGACACTGCCAGTGGAGAGGAAACCTGTAATATGCTTGGCAGGACCGTGGCGGTCCCCCAAGCATATTGCAACCTCCTGACCACCACAACAGCGCAAGGTAGCGGCGGTTCCCTGGAGGCTGCGGGGGAGCTGTGGCGGTCCAACTGCCCTAATCCTAATAGAGCGGTCGGGAAAACGCTGCACCCCAACGTGTCTGACGGTCTGTGGATCAGCAGACTCATAATCGGACCCTAGGTGTGAGAGCCTACTACTTATTTAAGCTGCACATTTATTTTTACATGTTCAAGAAAGTATCTTCTCCTAGGGTCAAAGCTAAATGATTTATCACATTTGAAAGAATCATTTCTTTGTTTTTGCTTTCTCTTCTACAGATACAATAAAATGTGGCACATTTTCTAATGTCAGGCACATTTTCTTCATCATTAACCAAGGCAAATTTTATGAAAAATTTCGATTTTATGAGATGCAAGTCCTACAAACCTGAGGTGGGAGCAAGGGAGCTAATAGGCATACATAATCTGTAGTGAATTCACAGAAAGTGAAGTTATAGAAAGCGTTGTCATAACCCTATCATAATCCTGGGCTTAATGAAAGGGTTAATTTTGCAGAGTAATAGTTGTTATTGTAAGCATTAAGGAACCTTTGTGTCTATTTAGTGAGGATGGAATATGATAATATACATCATTATATCATTCTTATTTTTACTTATTTTCCTTTTTTTAGATTTTAGTATTGAACACCAGTTCATATAATCAAATAAAGCTCACTGGGCTAGGCTCTAACGGACTTCTTTAGAGTTGGCACACAGGGTACTCCACCACAAATGTGGTGGCAGACCCTGTCTGCCAAAGTGAAGCCCCATCCACTCTCTTTAGAGATGGACAGACTTTCATGTTTCTGCTGTAAGTACCCCTGCTGGAAGACACCTTAGGCCATGGCCTGAAAAAGTTTGGGCTGTTGTTCCAAGTACCTCAGACAGTCTGCCTTATATCAAGTAAACACTCTCACTTGTTTCCTGATTGGGACTATCAGGAAATATCTGTTGATCCAAAACATAAAAAATACAACATGACCCCCATACCTTAGGAGAAAATTCCTAGGGTATCAGAGCCATTCATTTTTTGTTAAACAAAAACAACCTCCCATTGGAGGTTTTTTGGGTGAAACTGAAAGGTTTGCTGAGCAAACATATTGTGCTTTATGTTAGCTGCCATGGTTTATCTGAAGGCATAGATATGTCTGCCAAGCGGGAATCTTTAAATATGGCAGGTGGTAGTCCTCCAGAGCAGTGAAGGTTATTATATTTGGAAGACAGCACTAAACTGTAAGTGAGGCCCTTAATTCTTACATATATCATAGGTTTAGATCCCAGTGTGGTCAATTCAGCCTATATTTATTCACATGCTAATGAAATTATCATCAGGCTAGACTGGGTAGTAGTAATCACAAAAGTAGTGGTTATTTACCTAGCCGCTTAGTAGACAATGAATTTTCTCTGGTGTTTACCTGGCCGCTGACTAAATAGTGGGATTTTTACTGTTTCGCCAGCTGCCTTGAACATAGCAAATACACTTCACTATTTACCCGACCGCTGGCTAAATATTAGAGATTTTCCACAGTTTGGCCGGCAGCCATGCAAATAGCAGAAAACATCACTATTTACCCGGCTGCTAGCTAAATGGTAAAGATTCCACACTGTTTAGCTGGTAGCCATGCAAATAGCAGAAAAACTTCACTATTCACTCGGCCGTTGGCTAAATAGTGAAGATTCTGCCCTGTTTGGCTGGCGCCGAAGGAAATAGCAGACAACCATCACTATTTATCCGGATGCTGACTAAATATTAGATATTCTGCACTGTTTGGCCGACGACTATGCAAATAGTCGAAAACCTTCACTATTTACACCAAATATTGGCTGAATAGTAGGGATTCTCACTGTTCGACTGGCAGCCATGCAAATTGAAGGAAAACTTCACTGACACAGAGGGACACAGTGGCAATGAGGGTGATGCCGACTCTAGCCAGCCTCTAGTGGAGGTGGCCTAAACAACACAGGGCACAACATCTGTTCCAGAGACTTCCAGCACCACTCCCACCAGCACCACCCTCACACCTGTCCCCCTGGTATAAAGCCAACATCTAGTCCATAAATGGAGTGGGTTCCCTTTTGCTCAAGCCACCACTCCATCTGTCCCTACTGCATCAGAATTTGTGTCAGAGGAGGCACTGAGCATTCCTATAATCCTCTCTGTGGGGAGAAGGCAGACAGCACTGTTGCATGCTATCCAGGGTGTCATTCAGCAACTGTCGCAAGTTATTGATATACACACTGGCTCCAAACTCAGTGGGAGGGATGCTGCCTCCAAAACCAGTTTGGTGTGGACAAGGGAGAATATTGCTTATTTCCCTCACCTCACATCTGGGTGGACGCAAAGGCTTTGCACAAGGGAGGAAGGGTTATATTTTAGGAGGGAGGTACACTGTGGGTTTATTTGCAGTAGGGCAAACAGGAACTGTTGAAGAAGTCAGTAGGGTAATACCTTGGAACGTGTAGTCCACTGGTTAGGAAGGGGCCATGCGTCACCCCCACCCTAAGGCTAGTGCCAGCCATAAATATGGCACCCCAAGGAAATCTCCTCTGAATACTTTCTGGACCTAGGAAAGATCAGAAGAGGACAGAACCCTGCTTTCTGTAACCTACGAGGAGTATTGAAGAACAAGATCTACTCCCTCTTGTACCCAGGACAAAGAAGTTGACTCCAAAGGTTAGTGGGCTGATTTTCTGTGTAGCTGCAGGGACACAACAAGCTGCAAAATACTTTTTCCTGAATGACTAGTTGTCCAGTCACAACTGGACATGCACTGAACCTTGCACAAGACTTTTAGGTGGACCATACCCGAAGTCCTAAGTACCCCCGTGAAGCCTGGGAGCCATGGGTGAAGAGCTGAGGAAAAAGTGACTCACCACTGCAAAGTTTTGGGATGTAGAAAAATTCTGACTTCCAGCTGTGAAGGACTGGGACCAACAACAAGGTCCGATCTGGGAAGGAGTGATTTCTCTGAACTGAAGAAACAGATGTGTCCTGCTTAGACTTCTCTGCAGCAGCAAATCTGTTTAAGAGGTCCTACAGTGAGAAGGTATACCACCCCTTGAAGCCCTCTTAGGATATTGCCTTCTGTGTTGGAGAAATCTAAGCTCCATTTCAAAGATGTCCTACAGAAGAAATCTTGACTTGTGATTGTATAAAAAGTAACTGACTGATGCAACAACATTCCTGGGTGTAAACTATGACTTTTCCAGCTTTAATGCTTTCTCTCCAAAACTAACAAGCTCAGCGGGTCCTCACTCAACCCCTATCCAACCCCTATCCAAGTACAGTGAGGCCATCCCAGAGACAGCGTGCTGACTTGTCCTGCTTAGAACTTCTGACTTTCTTTTAGCAGACTAAGTTCCAAGGTAACATCCTTGACTGAGCTCTCCCTCTTGGTGGTTCTGACCTTGGGATCCATCGCACTCGGCCTTAAAGTGTATCTAGGTCTCGGTCTACCATTACCATAGACTATGATTGGTGCTAAGTGCTTTTTGAAGCTATTTTCACTCAAAACTTTAAAAACGTATATCTCCGATTCACCTTAAGGAATGTTTGTCATTTTGGGGTAGTTTTGTTTATTAAAATGTTCTCTATGTTTCTAATTCAGTTTGGATTTGTTATTGTTTGGGTTTTTGACTTTATTACTGTGTTGCTACTCCATGAATACTTTAGATATTGCCCTAAGTTAAGTCTGTCCCCATTGTGCCATAGCTACCAGGGGTTGAGCTCAGGTCCATTTAGTGGCTTTTGGGGTGCACCCTGACAAGTTAGTACTGTTCCTTGAGGTGCGTGAGGCCCACCCCAAATAACAATCCATGTTTTTACACACAGCTGGCTATATTTATCAGGTTTTGTGTTGCCCTTGCACCACGCGAGGAGGCGCAAGGGCGACGCAAAACCTAAGTGAGATTTATTAAGCCACGCAAGGCCTCTAGATAAAAGTGTCATGAAGTCCAACCTACTGATTCCTACTGCAGCAACTAAGTATCATGATTACCCAGCAAGGAACTCTCAGAACCACATGGAACTTAAATTCAATGGATATAAGGTGGCATCATAACTGCAAGTCTACAGAGACCTCGCTGATTTCCTGGGAAATGTAGTTTGTCTTGGCTCCACTAGTATGTTTTACGTAGTAGAGCCTTACACCAAGTGGAGCCTTCATTTTAGGTGTATTGATGATCACCTAAACAGCAGAAGAGTTGAGCACCATTGAAGTTTAGAGGATGAGCTCATCTCCATGCTTTAGCATACACATGTGAGAAAGGAATGTGAGATGATGAGTTCTGCCTATCTAATCACCTAGATTTTTATCTTTTTGATCATCTGGTTTTTGACCTTTTACTGTAGCGGAGCCTTGTAACCTGTGACTCACCCCAGTGAACTCATGGTAAATGGACTGCGCATGTTCACCTCCAATGTACGCCTTTCAAAATAAGGCCGCTGCAGCGCAGCAAGGGTAAGGGGCATTTGAATGGTTAAACATGTATGCATGCGTGTGTGCACATCTGTGAGGGCTGCAAGGTGGGAGACTCCTGTTGTGGCAGTGCGGTGACTGCTCACAGATAGCCTGGTGCAGAGAGAATTCTGCAGGATTGCATATTGACCTGTAGTAGGCCTCATAATGTTAGTGTACATAGGCAAAGTCAGTGTGTTTTACTGTCTTGTCTACAGTGGCACTCCTTTATAAATCTATGGGGAGGGCTGCCTTAGAGCGCAGGTTCGCGATCCTTTGGCCTACCGAGACGAGTGACCTATTCAATTGGGGCGTAACCTGTGTGAAAAAATCAATTCTGCAAGTTCCAAACAGGTATCTGTACAGCTTATGGGTCATCCAGGTTTGTCATATTTCTCTGGCTCAGTTCAGGATCAGAGCCCAGGCCTTTTGTTACCCTGCTGTCCCAAGTTATTTACATTTAAACTTGAAACCTGAGGACCTGAGGATTTGCCTGTAAACCATCCACCCGCCCGAGCCAGCGTCAGGGGAGGAGCGAGGACTCCATTGTCCAGACTCCCCGGTGCTGCCATCAACGTCACTGTACCTGGAGGGGCATAAATTACAGCCACGGCTCCCGCTGCTCCAGCGGCGTGGGAAACTTGAAACCTGAGGACCTGATGATTTGCCTGTAAACCATCCACCTGCCCAAGCCAGCCCCATAGGGAGATGAGCGAGACTCCATTGTCCAGACTCCCCAGCGCCACCGTCAAAGTCGCTGCGCCTGGAGGCGCATAAATTACAGCCGCGGCTTCCGCGGTGCGGGACGCACCCGGGCAAAGCCCGGGCCAAGGGCGGGTCTATCCTGCGCCCTTCATGACAGGAGAAGGCTGGGCCACCCCCTTGATTTGTCTTGAGAAATAGGGGCACCATTAAGGCCCGTCATCTCTTCTATCTTTTTGCCCCTGAGTGAGCAGAAGAGGCTGCGCTGTGATCGAGCAATATTGGAACCTAACAGCAGACAGGGAGCAGCCGGGAGTCGTCTGCTTTAACCAAGTTGTGAACCCTTGGTTAGGACATTTAAGCAAGCTGTGATATTGGGACCTTTCAGAATCAAGGTACTTTCAACGATTTTCATTGTAAAACAAACTGATTCCGCCCCCAACTGTCTTCTTTCTTTCATGCAGTAGCAACACATATGGGAGGCATGACGCGCTACTTCGATAGTTATTAGTTAACAGATTCCACCGGTTTCATACCTGCCATTTATTGTTTGTACAGATGTTGCACAGGAAGTGAAGGGGGGATAAGGGCAGTTACACCTGGGTAAATAACCCATAGGAAGGTGGGTGGATGGTTTAACATCTGAGTAATATTGGGATTACACCAAAACTGTATTTCTCCTCCCCAGAAGTCTTAAGCAATACTGAGTTCACCATCTTGAGCCTACTTTTGAGATAGTTGTACATTTGTTGTACATTTGTTATATCTGAGATAGTTGCTGCAAAACATGGGTAAAAGAAAGCATTTAGCCACAGTTGGAAAAATACCCTCCCCAGATAAGACGCAAACGTCACTATTAAAGTATATTACTGGAGCAATGGGAGCCATTGAGAAACAGATTTCTACTGTTGAGGAATCTTTGTTAACAAGCGGGGAAGCGAAATGGCCGTAGTAACAACAGCCCACATTCTTGTTAACAGCCCTGACACCCTTGGAGGCACAATAATAGGGAAGGGTCTTAGAAGCGAGAACGAAAGGGAGGGGGCTATTAAGGCTACTAAGACAATTGAGGGTATACATGCCAATGATTCTGACACCCCTGGAGGCACAATAATAGGGAAGGACTCTAGGAGGGAGAATAAAGGGGAAGGGGCTAACAAGGTAAATGGTTGCATACAATATCAACATGACTGTGTCTCTCCATATAAATCCAACTCCCCTCTCCTAAACGGGTCAAAAACCCCTACGCCATTGTGCAGGCACCCTCCCTAATAGAGATTTAACCAGGAAGAAGAAGGGAAATACCCAAACACAGGGATTGGCCCAAATAGAAACAAATGTAACAAAAACTCACCTAGACCCCAATTGTAAGATAATAATTGGAAAACTATACGCCTAAGCTGAGGCGTTTAAGACTCTTGACCAGCATGTGAATTACATCATGGGGACAATACAATCCAGGTTAACGAAAGTAGAAATAAGAACTAATTCCTGCCTGGAACTCTTGACTATTTTCTCTACAGGGCAAAAGACCAAGGCCCCACTCAACACAGACTCCCTCCCTGTACCTGAAGCTCCAATTGAATCCCCAATTGAGAGTACATTTAACAACATTGCAACAATAGGATCCACTACATACCCCTAGTAATAAAGGCACTAATATCATGAGAGGGTTGGGGGGACAGATTAAGGCTTGGAGATGGGGGTGGGAATAGTAGTGATACTAGACTAGCAGTAGCCACTCCAGTCACCAGCAGCTAATTTGAAGAGCCAGCTGGACATATATCTGATTGCTTGGATCTCCCACCAGCAGCTGCCCCATACATGGTAGTTTTGACCAATGTTCCCCCTGCCCACAAACAGTAAGGAGAACTGAATCTCATTGAGAAATAAGTCTCTAAATTGGCTGAGCGTCAGAACGGGTTTAAGTGACCACCTATATAATGACATCAATATGGTAAGGAGAGTCAAGTGGGTCGGGAGAGGGAACAAAAACCGGAGTGGCGATTGTGTGGTATTGACCTTTAGAACTCCCCAGCTGGTGGATGCAGTCCTGAATAAGACTGGGTCCTCCAACATGTATGGGAATGAATTCTCCTCCGCCCTCTGGGTTACTTTTACCGCCCTCTATACCCAAGAAATAACGTGCGCCCACAACCCAGTTTTAAGCAGAGACCGAGGTTCCCAAATTTTACAATCCCAACTTATAACAGGTTTCAATGTTTATCTTCGTTGGATGGAATGGAATGACTTAAGAGGGGGTACACTTAACTGGAGAGGAGAACTCCCAGAAGAGTCTTGTCACCGAAACCTCTGCTGGCGCTATCACTACTTCTACCACACTACATGCCTCACATAGACAACAAAGAGCCCCCACTCAATAGCAATGTGCTAGTCCCCACGATAGATACTCATACACAAAACTTAGCACAAGTTGAAATTGAAATTTTGAGATGCTTGTTCTGGAATGTGGCAGGTTTACGCTGTAAAATACAGACCATAGAATGGCTGGACTTTATAGGCAACTATCAGATCATTTGTATACAAGAGACATGGCTCACAGAGATTATTCAAATAAACGGGTATAGGACATACTTTACACCGGCCATCCCATCAAGACATGGTAGGGCAAAGGGAGGTCTGTGCACTTACGTAGCAAACACCTTACAATTTACTAACATTGTCTTTGTCACAGATAACCCACACTATCAATTAATGGTATGTAACTCGAAAGGCCATGCCAGATTAGTAATAATCAACTTTTACATTAACGCTACTTTGAGAGCAATAACCGAGGTCGTACCGGAAATAAATAATGACTTGGAGCGCATTGCCGCTGTTAAGAAAAAATATATGACGATCTTATGGGGGTGACTTTAATAAGCGTCCGTGTAATTCCCAGTCGGGTAAAACGTGCGATATGACTAATACAGAGGATGTAGAGCAGCCCCACTTTACTCACAGTATATATGGCAATAAGATTAATGAATTGATACTTAAATTTGATTTGTCATTTGCAAATGAAATTTCTACACCCTATGCGTGTCGTAAGAAAGCCTTTAATGGGACAATTAACAACAGCATTATTGACCATGTCCTACTGTCAAATCACTGCGCTGGCTTTACTTTCAACTTTTGTACACACTCGATCTCATTAAGTGATCACTTTCCACTGAGCCTGCAATTATCGGTTCTACCTTTCTATGAACAAGGGCACGATAAAATCATCCCACAGGCAGAGGGAATGAACTAGCACGGTCTAATGGTTACACTCTACGTTGGACACAGATCATTCTGAAAGACCTTCTTAAACAGCTAATATACAATAACAAAGAAGACTTCGAGCTTTGTTTAAACGAAAACACACCCCCAATGAAATTATTGCGACCTTTCTGGCTATCTCACAGGGCATAAAGGAGAGTCTCTTTGTCAGCAGAGGGAAGATAAAAAGGGGGAAAAGGGGTGGTTTGATGCCTTACGTAGTAAAGCCCACAAGTCCTTGAAGGAGGCGTTACATAAAACACCCAGGAGTATCAGTGAGGTTCACCAACGTAGAGCAGATTACAAACAGGCCGTTAAGAGGAGTAAATTACACCTAAGAGAGACCGCCTGGGAGTCTCTACAGGAGGGTAGTGCTAGTAATGATGATAGAACTTTTGGAGGATAATTAACTCCTCACTGTGGAGTACAGACGTGTCCCCTAAGATCGCGATTGCAATTTTAGAGGAAGAATGGATTAAGCATTTAGTTAGTATCTATTCCACACCAGCCATTACACATTTACAGGATCAGGGACAAATTGACAGCGAAAATGTAATCACCCTCCAAACCTCCTCCATTGCTCCTTTTTCTTTGGAGGAAGTTAGTAATGTGATCCAAGCTAGTAAAAATAGCAAAGCCCCAGGACCAGATGTAACCCCAGTTGATCTTTACAAAGATAATACCGACTTATGGGGACCACTATTGACCCAAGTATTGAGGGCCAGTTGTACTGCAGGTTTTCTGCCATCGTGGGGAAAATCAATCATTGTACCCATATAGAAAAAGGAGACCGCCTAAACCCAGCGTGTTATAGGCCAACCTCCTTGATTGACTCCCTAGCAAAGATAGCGGGACGCATAATCTTGGAAAGATTACAGCAGTGGGCTGAACTGCATGGTAAATTGTCAGACCTGCACTACTTTTTTTGTCCCGGGATTGGGACGATAGAGCAGAGTCTCAATCTAAATATGTTAATTGGTAAATACGTTAAGATTAAAAAGGGGACGATCTACCTAGCCTTTGTCAACCTTTCATCGGCTTTCGACTGTGTAATACATGCCAAGCTCTGGTCAAAACTGAAAGACATGGGGGTGGAGTTGCCAATCATTAGCTTTCTGAGAGACCTATATATGGGGTGTAGAGCCATGGTAAGATATGGTGCTAGTGGTGAATGTACTGAAGTTTTCGGTGAGGAGAGAGGGGTGAGACAGGGGTGTGGCCCCCTTCCTGTTTTCATTATATATAAACAGTGTGGGGGAGGAGCTTGCGGCAGCCTCTAAAGACCTTCTGCAAATAGTTACGCGCCCTGTCCCGGCCCTCCTCTATGCCGACGACGCAGTTCTTTTGGCTAGCACCCCACTGGCCTTAAAGTGACTGCTTACTAACTTTGTCGAATATATGAAGGAACTGGGTCTCCAAGTTAACCAATCTAATACTTTTATTATGAAGTGCGGTCAGAATAGTAAGAAATGCAGAAACATAACAATAAACAGAACAAAGATTGGCTTCACCGACACTTTCTTATCTTGGAGTCCTATTCGACAGGGATGGTTTGTGGAATAAGGTCATTCATTGACAATAGAAAGAACCTTTTTAGCAAGGCCTGTTGGCCCTCAGAGGCTTTGCAAGACGACTGGGCACTAACCCACCAGACATGATGATGAAGATATATAAAGCGAAATGTGTGAAGCAGTTAGGCGAGCCTCTGCTGATGCTTGCTTTAGTGACTTCTTTTTAATGCACTCTAGCGCGCTCTCATTTTAACTTTTAAGCTTTGCCTAATTTTATTTTACTGTTTCTACAGTCTTGGGGGTGTGTGGGGACTTTTATTCTGCATTTACTGTGTGCATGCACTTTACCGCCTCACCTGCACTGCCAGGGACGTCCCTGAGGTGCCTCTGGGGTTCTTTCCCTCTCTCCCTCATTCCCTCAGGGTCTCTCCGGTCCGCCACGGGTTGTCCCGATTGTGCGGAGAGAGTCCCCTGTACAGGAACTCTTCCCTGGTTGGCCGCCATTTTCTGAGGTTGGCGGTCCAACCCCACATACGCTTCCAGGTTAGGGCATTAAATGCAGGCAAAATCCCGGGCGCACAGCGGATGCACGCGGCGGGCTTGCTGCTGGTGCACTGAAGGTGCGCCAAATGCAAGCCTGTCTGTGCCCGTCCATGCCTGGATGGCACCAGGGGCTAGGCACCCTGCTAGTTTTTTTCTCAGATAACAAGGACCCCCAGGGCAGAACCTATTCCAGGACAGTTTATAAAAGCTTAATCAGCACACCCTTATATGTAATGATCAGTCCAACTCTAGTACAGGATGAAGTCAAAGTCAAAGGAAAATACACTAATTGGTACAATACATTCTGGCAAGCGAAGAACAATCAATATTGTACGTATCAAACAGACAGTCCACGAACAATTTAGCCAATTTTCAGATCCTTGTCTTTATTGATTCTTTCTTTTAAAAAGATTCCCAGCACACGATCTAGCCGACACGTGTTTCGTCTATACTCAGACTTTTTCAAGGCTGGAAAAGTAAATATATACAATAAAAATTCCATATATATACAAAATGTAAGCAATATCCTATTTACACAAGAAAGAGAAATAAATTATTTAGTAGTAAGAGCCATTAAAATAAAAGTAATCATAATTACAATTCCAAATATAAGCATCTCAACTATAGTACATAGTTAATTTGATAGATTGATATTATAAATCAGAAAGAACAAGAAGGAGGAGGAGGATCCCCGTGACATGGATATAAGTGGCCCTCTCTAAGATAAGAGAAAAAGAGCCTCATTTGCATAGGCATGCTATAAAAGAAATTTGCCTAAAGAGACGAACAGAACCGGTGAGAACATCTCAAGATGAGTGATTTGTGAATACCACCTATAAAACAAAAGAAAGTCCCAGCACCCTACACCACTGTGAACGTGTATTAAAAAGAAACCAGTCGCCTAGGTGTAGAGTCTAAAAAGGAAACCCACCGGTATGGGAATGTAGTAACAGATGATTCCAACAGCGAGAAGACACAACGGTGCCTCAGACTGCGTATGAAATATCCTTCCGAATGTCATATGGATTAACCAATGATCTGGTAATACGGAGTAGAAACATGAAGTGGATAACAACAAATGTCAATGATACTGTAAGTAGAGGCTATATTGAGATGGTCACAGTTATATCATTAAGACCAAAGAATGTTACACAAGAACAAAGAGTTAACCTGCCTACCAAAAATAGGAAATCTGTACTAAAGTCACATAAACGTGACCCTGATAAATGCACCAATCGACTGTCTGTTTGTCGATCTGTTCATAAGTATCAGGGAGGGTAACGAACCCGTGCCTGAACACATGCAACACAGATACGAGCATACTTAAGTAATGGTGTTGCTCAGTAAAGTTGAATACATTTATAGAGACAATTACATTAAAAAGCGGCACATATCTAAACAATTAACCGAACACATATAGGTACACAAGCGACCAATAAGTGTAAACGAGTGATAGAAAATATACTAAACAGGATGGTCTAGCCGTATCCAGATCATAAAGACAAATGTTCCCAATAAAGGAACTCACCTCAACAAACTGTGATTGAGTGTAAGTTTGTGTTGTTAATAGCTAACGGGTATCCAATACCCCTGTTCAATGCCGGAATGGTCTCATTCTGATGGAAGACAAAAAAATAACAAATACTAGAGCGGTGTCCTAATGGTAGACAGCGTGGATCTAAAGTGACCGGAACCACTTTAAAAAATAACCTACCTCATAAAAGGCATGGAGCCTCTATATGTATGTATCAAGTAGGCAGTTCAAATGGGTATGTACCTCCCAATGGTAGTCAAAATTGTAGGTACAAGTCCGTAGTAAGAATGTACCTAATAAAGAAAAACAAATAACCAAATCGGAAAAACAAGTATAATTGCATATGGCAATAGAGTCCGTCCACAGGGTTGATGCTAGGTACTCACCCCTGAAGTAGAATAGTCCACAACGACTAACAACACGGCAGTCCGCTCGCATCAAATGAAGCGAAACCAAAATGGCCATTTTGGAAAATATAAGATCTCAAGTCACGCCTGACGTAAACTGCGTTGGCGTACGATCCATTCGTATAGGTCCAAAATAGAAGTTAACGGGGGCGATAATAATCCGCCATCTTGTAAGATAGCCATGTTCAGTATAAAAAGACGCATCAATCATTAGTCCGAAAGAATATAGAACCAGGTAATAAAAAAACACAGTTCAAAATAATCAAATATTAAAATTAAAAGCAGTGGCAGTATGGTCTCGATCTCGGCCGAAACAGTAGTAGGGTGAACGCCCTCTTCGCCACGATCACGTGCGTATAGTGGTCACGTGTACAGTGCCAAACTATCTGTTGTCGTGTGCGGAGGATAATCGCCATGTTGGAGAGGTGCCCTATTAGTTGTGGACAGGTCTCATTGAATTATGCCCTAAACGTTATCCCAGGAAATTGCGTAGCTAGGCTGGACTTCTCCACGGGGGAACCAGTGCACTGTCAACACTGCAACTTCAGAGTTCAGACCCACCAACGGTCTGATGTCTGCTCTTAGCTCCCGCACAACGCCCGAGTATTAGGGGGTGGTAAGAGCAGCACCAGGACCGGCATCACAACTGTTCTCAAGTCCAGATCCATTAGGGGGCGGTGATAAATGCCCGCTCCATGCCCAAACATAAAACCGAAATTGCTCTGACTATCCAGACACTTAGGGGTCTATTACGATGGTGGTCGGATGTCCGCCACCGGGCCGGTGGTGGCTCCGCCGTACCGGCGGTGGACATCCGCCCGCCATCGCAACCAAGAAAACCGCCGGTCATATTAGGATGGCGGTGGTGACCGCGGCGGTGGGAAATTCCGACTGCCGCTTTTCCGCCGGTTGCCATCCACACTCCTGCCTGGCGGACGGAGCAGGACCGGGATAATGGTGGCGGTGCAGAGCAGGCTCCGCCGGCAGGATTATTAGGCCGGCGGTAGCCAGCCTTTCCTCAGCGGTCAAACCGCCATGGAAAGGCATGCAGAGATTGTCTTCCGGGGGCCCGTTGTGGGCCCCCAATGTGTTGGGGGGTGCACTGGGGGGTACTCATGGTCCCCCCCTACATTTCCCTGTACCAGGTGGCAGGCACTGTGCAGTGCCTGCCACGCAGTGCAGGGAAATGCAGGACATGCTCCTTTCGGCATCGCGGCGGTGCTGCGGGCAGCAGCAACTGCCGCAATGTTAAGGCCCGTGATCAGGTCATCGTAATTCGACAGGCGGTGATGTCGCCGTACATGCGGGCGGTCTTTTCCCGCTACCATGGTGGTCGGGGAGGTTTCCCGACCGCCATCGTAATAGGCCCCTTAATTTGGACTGTCTATTTGTCACCAAGACATGGGCCAAAGACAACTCGGGCCCTGACATGGCGGACGCTGTTCCCCCGGTATACACTATCCTCAGATGTGACCGCTCTGAGCACAGAGGTGGAGGTCTGGCTTTGGTGGCCCTGGACACTTTTAGATGGACCCTCACTATGGTGGATGGGGATCCTGGCTCACCACTGGAAACTGCTTCTTTTAGGATTATGCTGTCCAATAGCTACAATTTTTCTGGCTTGCTAGTGTATCGCCCACCAGGCCCCAGAGCCAGGTTTATTGAATCATGGTGTAAAACACTGGAATCATTTGTCACTACTTCTCATATCACCATTCTAGGAGATTTTAACTATCATCTCGATAAGGAACAGGACAATGACTCAGGACACTTCCTAGAACTCATGTCATCTCTGGGATTTGAGCAACTTGTTCAATCCCCCACCCACACCGCCGCCCATACCTTAGACGGCATTTTCACCAATCATTATAACTTAGTGATTGACAATGTTCAGCCCCTTAGCTGGGTGGACCATTGGTTGATTATGTTCAAAGTTTGTACTACATTCCCCATCATTGCGAAGGAAAGCATCATCCCCAGGTGCATCTGCTGTAGAGCATTGAACAAGCTCTCAGCCCCCAAATGGGAGGCTGCTTTGGCCTCAGCTGGTGCCGGGAGGCACAGCCCATTCCCCCACAGCGGAGGGTTTCTGCAATTGGATTACTGAGCCCCTCGACACTGCTGCCCCTCTTAAAAACTGCATTTTAAAAAGAGCTAAACCAGCGGCGCCATGGTTCTCTGAAGAGCTTAACTCCCTCAGAAGGGAGTGTCGTGAGACAAGAACACAGATGGCGTATGGACCCTTGTGCTAGGGAAAAGCCAAGCAGAAAGCTCTGCTACAGAAGTATAAACTCGCCATCTTTCAAGCCAAATCCCACTTCTTCACCAACAAGATCAACTCTTCTAGCATGCTATTCAAGGTCATCAAGGAGATCTCCGAGCCTCCAGGGACACAGTCGTTGTCCCCCTCACAAGACCTCTGTGACAGACTAGCTGCCTATTTCCATGACAAGGTCCTTAAAATCTTTCTGGAGCTGGATCAAAACCTGAGGTCGAGGAGGACACTCAGAACTGAGGAAAGTATTCTCCTTTCACTCTTGCAGCTTTTCCACAGATCATGGTTCAACAAACCCTGGCTCTTCTCATGGGCCTTAAATCCGGCTCTCCCTCAGACCCTTGTATGCCCCTCACACTTAAGTTGGTCACTAATCTGATTGCAGACTTCCTGTGTAAGCTGTTTAACAACATTCTCCTATCCAGCAGCTATCCAGACACCTGGAAGGAGGCCATTGTTACACCACTTCTCAAGAAACCCAACGCTGATCCCTCTGAACTGAAGAACGTTTGCCTCATCTCACTTCTCTCTGCCCCCGCAAACATCCTAGAGAAATTCATCAACACTGAGCTAATGAATTACTTTGAATCCAATGAGATCTTAGATCAGTCTCAAAATGGTTCAGCGCTGATCACAGCACCGAGTCTGCCCTCACTGCTGCCACTGATCTCATTCACATGCAGGTAGATCAGGGTGGCTCGGCAGTGCTGATTATGCTCGATCTGTTGGCTGCTTTCGACACCGTTTCCTCTACATGGATGGTCCAACAACTGTGGGAGGTGGAAGTCTCGGGAAAGGCCTACAGATTCTCCACTCCTTTCTGACAGGGAGAACGAACATCGTCAGCTGTGGAGGTTTCAGAGCTAAGGCTTTCAGCCTACCCTGCATGGTTCCCCAGGGCTCATCACTGAGCCTCACCCTCTTTAATGTGTACATGACCCCTCTGGCTAAGCTGGTAAGATCTTTTGGATTCCAGGTGATTTCCTATGCGGACGACATGCAGATTATTGTTTCCATCTCCAATGATTTACAATTGGTTGCAGAAAAATGTAACCACTGCATGGCTAGCACTATCGGCTGGATGAAGAACAATTCCCTCAAGATCAATACAGAGAAAACTGAGATTTTAGTTTTCGGTCCACAGAACTCAATCTGGTCAAACGCCTGGTGCACGGCAGACTGTGGTCCTCTCCCCATCCCGGCTAGGAGAGTTAAAAACCTGGGGGTAATTTTTGACGAGGGTTTGACCTTCGATTCTCAGGTCAGCCACACTGTTAGCATCTGCTTCTATATTTTGAAAACCCTCAGAAAGGTGCTCCCGTATTTTCCAGCTGTACTGCACCGGCCCACCATCATTGCACTAGTCACCTCCCGGCTTGACTACTGCAATGCCTTGTACCTCAACATCAGCATGGCCTCCCTGAACAGGCTTCAGGTCATCCAGAATGTGGCAGCCAGGCTGATCCTTAATATCCCTAAGCATCAGTCAGCGAGGGAGGGGCTCCGCACTCTGCACTGGTTCCCTACTAGGAAGCGCATCTCTTTTAAAGTCCTGAATATGGTCTATAAGGCCTTGCGCAGCAAAGGCTCACGGCAGCTGAAAACCATGTTTCAATGGTACATATCCTGGGAGGACCTTGAGATCCTCCCCCCAGAGAAAACTGACCTCTCCGAAATTCCGCAAGGTCAGATGGGGCAGACGCTCCTTCCCTGTGGCGGCCGCAAAACTTTGGAAAACCCTGCCCCCCTCTGTCTCTCATGCGGAATCTTTCCCTGGGTTGAAAAAGCTGCTGAAGACATGGCTTTTCTCAACATAGTCGGCAGCTCTGTGTTTTTCTTCTTCTCCTCGAGCGCCCAGCGCCTTGGCACCTACGGGTATTAGTGCGCTTTATAAATCTTTATCCTATCCTATCCTTAGCATAGCACTTTATGGGGGGGTATATGGGGACACAAGAATTGTGCAGAGGTGCAATTAATAGAAAATGAATTTTTTAGATACCTCCTAGCAATCCCCAAAAGTACTTCAGTATACGTATTCTACTCCGAACTTGGTGCCCCTTTCCTTATAAATTTAATTAAGTTAGAACCAATTTTGCTGTGGCATAAAATCTGGACCTCTGAATACACAGATCTCAATCGATCAATAATAGCCGATTGCCTTAAATCAACTTCATATATCTGCATTCCATGTTTGGCGTACATCCAGCGGTTCTTTTGTGATATGGCCCACCCCGAATATTTTGAGAAACCGGACTTAGCAGAAAAACTTTGACAAGGGACGCTATGACACACTTGGAAAATCTTAAATTGATAATTGAACTCCAAAACCTTCTGTTTTAAATAGCCAATTGATACTAACTACTTTTAATATGCAGCCCTACCTCAAAACTGTTTTAAACTTATGGCATAGGTACGTTCTCACGCGTTTAAGATTGGACATATTCCACCGATCATGTAGTTTCCCTATTATAAATGATTGGTCCCTCAAAACTGACAAATTGTTCCTGCGATGACAGGATGCCTCAGAACACCATGCACGTGGGTCTCTTTTGTAAATTTTATTCTCATAATAGGGAGCAGTATATCTTACCAATAATGTTTTAATTTACACAATGTCGTTCAGCATATTTGTTTTTGCAATCATTGCCAATGTTAGAAATTTGTTGTGGAATGTCATCCTTTTTATGGGCTGTTTCTTATGCTAGGAAAAGCATGACATTAGCTACTACCTAGAACATGGCAAAAAGACTACATACTTGAGGGGCATAGGCAGTAAATGCCACGGGAATAAGTAAGATCTGTAATTAATACAAAAATTATTGTACTATTGTATTTTAATAATTTTAGGAATATATCTGCAGAAACGTTCAATGAAAAATCTGGCAGCTAGATGTTTTTCAATAATTTGAGCTTATGTTTATATCGCTTTTTAATGCACGTGATTGTATTTTATTAGATGTAATGAAATGAAATTGATGTATGTTTTATACTTGTACAATTGCTTTTATGGATGTTTGTTATGACTCCGAATAAAGCTATATATGATATGATGATATGATATGATATCTATCTCTAGTGGCAGGAACAAAGGCCTCCCCACACAAAGGGAGCAATTAACAGGGCTTCACTTAGCTCCTTAGGAGGAAAGTGGTGGGCGGAATGACCTGCATCAATCAATCAGCTGTCACACTGTACCAGAGATGGGCCTGCTCATGCCCACTGAGCAAAGGAGGGAGTCCAAACCTCCGGAGCCATCTCAGGGGGCACCCTTTCAAGATTTGATGGGAAAGGCCCTGGCAGTGAAGTCAGCAAGTGGCGGAGCTGAGGTCCCCACAGCAGGTATGACAAGAGACTCCTGGGTGATGCCATTTTGAAATGTCTCTATCGTGCTGTGCAGGAGGGTTGGGACAGGGGCGGAGAGGTGATGTGGCACCCCAGGAAGGGCCAGAGGTGCCTCACTTCCGGAACCTTCTTCCCCCACTTAGAAGGTCTTGCGCAAGTGGGAGAGCTCTCTTTTGGTTGTGTTTTTCTTCTGGACACTGGGGCTTGAGGTGGCGGCCATGGACAAATGGAAGGAAGAACCTCCTGATGGCTATTTGGACTAAGGACTCTAACTTCAGTTGACCCCAGGACCAGTGGGGTTCTCCCCAGGACCAGGGAGGCTGGTCTCCTTACACCCTCTGAGGACTAGTTGGGGGAAAGACTGGGCTTCTATGCAAAGGTGAACAGAAGTTTCAGCGGAAACAAAGGATGGCACGGGGAGCCAGTGGAATCAGCCCTCTGCAAAGTTCACCACCTTAGAGGCATGGAGGCCTGCAGTAAGGGCTACAGGTGGCTAAGGCTTGCTCTAGGAGAAGAATGAGCCCAAGATGGAGTAAAATGGCCCAACGGGGCCCGAGATATCTGTTGGAGAATGATTTGACCTTTGACCCCCCAAGTGATTGGAGCACGTACAGCTCTGCTGCCGGCTGATGCAAACCCCCGTGGCGGGCCAGGGTGTTGTGTAGTTCCCACTAATCCATAGGACCTGTGCATTTGTTGGACAACATAAACTTTGGGTGAGGTGCCTAGACTGATTCCAAGCACCTCTGCAGGATATGTTGGCCTAGAGACCAGCTAGCTCACAGTGCCACCATAAGCACCTCTATGCCTACCAGGGAGCAAATGGTTTCTGGCAACCACTGAACATGATAACCCTGAGCCCTCAGGGATCATGGTAACAGATCAGAACCTTTCGCTTAGTCACTCATGCTTACTTGTGCTTAGAGAAATATACAGACAATACACACTGGGACATTTTCAATATATTTATTGAACCAACGGTATTCTTGTATAGAATACATGTGCTGCGATATTAAGTAAACAGAAGCAGACGAAGGTGATTGCAAGTAACAAAAGTGTGAATAGTAGATATAGTTCTACCATGGTGCTAAAACAGTGTATATATGCAAGCATATAAGCAAGGTAGTAATCAGGCGTACTCCTACTATGCAAACCATATTCTGCATGTACCTAGAGTGTGTGTAGGTGTGAAGCCAAGAATCCCCCAAGGGACAATCCAACCCCATTACCTGGTGGGAGTAAATGTAGGAGCCTGTCTTGGTCACAAACTGAACACCCCTCACGGAGATGTCAGACCTCTGCATGGTGAAGTCTCAGCATGCAGGGACCTTCGGTGTCAGCTGAAGTACCTCCTTTGCTAATCTTTTTGGATGCTCATTATGTATAATAGAAAGCATCCTTGTGATGTACGTATAGATTAGCAATGTTATGGATATGTAGAAAGCCCTGTTGCCCCGTGTATGAAGATAGGACAACATTTGTACATTGTGAGTAAAAAGGCATTGTACATGGTGTTTGAGGCATTGTGATAATGTTATGCGCAGCTATATGTGTAAACAGAAGTAGTTTCAGAGAAACTAATCCAACATTGCCACGTGCACAAATATGTGCACAATGTCACAGCAGAAATGTTATTGTGAAAAAGAGGACAATGGAAGAAATGAGCAGCTTCGCTATATGGGCCTAACCTGGGCACATAACAAGGGGTCACAGCAAGGAGGAGGTAATAAATTCGTCCTGGGAGGGGGCGTGTGCGGGGTTCCCTCCCCAGAGCCAAGAGGGCCCATTGATCCCAACCCTAGGGCTGGATTTATATCATGGGGGCCCGGGACCCCAAACTTTGGGCCCTCTACCACCACACCCCTGAGAAAGAAGCCAGGGCTCCTGGACCCCCAACCCCAGGTCCAGATAGAAGAAAGGGGGATGGGGGAGTGCTGTTGCACTTCCCCCATTCGTGTGGCTTGCCCCTTTCCCTGTGCCCATTTCTGGGCAGAGTGGGCAGCCACCACTGCAGTGAGAACCTGGCCCGCAGGAGCAGGCGGGGAGAATAGTGCTTCCGATACCCACAGGCAGCAGAGAAGAGGCAGGAACTGGCTGGAACAGCCTGCAGTGGGCTCCCTAGGCTGCCCCAATGAAACAAGGCCTTTGGGGTGCTCGGGTGGAACCAAGCGACCCCTCCAAAAAAAAAAGAGAGAGGGCAGGAGGAGCACCCCATAATGCCCTGCGGGGCTTGAAACTGGCCAAACCTTTCTGCTGCTTGTGGTGGCCCCAGGACAGCGGGGCCACCACTAATTAACATAAGAATATGGGGAAAGTTGCAAGAGTGTCGCAGCTCCCCTCAAAGAGGCCAAAAGACCTTTTTAAATTTACTTGCCCTAAGTGTGGAGCGTCTCCAAAAGAAGGACCAAACCAGGGTTTGGCTTATGTTTTCAAGCACTCCCCAGACTGGAGCATGTGCTCTACACCTGAGAGTGCAGAGCTTTCAAGGGGCTAGGGCTAGGTTAGGGCTCTAATCAATGTGGCCTATAGGTGTTTAAAAAGAGTACAGGTTGTAAAGTACTTCCTCTGGGTGAAGACTATGGTTACAAATTGTGTCATCATAATGTGATGGCCTTTAGGAGCTGCCTTTATAAATGAGTTCCAGTGGTTGAAAGTATATAGAAAGCACACAGACCCATCAGAAGCTCATTTTGTAAATTCCTTTGTTGAAATAATAATGTCTAGAGTAACTATTGAACAAAGTTCATATGTTTTATTAACAATAAGTGCATTTACACATGGTTACTATTGATTATTGCATTTACTCCTAAAATGATGATGCTTGATATGTGGTTTGTTGATCTTGACCCCTTTAAGGGGTCAGAGTGGATTACGCAATGTCATCAGAGGTATTTCCACCAGAGTTATGTATATTTGTAAATTACTGCATAGTATTGAGTAATGTGTTTGTAATAAATGTACTTTACCTTTTCAAACGAAAAAGCACAAACTGGACAATCAAATCAATCAATCAATCAATTTCATTATTCGAATACATATTGTATCCATAAAAGTGCAATAAAATACATATGTTTCATAATTTTAAAAAGTGTTAAAAACAAACATACATAAAACATACAAAAGTTAAAATACACTCCCCGATCGAAAATACATACAATTCAAAATCATACAGCAGACCTATACAGTGGTCATAGTGCATCGGGCTCCTATGGATGCTTTGAAAACTTATCATAAAATCCACACAAAAACTTAAAATGCAGCACTGATTGTCCTGAAGTACCATCAGAGAGACATGCCATGGAATTCAGGTTGACATTAAAACCCAGTGGGAAACAGAGCAGATATTTCACTGTGCCAGCCCTGTATCTAAATAGAAGGCTTCATTCCCACCTTCCTCTTACTCTGGTCAAATACCTGGCCATATTTGCCATGGGGGGGCAAATGACATTTAGGTTGCTACACTCCCCTTCACAGTTTCCATACATGTTCTGTTAGCGATTGCCTGGTCATATAGCACCTGTTGTAACTGTTTTTTATTAATATTTAAGTTATTGAGTAGGTCGACAAAGACCCATTCAAGACTGACCGAGCAGAAAGTAGATCTAACATTAGCTAACCAGAGAATCTCTATCCCTTTCTCACATTTAAGGCAGTCTTGGATAATGTCTCTGGTTAGGCACTTTTATCATTTTTCCAAATGGCAAGTCACAGTAAAGGTGGTCGCGCCCTGATGTAGTCCTCAATGTATGGGATACCCAATTCTCTGTGACAGATAAAAGTAGGGGACGAGATAGGTGCCATAAGGGTCTTTCTACAAATTCTGTGCTCCTCTATCTGAACTGAACTACTATCGCCCACAGTTTAGAGCAATTTACACAATCAAAGGCTTGAGATAGGTCCATAAAGCCTAAGTATACTGGTGATTGTCATGCAATTGTATATTTGCCAATGATCAGGGACAAATTCAAATATTGTTCAACGGTGCCAACACTACTCCTAAAACAATATTCGCAGGGATATAAAACTGACATTGCTTCTGCCCAATCCTTAATACGATTATATAAAAGTCTCTCTAGAATCTTGACCGTAGTATCTATAAGGAAGATAGGTCTGTTGCAACTAGGTGGGGTATGGTTTCCCTTTTTTTATATTGGCACAATTAGAGAAGTTGACCATGATTCAGGTAGGAGGGAGTAGGTCAAATCATTGAACACGTTCCCTAACAATGGTGCCCAGAACTCAGTAAAGTGCTTAAAGAGATCTATTGGAACACCGTCCTGGCCAGGAGCCTTATCACCCACACTTTGTACGATTGCATCCTCCGCTTCTTTTAAAGAGACAGAGAATTCCTTCAGCAACCCTTCAGGTCTGTCAAACTAGGGTCGCCAATGGCAGTGTATATTTTAGCAAAATGTGTCTCTCAAGTGATACTAGCGATATGGCACGTTATAGCAGTTGCCGTTTAGCTCACTTTCCTTATTGCAGATACCTCCCTCCAAAATAGTTTACTGTTTTTTGTAGCCGCAGATATTGCAAGTGAATCCACTGATTTCGCAACATTTGCAGTTTCCTACTTGCAATAGCTTTTTTGTATATGTTATGGCATGCTTCCACTACCATAGAATCCCTGGGGGTAGCTATAAGCACTCTTCATAGATTACGGTTAGCCAATGAACAATCATGATCGAACCATCTAGATTTAAAACACTTAGCTTGTGGGGGATGTATCAGCTTGCTCCTAATGTTTAAACACAATTGGGTAAAGGCTGGAACCACATGATGATGATTATCACCGCCATTTCCGAGCACACTTCAACCAGAGCCATGTTTTCACTCACTATGTTATGGAAGAGTTGAACTTGGTCAATAGCTCTCCATTTCAATCTTAGGCCACCGGTATTCATATATAAGCTAGAGGTTCCACACTCCACACTTAAAGTATCCTTGATAGGGAGGATAAATATTACCTCCAGTGGATTATGATCCCCATAAGTAGAAGCCAGCACTTTCCCCAAAAACACAAGATCAACCAAATTAGATGTTAGATAAAGATAATCATTCCTTGAGGGGCAGCCTTTACACCTATATGTAAGTTCCACTTGTGCACCAACACTGGTAATGTCCATTACATTAAATAAATTATGGGAATCCAAGAGATTCTTTAATTCTGCCCTTCTAGTATCAATGCCAGATGTGCTTCTGTTATGGCTTTCCTTTTTCTCTTTGCTACAAATAGCTGTAGATATGTACTTTTATTGTAACATTCCTCTTTCTCTGAGCTTCAAATAGCTATAAATACTGTAGGTACTCTCAGAGCCTAGTCTAGTGTTGAAATTTCCTGCCAAGCAAAACCACGGTGACAGGCGATTGGGTGCAACAACATTATGCAATTCCATCAAGTACTCAAATACTTGCTTACTTACTTTTGTATAAGGAATGTTACAAAAATCATTGTTGCTGGTACATAATAACATTCAAAACCATCAACTGTGACATCCTTCACTAACAATGTTTCCTGTAATAAAAGCACATCAAATTGTTTTATGCCTCAGCCTGATTTACGGCGCTCCGGAGCCGGGAAACAGTCACTGCCGCCGGGGTTGCTGGGGAATGTACTTTCCCTGCCCCAACAGTCTCCGGCATCCACAGGGTAGGCAATGGCAGCGATGAACAAGGAACAAATTATTATTGTGGGGCTGGATGGCACAGGGGCCAGGTGCAGCTCACCTTTGCCTGGCAGCCACCAGGGGAACCAGGAGCATTAAAGCTTGCTCCGCGGCGTTCAAGCCCAGTTCACAGGTCAACCCTTCTCCAAGGCCGCAAGCACAGATAACAGCCTGCGCATTTAGTTCATGTGCCTCAGGGGCCCATCCAGCAGGTTTCCCTAGGTACTCTCTCTCCTTCCACAGGTCCCCTAGCTACAGGACACAACACACCCGGCGCCCACACAGCAGTCTCTCCAGTTATATCGCCCACCATCTAGGGAGTGTTAAGACAATTCAGTTCTGGAGAAAACAGCAAGCGCCATGACAAAGCCCCTGTGTGATGCCACGCTCCGTCTCCAGCCAGTGCCTGCAGGTAATATTAGGTGCTCTACTACTTTTCCTTTGTGCTTTCACCTGAGAGGGCCCGTCCAGTGATCGGAGGGTGGCTTGGGCCCCGCCAGCAAAGTCCTAACTTTTGTGTCCTTGACACTCCGCAGCTCCACCTCACCAGCACCAGAGTTCGGGAAGGCAAGTCAAACCTCAAAGAGAGGAGGGGCAGTCCGGCAGCCACGCGTGAAGCCTCCGAGCACCCCAGGCTAAGGTATCGGTCCACCTCGGGTCCTGTCATGTTAGGCCAATCACTCTCACTCACAGTGGTCCGACTCCTCGCACTCCCCATGCCGCTCGCATCCCCTCAGTGTACTGAGTGAACTTTGCGATCACTCATTTCAGGGTCCTGATTCTCTAACCACATTGCTCCAAATGTCAGGCCTCCTCCCGCAAGTGCAAAAAGGAGAATCTGTGTTTACTTCACCATTTCAACTGGGCAATCATTTATTGAGTGTTATTATTGTGATCCAGCGTGATATTAGCAAACAGCATTCATACACCAGATACTCACTTGGGCCCATACATTCATACTACGCTAATACTTACGCTGGGTTTTATCAGTTGTTACTCTCTATCAAAATCCCTGTTACCAATTACCTTCTGATTGAAGAGTAATGACTTACCAATGTATCCTTTGCTAATTGGGAAATTTAAAATGAGTGACATTCATTATAATACATAATCCTGAAATAACCACTGAGTCAGGAAGTTTTAAAATGTTTATCTAAAGATTTAGCAGAGTAAAATACAGAGCCACATGGTACTTAATCGCAATACCCAATATTAAGCATAGAAATGATTATTGCTAATCAATGACGGTGTTTAAAGAAAAGGAGAAGATAGAGACAGCAGCGAAACTAAAGGTTGCATTATATTTACCTAAGTGTGAGAACCAAAACCCCTTAGCCAAGGAGTTGAAAGAATAAGACCCAGGAAGGATGAAGAGCAAAGACCTCCTCCAGGATCAGGACAGGACCGGTGACCTCTCTACAACGATGCCTGCGTCGTTCCCCTCTCTGATACTCGGCTTCTCCTCGATTCTCCCGTGCCTTCCTTCTAATGGACTCTGCCGCCCCCTCCTCAGGACCTCTTCTGGACAGGGACTCGGTCTGCAATCGGTCAGCTTGGCGGTCTGGAGCTAAGCGCGCTCGGGCAGCATGGACGCCTGTTCTTCATGAACGCATGCTCTCATGGAATCTTGCTCTCCTGTGCTTCAAAACTTCCGACCCCTTAATTAACAAATTCTATATCTATTATACCCTTCTACTCCCATGTACCTCCCCTTAATGTTACTAAAATATGGGACCACTACTTCTGATTGGACAGGGACAGGGGGTGGATTCTCGCACCATATCAATTTGGCTTAAATTGTAAAGCCTATTGTCTTTACGTTCCTACCCCTTCAAATTAATACATTCGCTTTATTTCCCACCCGTCTCATGACAAATGTAAACCAATTTTCACAGACATTGTATCAATGTGCGACAGGAAAAGCAATAGTACAACATCTTCGGCCATCAGGTCGCGGCCTTGGACTTCATCCAGGTTGACTTCATTTGGCAGGCACACAGGACACATGCGCAGAATCAGTTGCCTCTCGAGTTTCAGAACACCAACCCAGGCCCAAATTTACGAACTAATAAAAGTGCAAGAAGAAAATATTAGAATCACAAATAAAATGTTTCACTGTATACCCACTATTTCTATTCATTTCCCATTTAAATTATATATTCTAACCCGCGTTAGTAGCGTTAGGAAACGACAATTTAGTAATGACATGAGAGCAAGCTGAAGCATGTGAAAACATAAAGCAGCCATTTTAATGCACACTGCGCAGAAGCAGAAGTTTCCCACCAAGCAAAGAAAGACGTCACACCATGTGATATGGTTGCGACATGCGCATTGAGTTTTCCCGCGCATAGCGGCCATTTTGAATTACAAACAAGTGTTATTCATTAGTAAAACACATAGGCAAGCATCCCTTTCTTTTGTGTCGTGAATGCAAAGGTTAGTATTAACAATACAAGTTTAATAAATTAATACTGTGAGGAGGATTGAATACAAGCAAGTTTCATTTATGAAACCTTGCTCCATCAATTGCGTGCCAGCGAATGGTGATTACTAGTCCACACCACCTTTGTTGAGTAGGACTTGGACTGCTCTGCTCCTCTACCCTCAGATAATCAAGCACTACAATGGGGAGTTTGATTGCCATTGATTGGCAAATGTGGAACCATTACTTGTGCAGGCCACACAACTAATGGCTGTTTCCTTATATGGTACAAAGATCATATCACTTGGGCCTGTCCTCTTGCCAAACACTGATGATCTCCTGACCTGGGGTATTCCTCAGTAGAAAAGGTCCACTATGGCAGGCCACTCTCCTCACCTGTACTCCCTAGACACCAAGTCCTTGTGCCACTTACAGGATGACTGTGTAGCAGTAGCTGGCAAGTGGCAACTTTCAAGGCTTTGCAAGAGGACCAGTCCAACAGAAGTCCAGAACCAGACCCTTGTAAGTCCACACTCCTGTGGCCTTGGGAGAGAGTTAGGGAGCTTTGGAGATAGTACACAAAGTCCAGAGTATAAATCAGGAAGGAGTGTGAGGAAACTCCACAGAGGGATTCATCAGCCACACTGATCATTCCTCTATTCTTTCTGGCTAATTCCCAAATTTCAAAGTCTGCACAGGAACTTAGGAAGGGAAGAGGAATTTTATGTGAATGGTGGGCCACCCATCTAACCAAGTTGTGCCACATCATCTCTCCATCGCTTACATTACAGCTTACATGTTACCCCTAGGAAATGGTACAGTCACGTCTGGTCTACAAATGAATCATAACAATTAGGTCTAGGCCCCATCTGTCACAGTGCTAGCAATCCAAAGATACTTGGTTGAGTCATAGAACAGTCTTCCTCATTTAATCTGCATGTGTGCATATGATTGTGTGCACACTTATACTGTACAACCTCCTCTGAAGCCCTCACCCCAGCTGTCCACAGCAGCTGACATTATTTTAAAAGTTGGGGACTAGTGGTTACAACTCACAACCATTTTACCAACATTACAATGGTGAAACTCCACTGGGATGTCCCATGTGACAGCAATGGTTCACAAAGCAGAAGTCCAAAAGCTAAAAAAATAGGGGTTTGCTGGGTAAAATAACTTCTGCTGCAGTGGACAACCAAGAAAAGTAGCTAAACTATTCTTTCCTACAGTCACATTTTATTGCTATTATTTTCAATGAAATCTATTATATAAAAGAACGTGATAAGGTAAGTCCCGCATTCTCACTATTGGCAAAAAAAATGCAGATGTTTACCCAAATAAGATTATGGTTGGGCAGAATCTTGCATTTACTTTAATAATACCAATGCCTATAAGACGATCATTTAACCTAACTCTTTCAAATGTGTGTACCCTGTCAGGTGTCCATAGTAAAAGCTTGGTGGATTTAGTCATGAATGCTTTAAAAATATGGTCCTTGGAATATCCAGCTGCCGGAGGCCCGGTGAGTATGGCAAATTATGAGGGTGGGAGGGGGAAACCCATGAGGTTGGTGGGTTAGCCATGGGCGAGCGTGGCCAGGCAGGTAGTGGGACCGCACCAAACAGATGGCAGGGGGTCAACGTAGAGGAGCAGATTAGGGAGCAGTGCCACCTGGTCTAAGAGACCGAGGAGAGCTGGGAGCATTTGTGTAAGGTCAGTGAGGAAGAGGCTGGTGCTGGGAGGTGGGTGCTGGGAGGCGGGTGCTGGGAGGTGGGCAGCTTGGGGGCATCCACAGATGTGGAGCGGGAAGACCACCGGGGGCCAGTTTTTCTGGGGTTGAAGCAGGTTGTTGGCTATGGGTGCCTGATAAGGAGGCTAGGGGATCTGGCAGGCAGGGAGCTTTTGCAGCTCGGGGCGCGGTGGTGCTCTGGACCCTCCTGGTTGGTGCAGCCAGGAAGTGGAAGTGCTGACAAAGCCAGTAGCCGAGGCTGGCCGACAGACAACAAAGCCAGTGGGGTGCACAACAGCCCGAGCCGTTGGCCGGAAGAGGTGGGGAGGTCCACGGCAGCCGCCCCTACACCGAGGGTGCACGTATTGCAACCCCCCAAGAACGTTGGCCCCAGCGGGAAAGGGATGCTAGCATGCTTAAACATTGTGGCGTGGTTCATATGAGTGAGTTTGAATAGGGTGAGTGCGATGATGTGTTGGTGCAGGATTATGATGAGGGTAGTGACGATTGGGAAGAAGGTGAGATGGTGATGAGGACGAAGTGGAGATACCTGAGGTGCGTAACAAGGGAAAAGGGAGCGCAATGAGTTGTGCAGTTGGTGTTTTGCAGAAGTCAAGTGCGAACTGAGGAGGCACCAAGAGTAGGGTGACGAACCCGAGCGACAAACGTCAGAGGGAGAAGCAGGACGCGGTGCAGTTTCCCTCAGGTAATGATGAGTGGTGGTCCGTTTGGGGATCTGGGGAACAGAAGAAAGGTGGGGCCACACAAAGCCAGCTGGACCCAAGGTTGGAGTTTGCTAGAACTTTAATAAGAGTTTCTGTTCCGGTCACCCATGCAAATTCAAACATGAATGTTCCAAGTGTAGGGTGAGTCATCCCACAACTCAGTGCTTCATCTTGGCCAGCCCGGCTGAGCAGTGGAAAGCTTCCAGGGGACGGGGTCAGCAGGGGCAACCTGGACTGAAAGGTGCCAACTCCCATTAAGGCAGACGCCCTATGCCCTTGGCTGGAAGTGTATCCAGATGGAGAGGTGGCTTTGTGGCTGGAATGGGTTTTTAGGACGGTTTCAGTATTGGGTACAAAGGGCCTGGGGCACGTAGGTGGGCAGACAATTTGCAGGCTGCTAAGGAGTTTCCTGGGGTGGTGGCGGCAAAACTGGACAAGGAGGTGACTGAAGGGAGCATAGAGGGCCCTATCTGGATTGGCCCATCTCTGACGTGATTGTTTCCCATTTGCGGGTGGTGCCCGAGAAGGTGGCAAGGGAATTTCGGTTGATCTATCATTTGTCATGGCCAGACAGGAGCTTTGGTGAACGACTTCATTGCTAAGGAGGATTCTAGGGTGCTGTATGCATTCGTGGATGACGTGGTTGGTAAGACAGTGCGAGTAGGGTGCGGAACTGGCGAAAAGCGACATTGAGTCCGCTTTCCGCTTGCTGCCGATACATACTGCTAATTTTCCATTACTGGGCATGCAGTTCGGGGGCCATCTATGTTGACAAAATCTTGACAATGGGATGTGCCATTACCTGTGCCTTGTTCGAAGTCTTTAGCACCTTCTTGCAATTGATCTTCATGAAATCTAGTGGCCATCGGGGGGTGTTTCACTATCTGAACGATTTCCTGTTTGTGGGCAGGAATGACTCTGGGAATGCTTCAAGGCACTGCAGCATTTTCAGACCATGGCGGGTGTTTCGGGGTGCCTTTGGTGCTGGAGAAGATGGAGGGTCCACTTGAGGTGTTGACGTTCCTGGGCATCAAGCTGGATATGGTACAGATGGTGGCAAGGTTGCCGCAATCGAACATGGATGAGATCCAAGGTTTCCTCTTGGAGGTGCTGGGTGAACGTAAAATTAAATTACGACATTTGGAAACGTTGCTTGGTTTCTTGATGTTTGCATTTCTCGTGGTGCGTGCCAGCCTGACATTCTGCAGGTGCTTGAGCATGGCCATGTCTGGAGTGGTTTTGCCTCATCACAGAGTGCGGATTTCGTTGGCAGTCACAGCACATTTGGGAGTTTGGAGGATGTTTCTGGATGACTTCAATGAAGTGCCCATGTGTTTCTTGGATGAGAACACTGTCTGGCAGGTACAGATATTTTTGGACTTGGCAGGTGCTCAAGGTTTTAGTCTGTTTTGGGAAGGTAGGTGGTGTGCAGAATGCTGACCAGCGCACTGGTTGAGCCAAGGGCACAGCAAAGCCTTTTGGAGTTTTTCCCTCTGTTGGTGGCATTGGAGGTGTGGAGAAAGGAACTAGCAAACAGGGCATTGTTGTTTAATGTCAATAACATGATGGTGGTGGACTTGGTCAATAGACAAAAGGCTAGAGACTTGAGGGTGCCGCGTTAGTTGTGGGGTTTTATGCTGATCTGCTTGTGTTCGAACATTGTTTCAGGGCTAAGCATCTAGCTGGTGTGCAGAATGACATTCGCTGTGGCATCTTCTTCGCAGATTGGCGCCAGGAGCAGACATTTTGGCGCTGGGTGAATGAGAGTTGTGGGACTGGTTGAGGGATCATTGGCTGAATCTACCAGGAGAAGTTGCAGGCTGGCTTGAAGTGAGTTTGAGGGCTGTGCACTACGAGACTGGGCGCCGGATCAGGATGCCGCGGAGAGGAGAGTGTTGTGTTTTGTTTTGTATAAACAAAGGTTTGTCGCTCACAACTATTGGGGGCAAGTTGGCAGGGGTCTCATTTTATGGCAAACTGTACTGGGGTTTTGACCCTACCGGAGATGAGATACTGGGCCGGGTTCTGAAGGGATGGGCTAAACAATAGGATGGGGGTGCTCTGGCGCGAGAGGGTATTACCTTAGAACTGTGGAGGGAGTTGTTGGCAGTGTTCCCTGCATGTTGTTATGATAGTTTTGAGGTGGCTGTTTTTCATCTTTGTATGATTTGGATGTTCTTTGGAGCTTTTCAGGTTTCTAAGTTGTTGGGGTCTATGAGGGAGGTGGGGGTGCTGCATGAGGAAGTTTGTTTCTATCCGGGATGTTTGGGCATTTTGCTGTGGCATTCAAAGACTGACCAGCAAGGTAGGGGAAAATGGGTATGGCGTATGTGAAGGGGGAGCGCGGAGGTGTGCCCGGTGCGTGACTGGCGCCATTTTCAGGTGTGGCCTGGTCAGTGGTATTGGGCAATTTTTGTCATGAAGGAGGCCAGAAGGTCTCGGCTTTTCAGTTGTTGGCAGTACTGCAGATGGGGCTGTGCCACCTTGGGATGGATCCTGCTCTTTTTGTGGCACACTCCTTTCAGATTGGTGCATCAATGGCAGCGGCAATCTTGGGGTGAGATTGGGGTCGGATATGTCGGATTTGCAGGTGGAGGTCACGGTGCTATGAACACCATGTGAGGAAATGAAGGGGTTATTGTTCTGGTTTTTGTGGGTGGTTTGCGGGGTCTGTGTTGGACACCAGACCTAATTTTCTTTTCTTCTTATGTAGGATGTGTGAGTGGGCCAGGGACCAAGACAGTGACCTGGATCATGGGACATTAGTTGTGCACTGGGCAGCGAAATATGCAGACCAGAACGTATACGGACCAAACATGGGACTGCACAGCAGGCGGCATGAGGTGCTATGGTGGGGTAAAGGGGGAATGTGCTGGTGTAACTTGTTATGTTGGTTGACAAGGCTGGTTCCGCAGCGGGGTTGCCCTGATATACTTTTGATTCACTTGGGGAAAATGATCCGGTGCAATTATCAGGATTAACACTATTAGAGCACATGCAGCGGGATCTGGAGGCAATCAAAAGGAACGTTGCCGGGACATGCATAGTGCAGACAGAATTTGTGCCACGTCGGGTTTGGAGGGGAGCTCTGAGACATGCAGCAGTGGACAAGGCTAGACAAAAGTTGATGCAGCGTGGAAACATAAAAGAACGCCCTGGAAATGAGTGAAATAACTCAGCTACTACAGAGTTTCCATTCCTTTGCAGGCCATATATATTAGAAGGTTCAAGGGTTTCCCTGTATGGTACACGCAGTACATACAAAAGTACTGGGATGTTGTGATGAAAGTCCGCATTCACAAACCCCTAACCTTGTGTAAATCTGTACACTTGAAGTACCCATCAACTTCTCTGGTGCTTTTCACACAGCTGAAGAAACTTCATATGTGTGTGTGTGTGCATGCGTTTGAGTGTGTGTGTGTGTCTGAGACATTATAGTTAGGTGTTGAATAAGAAAAAAACTAATGTTTAGGAACCAAAAAAACACAGAAATTCAACAGTTATAGTGCACTGCTTATGACATCACATATTACATCACTTAAGATCAGTCACTCACTCAAGGATTCCACGGGAGCCGAGTGGCAACATAGGACTGATGGCTGCCTCAGAGACCACACACGGTTCTCTCTGTTTCAAATGTTATCTTTTTCTTCTTCCTTTCATTTTTCAAAAAACCATGCCAGTTTTTATTAAATTCATGAAGGTGCCACAATTTTGAAATCAATCCATAGGGCATCCATGCAACATTTTAGAGCAGGCCAGTGGGAGATTTTGAAAAAATAAATAAATCAGGGGAACATATTTTCCTCCATTGACTTCTATTGAAGCAGAGGTAATTTCAGGCAAAGAGAGGTACAATAAAGCCATTTTCGGTTCCAAAATCAGGAGCCACACACCTGAATTAGGTCTGTTGGCGTGTATGATGAAGGTGTGAGATCCTCACACAAGAGTAATAAAGTGTCACTTAAAGGATTTCATTTTGAATTGAGGGAAGCAAAATCTCCAAGTGGAATTCCGCTCCACTCAGTCATGAAAAGGATATTGTTCCCACACCTGGATTTACCACATGCAGAACCACAGACCACATTTTGCCAGCTGGGAAATCTAACCAGTAAAAAAGCATTCAGAAAATGATGCCTTGCGGCCTGATCTATTTCACTACCCCTGTCTGGCCCTCAAGCAAGGTACAGAGGGAGAATGTAATGATCTACACTCCATCCAATATCTTTCTTTTTTCTTCCAACGTCCTCCCACCTCACCGCCTACACAGACGCCCTATACACATTTATCACATGCTTCGACCAGGTGTTAGATGCGTGTGTTAAACCTCTCTGAATAGGAAATCTTTGCGGAATTCTGCCCGGTAATGTCAGATCACAAATTTATTCCTCATTCCGGAGGGATTAACACATAGTTGCACTGTACAGATAAGGTGTGACCCCAGGTTCCAGTAATTACGGGTCTGGAATTTGCAGCCTGCCAGTATCAGTAGGCACTGAAATGTCATACATATGCTCAATTAGGCAAACAGAAAATTTGGCAGCTGGGTAATGCTGCAGGATCAACATAAACACACACTGGTTTAAAAGGTAAAAATTGAACCACTTACTATGACTGCAGTTAGCAAAAATGCTTCATTCTGAAACAGTGCAGGTCATATATCACAAGGAAAGCTGCAGTCTAATCACACTGGGAAGCAGGAAAGACCAGGCCAGAAACACACAAGGACCCAAGGCCAGCAATTTTTTATGTCCATATGTGAAGCCAATCCCCCTCTGCGCACAGCCTTTGGCCCTGCACAGCTAGGGGTTGGAAACAGGGCCTGACTGCAGGTCATTCCACCTGGAGGCAACCAACCCCTACGGCCGTGCGTAATGAGAGGTTGACTGCAGCCAACCCCACTTTGGCTGTGCACAGTGGGGTATAGGCCACAGGGCCTAGTCCTGTGGCCATAGGGCCTGGGTCTGGCCCTGTAGCCAACCCAATCCAAAAGCAGTGAACCCCCCACAGGCTGCCAATCACATGCCGTGCAGAGTCTTTGGATTGCACAGTGTATGGTTGGCCTTCAGGCCCTGTGGACCCCATCCCCGGAGCCACACCATATATATTAAGTGGAGAGGGGCATGCAGCCCCTCTCCCCAACCTTATTAGCCCCCAGGGACCCCAACCCCTTGCCTGAATACCATTAAAAAGGGGAGGGGGCCATGTGGCCCCCCAGCCACAAGCCTCGAAATTCAATTAAAAAGTGAAGGGGGCCGCCTGTCCCCCTTCCCTGAGCCTCATTACGACCTTGGGACTCCAGCCCCTAGGGCCAGATTCACAAAAAAAGGGAAGGAGGCCAAGGACACCGATTCCTCAAAATGCCTGAGGTAGCGGAAGTGAAATCACATGCCATGTGACCCCTGCCTGATGTCACAGGAAGTGACATCACATGAACTTTGACCTGTGATATCACAGGAAGTGACATCACCTGCACTTTAAACAACCCAAATTATGTCACAGGACGTAACATTATAAGTCATTTGACCTGATGACATCACAGGAAGTGACATTACGTGACCTTTGGACCCCATGAAATCAAAGTACGCGACATTGCATGACCTTTGGTTTGGTGCTATCACAGGAAGTGATGCATATAACTTTTAGTTACTGACATCACCCACAGAGGCTGGAAAATCTCTACAGATGCAAAACAAGTACCCTATAAACAGACATACTTCAAATCCTATAGAAAATGCAGCTACATACATTGTTTCGGGTAGTATCTTCAGATATACAATTAAGATAATGTAGCATTAATCGAGAACCTATCAAATAGTATACAACAAAGGAAATGACACTAGTCATGTTGAAATCAGCCATTATCAATATCAAATAACTTAAAAAATAAGAAGGTTGATGGACCTATAATGTTCAAAATAAGTTCACTTTATCATTTGTTTAGGAAACTAAGCGTACCATGTATATAAATCTCAGTCTTGGAACAGAGATAGCAGTGCTATTTATTGCAGGTCAAGATCTCCCAGCAACCATCATTTCCATGACATGGTACACATCCTCCTAAACCTGTAGAACCATTGAATCTCTCCAGGTTTACTATCTTTAATTTCTTCTACAGTAAATATGCACATCACTGGTATATTACTTGTGTTGATCAATAACATGCTTGTTCTGCATTAGCATACCTTACCAGCAACAAACATCTTATCTAACAAAGGAATACATTCTTACTTTACAAATGCAGATGTTACAGTCTGCATTTAAAAATTAATCCATTAATCACTGCTCCTAAAGCAAAACCTTCAACATTTTCAAAATCCATCACACACACATACAAAGACAATGAATCATATGTGTGTATATCAGTGTATAGAAAATGTTACATAAGGCAAAGGAGACTACAAAGTGTAGGATTCACATGTCATTCATACTGGTAGGTTCTTGGTCTGGAGAAGTGCAAACTCAGGATTCAGAACATAACACAGTGGTTAGGGTTGACTGTTATAATAAGAATCTATTTCTACCCAAACAAACCTTTCTTAGCAACATCAGGATAGAAAGAGTGGGAAGAAAACTTTCTAATCTGTGCCATGCAGCTTGCATGCAGATCTTAAATGGCAGTTTATAGCTCACTGTGCTAGATTACAAATGTAACTTATGAACCGAACAGTAATAACAGAATCTCTGTGACAAAAGCAGTAACCAACTGAGCTATCCACATCAAATATTGTTCTTTGATATGCATGGTACACATTTTTTGCAGCAGACGTATGAAACCTTAGCTAAGTGAAAACTGCCAATAGCAAAACTCCCATCTCTCTCCAGCAGGTACATTATTAAATCACCAAAGTTAACCTGACACTTTTATTGTTGCCTGAAAACTGCTGAATATGCAAGGAACTTTGCAGTGATTTTAAAACTGCTGCACCACTTCAGTCTCAATCTCAAACTACCTGCCCGCGACCCAATGGTCCGACTCAAATCAAAGATTGACCATCAAGAGAAGCAAGTCACTCATGGCCTGGTAAGGACTGGGACGATGTTCCCGAACTTGCATTGAATTTTTTGTGTGCAGTCATATAATGAGTATCTTCATTATAGGCACTGATCCAGCGCTGCTAATATAAATTCTTCTCCTTTGGACATAACATCCAGGTAAAGATCATTCACAACAACTATACCATATGACGGTGGGGCGCATAACACCGCATAATCATACACTCTCTTCAGTTATTCCCTGGATCACATCCACTTTCACTAAGGAGAAGAACGAAATTGCTGGAGGAACGGAATACCTTATTAAAGTTAACAGGATATTATCTTAAACAACCATGTTTATTCAGTTTTAATCCTGACGGTTCTAAAACATCAAGGTATTCCGCTTTTTGGTCGATGGACCAACCAGTAGAATAAGTTGATGGTGATTAAGACCAGCTCAATCCTTTAAAACCCTAATACATGTTAAATTCATTAAATGAACTAAAGAACCACAGACTCGGAATTAATTAGAAATAGATTTTATCTAAATTCAGTTTGCATGAGTGAGATTCTTAGTTTATTAATCACTTTAATACACTTCAATAGCATATAAGAAATAAATTCTATAAAAGATTATAAAGCATAACCATTTGTTGCGGTTTGGAAAAATTCACCAAAAGCAGATCATAGCATTGAACTCGCAAAACTGACTGACTGTCCCACTAAAGGCCTCCTCGACGGACCTCCCTTACAGGTTTCCCGCATCGGTCTCGTTCCTTTCCCAATCAAGTTTTTAAAGTTCAGAAGAAAAATTCTCCAAAGAAAAGCGGCCTATAGAAAATGGCAGCAGCTTCATCAGCATCACGCTCAGTGTTCAAAATTATGCGGAATAGCGCTCCTCCTACTTAAGAGTAGGTCCTCTTATACCCTACTACTAGCTTACTAAACAAAAAGTTGCAATCTTTGGGGGCGAGAATCACGCTAATTGGTCCATTGGAGGGGTGGCAAGAATCACCTCATTGTCCTCCTTGTTCAAACCGGTTCTAAAATTGTTTTAAGGATTATATTTTCACACGACCTTTGGGTAATAGCAGTCCAATTGACAGTTCACTAAATGTTTCACTTTTGATGGTCACATTTTAAGCAGTCCATTGTTAATTCATTTGGGTTCATCTTCCATTCTCACGGATGCGTGCTGAGTCTTTCTTGGCATTCTCCTCAAATCAGGTCAGCCTGACCTTGACACTTCTCACTCTGGGCTCAAGCTGTACCCACGTGGTTTAGCTCTATGGCTTTCTTCCGCTTAGAGGCCATCTTTGTGTCTGCGCATGACCTCATCTGCCTCGGCAGCCATTTTCGCAGCATGGCCTAGCAGGCCCAAACGAACTATCATAAGAACAAACGCAATCATAATTAAAATAAAGAAAATAAGCCTTTCTGTTTCCCACCCGTCATTCTAAGTACCCAAGTTAGGTGTTACCTAGCAGAAGCGACATTTAAAGCCATGTTTACTTACCATCCGCACTCTTTGCCACAATACAATTTTACTACATAGCACAAATCATGCGATTTTGCTCTAATTAGTACGCAAATCACTATATTAATATTGTTTTACCTTACAATTTGTAAATAAGTTAGTTTTTGCACATAAACAGCAGTTACCATTGATGTAAATGTTTATAAAAAGTGCAGATTGTTGGTTAATTTGGCAAACAATTAATATCGTTAAATTATTATCCCTATTATGGGGAGTTAAACATTTTTTATTTACCTTGCTCCATCAATTCCCCCCTTTGGTGATTTTTAATATCACCACCAAAACCCATGTTACACAAATTTCAGATAAAAATGTTTATTGTCCACTTGCTTTTGTTAGTTCACACATCAGTGTCCTTTTCATCTTGTCTTTTTGTTCTTTTATACATGTTTTCTTTTAGTTCTTCTAGTTCTATTTCTCCCATTTCTCGTTCTCTTTCTTTATTTATCTTATTTTCTCTTTTTATTTTATTTTGTCTTTTTCTCCTTTTAATACATACATAAACTAATTTCACTAATAACACTACTAATATTACTACTGTTGCTGATATTAGAACTTTCCCTATAATAGAACCACCTATTTCAGTGAACCATTTTTGTATTGAGGAAAAACTCTTACCAAGTTTCTCCCAGGCACCTTCAACCTCCAGTGGAGCAAGCTCTTTGTGCAAATCAGTAATATTCTTTATATACTTCTGTATATTTTCACTTTTATCTGGAATGTAAGTGCAACAATGTTGGACTTTCAGCATTCCACAGACTCCACCCTCTTTTGCCATAAGAATGTCAAGGGCAAGTCGATTTTGCATCACCATAGCTCTCATGGCAACCATCTCGGTATTTACCATCAAGAACCCTCCAGCAGTATTCGTTGATAAACGATCTACTACTGTGGACAGTTTCCGAATCTTAAATGCATTCAAAGATATACCCACTGCTGGTATCAATGCTCCAAAAATATCACCAACTATTTCTGAAAAACGTTCTCTTTTCCTACTGTTAATGTTTCACCCATTTCGTGTATTCCTTTTTCTCCTCTCTCCACATGAAAAATCTTTGGAAAGACCAGGCCTAAATAACATGACCAATACCAATGATCCGGCAACCTGTAATAAGCTCTATTTCCGCAAATATAATAGATCCCTAGAAATATTGGATCTTTTCCTCCTTTGAATCCCCATCCTCCTAAAATTTTGTAAGTGTCTCGGCATTCACTGGAACCCACGAAATAGTTATCATACCTAGTCTTATTTCTTTTAATGCACAACTTTCCCTGTTGGGGCCAATCTAAAGTCAAAGCTGCATTTGTCTCTCCCTTATCATGATTTTCCTCTTCAAACGCCCAAAGGGGTGTCTTTTTCTCTTCTTCTATTACTTTTCTTTGAAACTTAACTCTTCTGTTTTCTACCATCTCTAAAAATACCTTTTCTTCTTTCTTTAATTCACAGGTAAGATTGTGCCTAATTACATACTCTAATGTTAATTCTTTATTTTCTAGGAAAAATTCACCAAACATTCTTGCTTCTTTCACCTTGTTCAATTCAGGGATTATAGGAACTTTCGCAAAAACCTTATTTATGTCAGTATAATAATATTCTAATCTACCTGTTTTATAAAATAAACTGGCTAGAACACAACATGTTATCCCATACGTCAAAGGAAGGTGATGATAGGTCACACCTTCTGTGACAGACGCAGGTAATTGCATACAAACATAACAATCCCTCACATCCATTGTTTCTACATACTCATATAACAATTTTGTGAAAACGTTCTTAGAAAAATCATTTATGGACCTATCCTTATGCAACTCTGTACTATCTATTAATGTTGCTGTGTTCTGTGTGTTAGCTTCTTTGTCCTTTTTCGTGTTATTCCTGTTTCCTCTACAGCTAATCTAATTGGAATTGTGATTGCTAAAATAAGCCAGATAAACATTAATAAACCTGTACAAAAGAAACACATTCTACACCATCTACGTAAAAACTCACATCTAGATTTCCTATTCTCTGTGTCTACCATTCTGTTCTACTACCTAGCTATATATATATATGTACAGAAAATGTGTCACCACACCTCAGAATGACGTATCAGTCACTCTACCCTTTCACTTTGTCTCGTTTGGTACTTTCTTCAGTTCTTTTCAGAACTCTTCCTTGTCTCGTTCAGGTTTCGATGTCCAGTCCGGGTTTTCTCTTTAATTTTTCACACTTGTTGCACTTCACTCTCACCCATTGGTTTGCAGCTTTCTTCTGGGCTTTCGTGAGTGTTATCTTCTTCTTTGATGTCAGTCAATGCGATGTATAGCCACTCAGGTGACTTATATTTCAGATTAGGTTTCTTCACTCTCTTCGTTTTCTGCAATTGTTTTTCACTTTGTTTTCCTTGTTCCTTTTGACTTGTTATCTCATTTACCTGTTCTGCATTATTTCTATTTAAGTTTATTATCTTGTATCTCAGTCTTTTGACTTCGTGGGGCCAATTGTCTCCTTTTCTTGGCCTTTTTGGTTCACTTTCCTTTTCCTCTTGTTCAGTTCTCCAAGTCCTCTTTCTTGTCCTAGTCTCTGCTTTCTCTCTTCTTCACTTTCTTCTGATTCTGTTTCAGACCTTATTTCACTTCCTCTTATTTTGAACTTTATGATTTCGCCTTCATTGTCTAAATCTGAACTTTCTTGTGTCTTTTCTGTTGGGACACTTGTTTCTATCCCTCCTCGAGTTTCTTCCGGATTCTCGTTGGTCTCTCTGTCTGTTTCTAAATTTCCCTGTTGTTCTTCTATTTGTTGGTCTGTCCCTATTGCTCCTCGGGGTTCTTCCGATTCTTCTTCTATCTCTCTATCTGAATCTAACCCTCCCTCAACTAATTCGACAATCTTCGAAGGAAATCTACCATAACTCGTGCTTGGCTGATCATTGTCACTGTCTCTTGGTTCAGTTTCTTCGTTTATAATGTCAGTTCTCCATTTATTCTTTTGCTTTTCATCACAATCTGACTGACCTGTTTCAGATGCCGAACTGGTATCTGATATTTCCAGATGTCGACTTACAGGTCAATCTTCAACTTCTGGAATTTTTGTTACTTCAGGTTCTTCTTCTGTTGTCAAACTTGTACCTGAGTCTTCCAGATGTCGACTTACAGGTCGAGCTTCAGGATCTGGAACCCTGCTTGTTTCGACTTCTGCATCGGATGCTGAACTGGTATCAGATATCTCCAGATGTCGACTTACAGGTCGAGCTTCAGGATCTGGAACTCTGATAGTGTGGCTGGCATGTACCCAGTTTTTTACTCCAGCACATTTGACAGCAGTTGTTGTCACCAGGATCACTTGACGTGGCTTATCCCAGCGAGGAACCAAACAGTTTCTTCTTCTGTGGACTTTTATGCGGACCCAGTCTCCTTACTCAAATCATGAGCTGGTTTTCTTTCAAGAGTGGTCGCATCCGGTCCAACCTGATGAAACACAGAATGTACCACATCAGCCAATCCTTTGCAATAATCCAATACGAGATCATCAGTTATAGTCAGCAGTTTGTTGACAGGTACATGTGCTTGTCTCATTGCTTGTCCCATGATTATTTCGTGGGGACTTAGACCTGTTTTTCTGTCAGGTATGCTTCTGATAGTCATCAGCACCAATGGTAGGGCATCAGGCCATTTGAGTCCTGTGGCTTGACACATTTTCCCTAACCTATTCTTCATTGTTCCATTCACTTGTTCTACTACTCCAGAAGCCTCTGGTCTGTAAGCACAGTGTCATTTCTGTTGAATGTCAAGAGCTTCACATATCAGTTGAATTAGTTCATTTTGAAAATGTGTTCCTCTATCTGTTTCAATCGTTACTGGAAAACCATATCTTGGAATGAATTCTCTCAGCAGGAGCTTAGCTACAGTGACTCCATCATTCCTTCTTGTCGGATAGGCTTCCACCCAACGAGAAAACAAACAAACGACCACAAGAACATACTTCAGTCTATTGCTTGGGGGCATTTCAATAAAGTCTAGTTGCATTCTAGTAAAAGGACCTCCTTCCCTCCCTATTGTTCCCTAGACTCACTACTGTTTTTCTTCCTGGATTTATCTGTTGGCAGGTAAGACATCTTTCACAAAGACTCTCAGCTATAGCTCTGAATTTTGGATTATACCAGGTTTGTCTGAAAAGTCGGATCATGGTGTCCCTTCCAATATGAGCTTGTCCATGGTACATCTGTGCCATGTTAGAAATCATGCTATCAGGCATAACTGGTCTTTCATCTCTATAAACCCAAACGTCATCTTCCTCCCTTTTTCTGCATCCTGCTTTTATCCAACCATCTTTCTCCTCATCGTTTGCTTCTTCCTGTAATTGTCTTACTTCATCCCATGTTTCAACAATGTTAGTAAACAGCAAGGGACATGAAACATTCTCTCTTCCTCTCCTTCTGTTTAACGAAACCATATTTCTAGCACAATATTGGGCTATTTCATTGGCATACCTATTACCCACGGTAATGTAATCCGCCTCATTTTTGTGTGCAGCACTCTTCACCATTGCGATCTGTTTAGGCAGCTGTATCGCCTCAAGCAATTTCTTCACAAACTCACCATTTCTAATTGGAGTTCCTGCAGACGTCAAGAAACCTCTCTGAGACCAGATCTGTCCGAAATCGTGGGCCACTCCGAAGCCATACTGGCTATCCGTGATCACCGTAATTCGAACATTCTTTCCCAGTTTGCACGCCTGAATCAGAGCAATCAGCTCAGCCACTTGGGCTGAACGTATCCCTCTCAGACAAGATGCTTCCGTTATTGCAGCTACTGTACACACAGCATACGCCGCACTCAAATCTCCTTCACTCGTCCTCAGACATGAACCGTCCACAAACATCACATAATCTGATTCTTTTAAAGGCTCATCTTTTATATCCGGCCTAGGTTTCGTACAGAATTCAAGCACGTCCAAGCATTTATGATCGACTTCAGCTTTGTCTCCTACACTCCCTTCATCTGGCAATGATGTTGAAGGATTCACACTTGTGCATCTGTCAATGGTTACATTGTCTGTACTCAAAATCACGTTTTCATACCTAGTCAGCCGACTATGTGTCATGAATTGAGTTTTGGTTCTTGTCAAAAGAATTTCAACAGAATGTGGAACATATACTCTCAATGGATATCCCATCACTATGCCTTCACTCTGTTCCAGACTTACACAAGTAGCAGCTACTGCTTTCAGACAGCCAGGCAACGCTTTTGCTACCGGGTCTCAAAACAGCTGAAAAATATGCAATAGGTCTTTTCATCTTTCCATGTCTTTGCACTAAAACTGAAAGTGCACATCCATCTCTCTCACTACAATACAGCTCAAATTCTTTTTCATAATCAGGCATTCCCAGTGCCGGTGCTTCACACAACCTTGTTTTTAGTTCTTTGAAGGCTTTCATTTCTTCGTCATTCAATTCAAACGGATCTTTAACATCCTTTTTTGTCAATCGCTGTAAAGGTTTTGCAATCAATGAAAATCCACTTATCCACTGTCGACAATACCCAACCATTCCAAGGAACATTCTCACCTCTCTCTGTGTCATTGGAGCTCTCATTCCTCGGATAATCTTTATTCTTTCTGTCGTTACCGTCCGCATCCCCTTCTCAATCTTGTGACCTAGGTATTGAACTTCCTGCTGACAAAATTGTAATTTGGACGGAGACACTTTGTGTCCTCCTTCGGCTAAGTGGTTCAATAAAGCAATTGTGTCGGTAACACATGCTTCTTTGGTCTTTGATGCCACTAACAGGTCATCAATGTACTGAACCATCACAGATTTTTCAGGCATTTTTAAATCTTCTAAGGATTTCTTTAGGATCTGATTAAAGATTGAGGGGCTTTCTGTATACCCTTGAGGAATTCGGCACCATGCCAAAATATTCTCTCCGAACCGGAATGCAAATAATGGCTGGCTATCTGGATGTAATGGAATAGAGAAAAATGCATGGCACAAATCAATGACTGTGTACCATTCTGCATCATGTGGAATCTGATACAGTATTACAGCGGGGTTTGGCACAATTGGACAACAAGGAATAACGATTTTATTTATTTTTCGTAAATCTTGCACTATCCTATATGTCCCATTTGCCTTTTTCAGTCCCATTATAGGTGAATTACATGGACTGCTCATTATTTCTTTCAAAATTCCCTGTTCAATCATTTTATTGACTACGGGTGTTATTCCTTCAATAATTTCTGGCGTCAATTTGTACTGTGGAGTATTTGGGTAATTTGTTCCTTCTCTTACAGTTATTTTTACAGGGTCTACTCCTCTCATTAACCCAATGTCTTCGCCTGTAAAATCCCATACATCAGATCTGACTGTTTCTTTTAACTCAATTGGGATTTTCTCTACATCAAACACAGGAAACATGTCATTTACTCCTGGTTCTAGTCCTGCCATTGTCATTTTATATAAAACATCTTCATCTGGTGTCTGAAATGCAATACCATCCGGGGTACAATAAATGGTGCAATTCATTTTACAAAGCAGATCGCGTCCTAGCAAGTTTACAGGACTACAATCACACACCACAAATCGGTGCATTTCTCTGAATGGTCCAACTTTCACCTCTACTGGTTTGGTAAGAGGCGCCTTAATCTGCTGGTTTGAAACACCTACGACTTGGATATATTCACCTGAGAGAGGAAGGTTTGGAATTTCCACTGATCTAACAGTAGAGCGGGTAGCTCCAGTGTCCACAAGGAATGTAACATTTGCACCATTCACTTCTCCATCCACAAATGGACCTGACTGATCTACCTCTAGAGTTGCGTCAAGTACGCACTCTTCCTCCTCTCCTAGGCACCGTCATAAACTTTCATCCGATTCATTTCCATCCTGTCGTAACCAATACTGTGATATTGCAGCTGCACGCGGCAATTTTGTTACCTGCTCTCCTCCGTAGAATCCTGTCTCTGCACTGTATCTCTGGGGGTTTACACTCTTGGGAAGAGGTGGTTGTGGCACCTGACTCTGTTGAGTAACTACCTGCAGTTGTTGCAGCTGTTGGTAACTCACCTCACTCTGCACCTGTGGATTTAATGATTGATTTTCCGTATTAGCTTTTGGAGGAAATTTACACTCGTTTCTCCAATGCCCTAATTTTCCGCAGTTATGACAAGGCCATTTCTTTTTAGCTTCTTCTATACTCATTTGGCCTTTTCCCTTACCTATATTTGGTTTAGATTTGACCTGTCCTGCATCATTAGTTTGATTACCCATTTGAGCTTCTTGTTTTTCTGCAACTTTTACTTGTGCCCACATCGCCTTTTCTTTTAATTTACGCTGCCTACACTCAATGTCATCACTACAATATTTGGCATACCTTAATACCTCATCTACAGAGCTATTCTGCCAACATAACATATGCTGCTTAATCATTTCACTTATTTCGGGTTTCAGTCCATATACAAATCTATATACAAAATGACTCATGTCCTTTTCACTTAAAGTCTCATAACCGCTGTACTGTTTGAAAACCAAAAGTAGCCTTTCATAGTAGGCGTGTACAGATTCCTTACTCTCCTGTGTAGTTCTGTCAGTCTTTACCCAATCAGTTTCTTTGGGTGGAATTTTGTTTTTCAAAAATGTAATAACCTGATCATATTTTCTCATTACTTCTGGACCTGGCGCTCCAGTTTTTGCATCTCTAGCATATTCTACTGTTGGGCAATCAATGGTAATCTTACATTCTGTCCATAAATCTGCTGGTACTACAATGTCAAACAATCCATCCAAGTCTACCCACAACACTTTTGAAACTTTGACAAACCTTTCCACTTGTCTGTACCACTCTACAGGTGTTTCTCTTAATTTCGGAAAATCATTTGTAAATGACAATATATCTTGTCTGGACCATGGAACATGTACATAGCTACCTCCTGGAGTTTCTCTCATTGGATACTCCCGTACGATTGATTCCCTGTCTTTCACCGTAAAAGCCAAAGACGCTTTGTCGGTTGTTCCCTCTTTTCTTTTGGTCCACCTGCTCCTCCATCTGTCCACATCTCCCCATTTTCTCAACAAAACGATCAGTTCTTTTATCTGGGTTAATCGTCCTGATGTGTTCAGATTTTCTATATTTTTTCACAAAAATCTACCCTATATGGTTTCTGCAAACTCCTGACTTACAAATTCTACTCCTAGTTCATTCGCTGTCTCTTCCAATTTTTCATGTACATTTCTAGCTCTCCAAGTAATACTCTTGCATAAAAACATGATCTCTTCATCCTGATATGTTTTCAATTTTTCTGTACCAATAGTCCCTAAAATCAACTCTTCCATATCTATCTTTAGCCTGATTACATCCAATGGTTGCAGTTCTGTATCTTTCTTTTGCAAATTTCTCATCCATTCATTTAATTCTTCTGGAGTTGGACCTACAGGTGTACTATTTATTTCTATCCAATTTTTGTTTCTCTCTGGCGTTTCAGATGCTGACTCAGTTCCCATAGGAATCCTTTTTATCTCACTCTCATTTACTGTCAGGTTAGTAGGCGGACTCGGTCTATATGAGCTGACCAAATCTCTTGTCTCTCTAGTTTCTGTAATTATCCCTTCTCTCATTCTTTGCATATTCGAGTTCATTGGGATGGTTAAGGAATGCTCATCTATTCTTTGGTTTTCAAAAACTGGTATTACGGGTCCTATTGTCACTGGCACAGTCACAGCTTCCATATTCATTGTTAACTCTCTTATTTTCTCAGTCAATTCTCTTGTGGTTTTTGCTAACTCAGCTGCATTACCATTGTCGGACTTCTCATTTTGTGGAGTTTCTAATTGTTCATTTGACCTATTTATATTGTATCTTCGTTCTGGGCTTTTATTCCTCCCAGTTTCCATTGGCGGTGCATTGGGTGTCACCACCGCAGAATTCTGTTGATATGGAGGTGGTTTTCTGTTTAAAATATCTTCCAGCAATTCATCCTCTGTTTCGTTACCTCCATACCCGTACCTCTCTGTAGCTGTATGTTTCTTTTTCTCTGTACACTTCCTTCCTGCAACCTCTTCAACTGTTATGGCTGGAAACAAACCATCTGTCATATTAGCATATCTCCAACGTCTCATCCTGTCTTCATGATTCACTCCCCATACTCTTCCATGAACTAAACTATAATTCTTTGCGCCTCTGTGTCTTTCTCTTTCATACATCTCGTCTTCCCATTCACCTAACGCTTCAAACTGTGTTGGTCTAGGTCTTGGCTCAAGTTTCATCATTTTCTCTCTCAAATTCCGAAGTACAGCCGTGCTAAATGAACCATTTTCTGGAAAAGCCAATACTCCATCATTCTGAGTATATTTTGTCCAATTCTCTAACCAAATGCAAGTATGATAACCATATTTCAGCATCATATGAGAAGCTGGCGTTTTCGGCAGAGGAATTACTTGTCCTTCTCTAGTCACTACCTTCTTGTCTTTCTTGAAAAAGTTTTTACTTTTCGCCATCCATGACGGTTTCTCTCTACAATACTCATAATAAGCCACATTTCACGATTCTTCCTTTCTGACAAATTCACAACTCGGTTCTGTTTACTGTGTGCTATTCGGACCTATCCCAGCGCGTCTCACACTAACACACCAATCCGAAGACTCTACGTCACTCTCTTCGGACCTATCCCAGCGCGTCTCACACCAATGCACCAATCAGAACGTTCTTCGTGTTTCCAAGCACTGGCCAATCCCAGCGCGGTCTTTTGTCAACGTCAGTCCTACTCCTTACCCCTCCTTTACAAAAATTATCGGCACTTTTCTTGACTAAATCTTATTAGTTACAACATAAAACACATTTCCATTGTCTGTTTTCGCTAAACAAAAGAGATAGCTTATTCTATCTTGCAAGAATACTAATTCGTTTGATAAGTGTAGCACTTCCCTCTACCTTACCCTTCTTTCAAGCAAGGGGTAAACCCGTTTCTCTGGGGATAAAACACATGTGGAGACTACACTGCTCCTGAGAATTAAGGCCAGAGTTTCACAAGAAAACCAGTTGCTATTTCACTCATACATGTTTTATACATGAAATGTCCCTATCATAACACAACCTGTGTTATCACCAATTTGAAAATCAGACAATGCACTATTCCATGTGACTTCTCTTGCCACACATGTCCACTTCCCACTTTCCGGAAGCTTCAAAATGAAATAATCAATAACCAATAATCACCAAACTAATCTATAGTAACCATAACTCTGCTACCAAGAAATCTGATCCAGCGCGGCTAATATAAATTCTTCTCCTTTGGACATAACATCCAGGTAAAGATCATTCACAACAACTATACCATATGACGGTGGGGCCCATAACCCCCTCATAATCATACACTCTCTTCAGTTATTCCCTGGATCACATCCACTTTCACTAAGGAGAAGAACGAAATTGCTGGAGGAACGGAATACCTTATTAAAGTTAACAGGATATTATCTTAAACAACCATGTTTATTCAGTTTTAATCCTGATGGTTCTAGAACATCAAGGTATTCCGCTATTTGGTCGATGGACCAACCAGTAGAATAAGTTGATGGCGATTAAGACCAGCTCAATCCTTTAAAACCCAAATACATGTTAAATTCATTAAATGAACTAAAGAACCACAGACTCGGAATTAATTAGAAATAGATTTTATCTAAATTCAGTTTGCATGAGTGAGATTCTTAGTTTATTAATCACTTTAATACACTTCAATAGCATATAAGAAATAAATTCTATAAAAAATTATAATGCATACCCATTTGTTGCAGTTTGGAAAAATTCACCAAAAGCAGATCACAGCATTGAACTCGCAAAACTGACTGACTGTCCCACTAAAGGCCTCCTCGACGGACCTCCCTTACAGGTTTCCCGCATCGGTGTCGTTCCTTTCCCAATCAAGTTTTTAAAGTTCAGAAGAAAAATTCTCCAAAGAAAAGCGGCCTATAGAAAATGGCAGCAGCTTCATCAGCATCACGCTCAGTGTTCAAAATTATGCAGGAATAGCGCTCCTCCTACTTAAGAGTAGGTCCTCTTATACCCTACTACTGGCTTACTAAACAAAAAGTTGCAATCTTTGGGGGCGAGAATCACGCTAATTGGTCCATTGGAGGGGTGGCAAGAATCAACTCATTGCCCTCCTTGTTCAAACCGGTTCTAAAATTGTTTTAAAGATTATGGGGCATATTAGCAAGACCCACGTTAAAATTATCGCCGTTTTAGCGGCAGGAAACTGCTGCTAAAACGGCGATAATGGACTTGCTAATATGCGTTATAGAATTCCAATAGAAGCCCAGGTTAGATGTGCAGGACATCTAACCTGGGCTTCTATTGAATTCCATAACGCATATTAGCAAGCCCATTATCGCCGTTTTAGCGGCAGTTTCCTGCCGCTAAACGGCAATGTTTAACGTGGGTCTTGCTAATATGCCCCTATATTTTCACACGACCTTTGGGTAATAGCAGTCCAATTGACAGTTCACTAAATGTTTCACTTTTGATGGTCACATTTTAAGCAGTCCATTGTTAATTCATTTGGGTTCATCTTCCATTCTCACGGATGCGTGCTGAGTCTTTCTTGGCATTCTCCTCAAGTCAGGTCAGCCTGACCTTGACACTTCTCACTCTGTGCAGGACATCTAACCTGGGCTTCTATTGGAATTCCATAACGCATATTAGCAAGCCCATTATCGCCGTTTTAGCGGCAGTTTCCTGCCGCTAAAACGGCGATAATTTTAACGTGGGTCTTGCTAATATGCCCCTATATTTTCACACGACCTTTGGGTAATAGCAGTCCAATTGACAGATCACTAAATGTTTCACTTTTGATGGTCACATTTTAAGCAGTCCATTGTTAATTCATTTGGGTTCATCTTCCATTCTCACGGATGCGTGCTGAGTCTTTCTTGGCATTCTCCTCAAGTCAGGTCAGCCTGACCTTGACACTTCTCACTCTGGGCTCGAGCTGTACCCACGTGGTTTAGCTCTATGGCTTTCTTCCGCTTAGAGGCCATCTTTGTGTCTGCGCATGACCTCATCTGCCTCGGCAGCCATTTTCGCAGCATGGCCTAGCAGGCCCAAACGAACTATCATAAGAACAAACACAATCATAATTAAAATAAAGAAAATAAGCCTTTCTGTTTCCCACCCGTCATTCTAAGTACCCAAGTTAGGTGTTACCTAGCAGAAGCGACATTTAAAGCCATGTTTACTTACCATCCGCACTCTTTGCCACAATACAATTTTACTACATAGCACAAATCATGCGATTTTGCTCTAATTAGTATGCAAATCACTATATTAATATTGTTTTACCTTACAATTTGTAAATAAGTTAGTTTTTGCACATAAACAGCAGTTACCATTGATGTAAATGTTTATAAAAAGTGCAGATTGTTGGTTAATTTGGCAAACAATTAATATCGTTAAATTATTATCCCTATTATGGGGAGTTAAAAATTAATTTTATTTACCTTGCTCCATCAGCACCAAAATGGATTCAGGGATTCGAAAGGCTGCATAGTGAAACACAAGCTGCTTTGAGAACAGGTGACGAAGCTGAATGAAAGCTTGCCACAGGCTCATATCACTCATACATTGAGTCATCAGTGTGTTGGCATTCACGGTGCAGGGAATTCACTGACTGATGAAGCTGCAAAGTTGATGGTTTAACACTGCCATGGTTGGTGCAATAACTTGTTGAACTACGAGAATAGACAGAGACATCATGGTGGCCATCAATGCTGCACACAATGACACACGCCTGCTGAAAGGCTTTCTACTCAAGTACTCCTAAAAACTAGATGCACAAAACACACCGCATGCTCAGATTCCATGAGTGGGGGACAGAGTAATACCAAACAGAGATCACAGAATGGGATTCATTCAGGCTGCCCATGAGGGTCTGGCTTCTGCACACGCAGGGGTGGCTGCTATGATTTCTCTTTTGCAGCAATGCTATTGGTGGCTGGGTTTTTACAAAGAGACCAAGGACTTTGTCCTGAGATGTGACATCTGTCAGCAGATGAAGGGTTCCACCGTGGCGCATCCACCCTCGACACCTCTTTTGATTTCAAACAAGCCTCTGACTTGTGTTTATTTGGACCATTGTGGCCCTCTATCATCATAAGGGGCTTACAAGTGCATCTTAGTGGCAGTGGATTCCTGCTCTCGATTCCTATGGGTATGAACACAGCGATCGGCAGATGCCTGAACTGTTGTAAAGGATCTGTGAGTCTTTACCGGGACATACGCAGTTGGCACACTACATTCTGATCAGGGTCTGGCGTTTAGTTCTCAGACTTTCAAAGAGGCCATTGAAAGTTTGGGTGTGGCCCTGTATTTCTCGTTTCTATATCATTCCAAGGGAAACGCAGAGTTGAAGAGGAATACCGGGACTTAAAGTAGTCTTTAACAGCAAGGGTATTAGGCTGTGGTCACAGTTAGGTCCATCACTTATACAGGATCCAGAGGGTTTGAACAATATGCCAAAAATGTCCCTGGGTGGTCGGACTCCTTATGAGATCCTGTTTAAGGTTAAGATGTGTGTCCCAGACCTTGATAATGCCTGCACAGTGGTGGCAGAAATACCGTTTGACATCAATGAACGTTTGGCTGTTTTACAGGAATTGAATGATTTCCGGACCGAACAAAGCAACGTCCAAGTAAAATGCACCACCACTGGGTAAGTGAAGGTTGTTCAAGCAAGATCCGGCTGGATCCTAAAGATCGGGGATCTGGTCTGAGAAAAGATTGTGGACAAGAAACACTTTAGGCCATCTTACAGAGCTCCTGTGCCTGTCCGGGATGTTGAAGGTACACAATCTGTACTTCTCCCGCCCCTTGTCGGATGCCGAGACAAAAGGTTTGTCTCCTTTGATCTGATCAAACCACAATATGTGGCCGATTCTCAACAGTAAGCAGGATGGACTCCTGGGTAGCTACCAATCTCCTCTCGCTGCCATACAGGAGATTCAGATGAAAGCTTTACTTACAAACGAAGCCTGCTCTCTTCAACAAGACACAAGAATGAACAATGAAGCATGCATTTTACCTGTTTCAAAACAACAACTACTGTGCAGTCTACAAGTACAGAAACACAGGTTTCAATTCAGAATCCTGAGAAAAACAAGGTCTACATCAATGTACCACAGATCAAGTCTTCATCTACTTCAAACCAGCCTGCTGAGCTACCCAAGACAGACCGGACGACATCTGGATACTTCATCGAAATCGATGACTTCTCCTCCGACGCATCGGAGGTCCCATCACCCTCACAACACCTGCCTTTCGAACTAAAGGTGCGTGTCTTGTATCTTTGGCTGAAAAGAACATACTTTGTTTCTCCATGGTTACACCATTGAATTACAATTGCATTACTTTTCCTAGTCCTTTGGATTGGTTTTGTGACTGTGTTCTTCCTTCTTCAGAATGGACACTTTGTCCCAGAATGCTCTGCAGTACACACTGTAAATTTGGTTCTGAAACCACACGCATCATTACACCACAAGCAAAGAGATTTGCCCCTGGTGAACATTTCAGCTTTTCCAGTTCCGAATGGGATTGTAAATGTAAATGTCCAGTATTTGTAAAGTGCACAGCTACCTCAGGAGAGGTGTCCCGGCGCTGGGGGCCGTCGGGAAGATTAAGCGAGCTATTGCCCAGAGTCACATGGTGCTGGGCTGATCTGCCGCCGGCGATCGAACCGTGAGCCCCAGGATCCGGAGTCAGTCGCCCTGGCCGCTGCGCCACACCTCTTCCCTTGTGCCACACCTCTTCCCCATTGTATGGAACAGGGTATGGTTTGATGTGTATGGTCCCACTGAACGTTTGCAAATTCCGCATTTGTTTAAAGTTTCTTTGAATTGTGTTATCACCCCATGTACTATTTCTGATGATTGGGATGTTGATACAGTATATGAAATGTTAGATGATCCAGAACATTCCACTGTGTTTTCTTCTGATGAGTTTTATGATGGTACAGCTAAGTCTGATGAGATGTTCTGCTTTCAACATTACAGTCATCATTTGGTACACAAGGCTAGTACACCTGGTGAAGTATTTAACTTTACACAATGGGATAATTGCTCTACCTCATGAAGGGGTAGTTCAAAAGCATTTGCACAGAAGTTTGACTATTTTTCTAGCTATTACACCTCTGATCTAGCCTAATTTTATTGTAGGCTTGCACCATCACCTGCAAATGAAAAACATGTTAACTGACACTAAGCTGATATACTCTGATTCTTTCCTTTCCCAACTCTCTGTAGAAGGTTTTGACTTTTGGAGGGATACATTAGGGGCCAGATGTGCAACCATGACAATTTGCGACTCACAAATTGCGCTTGATTGCGAGTCGCAATTTGCGAGACACAAAATGCCATGTACAACAGTGTCTGAGACACTTTTTGCAATTCCCAATGGGGTCGCAAATTGCATGCCTCATGAATATTCATGAGGCACTCGCAATTTGCGACCCCGTTGGGAATTGCTGGCCCTCCCACGGATGGTGGCCTGATGGGCTCAGCAGACCTCCATGTCTGGGAATGCTTATAAATAAAGCAGTTTTTATTTTTTTAAATGCAGCCCGTTTCCTCAAAGGAAAATTGGATGCATTTAAAAAAAGAAAATGAAACGTTTTTCGTTTCATTTTTTAAGGGCAGGTAGTGGTCCCTGGGACCACTGTCGGCTCCTAAAAATATATTCCCCTGCTTTTGCAAAGGGAAGGGGTCCCCTGGGGACCCCTTCCCATTTGCGAGTGCATACCACCCTCTTGAAGAGGGCGGTAAATTGCGAGTGTTTTGTGACCGCAATTGCGGCCGTAAAATATTCATACATGGGGTAGAGAGTCGCTATTAGGAAGGGAGGCCCTTGAAACGCCCCTTCCTAATAGCGAGTCGCAATTCCTATTTAGCGAGTCGCAACCCGTTTGCGCATGCAATTTAGGGTCGTACATCTGGCCCTAGATGTACAATCTATCTGGGGGACTAAAGATTGGCAGGTTCAGGGAACTGAGGCTTTATTCAAAGCCTGTTTAATACTGCAATAGATGATTTTCCTGAGTAAAACTATGCAATAGACAACGTGTCTTGGCTTAGCTAAAATAAAAGATTCAAACACACTAAGGGTTCCCACTCTTACACGATTTGATAACTGGCAGTGGTTGACACTATATGATGAAAACACTATTGATACTATGCTCCGTAAGGATGGTTAGTGTGGCCACTAGATACTAACAAATGTCAGGATAGATTCCTAGGTAACATCAAGGGATGTACAGCCAACAGGCCTGACATGTGATATGTGCAAAGTGAGCATTCTTGGGTGGTAACAACTTACAGTGTTGTTAAATTTTGCCTTGATTGGCTAAAAACCTCAACACTAGCACTTGTCCCTTCTATCTGATGACGTGGACTTACAAGAATTTTTAATGGGTCCTCGGAAACCACATCAAAAGTGCTTTCTTTACGCTATCTATAATGAGATATGGAAATTATCTCAACAAGAAGCGGCTGAAAGGCTGAGTGAGACTGACAGGGCCAACTTAGAACAGGCTCTTGCAGTAGTGGACAACGATATGACTACCATTTCATCTAGAATGTATTCTTTGGGTAACATTGTCTCATCCACAATAGATGTGCTTCAGCAAGACTTGTCTGCATTACAACATGAGCAGTCCCAACTTAGGTCAATTCTAATATTAAGATGGACAGTATAGGCATTGTGTTCTGGCCATGTGCCATGGCAATATATTAACATCACTAATCTGTTCTCACCATACCACCTTTATTATTCTCACGCATTGAGAAAAAACGTTACAAGGCAATTTATTGGCCTTTATGGGTCCCTCTGGGACCCCTTTAACACACAGTTTGGGTCAGAGTATCTCTACCCTGACCCCTTTATTCACTTTGCAAATAACTTTTCAGCCTTGGGGACTGTTTCCCGACAAACAACATGGTGGCCCTAACTTTTCTGTGAAGGTGCCACCAGCCAATCAGGGCCTTACTATGGCACGTGGAGCTACGGAACCATCATGGATGGTTCCTATAGAGGGTTCGCGCACCCAGATATACAAATTTGGTTTTCTTTTAATATGTTGAAAACTACTGAATTGATTTACATCAAACTACTCAATGGCACTACTCTAGACCAACATCTAGCTTCCTGTCACATTTAGTGTAATTCCGTTCAGTGGTTCGGGCTGTAGACCTCTTCAAAGACCCTATGGGAATTTACATGGGAGAAAATGCATTTTGGGAACTCCCCCTTTTTCTCGTTTCCCACTTCACGGATCTCCCCGAAACTCTCCAGACAGCAGCTGAAGTGAGCGTAGAGTTTTTTGGGACTACATATAGTTGTTTACTGGAAAAAACAAAGGTTACAAGGATGTTATAGTTAGACTCGAATTTCATGATGTCATAAGTGATGTCATCAGTGATGTCATCAGTGATGTCATTTGAGATGTCATCAGTGATGCCACTGACCATGTCATCAGTGATGTAATATGTGAGGTCATAAGCAGTGCATTGCGGGGGTGTGAGTTATGGTTAGCTCACGTAACTTTAACTGCTGAATTTCTATGGTTTTGAACGAGGTGACATCCGAGCCTAACTATAACGTCCCTGTAACCTTAGTTTTTTTAGTGAATTTCTAAGCTTTTTACATTTTATTTTGGAACAATAACATCCCTGTAACCTTTGTTTTTTGTGTGAATTTCTAGGGTTTTTTTAATTCTATTTCCTAACTATAAAGTCCCTATAACCTTTGTTTTTTTCAATGAATTTCTATGATTTTTAATGCTATTACCTAACTGTAACATGTGATCTTTGAAAGTGAGTGTGTGAGTAAGAGAATGAGTGTCAGTGGGTATGTGAGTGTGTGCATGAATATTTCACTGGGTGTGTGAGTTGTTTTGTGAATGGGTGATTCAGTGCCTGAGTCGGTTATGCTCGTTTTCTGCTCATTTTCAACCTTTTCTGCTCACTTGTGAGCTTTATTTTACCTCTTTCTGCTCATTGCTGACCTTTATTTTTCTTCTTCCTGCTAGGCCTGGGCTGAGCTTATGGAGTGTCACTCACGAAGTTACCAAGAAAATCAGCCAAATTCCGCAGAGTGCTGTGAGCGGGCGGAGTATTGCTCCACCACCCCTAATTAAGTCCTCTTGGATGCTGAGAGTAGTTACGAGCTAAAAACCTCTCCTGTTACCACCAGCAAGTCTCCCATAGCAGGATTGCTGAGACCTCATTGGAGGCCACAGCCCCTTTCTCAACCACTCTGCAAATGCACCTGTTGGTGCACTACTGCTTGGGGGATGAACTCCCCTTGGCTGCTGAGCGGCAGTGGGGGCCAAAAACCCCTATTGTTGCCACAAGTATTCCCCCACAGCAGAATTGCTGAGACCTTGTCGGAGGCCCCATCCCCTTTTTCAACCACTCAACAAACATGCCTCCTGGCACACTACTAGTTGGGGGAAGAACTCCCCTCTGCTGATGAGGGTCGTTGGGGGCCAAGAACCCCTATTGTTACCACAAGTAAGTCCCCCACATCAGGATTTCTGAGACCTCATCAGAGGCCCGACCCCCTTCCTCAACCACTCTGCAAACGTGCATTCTGGCCCCATTACTGGTTGGGGAATGATGTCCCCTTGGCTGCTGAGGGTCATTGGAGACCAAGATCCCCTATTGTTGCCACAAGTATTCCCCCACTGCAGGATTGCTGAGACCTCGTCGGAGGACCCGCCTCCTTTCTCACCACTCTGCAAACGCACCTCCTGACGCACTACTAGTTGGGGGATGAATTAACCTTGGCTGCTGAGGGTCGTTGGGGGACAAGAACACCTATTGTTACCACAAGTAAGTCCCCACTGCAGGATTGATGAGCCCTCATCAGAGCTCCCCCCCTTTCTCATCCACTCTGCAAAGGGGCCTCCTGGCACACTACTGGTTGGGGGATGAAGTCCCCTTGGTTGCTGAGCACTGCTGGGGGCCAAAAACTCCTATTGTTGCCACAATTAAGTCCCCCATCCGGGGTTGTTGAAACTTCTTCGGAGGCCCCACACCCTTTCTCAACCACTCTGCAAACACACCTCCTGGCGCACTACTGGTTGGGGGATGAACTCCCGTTGGCATCTGAGGGTCGTTGATGGCCAAGAACCCCTATTATTGCCTGAGTGGGTTCTGCTCGTTTTCTCCTCGTATTCTGCCTTTTTTCTGCTCACTCCTAGCCTTCATTTTGCCTCTTTCTGCTTGTTTCTAATCTCTATTTTGCCTCTTTCTGCTTGTTGCTGTCCTTTATTTTGCATCTTTGTGCTCATTTCTGACCTTTATTCTGCCTCCTTCTGTTAATTTCTCACCTTTATTCTGCCTCTTTCTGCTTATTTTTACCTTTATTCTGCATTTTCTGCTCATTTGTGACCTCTATTTTGCCTTTTTCTGCTCGTTGCTGACTATATTTTGCCTCTTTGTGCTCAAGTCTGACCTTTATTCTACCTCTTTCTGCTCGTTTCTCACCTTTATTCTGCCTCTTTATGCTAATTTTTCATTTTTATTTTGTATCTTTCTGCTCGTTGTTGACTTTTATTCTGCCTCTTTATGCAAATTTCTCACCTTTATTTGCCTTTTGGCTAGTGTCTGACCTTTATTCTACCACTTTCTGCTTGTTTCTGATCTTTATTCTGACTCTTTCTGCTCATTTCTGATCTTTCTTCTGTCACTTTCTGCCATTTCTCACCTTTATTCTGCCTCTTTGTGATAATTTCAGACCTTTATTTTGCCTCTTTCTGCTTGTTGCTGATCATTATTCTGCCTCTTCCTGCTCGTTTCTCAACTTTTTGCTCCTGTTTCTGCTCATTTCTGACCTTTAGCCTCTTTCTGCTTGCTGCTGACCTTTATTCTGCCTCTTTATGCTCGTTGCTGACCTTAATTCTGCCTCTTTCAGCTCATTTATGACCTTTATTCTGACACTTTCTGCTCGTTTCGCACCTTTATTCTGCCTCTTTGTGATCATTTCCGAACCTTATTTTGCCTCTTTCTGCTCTCTGCTGACCTTTATTCTGCCTCTTTCTGCTTGTTTCACACCTTTATTTCACCTCCTTCTGCTCGTTTCTGACCATTATTTTGACTCTTTCTGCTCATTGCTGACATTTAATCTGCCTCTTCTGCTCGTTGCTGACCTTTATTCTGCCTCTCTCTGCTAATTTCTGTCTTTTATTTTGCCTCCTTCTGCTCTTTTTCCCCGGAACCGTGAGGGGAGCCTCAATGCCCCCCACGGTACCAGTCAGCTCCTCATCTCTTGTGGGAGCCAGCATTGCAGCAGCACGGAGGTAGCTGCTAGAAAGGCAGCTCCCTCCATGCAGGAGCAATTGTTTCTTCTCTTTCCCTGCCTGCATGTCTGTGGGAAGGGAAAGAGATAAAACCTCCACTTTCAGTGGGCGGGAGCACTATGCACTCATGCCCGCTGGAAGCGGAGTGTTTGCTTTATCCTGGTGGGAGCTGTGAGCTCCACCGAGCTAAATCAAACAGTTATCTCCCAGGGGTGGGCACCCCGGGACATAACAGGAGCTGGCCCTGGGGGCTGGCAAACACTAGGGCCATTATTAGCTCCAGGAGGGGAGCTGTCCTACCCCCTTTTGATTTTTAAGGGCCTGCTGTGGGGTGGTCATGGTCCCCAGGTCCGAGTAGGGCTCTGAAGGGGGGCCGTGCTGCCCCTCTCTCATTGTTTTTAAAGTATTTTGCCCCAGGGAGGTGGTGGTCCCCAGGGGGTCAATGGACCGCCATTAGGTGTTTTTTAGCCCTGGGGAGATGGTGGTTCCCAGGGCAAAGGGGGGGTCCTCGCTGTCCCCCTTCAATGGTTTAATAGCCCCAGGAGGTTGTTGTCCCTGGGGCTTAGAGAGCCCATGGATGGGGGCCCCATGCACCCCCTCCTTTTTTTAAATGCAACAGGACCTGGCTCATCCGGGGGCCTTTTATTAAAAAAAAAGCACGGAGCCCACTCTTGGTTTTTTAAAATATTTTGCTGCGAATTCACGAATATCGCTATTTCAAGGTTGATTTGTTTTTCTTTAAGAATGCATTTCAGCCTGGTGCGGTCCTTCTGGGACCCCATGACCAATTTTAGGAGGCCAGGGTATTTCTACAGTTCCCCCTTTTAATTTTTTTTATGTTTTTTGCGGGACTCGGCTGAAATTGAGTCCCAAGATGGCTTCCAACACTTCCTGATTGAAGTGTTGGCAGCCAATCAGAACCCTGCATTTCCATGCATGAACTCGTAACTTTTCGCAAATATATGCGAAGGACCCACGACCACGGATATCAGTATATAAATTCTCCTAAATTTCTCAAAAACTACTGAATGTATTTACACCAAATTACTGAAAGCATGATCTGCCTAAACAAATCTTCCTTCCTGCCAAATTTGGTGTAATTCCATCCAGTGGTTCGGGCTGCAGACTCGACTACAGGTACTACAGGAATTAACATCGGAAAACACACTTTTTGACATCCCTTTTTCTCAGCCCCAGCTTGACGGATTGCCCCGAATCTTTCCAGCAGATTCACCAGGGCACATTTTTGGGTAAATTTCATGAAGATTCATCAAACGGTGCCAAAGATATAGGCAAGTCAAAAAATGCTTTTCTTACATAACTATAAGCACCTACTGGTGACTGCAAGTAGGTAATATATATATATTTACGACCCTGTAAACTTTGTTTTTTCCAATATGTATATTGGAAAAAACAAAGTTTACAGGGACGTTATAGTTAGGCGCAGATATTACTTGTACAAAACCATAGAAATTCAGGGCCTCATTTATGAGGTTTTGATGTAGGGCAGCACCACAAGGAATCTTGCTGTGCTGCCCTACGTCAAAACAAAAGGGCAGAAATGTGCTGTATCTATGTGATACGCTGCATTCCTGTCCTTTTCCCCAGTGCGGGTGCACAATGAGCTGCCATGCGCCAACACAGGCACACTTGAGCCATGGTGCAAGGGTGCCTGCATTGTGGGGCTGATTGATTTTGTGCAGAACAGGATTCCTTCCTGCACAAAATCAATCTCAAAAGGCGATTTCCTTTTTCTATGTGTGCTGCAGAATGCAGCATAAATAGAAAAAGGAAAGCACGAGGAGAAGTAAAAACATTTCTCCTAGTTGCGCCTCCCTAGCGCCACCCCTGGGACGTATTCCCAGGTTTGTGATTTCTCGAAAATCTGGGAATGTATCAGTTTCATAGGCATTGCATGGGAACACCCACAGCAACACCCATGAAATGCCTCTTTCACACAGCTTTTTGCGTGAATGGGGCACATATATAAGTCCATGAAAAGCCATGTAAAGTGGCTTTATGTGGCCTTATAAATATGCTGTGGCACATTGCGCCACCAGAACGTCAAAAAAGTGATTTTCCGGTGGCGCAAAAGTGCCGGTATGGCCTCATAAATAAGGTCCTTAGCATTTATAGTTACCTGAGCTAGCTATAACTTATGCCCCCACAAAGATCTGCTCATGACCCCACATATTACATCACTCATGACATGGTCAGTGATATCACTGTTGACATCACTGATAACATCACTGATGACATCATCCAAAGAACCCTTCACATACCCACTCACATCCCCACACCATCTCTCATACACCCACTGACACACTCATATAACCACTCACACACCCACTAACTCATCCACAGAGCCACTCACACACCCACTCACTCACACACAAAGTCACTCACACAGCCATTCACTTACTCATATACCTACTCATATAGCTACTCACTCACACAGCTACTCATCCACCCATACAGTTACTCATAGAGCCACTCACTCACCCTTACAGCCACTCACTCACCAATACAGCTACTCACATACCCAGTCACTTACCCATACAGCCTCTCAACATAGCCACTCACACACTCACACATACATATTCACACATCCATACAAGCACTCACATGTCTACTCTCTCACCCATACAGTCACTCACACAGTCACTCTCCAATGTAGCCACTCGTAGACCCACTCAGTTAACCAAACACCCACTCACTTACACATACAGCTGCTCACATACCCACTCACTCACCCATACAGCCACTCAGACACTCACTCACCCACACATCTACTCACACACCCACTTATTCCTCCCTACAACTACTCACACACCCACTTATTTACCCATACAGCCACTCACACACCAAAACAGTCACTCACACACAGATATACACTGTCATACAGCCACTCACAAAATATATTCAATCATTAGCAGTACACAAAGTATACTAATGGAACTTTTGTAGTATCTTAGTATATATGTTTCACGCTCACAGCACTGGATGATGTTATCAGTGATGTCACTGATTATGTCAAGAGTGATGCAATATGTGAGGTCATAAGCAGTGCATTGCAGGGGCATAAGTTATAGTTAGCTCAGGTACCTATAACTGCTGAATTTCTTTAGTTTTCTAGTACAAGTGAAATCTGGGCCTAACTATAATGTCCCGGTATCCTTAGGTTTTATTCAGTCAATTTCTAAGGTTTTTTATAGTTATATTTCCTAACTATGACGTCCCTGTAACCTTTGTTTTTTCAGTGCATTTCTTTAGTTTTTTTATTGTATTTCCTAACTATAACATCCATGTAACATTTGGTTTTTGTGTTTTTCTAACGGTTTTTAATGTTATTTCCTAACTATAGTGTCCCTATAACCTTTGTTTTTTTTCACAGAATTTCAAAGGTTTTTCAAATTGTATTTCTAAAGTATGATGTCCCTATGTAAGTTTTTCTGTTAATTTCTAGGGTTTATTTATTTAAACTAAGTATACGACAATTTATTTTGATTTTTAATTACAGACATTCTTTTTCTAATAAATATACTTTATATGCATTTTAAAAAGAAAAAATCACATATGTACTTGATGTTAAATAAAGAATGTTTTTGACAGTATAATGAAACAATTTTTTTCCAAATAATTGTTTTATCCTGTGGTACTTCTGCAGGTTCAAAAACATTGACAGGAGTAATACTGTACGGTTTTTAGTACTGATCACATGATCCGAATGATTCCCTGAAACCACAAGTTTGTAAACATTTCTATAAATTATTTTAAATATGTACACCCCCGCATTTTCATTAAAGACATCAGTGTGAACATATTTACAGGTATTTATAAGGTGCCCTATATCTGTGTTTCAAGAAAATTACCCATTTTACGAGTTTCCCAAACCCACAAATCTAAGGAACGGATTCATGATTTTGGTCGATAACATACTCAAACCTTCACTTTGGATTGGATATATTAGGATCCTACCCATGTACATGGAAAACAACACCCAAAAACAGTTAGTTGAGGTCTCCAGTAGGAAGATTGAGAACCAGTGGTGCTCTGCATTCAGAGAATGGCTAATGGTACATCTTCTGCCCAGATGAACATCCACAACCTGTTGTGGATCAGAAGGAAGATACACCATCTCGAATAAAAGAAAGTGAAGTCTGGAAGCACTTTACAATACCTTCTGGGGAAAAGAAGCTAACAGCAAAATACGTGCAGTGCAATATTTGCAGCAAGCAGTTATCCAGAGGAACTGCAAAGAAGTATTAACACAGTACAACTTCCATGTGGAAGCACTTAAAAACAATTCATGAAAGGGTTTACAACTGGCTGATGCCAGAGAAAGCAGGTGCAGCTGGACAGTTCACATCTACAGCGCCTCTTTGAGAACCATCATCAGCTGCAGTCATTACTATACCAGCTGCCAGTGAAGAATTGAGTGAGATGGTTACTCACTGTGCAAAGAGCCACATGCTTGTTGCTGTAAAAAGGTCCTCTGTGGGTGCATACTTGAATACAGTGAAGAAGTGTCTCTGTTAGTTTTTTGTTTTTTTTTGCTTCTAGTTATCATGTAATTTTTTTTGAAGACTGAAGTGAGTTGCTTCTTTACATTTCCCCATCCTTAACTTTTTGCTGCCCTGTTCACTTTTTGTACAAAAAATAAAGAAGAAGAAAAAAGTTTTAAAAAACTGTTAAAACCCCTTCTAAAAAAAATCTGTTCTTTTTAGAACCAGCATCTGATCAAACAAAGAGCTAACTCTGTGTTTTTAATATGCCAATGACTCTATCAGTTTGAGACTCGGTGTGTCAGTGTGTGCATCATTGGGTGCCTGGCTGTCTTTTGGATGCATTACTGTTTGGCTGGGTGTGTCAGTGTCTGCACTGCTTTATGCCCGGGTATGTCAGTTTATGTATTTGTATGTCCCTGGGAGTGTTATTGGTTGCATTAGTGTTTGGCTGGGTGTGTCCGTATCTATTTTGATGTATGCCTGGCTGTGTCAGTGTCTGCATTGGTATGTCTCTGGGTGTGTCAGTGTAAGCATCAGTGTGTGCCTAAGTATGTTATTGGATGCAGTAGTGTTTGTCTGGGTGTGTCAGTGTATGCATCGGTGTATGCCTGGGTGTGTCAGTGTATGCATCAGTGTGTGCCTTGGTGTATTATTGGATGCTTGGTATTTTGCTGGGTGTGTCAGGGTCTTCTTTGGTGTATGCCTGAGTATGTCAGTGTCTGCATTGGTGTATGCCTGAATGTGCCAATAAATGCATTAGTGTGTGCCTTGGTGTCTTATTGCATGCATTAGTTTTTGGCTGGGTGTGTTAGTGTCTCTATTAGTATGTTGTTGGGTGTGTAAATGGCTGTATATGTATGTATATGGGTGTTTGAGAGGCCATATCAGTGTTTGGCTGAATGTCTAAGTGACTGTATCGATATGTGAGCGGGTATGTCATTGGCTGTATGAGTATGTACCTAGGTGTGCCATTTTCTGTATCAGAGTATGGCTGGGTGTGTCAGTAGTTGTATCAGTGTGTGTCTGTGTATGTCAGTGGCTGTATCAGCGTGTCCCTGGGTGTATCAGTGGCTGTGTTGGTCTGTGCATGGATGTGTCAGTCTCTGTGTAGTTCCATCAGTGTATATCTGGGTGTGTGAGTAACTGTATTGGGGTATGCGTGTGGGTGTGTGAGTGAGTGTATCAGTATATAGCTGGGTGTATGAGTCATTGTATCTGTGTGTGGCTTGATGTGTGAGTGAGTGTATAAGTGAATGACTGAGTTTGTGATTGGCTGTATGGGTATATGATTCTATGTAAGTAGCTGTTTACATGTGTAAATTGATTTGTGACTGTATGGGGTTTTGACTAGGTGTATGAGTGTATATGTGGGTGTGTCAGTACATGTGTGAATGACCCTTTAGCAGTTTGAGTTCATTTATGAATACCTGCATGGGTGTGTTTGTGACCCATATGGTAAATTAGAAATATACCTTTTTATAATTTGACAAATACATTTTATTAACACATCACAAAGCAATTTAAACCAAACAATTAACAAATAAACATAACATAACTTATTTAACTATTTACAAATACACTGTTGTGCACAAGCACAAAACAAAGTGATGTTTGGAAGCATCTCACAATATAGTCAAGGGAAAATAATATTACAGATAAATATCTGTAGAGTACTGTTTGCGGCAAGCGAGTTTCTACAGGCACTACAAACAATTATTCACATGGGACAACTTCATATGGAAGCATTTAAAAACAATTCCAGAAAGGGACCACAACTAAATGATGTGAGACAAACTAGGTGCAGCACGGCTGTCCACCTTCATAGCACTTGTGGGAGAACCACCATCAGCTGCAGTCATTATAATACAACCTGCCTTGAAAAATTTAAGTGAGATGCTTACTACCTGTGTGAAATGCCACATGCTTGTCACTGTCACTGTACACTGTACAAAAGTCTTCTGTAGGTGCATTTTACCATTTTTACTGTTCTCAGGTTCTATACTCATACACCAAAAGTGATGTACATTTGAAAGAATCATCAATGAACAGTGGGGTAAAAACAATCATAAAGATTGTACAAAAAAACCAAAACTGCATACTTTGGGGCCGATTCCGATTCCGGCCGGAAACGTCTCCATAGCGCGGTGCGAGTCGTGTCCATGCGAGTCGGTCGGAGCGTGTTGAAGCCGCGTTCGAGTCGGTCGGCGATTTCGCGGGTGCTTGCATCGTACTCGCTCGGCCGGACCCGCGTACGATTCGGTCGGGAAACAAGGCTCCGAATCGGATCCGGTGAATCCAAATCCGATTCGGAGCACTACCGGCCGAGATCGGAATCGGCCCCACAGTGTATATAACTAATAACAGGATGGAGAAATTTAGGAACACCAACTTGTTTTCTAACTCTGAACTGGGCAGAATATCCATACAATGACATACATGACTTTTTGATTGAAACAAACTGTAACAATAAAAGCATCAAATTCAAGACACCAGGAGAACTTTGGTCTTTTGATCAGGCAAATGTTTGCAGGTACTTTAAGCAAATATTTCAAACTATATTGTCCTTCATCTGCAGCAAAAAATCCACCCCTTGGAGAAATTACTGATTTCTTTTCACGAAAAGAGCACCAAAAAATAGGTGACCCTCATAGTCATATGCTGTTCTGGGCAAAAGATGCACCTACATTTGGAGTACGTCACGTGGGAGAGTCACGTGGGAGAGTCTGCGAGTTCACAGGTGAGACAGAGGAGTGAGAGAGCTGCGGCCCGGAGCTGCGGCCCAGAGTGAGTGCGGCGGTTTGTGGAACCCGTCGAGACACCAGACAGGAGAGCCGGGGGATCTGCAGAGCAAGTCGTGGTAGGCACAGAGAGAAACGAGAGCTCGGCCACCTTTAGCGGCGGCCGCAGAGTGAAGAGCCCAGGTAAGCCCGCGAAAGCGGCCCAACTAGGTTGGGTGCGGCTCGCGGTGCTTCCAGTGCGCCCTGCTCTCAGGTGTTCTACCCCTGCTGCCTGCCCCCTGCTACCGGCTGTTACCCCCCCGCCCACTCAACTATAACAACGGCTGTATTGCCACGGGTGCGAGTCTCTCACATCTCACGCCTTCTTCCAGTCCCCTGGGATCGGACCGCTGTTGGTCGCCGCTTCTGTCTCTGATCTTTGACATCGGCCTTAACTTGCAACAGTCCTTTGGTCACTTGGAGCTGGGTTGATTGTAATCTGCGGCTGCGTCTCTACGTCGTACATCCATATTAGACGCCAGACGCAACTGGCCTTTGTATGGTTAGTCTCGACCTGCCCCTGCGGTTTGTCACGGATCCCGACACTATTACCGCCAACGCCAATACCACCGCACCATTGGACTGCTGCTGCATTGGGGACGGAGAAACAGAGCAGGCGGGGTGAGGGTGAGGGTGAGGGTGCTGGTCCTTTGCTCCTTGTGGTGCAGTGTAGTGCGGGGGCAAATTGCTGCCGTTGTTGAGCCGTTGTTGAGCCGGCTGACCGCCTGCTAGACTGTAAAAAATTGCCAAACCTGCCGTCCTTGAAGCTACCCTTAAGTTCAAAAAAAGGATTACTGTTGTTTTTCAGTCTCTTTTCCAGTAAAGATCTGTGAAGGCTATTAAAGGACTGAACAAACAAAGTCAACTGCGAGCTAGAGTGCACTGAATTCCTCACCTTCACCTCCATTACTTCAAACAGTCCCTTTCCTTAAAGTAGCCTAGTAAGCAGCAAGAGAATTTTAATTTTATTTTGTAATGCCATCTAGGTGTTTGCGCTCAAACGTAAAAGCGAAAAAAGTAGCAGGCTTAGAAAGTTGTTATCCGATCCAGAGGAGTCCGCTTAAACTCCAGAAACCCATTCGGCGCAGGAGAAATAGGGATCACCTTTCGCATTTGAAAACGTACCCATCGGTGATGTCAATGTTTACAAAAGGTGTAAGGAGCTCTAAGCGTGGGAAGGGGCTAAAGGAGGAAAAAAGGAGACCCAGGAAGATGAGGTGATGGACACTCATGTAACAGCAGAGAATGAGGAGGACAGTCAGTCCACTAATTTAGAAGTTAAGGTACCTTTTTACCCTGCTGTAATTATTCAACAGAACAATAATAGTGGAAAACCAGTACAGCCACCAGGTGAAACTGCTGTTTTACAATTAGGAGGGGTGGGTAGTAATCTGGAAATGGAAATGGAAATGGAAACGGATTTGTCGGTGGGCAAAGTAGAAGGCCCCCCGGATATTAATGTGATAAGAAAAGGACTCATCCCATTATCTCCATTGGCAGGACTGGTATCCCTTTTTGACAATTCTCAAGTTTATTCAAGAAGTATGAATGAATTCGAGCCTGGTTTCTTGCGGACTAAATTGAGTGAACTGTCATTAAAAGTGCCACAGCGGATAGAACGTAGCTTTAGCTCTGGGCAGGTGAAAGTGGAGGATTATACTCTACCGGATATTGCTAAGCAAATGGAAAAGAATGAAGAACTAACGGCACAGCTGAAAAAGACAGGTGCCTTGGAGATGGATCCAGAACTGTCTCCGGTTTTAATAGCTGGTCAACCACATATGCCTGCTCTGTATAGTAGCACACCTACTAGTTCTTCCCATGCTGCTGATTTATTAGAACTTTCGGTTGGAAGGATATCAGGAGTATCAATGGATAAGGGGTAGAGAACAGTATGAATTCAATTGAGAATGTGCGGATGGGGGAACTCTGGAGATTTTTTACGCATTAGAGAGAATCCTATCCGCAATTTTATCTTTGTTAGAAAAAAGTACTATAAATACTGATCATATATTGGAAGTTCTCTCGCCCATACTGATAGGGGTCCAAGAACTTAATCAGATTAAGCAAGCCATAAAGAATTTGGAAAAGGTCCCTGAAGTACCCAGTCATTTATGTCAAATTTGTAACAAGATGTTAAAAAGTGGTACTAAATTTGTAGACGGGGAAATGAAAGAAACGAATGTGGGATCTAAAAGTGTCTCGCTTAGAGGTAGTCCAATTATAAGTTTACCCCCAGTTAAACCCCATGAGAGTGTACAGCTTACCAGCCAAGGGAAAAAATTAAATTCAAAAGTATCCCCAGTACCTCCCCCATTACGAGTTTACCCTATTTTAAAAAAAAGTAATTCAAATAACCCAAGCCTACAAGTAACTGAAGAATTAGCAAATACCTCAGATAGTGCACCCTTAGGGGAGGTCCCAGTATTGAGTGAAGGCAACCTCAGAACTGGTCGGTGGGGGAAGAAGAAGATGAGGCATCGACGTTTCCCTAAACGAAAACAGAAAAAATTGCGGTTCCTTCCAGTATGTGAGGAAGCAAATAGTACAAAATCTTCGCCTAATAGAAAGGATACAGGGACCTTGGGGCAATTCACATTGAATACGGGTCGAAAGATTGGGCAAGAAAATGATAATCAGTCGATCTGTTCGAACCTGGTGTTGATTGCCCCATCGTGTCATAATGGGCGTACTTGCTGGTCAAATAATTTGCTTCCGAATTTTAAGAGGGTCTTTGAGAATACCGCCTTTATTCCCAAGCAAGAAACACCAGTTCAGAGGTTCGAGAGAGTCTTGGCTGCAATTAGAACTTTCGGAAGAAAGAAGCAAGTTTTTAGTTCTACTCCATTAGTAATAATACCATGGGAAATTAAAAACCTGAATCGGGAAATTAATGGTTTAATTAGAGTCCAATTTAGGGTGCCCACGACACAAAGGCAGAGAGAAATAAGTAGGCTAAAACAGGTACGGAAAAGGAAAATATCATCGGATCGAAGGAGAGCTGAAGACGAAAAATGGGTTAGACTTCGAGAGGTGGCTCTTTCTGGGGATACTAGGAAATATTGGGCATTGATTGCAAAATTCTGTGATGGGAGAGAGAAGTCAAAACCCATTTTAATCCCAGAAGCAGAATGGTCCATATATATTTCCCAGCTTTATGCTTTAAATCTCATAGTTGGACAGATTCAAGAGGTTAGTACTACTCCAACTACGGGGGCGATTATGGTGCACCATCATGTATGGAGATTGAGGGTTACATTAAAGGGGCAAGACATTCTAGCGCAATGGGCCCAGATGATGTACCAGTAGCCATAATAAAACAGGATTGTGAAGAATGGGCAACATTTTTGCATCCGTTGTTTGTCCATTGTTATACCTATGGGGATATTCCACAATCCTGGAAGGGAAGTATACTTGTTCCGTTATATAAAAGGGTCCGAAAAATTCCCGGCCAGTTTTAGACAGATTTCGCTCCTGGATGCAACCGGAAACTGTTTGCAAAGAGTATTCTCACTCATCTTCAAGAGTGGGCATTTGGAAATAACTATATTCCTTTGGAACAAACAGGATTCCGTAAGAACAGTGGCACACTGGATAATATCTCTATTTTGCAAACTTTAACTGAAAAATATCCAGTATGTCGGGGTGTGCCGTTATACTCGGCTTTTATAGATTTCTCCACAGCATTCGATAGGGTAGATCGGGGGAAGCTGTGGAGAAAATTGGTTATTATGGGGATTCCAGGGAATCTTTTAAGATTAATAATTGCTCTCCACTCTTCTACCTGGACTAAGGTATTATTGGGGGAACACAAGGTCTCTCGAAGAAAATAGTAACCAACAATGGGTTGAAGCAGGGGTGCCTTTTGGCCCCTTTACTCTTCTCTATTTACATTAATGATTTGCCAAGAAGAGTGGGCCTTAGTAAAGGGATCCCCTAAATTAGGAAACTTAGAGTTGAGCTGTCTGCTATACGCAGATGACGCAATAATAATGGATTTAACTCCGATTGGACTGCAAAGACGACTTGCTGAGTTAATTAGGTACACAGAAGAGTATTATCTAAATATAAATATTTTAAAAAGTAAAGTTATAATTTTTAGTTATCAAGGTTGTAAGGTCAGAAAAAATTTGAATTGGTTTCTGGGAAAAGAAAAATTGGAAGTAGTAAAATTTTACCCATACTTAGGAAAAATATTTACAAATAGGTGCTCAGTTACTAGACATATGGACCATTGCAAAGGTAAAGCGATTTCACAATCCTTTGCAATTAATCGTCTGTATACACACTGTGGGAAAAGACATTTTTCACACATTATTTCGGTCTATAAAATAAAGATTCCACCAACCCTGAGCTACGCCAGTGAAACAATTGATGCACAAGAATGGGCCAGATTCGAGACAGTGGAAGGTAAAATCTGGCGCCACCCATGTCATCACGGACATAGTGGCAAAATATCCTGGTAGCACCCATGATTGGTTCATGTTCCACCACAGTGGGCTACACCGTCGCCTGTTGGCTGGGGAGTTTGGTGAGGGCTACTTGCTAGGTAAATACATGGCTAACATTCACACATACAGTAAAGCTCTTGATTGGGATGACAGTGTGTAACCCATTTCTTTTGCACCCTGCAGGGGACAGCGCGTATGCAGTGCGGGATTTCATCATGACGCCCTACCTGAATTTAGCCACTGCTGCGGAGCGCCGCTACAACAATGCCCACAAGTCGACCCGCAGTGTGATAGAAAGGACTTTTGGCATCCTAAAGAGCCGATTTAGGTGCCTACACAAGAGCGGAGGTGCCCTCCAGTACAGCCCACAGACCTGCTGCAAGGTAGTGGTTGCATGTTAAATGCTGCACAACATAGCAACCAGGAAGGGCACCCCAGTTGAGCTGAGCAGATCAGAGTCCTCTGATGATGAGGGACCAGCTCCTCGTGCAGGACCAGCATGTGGTGTCGGGCGGCTGCCAGACGCCAGAGGCGCCAGGAGATTATGCGCAACTATTTCTAGGTGAGGAATAATGACACAATGCGATGTATTGGTGCACAACTGTGTTTTTATTCCTTGAATAGCAGGAATATATCTGGCACACAGCCTGACGCACACCTAATGTGTGTCACTTATATTTGCAAATGTTGAAGTCACAGAGCAAAGATGTCCTACACACTCCAGTCCCCAGCAATGTGTTACCTGACTCATTGCCATGCTTCCCTGATGCCACCTCATCTCCTGCGGGCACGGCCTGTTGCACCGCGCTGTGGGTGCCCACTGCTCTCCCCCGGGTCATCGTGTGTTCTCCCCTGCCTCCCGCTCCTTCATCTGGTCTCAGGGGGTGGTGGGGTTATGCTGCTCCTGCTTGACTGATCCTCACTCTCCCCTGTGCCCAGGGGTCCTATCCCACCTGTGCCAGCCGCCTGCATCAGTTCCACGGCATGTGTCACCTGCACCAAGATCTTGGCCACATCCTGGCTGTTATGTGCCATTTCCACCTGCATGCCCACACACCGACGTGACAGCAGGGACATGACAGTGCACAGGCGGTTGACTGCCTTGCTGTATGTGTCCATGCGGGCATTGGCTCTCCTCTGCACGGCACACAGTTTGCGTATTGCACCGGTCATTTCCCTGAACCCATCCTTCATGTCGCTCATGTGATGGTTTAGTGAGGCAAACTGACGCTGCATTGACCGCATTGATTTGGCTTGCAGGCGCTGCACCCTCAGCATGGTGCCCTCCAGCCCGGCGAACACGGACTGCTGATCCTCAGCACCAGCACTTGTGGACGCCCTTGCCCTGCACCGGTTCCCCCCTCCTTCCCTCTGGGGGTCAGGGGACTGTTGCCTGTGACGGACTGCACGGTGGCCCGGGACTGGCTGGGATTCTTCTCCGCTGTCATGTTGGTCTGCCTCCATCTGTGGTAGTGGTGGCACAATGTGGTGCTTTCTGCGTACTACAGGGATCTCAGGGGTCTGTACCTCCTGCTCCTCATCCCCTGCCTGCTCATCGTTGTCGTCTGCCTCCTCAGCCCCTGCACTGCCCTCCTGCCTTACCGGTGGTGCTGTGGAGACAGAAGCACAGACATTTGTTTTAGTGTCCTGCAACTCCTTTTGTGAGAGAATAAAACTACTTCTTATTTGCATCACCTATGTACTCTCTACCTAATTTTACCCTTCCCTAACTCACTGGCATTGTTACTACCTTGCTGTGTCTCATTGCAACACTGTTTGGTGCATGTGACTACATCTCCCATGATGCATTTCAGGGTGTACACAACAACATGTTCTGGAGTTGCACAACTGTTTTGCTACTGGGGGGTCCTAACTGTGTGGGTGCTATTGGTGGAGTGGCAGGGGACAGATGGCATGCATCTTACCTTGTCTGGTGGGGGGTGGGTCGGAGCTGTCCAGGTCAGCCACTCCACTGACACTCTCTGGTTGCAAGGTGGACTCCACCAACTCCTCATGGGGCGTGGAGTCTGTTGCAGTGGATGTTCCACCACCGGTCTTATTCGACTCTGCCAACCTGGTTGCCACCTTTTCTTTGGATGTTTGGCGCATATCATACCACCGCTTGCGCAGATCCTCCACGGTGCGGTGGGTTACGCTGATGGCATTCACCTTTTCCTGTATGGAATCCCAGATTTTCCTCTTCCTTGCCTCAGGCACGCGCAGAGATTTCTTGCCAAAGAGGAGCTCATGGCTCACTACCATCTCCTCTATAAGCACTTCCTGCTCCCTCTCACTGAATTTTGGTTTTCTCTTCCTTCCTGCATCCTCCTTCTCCTTCTCCTTCTCCTGGGGATTCATTTCACCTCCCTGGATGGCAGTGCTGTGCTCCTTCACTCTCCTCCCAGCCTCTGACTGAGCTTCTGGCAATCAGGTGCAGCTGTGCAGTCACACTTCCTGGTTGTGATGTCATCAAGCTGCACCTGAATGGCAGACTCTCAATTTTGCGATTCCTTATTTGCGAATTCGCAATTAAGGAATCGCAATGTGGTATTTCGCAGTTCATTCTGCGAATTTTGGAGATTTGCAACGAAATTGCGAATTGTTTCATACATCCGATTTTGCGATTCTCAAATAGCGATTTGCAAAAAATCGCTATTTGAGAATCGCAAAACCTAGGAATGATACATATGGCCCAACATCTTTACATTCAACAAGAAGTTCTTTAGACAAACTAAAGAAACAGCCATGGGCTTTTGATTTTCTCCAAATTTTGCTAATCTGGTTATGGGATGGTTCGAAGAGAAAATCGCCTGCAAATCTGAAAATGATGTATATGTAGATAAAATCATCTTATGGCTCAGGTTTATCGATGACCTTTTTATTATTTGGGATGGGTCAGAAGAAGATTTTGCTGCTTTTTCCATATACTCAATAACAACGAGGCTAACTTAAAATTCACATATGAAATCAGCTCCACCAAAATAACATTTCTAGATACTGAAATCTATGTGGATGGTGACACCTTACAAACCACATTATATAGGAAGGTAACAGCCATCAATGCAATTCTCCATGCAAATAGTTTCCATCCTACCAACCAAAAATGGAACATACCTTATGGTAAATTCTTAAGGTTACGGAGAAACTGCTCATCCGATGGTGAATTTGAAAAACACAGCCAAGCGGCACAATCAAGATTCAAAAAGAGAAACTACCCCACAAAAGTCATCGATAAAAGCCTACAGAGAGCAAAAGCTAAAAATCATACTGAGATCTTAAAAATTCCAAACAATCTACTACAAAAGATACATCAAAAATCAGGTTGATAACAACTTACACAGTGGCAGCAAGTCAACTCACAAAAATCATTAAAAAACATTGGGGTATTTTAAAACTAGACCCAACTGTATCAGGCCTGATAGGAAACCACCCCAACATTACATACAGGAGAGCTCCAAATCTTGGTGACAAACTAACACACAGCCACTTCAAAGCAAAACAAACTAAAGCTTGGACTCAAATAGAAGGTTTCTGGCCATGCAAAAGCTGCAAAGCCTGTAAAATTGCAGAACACAGAAAAGAAGTGGAAATTAAGAAAGGAGTAAAATGGAAAATCAAGCAACATATCACTTGTAAAAGCAAATACGTTATTTATATAGTGGAATGCCCGTGCAAATTAAAATATATTGGCAGCACGACATGCAAGATTAAAAAACGTATTTTAGAACACATTAGAGCCACCGTTAATAACGACCGGTCCAACGCAATAGCCAAGCACATGGAGAAGATGCATGAGAGTAAATGGGAAGCTCTAAAATTCTATGCGATTGAACAAGTCCCAAATCTTGAGAGACGTGGAAACCGAGAAAGATTACTCAGACAGAAAGAATCTAAGCACATTGTATCGTTCAGGACATTAACACCCTTGGGACTGAATCAGGACGAGGAATTATATGTACATCTCTAAAAAATCAAACAAATCTCTATTGAAATTCTTATGATGAAATCAGACTGTGTCTTAAGAATTGAAAAGCTCACTAGAGAGCCTGAAAATTCGGAAATAACAATGGAGTACCAGTACTTGAAAAATAACAAGGAATAAGTAAATTGGGACACTAGTTAGAACTATCATAAAGTCGAAATATTAAATGATGATAATATACATTACAAGAAATGTATATACATATACAATCCAGTATGTATCTCACCAGAGAGTACAAATCATCAATAAGTGACCCTTATGTTTTGCAAATGAGATTGTACTTTAAAATTGCTTTGTCTCATGACCTTTTAGGCAAATTCGAAACAATTGTTTACAAATAATGTTTATTGGAACATTTTTTAACATCACTGCACTGATTTGCACGCATGTTAGCACTTTATAGAAATTGCACTAAAGCACTGAGTCAGTTTAAATTAATTGTTTTAAAAATCGTATACCCAAAAAGTAATGCACTGCACTACCGATACCATAATGCTATGCGATTGAACAAACAGGAAATACTTGAGGTAGTAGAAATAAATGATGCCTGTTTGTCTTTGGAAAAACATCCTGTGAACAAAGTTCGAGGCACAAACCGAAATGCGTTGGGCATGGCTACTGCCGTTTTCACTTAATAAAATAACTTAACGAAGGATCCCGAGTGAGTGCGTTCTTCAAAGAACCTCTGGGAGCAGAGGTATTTTGCTGTAATATTGACCGGCTGCTCTGCCGGAGAAGACACGCACCGTCCCACACGAGGAGTGCTGCCGTTCTAACAGAGGGCGTTGGAGGAGAGATACATATATATACATATATATATATATATCTACCCTGCCCCCTATATTTGTCTTTATACTTTTTTCTGGGCACAGTGACTTAAATGGCTGCTGCAAAATCTTTGCTGAATTTGTGGCAGCCAATCAGATCAATATCTTTGATCTGTAGGGTCTGCGGATCTGCTGAGGCTTGAAATATAGATACATTTTAAACCTTGATTTCTCCAAAACTAATGAACAAATATATACCAAATCACAAATAGCATGCTTTCTTGATAAAGATTTAGCTCTCTGTCAAAATTAATGTAATTCCATTCAGTGGTTTTTACTGTAGCGCTGTTCAAAATTCCTATGGAAAATTGCAGGGGAAAATGCATTTTGGGACCCCCCTTTTTTCTCAGCCCCTGCATGATGGATCACCCCAAAGCTTTCCAGGAAGGAACCGAGGTGGATCAACTTTATTTGTAAACATAAAATCTATAACTGCACAGTGGCAACTAGCAAAAAGGCTTTTGAAAGAGGAATAAAATTAGTATCAAAGAGTTAGGAATAGGAAACAAAGACAAAATGACCGCCTATGACACTCATGGCACTCAGAAAGACAGAGGCTCCACAAAATGGTGGTCGCCTACATGGCCTAAGTGGCCAGCAAAGAAAGTATCATGGATAACAAAGAGAACATGGCAGCCCCACCCTGGCTTGAGCCCCTTCCTCCCCAAGCAAAACCTTGTAGTACTGCAGGTAAAGAATTTCACAAATATATACCCAAAACATGCCTCTGCCCACCCCTGAGCCTGCCTTTTACTCATCACCAGTAAAGTAGCAATGTCTGAAACACAATAAGCTATAAAAATGCCCCATACACTGACACACCAAGGGACCAAAAATCCCTGAAAAATACTCTTAACAGTTCCAGAAAAAAATATAATCAACCATCTCACACATTTACAGTCTCTCACACATAATGGTGGGTAAGCACATGGGGAAGAAGGAAGCTGAGAACAAAGCAAAATGGCTATATAGGTATGAACTCCTGGAGCCAGGTGGCTGTATTTTAGTTAATTATTGGCACTTGCATTTAAGAGAAGTTCTGCTTATGTTCAGTTCAGGTTGATCATGCTGTTCCCATGCTCTTGCATTAGAATTTTTACTGAAACACACTTCTCTTGCTATACAATGTGGAGTAATGGTGTACTCTTGGGCATTCCGTGTAATTTTTGTTGGGCAAAATGCCTGCAATTATGCCCAATTACACTGAGGTTATGAAAATTATGCCTCTGATTTCTATCTCCCAGTGGGTAAACTCCCCAAATCTGCCATTCATGGCAAGCACAAAGACTGTTGAGCTGTTCAGGGCTGGAGGTACAGCCTGATGCATGGCTGTGCTGCCCTCATCTCTTCTTTCTTTTTTGATCTTTTTCATTGGTTTCTAGTGGGCTTTCTGCCCCTGCTGAGGGCAGATTGATGTTGTGTCTCGGGGAGGAAGGCTCAGGGCCAAGTCCAAAGGGGCCGCTTCACCAAAACAGTAAACACAAAAATACACTGGTGGCTTAGTAGTGCTTCTAAAGATTATGGGTAAACACCCCCATCCAATTTCTGGGGAGCAGAAAGATCCATGGGGGCAATCCCCTAAAGCAGTAAATTAAAAAATTCCCTGGTTAGCTAGTGGTCCTCCAGCTCCCGGGGGGAGGGGGGGGCAGAATGACTTTTGTGTCTAGAGGTGGTGGGGGTACACATGTTCATGTCCATGCAGGCCTCTTCTCCCCAAACAGTATGTCTGGTGTTTAGTGGAGTTGATCCTTGCTTGGGTATCGCATGCCCAGTGTGATTCAAAAGTAGGTATAGAGAGTGCTGGAAAGGTGACATTTTCCTCTTTTCAGCCCACTATCCAGCAGAGTCTCTTGTGTATTCATTGGTGCTCAGAAGGCAGAGTTATACCCCCTTGTATCCATCAATAGTGAAAGCAGATTTCACCATTTGCAACGTCTGCTTTTGCATTTATTTTGCTGAGACGTCAACATGCTGCATGCTGGTGTTACAGCAAAAATTTTTTTTAAACTAATTCAAAATCAGATGGATGCTATTCCCTCGTGTCCTGACTTTGATTTAAGAAACAATTTCTATTCCAGTGCGCTGGATGACCTGTTGATGTCCACCATACTGTGAAGGTAGTGCAGTGAACATCAATGAGTCGCCCACAGCACTACAGTGATTAGTACATCATCTCTGCCACAGTTTTGGGCTGACTGGTGTCTGTCTTAAATGATAGCATACACAGTGCTAAATTGTTTTTTGTCATTTGACCTATACGTGCATGTGATGCTTTTAGCTGGAGATATAGCAGTAATTGTTGACACAACTAATGTAAACAACAGACAGACACAGTAACATAAAGAAAGCACCATGATCAATTCCAACATAGCAGGGCAAAATGCTAAAAGGAAACAAAATCACAGCAGCACAAATTTTGGCCTTCAGAAGTTTGCTTTTATAATACAGTGAAGGACGTGAAATCGTACCAGTTGAAAACAGTTTGTGATCCATCCAGTTCACTCGCTACCAGAACAGTAACTAAGGTTGCAGAATCAAATTGCATTATAATAAGTGTTTTCCATAGCTCAATTTAAATTTAAGTTAAGCATGGAACATAACACCAAGCCAGATGGAGAATAGGCTCATTCAAAACACTCATGGGCCTCATTTACAATGAGGCTGCGCCACCCGAGCATCACTTTTTGTGGTGCTCCAGTGGAGCAGGGGTATGATCCATATTTGTCAGGCAGCACTAAGCCACTTTGAGTGGCTTAATGCGGACTTGTAAATATCGTTCTCTTTAATACAGTTTTCTCCGTTAAAGAGCCCTGCAATGGGTGTTGCTGTGGGCGTTCCCAGCAGCACCCATGGATTTTTGACACTGCCCCAGATTTATGAGGAATCGTAACTTTGAGGCAGCACCAAAACGGATGCCTCCCCAGGGGAGGAGTAAGGGAGGCGCAACATGGAAAAATACCTTTATTTCTCCTCGTTTTCCCTTTTCCTATGTGTGCTGCATTCCGCAGCACACATAGAAAGAGAAAAAGCCTTTTGTGATTGTTTGTGTGCAGGAAGGCTTCTGTTCCTGCACAAAAACAATCATCACTGCAACGCAGGCACCCATGCACCATGGGGCAAAGGTGCCTGCATTGGCGCATGGCAGCCCACTGTGCGCCAGTGCAGGGGAAAAGGACGGGAATGTGCTGTATCAATTAGATATGGTGCATTCCAGTCCTTTTCTTTTGTATTAGGGCAGCGCAGTGGAAAGCCTGAGGCGCAGCCCTATGGAAAAATCTTGTAAATAAGGCCCCAATGGGTTCAGGTGCTGGTTGGGTGATTCTGTGGACGCTATGCTGCCTGGGTAGTGTAACGTAGATTCTGGTTCCGGCAGGACTCCTCCTTCTCCCCGATGGCAGATGGCCATGATGGAAACGTTCGTGGTGTGCCGCTTCAGATGGAACTTTTTGGGGAAAGTGAACGCTGGGCAATAGATTTGTGACCCAATAAGGCAGCCGCTCAGAAGGTCATGTCCGTTGTGAATATCTAGCCCAGTCTTAAGTTGGTGCAGCCTCATATTGATAATGTAGGTGGATGCAAGTGGATGTGCTGAGATGCCAGCATGAGCCGGTAAGAGCCAGTAAGAAATGAGAGAGTGGGGAGAGTGGTTAGAGCCTCAGGGGCTGGGAAAGCATTTGTCTTAGAAGGGAACACTGGGCACCAGTTACAGCGGCAACAACTTAATAATTTGATTGGTGGAGCAGCGGAGGTGGAGGCAGACTGCCCATTTTTTATTAAAGATTATAGATGCATGATTGATATTCCCTCCCCCAAAAAAGAGGGATTATGAGAGATTAACCTCACCTAACCTGCCCTCGAGTCTTGGAAGCAGAACTCAATTTAGTGCACGAAGCCCCAGGCCTACCTCTCACAAAGATGTTCGGTGTAAATTATGCCTACGAAAGGGGTGAAAATTAGGCAGATGAAATGCGGCAAGCAACAGCAGGGCGCTATATTGAAAGCAGCATCCAATTTGTTTGCATCACAACAATATGTCAAAAGATCTAATGAAATGGAAATGGTCTTGCTAGCTCAGAATGTCTTAGATTTTGCAGTCATTCCGCTAGACTTAACATCTTGTCACCATCTGTTAAAATCACTGTTGATTATAGACGAAGGCATTTAGTCAGATCACACAATGGAGGCTGCAGACAATATAAAGGGTCAAAGTGAGCTGACTGCTCCAACTCAAGATATTGTAACTGTTGTCAAATATGACAGTGGAGAGCAGCATCAAGGAGTTGTGGAAGTGGAGGCCTTAGAATTGATGAAAGAGGCAACAAGCGGTCAAAATAGAGGAATAGGAAGAAGAACAGAAAGTGAACAGGCTGAGACTAGAAATGTATGCAATGTTCAAAATGTGGAGAGTAATGCTGTTGATATTTCGACCGTCACCATGGCATAACGGGACCCGGGTATCGTTAAGTTAAGAGATTCTCTTGCCTTAGGTGAGGAACCTAGAAGTGCTGGTAATGCGAATGCTAATGGTTTACTTAGACCTGAGACAGAGGCTTTAGCCCAGTTAACCTTGGTGAGAGCCCCGAATAAAGCCAATCTGGAAGATCTAGACCGATCATGGGGCCAGCCTACTAGCTCTGGAAATTAAAACTTGGATGTTATGTTGATGAGAGAATCTGTTACCTCAGAAGCTTCCCACAGGGTCCATGACATAGTGGACCTTAGCTCCAGCCCTATGATGCTCTTGCTTAAGGAACTGCTAGGAGAGATTAAAGCTATGAGACAGCAGCAGGCGGAACAGGCCAATGTGATCAAGCAGCAACTGGGACAAATAGAGGGACAAGTGGCATTGGATACGTACGCTGCGATGAGTTGGGACAGTGAATCACAGGTTGTGAAGATAAATTGGAGGTAGTATTGTCACAGTCTGTGTGGTTTGGGAGGGAAATCAAACTTCTTATCGAGAAACAAGAGCAATTGGAAAATTCCTCTTGGAGGTCGAACCACTGTTTGAGGGCAAAGAGGACAGTAGGGGCCGATTGCACTTTCTGAACCTCTGATAAAATCATTTGTCCTTCCGGAAGTATCTCAGGACCTGACTATTATGAAAGCCTGCAGTGTGCCATCGCACATTCCATAAAAATGCCAAGTACCCCTGTACGATTTTGGTAAACTTTGCTGACTACAGGAACAAAGACAAGGTCCAGTCTAAAGTCATCAGGGCAAATTTATGTTCAGTAAAGAGGGAGTTCACCTTCCGAGTGTTTTCTGACATGACTGTTGAGACTGCTCAGCAATGCAAGGAATTAAAAAATATGATTGTGTTGTTTCAGGCTGTGGGTGCCCAGGCCTCGTTGGACTAAGTGACAAAGCTAAAGGTTTTGTTTAAGGGACATTTTCATCTTTTTTTCTTAAGTATCTGAAGCACAAACTTTTCTAACTGAGATAAACAAGGAAGTCTAATATTGAGGGCTATGGTTGAATCAGGGTTAGACTGCAGCAGAATTTGACATGGTAGTGCAATATTTATGAAGAATATGCTGATTATACTATACTTTGAATGCATCTGGGCTGAGCAAGAAGCAGAATAGGCACGTTCTCTTGATTTTTGCTCTAGCTTAGAATTAGGAATGTATTGGTAAAGATCAGTTAAAGGCACTATGGGGCATATTTACGTTCCCTGGCGCATCCCTGCATATCAGCAGGGATGCGCCAGGGAAAATGCGTCACGCAAGTTTACCCTTGCGCCACGTCCGATGCGCCGCATTTACAATGCGGCGCATCGTGGCGCAATGATAAGCAGATGCGTGACGCATCTGCCGGCGGAAGGTTGGCGCAGTGCTGAAGTTGTGTCGCAAGCGCGACGCAACTCCAGCACTGTGCCAACCTTCCCTATCCCTAACATGGTGCGTCGATCCTTACGCCTGCTTGAAGCAGGCATAAGGATTTGACGCACCAGCGTCGGAAAAGTGACTGCGTGAAATCTCGTAGATTTCACTACGTCACTTTTCTGAGGCGTTCCTGCGGCGGAACGCCCCCCCCTGCGCCGGTTCGCCCACATGAAACCTGACGCAGGTTTCATGTGGTGCAGGGGTTTACTAAGTGACGCATCTCCCTAGATGCGTCACGTTTAAATATAGCGCAACGCGGCGCATGGTTTGCGTCGCCGCTGCGTCACATGCGTGACGCAACGGCGGCGCAAAAGTGGCACAAGGGGCTTGTAAATATGCCCCTATATGTAGAAGGTGGTAGCAAAGAGTGGTTGGGGTAGGGGTAGCTTGACTGGAATTGGAATCAAATAAGCAATACCCTACCATGATGTTGATTGCCTTATGGCATGAGGGAGGGTGCTTTGGGTGAGAGGAAGGGCAGCGGGGGGAAGGGCAGCGCTTCCGCCGCTGCTGGGGTGAAGGGGCTTGTAGGTGGGGCAGGGCAGTGAAGGGTATAGAAGGGAATGCAGTAGGAAACAAGGAGGCACGCGAGATGCAGTTTGATGCAGGATTCTTGATGAGTGGGTTGAGAAGGTATGATGTGGTGGTTAAGTTGAGCGCTGTAGATTGTAATGTTGAGCTGGGTATGGAAGAGAGTTAAACACATTCTTAGGACTTTGGGGTAGTTAGTTCCACTTAAGTACAATGCACTTTACAAAGTATGCACTTTTGATATGGTGGGTAATTTGGGAGAAGATTGCACTTTAGGGTATTGCTGTGTATTGCTGATTTACAGAGACGGATCGTACGTTTCACAATTGTCAAAGATGTTGACATAGACAACATACTACTGTTGTCGGTTTCGATTTTTGTCAATAAAGAATACATTGAAATGTCTTCAAAATATAAACAGCCATCTGTTTTTGTCGGTTAATTGATAATTAACATTTAACATCTGTCCGGTCATATATTCATTTTGAAGGGATTCTCCCTAATCACAAGATCGCATTCTGTTGTGGCAGATTTGTTCATCTGTATATACAACATCCTTTGTACCGAAAATACACAAATGTTTACAAAATCCACCGGGAAGATCAATAGTATCTGTAAATGGATCTATATTAGAACCAATGTTGAACTATATAGATTTCTTCCTGGCCCCATTGGTAAAAGACTTGAATTCCTCTTTGAGAGATACAACAGACCTCTTACAAAAGCTGGAGGGAATATCATGGCATCCAGAATACAAGCTAGTAGCAATGGATGTTGTTTCGTTGTATACAAATATTGAGCATCAAATTGGAATCAATGCATGCAGTTTTTTTCTAGGAAAAATAAATATTCAATACCAACAGCATAACATCAAGCTAATTGACATGATCTCTCTATGTCTACATAATAACGGGCCATATGTATCAAGCAATTTTCAGATCGCAAACACTGCGAATCGCTAAAATCCAGTGTTTGCGATTGCAAAATAGAGTTGTGCAATGTATGAAAGGTAATCGCTGTGCAAAATTGCCAATCACTAAAATTGCGATTCGCAGAAATCTGCAAGCATGAAACTGCGATTAAAATTGCGAATTTGCATTTTGCGATACTTTATTTGCGAATTTCGCAAATAAAGTATTAGCAAATAGCGAATCGCAATGAAATGTATGAAAAAATCGCAAATTGCGATTTTACGAAATTCGCAATTTTGCACCTTGCAATTACCACCAACTCTGAGCAGGTGGTAACCAGGTGTAACCTATATAAACTGACCCAGAATGCTACAGGGGCATTCACAATGGCTGCACTGTACATCATCGCTAGGAGACTGAGGATCAGAGCTGCTGCCCAGGGAAGGAGACACCAGGAGAGGATCTTCAGGGCACGCCTCACCTTGTTCCAGCAAACAGAGGAGGAGGTCCATGAGAAGTACAGGCTGCACCCAGACAGCATCCTAGAACTCATTGAGGAGCTAAAGCCCATGCTGGAGCACCCTACACGCAGGACACGCACCATCCCCACCCATGTGCAGGTCCTGTGCTCACTGCACCTGCTGGCGTCTGGGAGTTTTCAGGGGGTGATAGCAGCAGCAGGAGGGGTGACACAGAGTAGCCTGTCGCGCTTCTTCCACACTTTCCTGGATGCCATGATGCAGAGGATGCATCACCACATCCATTTCCCTAACACGCAGCAGGCACTCGACCAAACCAAGCAGGGGTTCTATCAGATAGCCCATTTCCCCCATGTCATTGGCTGCATCGATGGGACCCATGTCGCCCTCCCCCCCCATCCCAGACAGAATACGTGTACAGGAACAGGAAGTCATATCATTCCCTGAATATCCAGGTAGTCTGTGATGCCACCCACCGCGGCACCGATTGCAGCGCTTAGGCTCGAATTTGGTCTTCTTTCTACATATGTGCTATCAATGGCCGCGTGCTTAAGATGGTGTAATGCACTGATAAATAGCTCTGAGAATTTGCTAAGGGTGGCGCTGTACAGAGAAATATTTGTAAATATGAAGGAAAAAAGTGCTATTTTTAGGAATAATTTAAAAGCATTATCAATGTTTGGTTTAGATATGGATGGGGTGGCGGTTCTTTGTAAAAGGGCCTTGAAAAGTATAATTAAGAGAACAATCTACGGGGTTTCTCGTGAAAGAGATATTAAAATGTGTTCAGAGAACAGAAACATGGATTGTATTGCGGGGAGTAGTATTGTCAAAAATCCCCAACCTTATGTCTTATGGAATCTTAAACACGGAGTTCGCAGGGTGATTTTGTTACTGAGATTGAATTTACTCCCCCTAAGAATTGTAATAGGATCTTGGGAGGGTATTCCTAGACATGAGAGGTATTGTCATTTATGTAATTCCTGTATACAAGATTTGAATCATGTTTTATTTGTTTGTCCCGCATTACAATCAATACGTCATAGATATTTAAGGAATTGTTTTTTAAAGTATAATATCACTACAGCAGAACAGGCCCGAAATTGTCTGCTGTCCCCCCCATCCGAACTGATGTGTTTTAAAATTTTTAGCTTTTTTAAACAATTTTTAAACATATATTAAGGTCGGCAAGATCTACTTAATATAAATGTTTAGAGCACTTGCACTTTATTTCGATCTCTCGGTCTTTATGACCGATTAGTTATGTTCACAACTGAGTATGTGCATTTTTACAAACTTTTTCTGCTGCTAGTTACTCGTTAGTAAAGACCTTCTTAATATGTATGTACAGAGCACTTGCACTTTTTCTCGATCTTCCGGTCTTTATGACTGATTTATTATGTTTGCAATTAAGCATGCACACTTTTTTTTTTTTTTTTTTAAGGATCCCAAGCACTTTACTAAACTTGTACTGTATAGTGAATTTTAAATTTTTGTATTTTATAATAAGTTTTATCACTGAATGTTTTATGATAGTATTAGATTAGAAATGTGTATAAATCTGTAAGAATACATGTATGACAATTTGATTATTTAAGGTTCTCCCCTACTTGCATTGAAAACTCCAAGACCGACTGTTTCTGCTATGTTCATTCGTGCTTTTAGATGAAAATGTCAACTTGAATTCACATTGGAAATTTTTGTGGAATGAAATGTGTTTTTAAGATGTACCTTTATGTGGAATTCTGTGGAATTCTAAATCATAATAAATAAAATTGAATTGAATTGGAACAGACACAGATGACTCTGTACTTTCTATCGTTGAACAGTATATTACATGTAGCATTCCAAAAGACCCTGAGGAAAAAAGCCTAAAGCAGCAAGTAAGCAAATACTGTGTTTCCAATCACATAGATGTGGAAGGTATTGTCAGCAGCAATATTTAATTATTATCCTAGCTCCCCATTGAACCTTCATGTTTTTCACAATCTGAAGCCAGTTGCTTCTTCCCATTTGTCTTTACAAAAAAAAAAGTATAAAACTGTTAGAAAAACCTTCTTAAAAACAACAGTACTTCTTACAAACTTTTCAAAACTACCCCACAAAATCCTCCCAGGTGTGGTGACATAGTTTATGACTACCCCTGAATTTCAACCTGTACTCCTCTGGGGTGAATTGAACATTTATGACAAGGGCCTCCTTTATGGTGGGATACCGCAGCCTCTTCCCTTTCTCAAGGGCCAGTAGGTTGTCCCTCCCATCACCGGTAATATGACTCCAAAGGCCAGCTCTCCAATCCTCCTCAGAGATCCTCTGTACCTCTAGAGCTACTTCATATGCCTGAAACCACCTGTCTATTTCACCCTCCTCCTTAAAGTCAGGCACCATGTCTCTGGGTATGTGAACCCTTTCTTCTGCACTGGACACAGTAGTGGTGCCCTCACCATTCTTACTAGATTCTGTTGCAGCAATTCTGCGAAATCACAGAACTATGCTTGGGACCATAAAACCTTAGTAGACAGGGACTGACTTATCTTACCACCTCAGTACCCATGAGCCCGGGACCGACTAGCTATAGTGTCTCACTTGCCCTCCTACTCACTCACAGAGGAACAAGTGATTAGACACCCCAGAATACAACACTACCAACTCTCTCAGGAATTGTGGTGACAGAACATACCCTTTCACTTTCACACTCGTGCTCTAGTAAGCAGTATACCTGCCAAAATAAGTAATAGAATGCTTAAAACAAATACGGCCAACATAGTAAGTAATCCATAAATCATAAAAGGAGCTGTTATTGTATAAGACAGGGAAAACTACAAAAGCAAAGTGATTATATTTAAAAAGATATCTGGGTGTTTGCAGCGGATACCGTACCGTAGCATGCACAGATGAAGGTTCTACAGCTCAAGTGTAGTTACAATCTCATCCGTGTATTTCCATGTCTTTGCATACCTATTTTTTCCCAAACAACTGCATTTGTGTTTTTTGTCTGTGTGCTAGAGTCTGACCAAAACAGAATAACAAGGGGCATTGTTGTTTAACCTTGTCTACAACGTTCAGACTAAACCCCAGGAAAGAACAGTATACAAAAACAACAGTAGGTTCTGTGTGAAAGTACAGTGTGGCACAAAGCAAAATACATGTGCATAGTAATGTGTACAAAGCAAAGTAAAGACTTCAGCGTGCTCATCCTAACATAGGGAAAACGGCAATGGGTCTGCAGGGACATATCACAATTCTAACAGCTATTTGGCCTTCAAATCCTGTTCCTTCTCACTCAGTTCATGAGCCAGCAAGACCCTTTTCTCCTCCAAGGCTCTCTTAGCCTAAGCTTATCTCTCCTCTGCAGCCAGCTGATCCAGCTGCAGCCTCAGGTCCTACTCAGCCTGTTTGTCCTTGAGGTCCTCAAGGGACTGAGTTTGCAAGGAGCCAGTACTTTCTGCATCAAAACTAATAGGGAACTCTCTCTCTGGGGGAACCCCCTCTCCTCTGGAGCCTTTGCCCAGTCATTTCTCTTCTCCTCTCCCACCTTCTCAAAGCCACTACCATTTGTGGCCCTGATTCTGAGGTTAACTACAATCAGGGTACTCCCTTCTCAAGAGTGCCAAAGTAGTCCTCTTCAAACTCTTCCTGTGGTGCAGATTGCATTCTGCGGATGTCCTTCCAGGCTCTAAGGATGAACTAGTACTCAAACTTGGATGTATAGCCGAGTAAATGGGTGTGTGAATGGTTTTATGGGTGTGTGACTGAGTGTTGCAGTAACTGTCTGGCTATATGAGTGGTGGGAGCATAAGTGCTTTTGTGGGAGTGTAACTGGATATGTAAGTGTCTGCCTGACTGTGTGAGTGTGCGCACATTACATACTACTAAATTACATACTATGAGCAAACGCCCACATCTAATTTCAAACACATTAATTCATTGCTTAATCAAATTACTATACTTTCAGTATACCAGTTCCTCTTTCTCCTTTCCTCCTCAATGTATTTTTAGTTAATGTTCTAAGCTCCCTTCTTTTTTCCTTCTAATATAGTGTCTAGAAGCAACACATTTTCTTTCAGCTTACATACACTCACAATTTTTTATCTAAATATATTTTATATACTACAACCTAATTAACAAACCTGTAAAAGCTCTTTGCTGTCCTCCTAGTTTTATTTCTATGTCTGTTAAAATCTGTTTTCAATCCAAATCTCCAGTGACAACTCCAGCAATCCACCTCCATTCTCAGTAGAAAAACAGCTAAAATTGCTACTCTTCACCATGTGCTCTTACTTATGCTGCTCTAGTTAACAAATCACAGGCTTCCTTTTAGCTTTTATTTTTGTTATACCACTTCAAAATGGTCAGTATTTCATTAACCCTTTCCACGTTTTCTGTGAAGAAGCCGAATTTGGCTGTTTTTTCCACAAATCCACTGCGGTGCTCAGCATGGCCCTCTGTGTAACTTCCCGGTAAATGTGCATGGTACACATGGGGTCTGTGAGTGGTTTGTGAGTGTCTGTGTGGGTGTGTGAGTGGGTTTGTCAGAGTGTGAGTGGGTTTGTGAGTGGGTGTGTGAGTATGTGAATGGGTCTCTGAGTGGGTGTGTGAGTCTCTAGTGGGTCTGTGAATGAGTGTGTGAGTGTCTGATTGGGTCTGCGAGTGTGTGTTTGAGTATCTGAGTGGGTCTGTAAGTAGGTGTGACAGTATCTGAGTGGGTCTGTGAGTGGATGTGTGTGTGTTTGAGGGGGTCAGTGAGTGTATTTTCTAACCATCAGGGGTCCCTCACAGACCCCTATATTGCACCCATGGGGTTAGAGTACTTCTACCCTGACCCCTTCTACTTCATTAGAGCTAAATTTTTCCAACCGGTGGCCATTCCCCAATATCTAAAATGTCATCTACAACTTTCTACTCAGCCATCACGGCGTTGCTGGTGGCACATGACTTTGTGGGTTCACCAAGGGGGATCCACGGAGGGTCTGCGTCCCTAGATATCTATATTTTTTTTCCATTAATATCTCAAAAGCTACTCAACAGAATTACATCCAATCACAAAAAGCACGCTTTCTGTGCCAAGATCTACATATCTACCAAATTTGGTGTAATTCCGTTCAGCGGTTCGGGCTGCAGTTGTGTCTAAAATCTCCATGGGAATTAACAGGGGAAGCACACTTTATTGACCCCCCTTATTCTTGGCCCCCGCTTGATGGATGACCTTTAAACTTTCCATTCACAACTAGACAAAGTGGGACAGTTTTTTAGGAACATTTCGTGAAGATTTATCAAACAGCACAAAAGTTATAAGCAAGTCAAAAAAGCTTTTCCTATGGAAACTATGTCCTAATTATAACCACCAGTAGGTAATATTTTTATAATTAGGTTGTTGGTGGAGGGGAGTGAAACCCTCCTCAAGAAACAGCCACAATCCTTGTCAGGGTGAACGAAAAAAGTCACTAAACTAACCTGTGCTTAACCCTTTGGTTGCTAGGCACAAAGGCACTCAGGCTTAACTTAGAGGCATTGTGTAAAGTATTTATCCAGCACTTGCACAGTGATAAAGTGAAAACACAAGAAAAATCCCACACAAATTTTATTAATATTTTTTCACCAAAGCAACAAAAATCTAATCAGTAGAACTGGAGTTATGAATTTTGAAAGTTTTAAGTGCAAAATAAAACCTCAAAGATCAAAGTGCCAACCGTAGACATCAAGTTGCGCGAGACCAAGGTAAGTCGAAAGCTATGGTTAACTGAGACTGAGCGAGGGTCAGATACATGAAGTGGATTGAGCCTGGTCTCTGCTTACCTTCGGACTTAGAAGACATTTTTAAGAAAAATATCTAAGAATGTAAAAGTTCAGCAGGACAAAGCAGCTGGTGGTGTCCGAGAAAGAGGCATCATCCTTAGGGAGCTGCTTGTCGAAGTTGCGGTGAAGATTTCTATGTTTGGATTTAGGCCCAGATTTATTAAGGTTTTGAATCACCCTTGCACCATGCAAGGCAATGCAGGGCACCACAAAACCTAGAATGAAATGTACCTAGGCATGCTTGGTAAATCTGGAGTAACGCAAGGCAGAGCAAGTCGTACCCTTGCATTACTCTGTGTGGTGGGGGATATGTGGAGTGTGGGTGTTACCATGCATCCACCCATGTATTTTGAAGCATTCCTTGATTTACCAACACTGGTAGACCTGGGAATTCATCAGAATTGGATACCTTTCCACCAGAGGCACGACGAGAAGAGAGAATCTTATTTCTCCTCGTTATTTCCTCATTCTGCAGCACACTTAGAAAGAGAAAAATATCTTTAAAGATTGTTTTTGTGCAGGAATGTGTCCCTTCCTGCACAAAAACAATCCTGCCGGGAACACAGGCACCCTTGTTCTATAGCGCAAGAGTGTCTGTTTTGGCCTAGGCAGCCCTAGTGTTAGATTGATCATTTGTTCACTCAACACAACAAGACAACTTGCTGTGCTGCATGAAAGGGAAAGGGCAAGAATGCACCATATCTACCAAGATCTGATGCATTCCTGTCCGTTGAATGCGCTGGTGCACTTTGTGCTGCCTATCGCCAAGGCAGGCACTCAATGAGGGTTTTCATATATCTGTGGTTGATTGTTAATGTGAACTAGGCTACCTGTGAAGTGTATGGTGTAGGACCATTGTTGCACATAACATATGCATGCTACATCTAAGGGAGGTGTATCTGTGATGGCATTAATGATTCTTCATATTATTCTGAGCTATTTTGCAGTTACTTTCATAGCTCTAATGCCATACCTGTTTATAGAGCAATGTGTGCCTAAGAAGTTTGGATGTCACCAGTGATGCCATTAATGATGTCATAGAACATGTCATGGGTGATGCAATATGTGAGGTCATAAGTAGTTCATGGTGGGGCACAAGTTATAGTTAGTTCTGCTGACTATAACTGGTGAATTTGTGTGTTTTTTTGTATTCAAAACGTTAATGTTGTCACTGACGTGTTTATATTTTATTACCATAGGAAAAGCCAACACCCCGCAGTGCATGGCCTTTGGCTGTGCAATGTGGGGGTTTGGCCACAGGGCCTGGCCAGAGGCCCTGCGGTAAACCCCCATTAGGCAGTTAATCTTTCATCGCACGCAGTGTGGGGTTGGCGACAGGGCCTTGCTTGCTGCCAGACCCTGTTTCCAAACCCCCCACAGGCAGCCAACCCCATGCTGCACAGAGCCTTTGGCCGTGCAAAGTGGGGTGTTGGCCACAGGGCTTGGTCTGCTGCCATGTCCCATGGCTAAACAACCAGCAGGCTGCTAACCTCACACCGCGAACAGCCTTTGGCGTGCGCAGCAGAGAGTGGTCCTTCGGGCCCCGAGGACTGCATCCCCTGGGGCAAAACCAACATATTAAGGGGAGGGGGTGTGCAGCCTCTTCACCAACCCCTAATCAGCCCCGGGTACCCCATCCCCTGAGCCAGTTCCAATAAAAAGGGGAGCTGGATCTTTCTCCAAAAGCCTTAAAAAGCATTTGGGACCCTATCCCCTGGGGCCAAATACAATTTAACAGGGAGGAGGGCATGCAGCTCCTTCCCAAGTCCTATTAGGCCCCAGGGACCCCATTCCCTGGAGCTGTTTATTAAGGGTCCAATGTATTTATTTATGACAGCTGTCAGGGTCCTCTGTTTTCTTTGGGTTGGGGACAGAAGTCTGATCCAAGGGGTGAAATTAGCCAATCACTTTGTTGGCCATGGTGGTACTGTCTGCCTACTGGAATGCATCTGTGAGCAAATTAATGTTAGGTGCTGCACAGATAGGGTCCACAGGTGAGGAGAAGGGTTCCCAATGGGTCAGTTCAGTGACTCAGGAGAGTGTAGACAGTAGTATTCAACTGAATTTAGACAGCCATAGAACTGGCATAGGCCTCTGCGGTAGAAGGCCAGTGTCATGTTCTATCGCCTAAACAGGGAAGTCCATCAAGGTATTGCTTAGTCTCCCCTGGCTTTCAGCTGGAAGAGGGTCATGTTAGACTTGGCCCTCTCTACTGGGTTACCCCAAACTTTTTGCCTTTACCCTCTACTTTTTGCTGAATCTGTTGTGTTGGCCTTAGGACTCTGCACTGTACCATTACTAACCAATGCTAAAGTGCTTGTGCTCTCTCCCTTAAACATGGTTTAGTTGGCTTCCACCTGATTGACATATTTAATTTAGTTGTATGTTCCTTGTACAGTGGTATACCATATGCCCAGGGCCTGTAAAATAAATGCTATTAGATAGCCTGCAGCACTTATTGTGCCACCCACTGAAGTAGCCCTTTAAGCATGTCTGAGGCCTTCCATTGCAGTCTGTGTGTGTGCAGTTTTAAACTGCCATGTCGACCTGGCAAAGTAAACCTTTTGTCAGGCCCATACCTTCCTTTTTAATACTTATAAGTCACCCCTAATGTAGACCCTTGACAGTACCAAGGACAGGGTGTAATGTATTTAAAAAAGCAGGACATATATTTTTAAGTTTTACATGTCCTGGTAGTGAAGAACTCTTAAATTTGTATTTCACTACTACAAGGCCTATCCCTCCATATTACATTTTATAAGTGTAATTTCCAAATGGGAAGAGATAACTAGTTATTTTTAGTGGTGAAGTTGGGTGTTTGATCACAATTACAAAAATGTCACTTTTAGAAATTTTGCAATTTCTGCCCTTTTTTGCCTGTAGGCTGGCCTGGGTCACATGACTGGGTGTAACTGACAGACTATGTGAATTCCTACCAGAAAGTCACACAATAGAGGGATAAGGTGTGCCTGGATGGACTATCTACTGGCAGTATGGGGAGGCAGAGCTGAGCACAGCCCCACTTACAACTAAATAGCCTGTGTCACACAAATGGTCTAATGACCCTGCATTGTCACTTCAGCCAGCTAGGAGCCAGGGCAGTGGAACCCAAGCCCCCAGAGCGACTCAAAGCGCTAGTCCGCTGACCTCCTGATCTGAGCCTCAGGGACATAAAAGGCTTTCCAAGCAGCTCCTGAGCCCAGCTGCAGTGAGTTCCAGACCCCAAAATGGTGCCCCTCAGGTCCTTGACCTTTGGTGTGGCTCAGTACTCTTAAATTCAAGCTTTTGGGCTCTTTGTGATGGCGCGTCCGCACAAGAGCATGCTGCTCATGCCAAAAATCAGCACAAGTCGCCGCCATCCCGTCTCTTCACAGAGAAAGAATCGATCACCCATGGGAGATCACCGATGCCAAGCACCAGCCCGCCTTGCCTGTTCTTCGCGCCACGCCGACCACTGCCCCTGACGCTCTCCTTGCTCCCCGCAACCCTCTTCAAACTCAAATGGGGCTCTTGCCACAAAACTTGAGAAGGTAAACCTTCAGCGGGACTAATCTGGAACTGTATCCGACCCGTGCTCCATCACGGTCAGCCTGAACTTTTGACTTTGAAACAGTCCAGTGTGACCAGATAGCCTCAGTTTGCGCTTTCCACTGTTAGGTGCTATTTTACAGTTTATTCTTTAAAAAATTATAACTCTAGTTGTACTAATTGGATTTTTGCCGTTTTTTTCTTGTTTTATTTAGTACATTCAGCTCTATTAATCTAACCAGGTGTGGGATGTTTAAGTGCAGTTTTTGTCACAGTATTCCAGTTTGAAGTGTTGCACAAATACTTTACATATTGCTTATAAGTTAAGCCTGACTGCTCTGTGTCAAGCTACCAGGGGTTGAGCACATGTTAATTTGGGGTTTGCTTGTGCCTTATCCTGACTAGGATTGTGGTTACTGCTTGACCAGGGCTCAAAACCCGATCAACCAGTAACCCAATTTCTACACACACATTTGGTGACAGTGTACGCATATACATGTATATTGGAAATCTATAATATTGTGAATTAAAGACATCATTGGAGTAACTATAACCCCAAATGATTTTGATGGGCTAGAGAGGAGATGACAGCTTCTATTCCCTCACAACGCCAATCAGAAAACTACTCACACTACCAACACACATGTTTTTAGCACATGGCTCTCAATAGGACAACACCACCATGGTGGTTTAAAATATGGAATATTTATATTATGTAAATTCTGGCAACCACTGTGCATGATACCACTTATACGTTTGAGCAAGTGTGGCCCCAATCTGTATATTATGTGAAAAATCACCCAACCCCTGGTAGAGCTCTTGATTCACACCTGAGCCCCTTAGACAATCTTAATTGACTTGATTATTATCCAGTCCTGAACTTTAATTATAGAAATACAACATAGCTTGTTGTGTTCTCCTATTTAGGTAGGCATTGATTGGCAATTTGCTTGTTGTGTGGGGACAATACTATGACAATAATGCAGTAATGACAAATTAGAAAACATGCCAAAATTACTTATTGTACAAACTGTGCCAAAAATATTATACATAATCTAATTAAAAAGGAATCATTTTGACTTATTAAAACAGGCAGCTTTCTCTCTGAACTCTTCCTGTCTTTACCTCTTTTGGTTCATTGTCATCCTTCTGCCTGATCTCATGTGAGCCTTCAACAGTGTTGCCCACCTATTACTACTTAGAAATTCAAGTAACACAGTAATCCAGGGCACAGCTATTGAGTCAAGTCCTATGTTAGGTAATAAAAGAAGGTTCAAAGGTTCACATAATGCATGACCGATAAATCACTATCACAACTCACTCCCTGCTGCTAAACACCTGGTGGAGGTAACAACTCACCCCCTGCTGCAAAGCACCTGGTGGAGGATATGCATTACTATTTCAGGAGGAACACATACCTTCTTGTCTATTTTTTTACAGCCCTGAGGAAGCCCTGGTCCGAATGACCACGTAAGGGCGAAACACGTGTTGGCTGTTTGAAAGCTCTTTCTGTTTTAACATGCAATGAATATTGGACAAATAAACATATGTAAAACCACAACCTGGATCCAGAAAGCATTTCTTCACCTAGAATGATTTGAGAAAAGGAGGAGGAGGTACTCACTCACTCCCCATTGAGTCAAGTCCTGCCTTACAGACAGACACTATATTGTAATGGTCTCTGCCTAGCTTCATTTACCCCTCGAGTAGTGGTCCTTCAAGTTTTGACAATCCTTCCACTTCTCTTGAATGCATTACCAGAGCTCACCAATTCTTTCAACCTTGCTTGAAACAGCTAGATTAAGATAACTTGGAAAATCTCTTGGGCCCGAGCTCTTCAGGTCTCAGACAACTCCTTTAGAACTTACTATTTGAAACTTAACTGTTCAAAAACAGAGATCCGTGCCACCACTTCACAGCCTACGAATATTGAAATAAAGACTGTGGGTATTATCATAAATCTTAACCTTTCACTCCACACTTAGTAGTAGTATGTGAATACCACAATATATCTATCATTGCCTAATTTCCCTCAAAGTGGCCTGGCCTAGAGTGTTCTAGTGCTGACGTATCTCAGCTATGCCAATGGACTTTACATGAGAGTCATCAGCAGACTGCAATTAGTCCAGGATACCATAGTCACACACATTCTAAATCTGGGCCATCCCAGTCACATTACTCCTGCCCTCAAGGCTCTAAGTCTCAAGACGAGTCTGTTTCAGTACTCTCTAACGTCCTCATTGCCTGATCTGTGGGACAGTACTGACCTTTCTTCAATCAAAATTCTGATTTTATATGCAAATGAGGAACCTCAAATTCTAAACAGCCTTAGTTCTTGCTCATTCCCTCATTCAATAAGCTCACATTGGCAGGATCTCGTTCACTGAATAGACTAGCAAGCTCAGACACACCCTTCCAAAGCAAATGGGAGGAGTCAGCATTCACTGAGAATACATAAAAGCAATAAAGACCTGCCTGTTCAAGAAAATGTGATTTAACTGCTTTCACTGTTCATGAAGCACTGATTTGAATCTAAAAACCGAGATACTACCTCTCACACACTCTTGCTTCTCACATAATGCATACAGTGCACCTACATGAGAATTGTTGCAACACACTTCTAACACTTACTATTAGAGCCTGCACGAGACTACAAGAATTTAAAATAGCAGTAAAACTCATTTCTTTAAAACATGAATGTCATGGATTTAGCTATTCCTGTTTAGAATTTAACAGTGTCCATATATCACTTGTGTATACTTGCCTCACACAAGGAGCTATTTGCCCATTAAGAATGTCTTTTGTATATGGTTTATTTTGTACTGTATTAAGTTGTCTATTCGTCCTTTTTCTGATATAATATAACAGATATTCCCAGCACACCCATCACCTTCATCTATCATCTCTCCCCCACCTCCTCTGACACACTACAGACAGGATTCAAATTAACTTCACTGTTATGGATGAGGGCAGATCTGCAAACAGATTCAATAAATGTCATAAAATAAAACAGAAAGGAAAATGCATAATCACATGGCATTATGAGAAGGGATTTTCATATGACTTTAAGAAAAGTCCCAAATGATAATTTTGCAAATAGAATTAAACATTTTTCTTTTAGCTTTGATATGACAATGGCTTTGAAGATTAAGGCCGAACTGTAAGTGTAGTCAGGATCACTTTATTTCCCTCCTCCTACCATAATAAGACTGGACCATTGGTTAAAGCATAAGATGCTAATGGCTCTGTGTCGTGTTACACACGAAGCATGCACAGCACCCATTTTGTAATGATTTTCATTTTTCTTTGGAAAAAAAGCATTCTAAGTTGATCACCATGTGTGTATGCCCACTCATGGTGGCAGTCTTGGAAAGGTTTTCCTAAAAGCAAAATAAGAAAAATGTCAAATGACTGTGGGTCATGGGCACATGCACACAGATATGCAAAAATAGATGGCCATCTTGAGATGGTTTGAAAACTATTCAAAGATTCCAACAAGCCAGTTCAGCAGCAGGCAGTGTATGAAGCGAGAAATCTGGGGTGGGTGGGGCAAGCAGGTTCTGGGGGGTTTATCAAATAAAGAGAACAGGGGCAAGAAAATAGAGGGGAACGGGCATAGCAAAAAGAGACAGAGAGAAGGAGGGGAAATAGCGCCTTGTACACTGAAATGCAAGGTCCTGACATCAGCAATGGAAGGATATAACTCATCCAATCAAAACATGCTGAGACCAAAATGCTCCATGTATGGGACAAACACAAGACTAGGGAGGAAAGTCATTCAAGCAGGAGCTGGCAACAGAGACATGACAAAAAGTTATCAAATAACGAGCAAGGGACACACTCAAAGCTTACTGTAAGTCTATAATGCTATTAATTTTGATATCTAGCCTATAGATCAGTTTTCAAACAGTTGAAAATACCTATAGATGAGATGTAAAAATGGGTATCAATGGAAATATGCACCTGGTTTCATGCTCCTTGCATACGATTTGTCAGCGACTATAATCAGAACCAATGTGTCATGGAACCTTACAGATTGTCATGTAAAAAGGATGTTTGAGAAATCCTCAAGCTCTCTTTCTACGGAACCTTTGTTGGCAATGCCAAGCACACAAGGATTTCGGTTCAGTAGACAGATGGGTTATTTATATTTACTTTGATCATCTATGATTTGATTATGTACATGCTTACACCAAATCCCTAAGGAATCTGGTCCATACAGCCATGGAGTGTTTCTCTCTGATGACATTTTCGTTCTCCTGTGTGCCTCAATCTTTGCAATTGTTGCATGAAACAAAATGCATGCTAAATGTGTGCCTCAATCTAATGATGATACTTCAACAGGTTTCCACCCTCATTTCTGAATCATTCCGAGAAGAAAAATGTCCATCTCTATAAACAACACCTTATCGGTCACATTGAAGTTCCTGGGACCTCCATGATTCCTGGTCCCTTAACAAGGACCTCTTCCCCCCTCTTGCGCCGATACACTCTTGTCAAGTAGCCATGCTCTGTAGAAGTTCTCACCATTCATTAATTCATTCCTTACTATGGTACACAATCTCAAAAATATCAATTCTCTTATTCGAGATAGCTCCTTTGTCCTGCTGTTCTGAACAGGGTGCCTTTGCTCCCCAGCTTGTCCCTTCATGCTGTATAAATACTAATACATACCTGATGATCCACTTGAAAGATTTCCATCTCAGAGGTTTCCACCCTGTGCTCCAATGTGTGCTGAGTCCAGCCATCTGTGTTCAATGCATGCCTTCTAAATGTGGGTTTATCTGCTGCATTTAATAATAAGCATTTTGCAGTCATTGGTTGGGATTTCATCTCTCTGATGTTTTGCGGTTGTTTACATGTGCTCTTTTTGACATTCTAGCACTGCATGTTGTGGTGGATAACATAAACACTAGCCACCGACTCCCCAATCACATTATCAAAAAAGTGCATATGATTATGTTCTAAAGAGCTGCAGTTAAGTTACACTTATTTTCCAACTCTTGTTTTCAGGCTGTATTTCTTTCTCGTTGTAGGAGAGGAATTATGATTTTATTTCCAATGGAGCAATGGTGTCTAATACATTTTGCTACAAAGCACTAGCATCAAAGACACAACTGCAGTAAAATACATCTAATCGTGTGAGGTCACTTTTGAGGCATGCACATTTTCTTCACCTATGATACCCATTGTGGATGTAATGGTTGAAGTAATGACATGTGCTGGCAGCTGCAAAAATTATGTGCTCGTTCTATGGCATCACCCTGTTTCAAAACCAGGTCCTCCCAGAAAAATAGTCATGCAATAAAACATTTTAGTTTCAAAGTGTGAACTATCTGGTCACTCTGTTCGCTTTATTGCTGTTATTGGAATTGATAGCAGCAATCTGTTGTAATGAGTTAACCAGCAATTCATTGTAAGATTACATACGTCTTTATTGCTGAAACGACATGAGTTCACCTACTAAATATATTCACCTACAAGGAAGCAATAACACTAGAACAGAGAAGAAAATGGCGCAAACCTGTATCGAAAAGGTGAATAATTTTGCCTATTGGTAGTCGTCATAATGGTGTCGTTTTTAGCATTTTGATGTCATTGTAATATCCTTGGTATGTATGGGGCATTGATTTTCTTTTTCTTTTTCGAAGTCAGTGTGTTTGGATTTTCTATGATTTTGCCTGCATCCGTATTAACTTTGTATTGGTGTTTACGAAAGAGTTTATTTCATGTTTTGCCAGTTTCGAGTTGTAGTAGTCGATGTCACGCAGTATACAAGATTTTGTTTTCGTTACTGTCATTTATGTTGTGCTTATTGCTTACATTTTCTACCTGGATTAATTGTCGATACACATGAAAAAGAGGTTGTTATGCAGAAATCATGGAAGGACAGTGCATGTTTAATTGTAAGCATGTGTACCTTATCACCGATGCAGGGGATGTATCTACAGGCTTATCCAAGATTTAACGCTTATTTACAAGATTACCACGAGTAACAAAGTAGACTATTGTACGTATCTCAATCTATTTAACTTTTCTGTAATTATTACTCGTGCCCATTCACTTCCTTGTTTTGAATATGTTCTATTACTAGGTTCTTTAAATATATTTTAGACATACTTGTTTCATTTGACTGAGAAAAAAAAACAGTTTTTCTCGTTAAAATGTGTTCCTTAGTCTTACTTCCTCCTGTGCTGTGTTTTAAATAACCTGCTGTTTTACTAGCATTTTATTGCGATACATATCTATCACTCTTCGGGTGTATATATTGTAGCTTCCTCACAATGTGTTTTTTAAATGTTTGGCATCGCATTGAAGAATTAAGTTACTGCGGAGATTATGGATTCTGACCTTTAATTTACACCTGCAGAATAAATCATTGAAGGCAATTATCAAGTGGAAGATGTGAGAATTGATAATGGTGTCTTAGAAAGTAATGTAGAGGGCTCCAGTAGGACAGGGAATATGCGTGAAAAACATCAAAAAAAAGTCTGCTACTTCAACAACTCCTGGTAAAAAAAGAAGCACTCAAAGTACATGTACTAAAATTACACACAAACCATCTGTCTGACGAGGATGCAGATACTATACTTGTGTCTGATAAGGTATCTTCTGAAACACTGCTAGACAATGAAAACAATTCAGAACAACTAACTGACAATAAAGGTCCAATAACTGGGAGTCGGCATCGTCTTTGACACTGTTGCCTTCTGCCCTTTACTATATTAGTTGCATTTGAATAGAAACTCTCAGCAAGCCTCATGGTTGAGATCTATATTAGAGGTATGCATCTATGGAGGTGCATGAGGAAACTGTTGCTAGCACATGTTATCTACACACTCATTGAGCCGAAATAGCCAATCCCAACTTAATTGGTTCTGACACTGTTAGATTTCTTAAAGCAGTATTAGTCCTATACATTAAAGGTAATGATGTATAATGTTCGGGCAGCTACCTTGGCATCAAACTATTTAGATTATAAAGTAGACATAAGGTTTAAACCCGACCTGGATTTGATTCATCCTGAAATGCATTGCACTTGATAGAGTGGAAATCTTTAAACTTTAATCTCTTAAGGGCATATTTATGGGATTTGTAATCCTGCACAGGAAGTCACTTTCCCCAGTGCTGGTGCACAGTGGGCTGCCTAGCGTCAACGCAGGCACCCTTGCATCATTGTGCAAGGGTGCCTGCGCTGCATGCAGGATTGTTTTTGTGCAGGAAGGGCCACCTTCCTGCACAAACACAATCTTTAGAGGCATATTCCTCTTTTGCAGCACACATAGAAAGAGGACGTAACAAGGAGAAATAAAGATGTTTCTCTTCGTTACACCTCCCCTGAGAAGGTGTATCTTTTTCACTCTTTCCCCGGTCTACCACTTTTGGTAAATCTGGAAATGCGTCAAAAACCATGGGAGTTGTGTGCGAACACCCACGCAACACCCATGGAACACCTTCCCAGCGCAGAGTAATGCAATGCACCAATTAATGCTGCATTGCGTTCCTTCAAATTTATGAAGCCACTCAGGGCCACGCAAAGTGTCCTTTCATGGCTTCATAAATCTCATTTAGGACCCGCATCACTTTTGCACCACGTTGCATGGTGCAAGAGCCATGCAACACCGCTCATAAATATTCCTCTCAGTATTGTCATCAAACAGAATCCCCACTGGTCATATGGACCTTTGATATTTGACTTGAAGTGTTAGGGGGAGATAGCATTCAGGAGCAATTGAGTTTAAATAAATCAGTACAATGAGGTTTATTTTCAGTTAGTTTATTACAATCATCAAAATCATCAAGGATTAATCAAAGATCTTATTACAGGCAAGACATTTAAGTGCTCACACACTCTAACATAACATAACACGTGTATTTGTAAAGCGCACTTATCACCCGTGGGTCTCAAGGCGCTGAATAACAGATGTTTTATTCTCTAAATTGAGAAACTATAAAGTACAGAATGCAAATAATCAGTATGTAAAGAATGCAAATTATCCAGATTGAGTTTTCCATAAAGAAACTAATTCTAGCTAAATGAAGACATGAAAGTACAAATGGCCTTTTCTAAAGGGGAAAAGAGGAAAGTGTTAACATTGTGCGAACCTCAGTAGAGGTTCAGAAAATGGAAAAAGAGTTCATCATAAAGCCTCACAGGAAATCACGAAAGAAGAGAGATTTTCTCTCTTCGATGTCAGGAATGGGTCTTCCCTCTGACTGCTAAGGAACACTACTTAGTCCCAGAACATCCATATCTCGCTCCCACAGTTCAGAACCAACCTCGTGGCAGCATTTGCTGGGAACTGGTAGACTTCCCAAATTCCCACTTTCACACAATTAGGTACACATCTGCTTGTCCTTTAGTGTTGCATCTCCTTAGTACAATGGGTACAGGAGGCTCCTTTCGTCATCATCTCTTCATGGCTGTTGCCAACTTTCTCCTCCCAGGCCTCACTATCAATCTAGTACAACATATTTAATATTTCTCTAGCTAACGAGGGACTTAATACCTCATCTACAAAGAAAGAAATACACATCATACTGACAATCTCAAAATGTGTAGCACTCGGCTAAGGCCTAATGGCAAGCTTAAAGTTAACTTGAAAATGAAAATGGAAGTACATTATAATACTTTTAACCTTTTAACCATAGGAAACAAGCTGTTACCATTATAACTTGTATAGTCACTAGTCCCATAAACAAAGTGACACACCGGCAGTGCAAGGGGCTTGTAAATAAGTCCCTAAGTGTAAATTCATGTGTTATTTATTCACTCCACTACACTAGTGTAATTTCTGTATGTGCACAGCAACATTATATAAGATAATGCATATACGTGAAACACACAAATTAAAGATTGAAGCCACAAATTGAATATATGGATTATATGCTGTAACAAATGAATAGAGTATATGCAGTGGGTGGAGTCTATATTATGCTGCTCCAATCCCCTCTGATGGCAAAGACAGCTATTACAAAATTTATAAATCTTCCCATCGAGACCATCTAAACAATTTGCCATTTTCGGCATCTTTTGTCTAGAATTCTCCAGCGCCTTTATCTCATCAAAGAGTCTACACTGACTCTACTCTATTTCTATAGCATTCCTCTTTCTCTTGATTCCTCTTCTGTCTATCTCCTTCTTTGAACTCACGTACTTGAATCCCTTAAACATAGCAAACAAGCAAATCAAACAGATAGAAATGATTATATTAGACCTCAATATAGTGCCTGAAATTCCACCCCCTAAGTTGCTAACCCAACCACCTTCAGCAGAAAATCCCTTTCCAATTGTCTCCCAGGCACTAGTAGCTTCCAGTTCCTCCAAATCTTGCTTCAGACCAGTGAAATTTCTCACAAATCCTCATATCTCTTCACTCTTATCGGGAATGTAGGAACAACACTGCTGAACTTTCAACATCTTACAGACTCCACCTTCCTTTGCGAGCAAAATATCTAATGCAAGGAGATCCCACATTACCATGGACCTATAGCAATTATTTCAGTATCAATAGCTAATAATGATCCGGCTATACTAGCTGCTAACTTACCACTATATTAGAAAGCTTTCTAATCTTCAGGTCATTCAGAACAACTCATTGCTTCAAAAACATCCCTTACAATTTCCGATGCACTACTACTTCACTTCGACCTAGCAGGCTAATTTCCTTCAGGAGTTTCTAACTTCTCTACATGATAAATTTTCTGGAAAACTACAGCTAAATAGCAAGTAGCAGACCAGCTTCTGGATAGGGTAAAATATTCACTTGATCCGCAAACGTAATATACTCCAGGGATGACAGTATCCTTTCATCCCATAATGTGATCTGTGTTTCCACAAAAGTGTTCACACTTGCTTTCCCCCTAAGTTAATGATGCACCACATTTTGCCTTCTATACACACACAACTTTCCTTGATGTTGCCAATCCAGAGTTAAGGCAAGTTGAACTCCCTTTATTTTGTGATTAATTTCCTCTGAAGTCCCCTTATCCTTTCCAACATCCTTTCCCATTTCCGCACTTTCCCCAAACATCCTTCTCACGTCTACTAAGTCGTCAATAAATTTTTTCTCTGTGGCATTCATGGTACAGGTCAAATTTAGTTTGTACTTGTACCAAGCTCAGTTTTGGGCTTAAAAAAACTCCAGACAGTGTCTACCTTTTTTGTATCAGCATGTGGGTTCAAATGTTTACAATTACAACAGAGGTGGACCAAGAGAGCATGAAGGTCCAGCATACATGCTCCAAGAAAATGCTAGTAGGCAAGTGGGTATGCAATTCCTATAGAGGTGAGAGAAGGGATAGGATTGTCTGGTGTTCTAACAGGCCAGGCATATTGGAGCCAGGATAGTTGGTCCTTTTTGGAAATAGAGATCTCACACACTCTTGCGAGTGTCATGCTTCATCATAAGGCTTTGCTACTGGTCGAGCTGGCACTGCAGTGCTCAACGGGCACCCTCTAGGGGGCTCTTTGACGGAGATTTTTTTCCAATGCGGAGTGCCAGTATTGGGCCCAAGGTGTAGATAAGTGAAAAGTAAGTGTTGGGATAGTGAGTGATAATGAATTAAAAGAGATCAGGCAAGTCTCTAGACTAAAAATTATTTATTCAGTGAGCCCTCCTGTCTGGTTAAAATATTGTTCTCCACCAATGGAGGCAATGATCTCTGGTGGCTTTTTAGTATTAAGTGGTCGACATGTTTCTTGCCAGGAGTAGTCAATATATTATTTGGGGCAATTCTTCAGGGCCAAAGAAAAGGGTATTCTGATCTCCACAATTCTTGGAACCATAAGTATAGAGCAAGGGATCCAAGCAGTGGGGTATCCTTGATAATACACCATAAGAACCTGATTAGGCTAACCTTTGTAACCTAATGAGGCTGACCTGTTAGAGCAAGGGAAGAACAGAAATCAACATTTTTTATAGTAAAAACAGGAATTGAATGGCATTCTAGAAAGTCAGGCATCTAAAAATCAGGTAGAGCATGCACTTCTTGCATTCTTGACACCGTGAAGAACACTTATTGTGTTCGTATAACATACATGGTGGGAAAACATGACATGCATATTACAAATTAACCATTTCAATGATCACGAACATTGTGGAGAATCCGGAGGAATGCCCACTTACCCAATTAGGGTTACGTGTATGCCTCCTCGAGGGCGTCTAGAGAGGCATGCTGTATTTTAGGGTGCTATGGTGAAATAAGAAAATGTAAAAAAATTTACCATTGGACAAGAGGACTGTATGTGGAGCGCCCTTGTAATTAATCAGTGGTCTAAGTAATGGGGGAGGTACTTACATCATCCTGGCGACATTCGCGCTGTGACCTACCCCATCTCGTACATCCGGAGTGAGGGCTGTGGGCGGTTGACTGCTTAAGACCAGTCATTTCAGTAATTGCTCGCCGGTGTGTGCCGAAGCTCAGGGCAGAAGTCGTGCACTAGCGAGATTTCCTAGAACTGATAGCACCATCAGCTAGTGCTGAATTAGCTGGAAATGGTGGGCACTATTTTGGAGTGTAGGATTCAGCTCCTGTGGGGCGGTGGTAGTTAAGATCACCGTCCACATTCAGAGGAGTATTTTGGTAATATGGGAGGTGTAATAACCCCATGAATGTAGTATATTTAAAAAGAGGGGGAGGCTATATAAGGGTAATTAAAGATAATTAAAGATCTTTCAGCAGTTCATCATCTGGAAGGCCTGAACGGAAAAATGTGTCAGATTGATCAGATGAGCAAACTACGCTGCAGTTTGTGACTGAGTCATCGTAATTCACGGGAACAGGCTCCTTTGCTCCCTCTGTTAGGGCGATCTGCAAGTACCCTGATGTAAGATCAGCGGTACTGAGAGACTGAGCAGCCCCTAAATGATAAATCAGCTAATCAGCCCAGGGGATGGGGTGAGCATCAGTCTTGGTTACAGAATTTAGACCCCTGTAATTCACACAGAACCTCAGTTCAGGTGTGATGCCCGCTGGGGCACCTTTTGGTACCAGAACCACATGACTAGACCAGGGGCTTCTGGAGGCTTCTATCACCCCCAACTCCAGCATTTTGGACACTTCAGGCTTAATACTGGACCTCACCCTATCTGACAACTTGTAAGACTTATTCTTACGAGGGAGGTTGTCCCCTGTGTCCAGATCATGGGTACACAGATGGGTAGTCTCAGGGATAAGGGAGAACAGAGAAGAGTATTGCCCCAACATGTGGTGGCAGTCTCTCTGTTGTTCAGGAGTTAGAGTGGGGGAAAGGTTTACTCCTTCCACAGACCCATCCTTCTCCTTGGAGTCCAAGAGTTCAGGGAGAGGTTTGAGGCGATTTACATGTAGCACCCTATGGGTTGCCTATGGGTCTTGAGGTCCAGCAGGTATGTGGCTGCACACTTTCTTTCAATCACCTCATGGGGCCCATTCCAGCAATCCTGGAGGGCCTTGGGCTCTACCAGCTCCATCACCCATACTTTTTGGCCAGGTTGAAATTCTACAGTGGCAGAATTGTTTTCATGCCACCCTTCATGACTTCTTACTGGCTTCAAGGTTACTGGACACTTGCTTCCATAACTTAGCCATCTGGCTTCTGAAAGCCACCATGTAGTTCACTACATCTTGGGATACCTTCCTGGGCGCTTGCACTCACCATTCCTTCACCAGACTCAGAGGTCCTCTGACTGAGTGCCCATACAACAGTTTAAAGGGGATGAAACCCACTCCTCTCTGTGGCACCTCTCTGTAAGTGAACAACAGGCATGGTAAGAGGATATCCCACTTTTTCCTCAGGGCCTCAGGCAGGCTTGTGATCATGCCTTTCAGGGTCTTAGTGAACCTCTCAACAAGCCAATTGGGCTGTGGATGATAAGGAGTTGAGAATCTGTATGTTACCCCACACTCCTTCCACATTGATTGATATAAGCAGGCATGAAGTCTGTGCCCCTGTCAGATACAACTTCCTTGGGGAAACCCACTCAGGTACAAATTCCCATCATGGCCTTTGCCACTGCAGGTGCAGTAGTAGTCCTCAGAGGAGAATGTGCTCCTTCAAAAACAAGTTGTACAACCCTTTATAATCATTAACTTTGCAACCCCTCACCAAGCTCTTCGGTGCCTTACCAGCAAAATCCAGAAGATTCACCCATGTTTGTGTAGAGAGTTTGTGACTAGCCCTGAACCGTTGCCTGTACTTCTCAGGTGAAAACCCAAACTTCCTGACTAAAATGGTTTTCATGGCAGTGTTGTTGGTCTGGTTCCCCACCTCTAGTGGAAGGAGTGTGCCCCTCCCCACCGTGAGCATGTGCAGCGAAAGACTACCTCCCCAGAGCTCTTCTGGGACCCTGTGCACTTTTAAAGCCACTTCATAGCCTGCCAACCATTTCTCTATTTCACCCCCTCAATGTAACTGGGCACCATGTATTCTGGGATATGGAATCTGAACTCATGTGCAGACACTGCAGGTATGCTGCCACCAATATCACTGTTGCTGGACCCCACTTGGAGGGCTCTAATATCCAGCGCTCAGGGACAGCTCATGGGCCATCTTCTTTTCCTCCATGGTTAGCCTCTTTTCCTCTAGAGCTTGCATCTTTTCAAGCTTAGCAAGGGCTAGGGTCTTCTCCTTGCCCTTCTCCATTTTGGCAAGCTCTAGTCTTAGTTAACTCTCCTCCCTCCTGTCTGCCCATCTCCTCTGAGGACAGGCTCCTTGAAAACACACTGTTGCCTGCTCTAGAGTGGACTACCAGTCCTAGGAGGAAATTGCTACCCCCTGTAGGCTGCATATCAAGACCCTCTGTTGGGTCCCGCTCTGATCCTTCCATTTCCACTTCTCTTTCTGGGTGGGCCTCTGCCTGTGCTCTCAAGGCTTTCTGAAGCTGTGCCTTCTTGGCTCTTCCCTCATAGAGCACCCCTTTCTCCTGGCAGAACCCCTTGAGCTGAGCCACTCTGTATGCTTCCAGGTTGGCCAGCTGGAATTCCATCTTGAACCAGATAGGACCACAGACGTTGCAGAGAAAAATGCGACTTGGGCAAAAAGACTTTTGAAAAATTGAAAGATGTCAGAACATGGAGAATTTAAAAAAACTTGAATTGGTCTCAGTATAGAGCTGTAGTGAACAATGACTTTCTATATGGTATTGCACAAATACAAGTCCTATCCTCACCGCTGATCACCAATGTTAGAAATGGGATTCCTGGTTGGCTAAGGTATGCACCCAGGCAGGAACCACCACTCTAATCAGGGTAAGCTAGATACATCATAAAATAACCTGTGCTCATCCTCTGGTAGCTTGGCACAGAGTAGTCAGGCTTATCTAAAGGGGCAATGTGTAAAGTATTTAAGCAACACACACACAGTAACACCACAAAAAGATTTCACATAGAAAATAGAGAATATTTATCTGAGCAAATAAAAAACCAAAATGACAAAACACCAATCAGTAGAAGTCGAGCTGTGAATTTTTAAAGATTAAATGCAAAAATAGTGTGTAGTAATGAGAAGCAGAGCAGGTAGCTGATTGAAAAGATGTTTATTCAATATAAGTGTCCCCAGCAGCAGAGAGGCGACCACACAGGTGGACGACCGGTGGCCACCTGACTTGGGCAAGTACAACTACAGACAATTCTACATTACCTCATAAAGAGCAGTGATACTAGTGGGAGCAGTAGCATGTGGCTTAACATTCCAAATGTATACCAAAGACACTTACTTAATTACTAACTACAACACATCTCCATCTTTTAACAAAGCAAAATATATACAAAAAAACAAAAAAATAAGCACAAATAAAATAACACAAGAAAGGTAAATAAGCTTGAATACCAGCATTGTGAACATACATTAAGCAATCCTTGACAAATATGCAACATATTAATATAGCCTTATAGCCCGCTGCCGAGGGCTATACCGGCTGTTAAAGGCCCTGATCTCGAGTTATAAGCCCAAGCCGCAGGCGAGGGCCTATAACGAGGGAGAGGGCCTTTAACAACCGGTATAGCCTGAGGCAGAAGGGCTATAGAGGCTATTAGAACATTCCACCCACTAAGGGTAGAATGTTCTAAATTAAAAATGGAGAAACAAAAAGACAAACATTGGGATGTAGGAGCGCTGGGCTTATACCAGCCATTATAAGCCCAGAGCAACTCCATTGTCTTCAATGGAGCTCCCAACATTCCAATGTTCTAATATACTATATAACCTGAAAACATGAGAAAGAAATACTATGTTAGACAAAATACAAAGTAAGCTATAATTAAAAAATTGAGTCACTTAGCTGGTATACTTGTGAGGATGAAAAGTTAACGTAAAACAAAATCATCAAATTTCTTAGGTGGAATAATGTCTCTCTTGGTACAACAGACCAATTCAATTGCTTCTTCCACCGTTAGATCAGAATTCTCTTTTTCTGAAAGTGTGGAGGTGTGGGGGCATTCTCAGTGTTACTCTGACTTCGAGATTTGGATTGAATTACTTCTTCCAATGTTGGATCAAAATTACCACTTCCTGAAGGTATGGAATTATTTTCAAGGTTACTATTACCTGGAGATGTACAAATAGGATCATCTCCTTCCACCCTTTCTTGACCAAAAAGGTAACTCGCACACATGAGCAGAAACATTTTCAAAAAGAACTTTGCTCATGGGATCTGAAAAAGAGAAAAATTGTGAATCTAAGTCTATAACATCAGAATCATCCAGCATATCACTCTCATTCCTCACATTATTTTCCCTTGATTCAGCATTGTTAACATCATCAAACAACTTATAACAGACCTTGGCTAATCTGTTCAAAGACCACCATGAACCATTATTAAGTTCTGCAGATGATTTACCTACTCTGACTACTTTGAAAACTTTTGAACATTTTGATTTACCTTTCTTAACGTGAAACGGAAGCCTAATTTTGACACAATCTAAAGTTTATACAACAATGCCTTTATGGTGATTAGTTTTCTTATCTCCACATGCTGAATCAACTTTTATTTTAGCATAAAAATTATTCTTAGCAGACTTGTATATCTGGTCAAGATTCAAAATAAGTAACTCCCTTTTTATCGAGACAGCAACTAGGTCAGTTCTTGATATGCGACCATAAGCATGGAAAGCAGTGAAAATCCAGTGGTGAGATTGGGAAATGAGTGGTACCCCCAAAATATTTGCTCTAACTAACTCCTTAACATCCACTCTGTCGCGAGAGCCTCTTGCATAGCCTCTACCACTACCAGATTGAACCTTTCCACAAGGTCGTTCAAACTGGGAGACTATAAGGACGTTTTCAAATGTGTAATGCTCTTCCTCTTAAGAACACGTTGACATTTTTGAGAAACACATTTTTGCTGCTGTCAGAGACAACGATAATTGGCAACCACTCTTTATAAAAACTTTCCTGTAAAAACTGGATGGTGTTGTCTGTGGTGGGATGGGAACCTCATTTAAGCTACACCAATCTAGAAAAATAATTTATAAGGACGAACACATAAACTTTACCTCTGGTGAAAGTCTTGTTGGGCCCCAAAATACCCAAGGAGAGTTTATCCCATGGCCCAAGAGGAAATTCTAAGAAATTCAAACTAGTTTTATTTGTAATGAACGTTTTCTCAGAATTGATACAGATGGGACACTGTTTTACAAAGTCTGAATTCTCAGATTCCATGTATGGCCACCAGAAACCTTTCCTGATCCTTTTTTTGTTTGAGTGTTGCACCTAAATGACCCATATGAGCCATCTTGATTATGGTGGAGAAGAATCCGTTAGGCAGAATAACATATTCTTCCTTAAGAACTAAATCACCACAACACCTGAAGTGTAGGACTCAATAATATTTCATGAGACCACCCCTTATTGATGAAGTCCTTGATTTTTATGAGCTCATTATCCAACTGGCAACAACTCGTCCATACAACTTTGGACAACTCACCACCAAATAATGAAAGAATCTCTTCAACCAAAGCTACAACACACTCCTCAACAGACTCCAAAACTGATGTGGTACTTGCATTAGGTAACCTTGACAAACAGTCTGCAACCACATTGACTACCCCTCTAATATGATCTGCTAGAAAATTGTACTCATACATCTTTGAAAAAATTCTGATTAGGCGTGCAGTTGCCCTGCCAGTACCATTACTATTAAGCAAAGATAGTAATGGTTTGTGGTCAGTTTTTAATGTAAATTCTTTTCCCCCACAAAAAATTCTTCAAATGTTCCACAGCCCAAGCACATACTAATGCTTCACATTAAAATGTGGAATATCTACTTTCGGAACATGATAGAGGTTGTGAAGCTAAAGCGACTGTTCTTTCAACGCCCAGGTGTTTTTGATTGAGCATTGCCCCAAGACCTTCTGCACTGGCATCCACGTACAAGTATCATCTCAATTTTCGATCAAAAGGTAATAGTCGCAGTGCTTCAGTTAAAAAACACTTCACTTGATCAAAAGATTCCTGATGAACATTAGACCACAAGAATTTCATCCCGTTTTGAGTAGTTCTCTTAACGGTAGGGATACCTGTGAAACCGTAACTGCAAACCTGGAATAAAATTCCTACAAGCCCAAAATGAGCGCAGTTGATCCTTATCTTTCGGTGTGGCTAACCTCTCAATGGCCTGCATGGGGCTAGGTTTAGGAAAAATCCCCTTACCAGATATTATGTGACCCAGATATTCCACCTCCTGAGTAAGAAACTTGTATTTCTCCATTTTTAAAGTCAACTGTTTGCTTTTTAGAATCAACAATACGTCTAACAACCATGAGTTATGCAAGTCAAAGGAATCTGCAAACATTAAAATATCATCCTGAAATGCCATAACCCCTTTCATGCCCTGAACAGAGTTTTTGAGAAATGTGTTGGAATGGGTGAATATGATGTCAATGATTACCGTGATGTGTACACAGCTGACAATGGCACTACCAATAAATACTATATCAACATATGCCATATACTGTTCCCGCATGGCAATGCCAATACCCATCAATGCAATGTCAATGTGTGTCATAACCTAAACCTGCACAGTGGTGCCGACACCAGCAATGACGATATCAATGTATGTCATAATCCATGTTCAAATGACAATACTGTTGCTAGTAAAAACAATGTTAATGTACGTTATGACTTAAGCAAACTTAACCGTGTCAATACCAGTCAGAACAATGTCAATCTATGCTATGACAACTGTATGCACAATGTTGAGGATGTCGATAGAAATTATACCAGTGATAGCCATATTATTTTCAGGATTTCCAATGAACTTGTATCATTGCTGTGGGATTTACCCAAGGTGACCTCCCTGCCAACCCCGAGTTAGAGATATGTGGTTAGACATGTCCTAGGACTCACACCCATGCCTATCGAATACCAGGTCACAGGTGGGGTCTCTCTTAACTTAAAGACAAATGTGCACACAGGGAAAACCCTGATTGATCCCACGGATAGATAGTTGCACCACCAACGTCCAATGAAATTGGCCCCAATAAAACACGTTTGGCCAAGGGCATGCGTTCCCCAAAATACCGCAAAGCTAGATACCACATGTACATAGAAGCACTCAACCAATCAGGACACAACATCCCACCAGATGTAGTGATCACACGCTCCTCATGCAGACATCTGGACACATACTAACTGGCCCACACCATCTCTTCCTGTGGTCGAGAGCCATCTGTGTCCTTATCAGATGCCTTCATTTGTTGATTTAAGACTCAGATGCTTTTTTGGAATGTAGAAAATTGCTTTATTGTACCTCAAAAACTGTATATAACAACGGAACAGCTGCCAAAACTTTGTACACCGAAAGACTTTGAGCAGACGCACTTTGTCGAGGGTCTCCCGGCTGCAGCATTTAATGAAACCAACTTGTTCCTATTTTGCCAGACGCCTCTTGTCTTTTCATTTATTTAAGGTAAACTCATATTTGAGCAACATAATGACACAGCCTAGGCTAGTCCAAAAGGCATGTGTACATACCTGTACATTCCAGTATAAACAACCAAAAGAAACCAGCGTCAGACTCAAAAGGCCACACCTCACACAAAGTTCCAATCTATTTTGGCCCATGCCCTTCTTTACCGGCACCTGCCGTCGTTAGGTGCCACTGCCCATCAGAAATTGAATCAAATCATAAGTGGAATGGTGCACCCGGAAATATGGTAGTCCACAAATTCTCAGTTTTGGTTCAAGATTTTTTTATTCTTCCATTAATTCATATTCATAAAAGCATGTTTCCATACATAAGAACATCCAGCCAACGTCAGGGCTCAAATGTATTCACATTCTTTATACTCCCAGTCCGGAGATATTTTTAAGGTCAGTCCAAGAAATTCATAAATTAAATCAGGTGAGTGTTATAATCAGATGAACCTCATAGTCATAAATAGGATCCAACAATTAGGCATATTCATCCTGTCCTATAATATACTGGGAAGTAGTGTCTCCCGGATAATACCTTAGTCCGTATCACTTTGGTGACAAGAATGGCATTCGAAATTTGGTACAGACTGTTCTTATGTTTGCTCTCGCTTGGCAGGAGCTGTCAGCTCCCACCAAGTGAAAGCAAACAGCTATCTCCCAAGGGAGATAGCAGCTGCTGGCCCAGGGAAGTAGTGGTCCCCAGGGCCATTATTGGCTCCAGGAGGGGGACATCATGGCCCCCTCCATTAATTGGGAGAGGTGGTGGTCCCTGGGGCCGTATATGGTCCGGGAGGGGGGGCAGCGTGGTCCCTTTCCCACTTTTACATATTACCTTGGCCCCGGGAAGGTGGTGGTTCCCGAGACCGGGAGGGGGGTATGCGCCGCCCTTCTTTAAAAGCTTCATTTTAGCTCCGGGGAGGTGGTGGACCCCAGGGCTTTAAACAGCCCCAGGAGGAGGGGTCCAAACAGCCCAGCTCCATTTTAAAAATAAAGCCCCGCGGATGTGGTCATCCCCGGGGCTCAAAAGAGCCACAGGAGGGGGACTGTTTGCGCCCCCCTCCTTTTCTTTTTGATGACCCCAGGACCTGGCCTACCATGGGGGCTATACTGTAAACAAGTGTGTGAGACCATGCTTGTTTTTTTAAAAGTTTTCCCATGGATTCGCGAATCCATCACGAATGCACAGCAAACATTTAAAAAAATGTTTTTTTACCCTGGTGGGAAGCCAGGAGACCCCAAGACCAGGGCTAGGGGGCAGGAAGAAAATGAAGGAAAGACTGAAAGAAATAAAAAGCAAGAAAGAGAGAAAGAAAGAAGGCAAGAAGGGAATAAGACAGGAAAGAGAAATAAAGGAAGGAAGACAAAGAATGAAAGAAAGACGGAAAGAATGAAAACAAGAATAAAGGAAAAAAAGAAGGACAACAAGGAGGAAAGGAAGAAGGGAAGAAAGAAAAAAGAAGGATAGAAAAAAAACTAAGAAAAGAGAGAAGGCAAAAGAGAAAGAAGTCAAGAAAGAAAGCAAGAAAGAAATGGAAATAAAAAGATTGATAGAGCACACTGATTAGCTTATATTCAGAGTTCATTTGAGCTGATGTTAGCAGTCAGATAAACAAGGCCCCTACAAAAGGAATTTGGGAGGAAATGGGATCTGATAAAACTGGAATGTGCCCTGTGCTCACATGAAAAAGTGTCACATCAAGCTCTAAACACAAAGACAACACTAAAGTAATTATAAAGTAAAAACACTGGCACTGAAGAAAATTACCTTGTAGGCAGTTGTGCTCATTGTGAAAGAGTAAAACGCAGTCACTCAAAGTGAAGTTAACCAGTGGCTTAAGTATGCTGACCCACTGCCCCAGGCTGCATACTTCAGTAGGCAGAAGCAAAATATGAATGACACACCAACAGGCCAATGGATGAAGAGAGGTGTCTCAGAAGTCCTTTAAGTAGTATAACCTAAAAAAGGCACTGCTTTTGGGCTTCAGCATTAACCCTCTTGCTCCAAACAGTGGAAGTACATATAATATCAGGCACAGAAGAAAACATTCGGGAGAGTATTAGACAGAATATCCATTCCTCTGGGTAAGTCTTTTTGTGGGTATGTGCTTGTTTTTCATCAATATCACAAAATGGTGACTTGAAGTATACATCTTAATTTCCTGCTTTTTACATGTTGGATGCAGAAAATGTTCTGACTATATCCAGCCTCTTTATGTACTTAGGGCCCAATTTATCAATGTTTTGTGTTGCCCTTGTGCCATGGAAGGTGACACAAAACCTAGATTCAGATTTACCAAGTCACGCTAGGCTACTCTCACTGACTTGGTAAATGTGGTGTAACGTAAGGCAGGGCAAGTCACTGCCTTGCATCACACTGCATGGTGGGGGCGTTGCATGGGTGGAGAGTGGGTAGTCATTCCAGAGCATCCACCCATGAATTCTGATGCATTCCCAGATTAACCAATACTGGTAGACCTGGGGAATCATCAGAATTGCATGCCTTCCCACCGAGGGCACAACGAGGAGAAATATTTTTATCTCTCCTCATATTTCTCCTCGTTGTTTCCTCTTTCTAAGTGTGTTGCATTCTGAAGCACACTTTAAAAGAGAAAATGCCTCTGAGTATGGTTTTTGTGCAGAGAGGTGTCCGTTCCTGCACAAAAACAATCCTGCCTATTACACAGGCACCCTTGCAACATACAGGGCAAGGGAGACTGAGTCGACGCAAGGCAGCGCATTGTGCTCCAGCGCAAGGAGAGGACAGGAATGCGCCATATATAATGTTAAATATGGCGCATTTCTGCCCTTTCACTCATCGCAGCGCAACAAGGTGTCTTGCTGCGTTGCTTGAAAGTTTGATAAGTGGGCTCCTTGGTCCACAGTGGAACATAAACCACACAAGCAGAAACCTTGAAGCACCTTAAATAATGGATGCAATTGCAGAAGAGAGTGAAATTCATGTTATTTCCTCTGAAGCGGTGATGAACATTTACAAGATGAGGCATTTAGTTTGGGGCTTTCATCTGTCCTTTAAAACGTTCACTCTCTTCCTGTTTCATTCGTTTCAGATAACGAGGGAAAAAGTATATTTCTTTTCTCCCTGTTCCCACAGAGAGTTTATTTGTAGGCACTACTGAAAACAGTTTTAGAAATCTATGTCTCTGAAAAAAATTCTATTTGTACTTAAAACAATAGAAATGTCACTTTTTTCAACTTCGATGTTTAAGCACTTCAATGATGTTTGTGGAATGGAGACGTACACAAGGAGCGAAAATCATTAACATTCCAAAGCGGATGCACATGAGACATAAACATTTAACAGCAATAGGGATGCTACAGTCTCTGTGGTTGTAAAGAATGAGCAACGGGTGCTTATTTTCCCATCTGCTGCAGGAACAATCTGGCAATCCCAGTACGAGCAATTTGATGTTCACTTTCTTTAACCTTCACTGTAGGATATGTCTATATCCCAAATGCATACATTCAACAAAACACTGTTCTTGAGAAGATGGTACCCGTTTGGGTGTGGGCAAGACATAGGTGGAAGACATATGTCACGGTTGCCAGATGCACAGTGAGCATTCGTGAGCAAGTCGAGTCAGTTCTGTGGTTATCATATGTTACAAAATGCAATCCGAGTTTGCAAGGCCAGTGTATGGATTACACTGTTGTCATTGCTTGTGTAGCTGCTGCACATTTTTTGTGTATCATATATTGTGTCGAGAAAGCTGCTTGGATAAGGGGAGCAGCTTCAGAGGGGGTGTTTGGGGTGTTACACCCCCCTAATAAGTGTATTTTCTGATGAATAGTTGGGTACAGGTGCTTTCAGTCAGGTATGATGAGGTGTCTGTCTGATTTCACCTGGGATTTTTGCATGAGCCCACTGACAAAAACACACTCTCTCACATCTCCATTTTGAAAGTCCTCAAGAGTCTTCTCCATTTCCACTGCCCCTTAAGTCCATCCCAAGTGACCTGCTTGCTGTATAATGTATTTTAACATTATATGCCAGCCAGATTGTTGGGAAATATGAAGTTCACACCCCCCCAATCTTACTGACCAAGCTACGCCCTTAGCTTTAATCCAACTGTGGCTATAAAGAATATGCAGAGGATTTACGCTAAATTTTCACTGCCTGTCACCAGCTATGAAAGACCAATTACATACGTATTCATAATGTCATTTATGATGCCAAATGAAATCTACTATCTGATCTCTACTTTTATGTAATAGGACAATATAACATGTGATATTATTTGTGGTATCATGTGTGAGGTTATGCACAGTTCAGTGAGGATTTTTATATCATACCTCTAGTGATTCCTTTGTGAAAAAATAAGTGCTGTGGCCTAAAGTTCTGCTCAGAGGCCTATAAACTGTGTTACCGAATATCTAAAGCTACCGAATACCAAGGCTTTGCAGTCTTAATTCTAACCCATGCCTCTTTCATCTACCTCTTAATTTCACTCTTACAAGTTCTTTTTCAGTCCTGCTTTCTCCCATTGTCGCTGGTTTCCCCCTATCTCGTCCTCGTTCTTTCCCCATTTCATTTCTTTCTCTCTCTTGTTCTGTGTATAGCCTGATTTTGAAAATTAAGTGCTGTCCCCAAAAATGAGTGCCTCTGGGTCCCACCTACAGCCACCAGTTCAAATTAAGCACTAAATAGCTCTAATCAACTTGTGAATTTCATTATGATTTTGCCATTTGGATCCTCAAGATAAACATATATTTTAGTATTTGATATTTAGGTCACAATATATATCTACGGTGATATTGTGCCCAAAATAGTCTGCAAGAAAACCATAAAAGCTACCATGTACTCCCCTTAATACTGTTTTGCTCCAGCACATGAAATCTGTTTGCTCAATCACCTGGCCATAATGTCCACACAACATCTTCTGTTATTTTACAGGTGGGCAGAGAAGGGTATATAGACACAATTTAAATCTAGTACTCTGCTCTCCAGTGAGTACAGGTCAGAGTTTTAGGTTCCTTCTGAGGGCTATGTACCCAGGGGTTGTCTTAAAGCCAAAATCATCACCCTGGAGCCTATTCACAAAGGTAGACTTGCACATTAGTAAATCTACACATGTAAGTTTACTCTTGCACTTTTAAGTAACTTTACTACTTCTGGCTATTCACCATTTATGAGTGTAACATTACTCAAAAGTTTAGACGTGTATTGAGGAGTCAGTAATACCATCACATTGAACCGTAAAGTTAGAACGAGCAGTGACTTTATGAACTTATTTGATGTTCAACACACTTGGCAGAAACCTATGAAATATTTACAAGAACTGGTACATCGCTGCATTGCATTGCAATTACCACCTCGATATGACAGATTCCTACGCCATGGATGCATAATATTTACAATACAGCGCACCATGGCTTAAAGAGGTAGCCAGCGTCATAAAAACTGACGCTATTTTGTGCGTCGTGTCATAAGGAAATCTGACACTAATGCTGCAAAAGTGATGTTGAACTGATAGCCTCTTGAAAATAGACACTAGCCGCCCTAGTGTCACTTTTGTATGCCTAACATAAAAAATTAAAACAATAAAACACCGCTACATGAAAAAAATGGCACACTTACCTTAAAGCAGCCATGGAGGAGACAGCTGAGCCCAGGACAACAACCCCAGCAAACCCAGTACTAGCCAGGATGTCCTGACAGAGTCCCAGGAAAAGAGAAAGCGCAAGTTTAGTGAGGAGGAGAATGAGATCCTGATCACTGAGGTGATGGAGCGCCAGCAGCAGCTCTTCGTAAACTCCAAAATATCATTAGGGAGAAAAAAGACCATATGGGAGACCATTGTGGACAAGGTCAACAGTGTTGCAGAAGTAAAGAGGACAGTGAGTGACTGCAAAAAGCGCTGGCATGATTGCAAGTGCAGAACATAGGAGAAACTGGCAAACTACCTCAAGGCAGCCACGCAGACCGAAGGTGGAAGACCAGCGCCCCAGAAGCAGCTGGATCCCTTGGAGGAGTGGGTGTCAGATGTCATCTCAGAGGAGTCAGTGGCAGGAGTTCCGGGATAGGACAGTGCTGGATTTGATGAACCACAACAGCAACAGGGTAAGTTGCAACAAGGGGCAATGTGGGTAATTAGGTCATGTCATGCAGTGCAGGCAGTTATGTCCCAGTGCTCAGCGGCACTGTCTGCAGGTCAAAGGGTAGTATGCTTGCTCATCTATTGTTAAACATAATATAAATGGAAGGCTCACTGCCCAATTACACATTGCACAGCTCAGTCCTGCTCTGTCACCTTTATCCCTTCCATTAGTGAAGTGCAGCACCAGTCCACATTCTTCTTTCTATGCATACTGGCACTTGCAGTTGAAAGTACAACATCAGTTACTAGAACTGCAAGTCCCAGAATACAAAGGAAAAAACATTGGGGGCATATTTACAAGATAATGACGCAGTGCTGCAAGACATCTTGCTGCACCGAGCTGTCATTAGAAAAGTGGAGGGATGCGTCGTCTTTACAACAATACAACGCATCCTTGTGCTTTCCTCTGTGCTGGCGCACAATAGGCTGCCTAGCGCCAATGCAGGCACCCTTGCACCATACGTTTGTAAATATGTCCCTCTGTCTCACCTGGGCCCATGCACACTAATCTATCCTGCAAATCCAAGGCATGGAATGGGTTTGTCAGAGGAGAAACAACCCACCTGAGGGGTGGGGATTTGTGGGCCATGGGAAGTATCCACACATAGGGACATTTCAAGAGCCATGTCTAAAGTAGCCTAGATTAAACTACATTACGTGCAACTGTCCTGGCATGCAGGGTTAGATCACACAGGTTTCAGCTGTTATGGTAGAGACCAACTGAACTCCTCTCATCTACTAAATGTGACTGGGTGTGGGGGTTAATGCAAGTGATGTACACCAGAGGACCATGTGTGACAAGACAAATGATGGTGTGTGGTCCTGGTGGGCTCGTGCTAGTGCAGTGCATTGTAGGTGCTTGCTGTGCACGTCTAACTGTCGCTCTGTCTGAATGGGGGGACATTGCATAGCAAGGAGGTGAGAAGGGACATGTGTACTGCAAGGTACCATCACCAATACACATGAACTGCTGTGTCTGACTAGGTCACACTTGTGTTGCAGCTGGTTAGGGATGACAGACAACAGCCCATTGTGGTACTACATTCTAGCTGTCATGTGGGCCTGTGTGAAGATGTAGTATGTGCCAAAAAGGAATCCGAATGTATAATTCGGAGGATGACATACAGGGAACTGTCAAGGGATAGGATGAACTACTTAGCCACCACAAAGGACACAAGTCCCGGAAGGTCAGAGGCTGAGGTGGATGGGCCCAGTTGTCTTAGAAAACTGGGTAGGTACATGTCATTCCCAGCACTATTACCATGTGGGCTGCTGCTTGACCCATATCACCCAATAACAGCCTGCCATGTCAGTCCATTGGATATGGTCATATATAATGTAGGTGTTGTAGGCACATGAGAGTGATTGTATGATCTGGGTTTCATCACTGTGTGGGAGTAAGTTGGCTGCCAGGACCAAATTGGGAACAGCCAGAGGAGACATGTACACATACAAGTGCATAGGACTGATAAAAACAATGTGTGAAACCCTCCTGATAACCAACTTTTGTCATGATGAAATGGGGTGAATGTCTGTGATCGTCATCTAACTAGGATGGCAGGGCCCATCCCTTCAGAGTGGCACACAGTGGTAATTAGAACAATGCTGAGATCTTAAAGGGAAATACAGCACAATTTGCCTTCAATACCCATGCCTAAGAGGTGTCCTACGCATCAATAAGGAACTGAAAGTGATAAACATGGAACCTTGATTGTTAACTGGATTGCTCATGTCAACATCCAACAGAGATCACCAATAGCAGGCTGTCCAGGACTTCAGCGATGATGTGGATGATAACCTGCAAACCCTCGAGCAGGACACCCTCCAAGAAGTCTTGGAGTCTTATGGAACATCATCTCTGGACACAGGGAGGGTCAACAGCATCATGGGGTCTCCACATGAACCATCTACCAACCAACATGACCTGCCTGCCATTCCACCTAGAGCCCTGGACTCCGAGCACCCACAATCCTTTTCCAACGTACTGCCGTAGGAGTTCAGCTGGAGATGGTAGACCAGGTGTGGGTGGGGATGGAGACCGTGGCTGCCTTCCTAGAGGGAGTCCATGGTTGCCTCAGTCCCAATAGGGACAACCCTAGTGATTATCCCACTTCAGAAAAAAAAGGTGTTGACCCCCAGCAGCTGGACAACTATAGGCCTATATCCCTCCTTCCCTTCCCAACCAAAGTATTAGAGACACATGTAGCAAATATTCTCAGCACCTTTATAGAAGACACCAACTTCCTAGATTCACATCAGGCTGGGTTTCGCTCAGACCACTCCACTGAATCTATTATTCTATCCATCATGGATGACCTAAAAGGAAAGGCTGATGAAGATTGTACTCAAGCCTTGATTCTCCTGGACCTGTCTGTGGCGTTTGATACCGTCAACCATGACATCCTGGTGGAACGAATTGCTGCAGCAGGTCTCAGAGCTGCTGCCCTAAATTGGTTCCAATCCTTCCTAGAGGATAGGAAACAGTCAGTGTGGCTTTCGCCTTACAAATCCAACATTGTTAACCTGAAATGCGGAGTACCGCAGGGCTCTTCCTTGTCCCCCCACCTCTTTAATGTATATATTCACCCCCTCGTTTTCATGCTCCGTCAGATGGGCATCCAGATCTACAACTATACTGACGATATGCAGTTGATTTTCTCCATCAATGACTCTAAAGACTCCAAGGAGTTCCTCAGTAATACCATGCTGTTCATCAGGAATTGGATGAACAAAAACCAATTAAAACTAAACTCCGAAAAAACTGAAATCATCATCCCTAACAACAAATTTCAGCATTGGACTCCTGCCCAGTGGCCCACTGAGTTAGGTCCTCCTCCTGCCCCTAAGAACTCGATAAAAAGCCTAGGCATACATATCGACTCGGATCTCACCATGACCACGCAGATTGGGGCGGTCACTTCTGCCTGTTTTTTCCAACTGCGGAAACTAAGAAAAATTAGAAGGTTTTTCAGCAGAGAGGCCAGCCTTCAAATTATCATTGCCTTGATCCTATCAAAAATCGATTACGCTAATGCAATTTACCTAGGCCTCCAGTGCAACCAGAAACACCGTCTGCAGCTGATACAAAATCAGGCAGCCAGAATTATCTATCAACAAGGCAGATGCTGTCATGTCAAGCCACTGCAGCTCTATGTTTAAAACAGGATGCATCCTGTTCAAAGCTTTACATGGTACTGGCCCAAAGTATATATCCTCACAGGTACTCTCCACAGCGCACCTTAAGATCCATGCACATGAATCTAGTGGTGGTCCGGGGGTTCAAACGTAAACGAACGGCAGGGTCGCATTTCTCAATACAAGGACACAAATTTTGGAACGCTCTGCCCACCTCACTGAGATTAGAAACAGACCTTCTCCGCTTCAGGAAAATGCTGAAGACCTGGCTTTTCACCCAAGCTTACAGCTAGACCTGGACCTTTCTAATCAGTGACTTCAATGGGAAATATTTGCGCCAAGAGACCTGCTGGTGAACGAGCGCTCTACAAATTCCCAATACCATAACATAACATAACCCTGCGGCCATGAGAGACACTTAGGGGTCGATTCCGATTCGGGCCGGAAATTTCTCCGACCGAGCCGGACCCGGAGAGATTTCCGACCGAATCGGACCCGTGCAGTCCGACTGAACGAGTACGATGCGTCCGTATGTTATCGGACTCGAGTCGGTCGGACTCCCATTGATGTCAATGGGAGCCGGTCGTACAACGCGTACGCGGGCTCCCATTGACTCAATGGGTGCGAGTCGGACAAGGGCGCCCCCTACAGCGGGTACGCGGCGAAGCAACTCGCGCCGTACACGCACAGGTAGGGGGGACCCATGGGTCCCCCCTGTGTGCGACTCGCGGGGCTACGCGTACAGGGGGTCCGACACGGACCCCAAAGTACGGCTCCGACAGCTCTTACGAGCCGGAGTGCGCGGCTCGGTCGGACTGCTCGCGGCGCGCATCGTACTTACCCGGCCGGGAAACGTCTCCATTGCGCGGTGCGAGTCGAGTCCGAGCGAGTCGGTCGGAGCGGTTTGAGCCGGGAGCGAGTCGGTCGGAGCGGTCGGGACGCCCGGACGAGTCGGTCGGCGATTTCGCGATCGTACTCGCTCGGCCCGGACCCGCGTACGGTTCGGTCGGGAAACAGGGCTCCGAATCGGATCCGGTAAAGCCGAATCCGATTCGGAGCCCTACCGGCCGAGATCGGAATCGGCCCCTTACTCTCTGCTCTATGGCATCCATCAGTCCCTGGCTGACATCACTTGTGTCATGAGGCAAAGGCATGAGCAAATCACCTGCCAAAGTGGCACCAGTGAGGTTGCCAACCAGCTGGGGGCAATCAAAACCATCTTGGAGTCCATGGAGCGGAGGTAGGACTCCCACATTGCTACTATGGCTGCCTACCACAGCAACATTGCTGCTGTGTTGCAAAACCAGCAGATCCTCCTTGTTGTTCTGCTACCTCATATGTTGGCACAGATAAATGCTGCTGCAGACACAGGATCCACATCTTCAGCCCCTGATGTGTGTGTAACTTACTCGGCTCCTGCACCTACAACATCCCCCTCATGGCAGCCACCGTATACATCAGAGGAGGAGGACTGCACCTGCTTTCCCCATGTTGACCTCAACTATTTGTGGACTGTCAATGTGGCATATTCTCCCTAATGCCAATGTGGTCATCCTCCTCACTGAAGCACTCCTCTCCTACACATGTCCCATGACATGTTCCCACCATGGACTCTGTCTGGTCATCCACTGGCTAAAAACATCTATTGGGGTTGTTGTCCTACAAACTGTCCCTGTGAGTCGCATAAGTATCAGCATATGTAAATAAATGAACTTAGTACTACCTGAGTCTGGACCAAGTTGACCATTGTGCATTCTGTGAGGCAGACACCAACTATTTGCCAAATGGCATGTGTTGTTTGGAGTCAGGGACAATGCTAGACAGTGAGAATTAAACTTATTTGGTGAACCCTATGTTTGGGTCGACAAGCAAGTGGTTACTCAAGGTTGCAAGCATGAAGTGCAACAGGTATCATGCAGTCAATGTTAATGGTGAATGAAGTCACACCACAGGTGCCGGGTCTACCAATGGATACTAGCAAGCAAACAACACTGGGCTGACAAGTAATCCCCGCAAGTGTGAGTGTGTATAGGGCAGCCATCAGTGTGTGTGTCAAAAAACCTTCAATTTGGGTGAATATTTTGACCACAACATCCCTCCAATGCTTGTCGCATGATGTACCCTCATAGGGAACTTGTATGTGAATACATGTGTTGCACTGTGTATCTATTTCCATCATGTTTGCCATGTACACTGCTCAAAAATGTCTGTAGATAGATTATCTAATGCCATGGTCAACCTGATAGCTCCCTGTCCATAGGTAAATCACCTACTCGCACATGTTGCCAAACACTGCTAGCAAAGACAAATGCATATACATAACATTACCTGAGAAGACATGCTAACTCCCACACAGTAAATCATGATGTAGACCTGTATGTAGCAAACAATGACATTTAATGTCAACAGAAAATTCTGAATACATAAAACAACCTAACCTACACTAACTAACTAATCTAACCTAACTTAACCCAGCTTACTCTACACATATAGCACGACATGATAAACATCAACCCCCACCCCCTAAATACACGCCTTCACACAAGGCTAACAGAAACTCCACCTAAACATCAACTAACTACACATATAATCCTAAACAATCATGTATATATGTTTTTTTTTTTATTTTGTATTTTTTTAGAACGCATATATAACATATCAACACCCACCCCAAAAAACACAAAGTACCCCTACCTACTAAAATTGTGACCACACCTACCAAACCCCTAAAACTACTACCCCTACACTATAACTACACTAGTTATCCTAAACTAAGCTATAAAAACCATTAAGAAAAACAACAATCAATTTACAGGGGGAAGAACAGAAATGCCCCCTGTGGCTCATTGGGGACTACGGTCTCGCCACTGCCTGCTATACTTCCTGTAGGAGGGTTATGGCACGGCCCATCTTGCGCTCCAGCACCGCCACTCTCAACTTATGGTCCAAAAGGTCCATCCTCATGTCCTGCTCATGCCCCTCCTGTGGGCTGAGGTTTGAGGACAGCTGGTTGTGTGGGCTTGCTGCTGGAGGTGCTGGGTATTGGTCCCTAGGAGGTACCTTCGCCTCCCGGAACATCTTTGCGCTTGCTTGGCCTGTCCAAGCTTGGTGGTCCCTGAGGAAAGAAATGCCATTTCCATCTGCCTTCTCCTTCGCATAACATTTTCCATGGCTATGTGAGCCTTTTCTACTCAACTTATTTGGGGGTAACGGTCCTTTCTAATATTGTGCTTTCTAATATGTTGTCTGTTTAAGCAAAAAGGAAAACTGTCAGTCAAAGGGTGACTAGGAACAGGTACAAACATAATGAAACAACAAAATTTTCGAAACATCAAATGTAGCAGCTTCTACAGCCTGAAATTATCTTGCAGCTTAGAGTGAGCATACACATGCCTATTATCTTTCATTACAGATTTACTAAGGCCAAAGTACATTTCGAAAGTTGCACAATGCAATTACACCACCATGTCACATCTAGGTATGACTATGTCAGTACATAGTATGCCTAGGAACAATGTCGTTTTGTACCCATGGTATGGAACACATGTAATCTTTACTGGACATTAGTGTTGTGCCTTCTGCATCCTGCAATGGCCTTTATGCCATTGTTATTTGCCACAGTAAGATGTGCAATGTCTGCAAAGTACATGTATTGTCTCACAATGTAGTGTGCCTGATATGGCAAGGACCCATATCAGGAAACATTGCTAACTATACTGAACACTTGGCAGGTATTAGATGTAACAATGGAGGCTTGATAAGTAACTCATATCACACAGAGACATATGAAACATCTCCTATCTGAACTGTTGTAAGTCCATGGTGGACCATGCCATGGCTTATTACATGCCCCCAATATCATAGCATGTGCAACTGACATGTATTTAGAAGTTTTCACATCCACAGCCATGTTCAGATGTTTATCCACTACCACATATTTTCACATAGTCTGCCAGTGTGATAATGGATCCCCTGTCAAGCCTTCTATCATGTGGTCCATCCCAGATTGGCAATATATTCTTGTTGACATTAGTCAAAGGCTGATGCACATGCTGCAATTAACATCCACTTTTTTGACATATTCATAAAACAAAAGTTTCTTTGTGATAGGGATGCACATTGAAACTAGCAATTCACACAGCATCTGACATCACACTCAATCCTTGCACTACACAATTAACATTGGCGAAGGCACTCACCGGTAATATTGGGGTCCTTGAAACCGTCCACCTCACCAACTGTGTATGTGGCAGGTCCACCTAAAAGACGTAAAACAAATAATTTAACTTAGAACACATACATTGTATGCAATAGAGGCACAGTACATATGCATAGCTATTGGCTATGTAACCTTTCAGGTTGTAATGAATCTAATGGCACGGTTGACATGCCTGAATGATACACATCGGTAGGGCAGGCTGAAGTTTACACACATATGATGAGTTAAACATGTTGGCCAATTTGCGGAACCAGTTCCTAGACCTCATAACTACTATAGTTCACTATGATAGCTGACTTTGATGAGTGAGTCTCTGCACCTACATAGCTCACATATCATATTCATCAAGGTATTGTAATACCCATGCCCTCTTAATTGTTACACCAGGAAACGAGTACGCAACATACATCACACATTACGTGTCCTTGTTCCTTAGGTTAAGTGAGTTATGTACTTGTCAGTGCTGCAGAGTACCAGATATTGTTCAGACATATCCCATGCATCCCCAATTATGTTATTGGACAATTGAACACCAACATGTATGGGATATGTTGAGATGTGTCTGATTCATGCTGTCATGCCCTTGGATACAGTACAAGGTGAGTGAGCTTCACTGTGACATACATTGGGCCTCTTTTACAAGAGGCATGTACAATGGGAGTCTCATATGTAAGAAAAGCTCCAGTGGGTCTGGCCTCAAAATCACCTCCATGACGCCATGCAAAGCCAGCATGCAGGACTTGTTATGCATTCAGAGGTATGGAGTCAGGCAAGCCAGTGTAGCCATAGTGGACATCAAGAAGCCATACCTTTTACATTGGAATTGCTGTTCAAGACCAGTGAAATGTGTTTTTGCCACATTCACAGGTTAGCTAAGCTGTGTAAGCCATGGCAGGCCTCATTAATGCATGACTACCCAGGGGAGTTATGCCAAGGAGGATCATTGGACATCACTATATGTCATTCAGCATTGTATGTGTGCTGCATTCCAATGCATGCACACAAAGGTTTGAAACTCTGCCGTTGCATTTCTTTGTGCTGAGAGCTGTCCCTTCCAGTGCAATACCAATCATGTCAACAATGCACCAACATGTGCACCATAGGTCAAGGGTGCATGTGTATGCTGAGAACACCAAGGGGCTAATTTGCAAGTCCCTTGCACCACTGAGGCCTCACTTTTTTACATATAAAAAAGTGACACACCAGCATTTTTAGGGGCTTGTAAATAAGCACCCTAGTTGGTAAGGTGGTTCGGTATACCTCAATGGACTGCCCCTTCATAAATGACTTCTCCCCAAATCTGCATTTTATCAGTCTTGCTGTCCAGCACAGGGCACATTCTTGTTGATCTGCATAGCACCATTACTTGTGATTTGCACTCCCACAGAGTTTTGCGGACATCTGAATGTGTAATGTATGTTCTGTATTGCCATACTGTACCAGACAAATTCTTGTGGTGAAAGAAGCACCTCCGGAGCTGATCTGCACTACCTGGTTTGTCATCATATGAGTTGTCTAGATGGGTTACGGGCATGTGTGTCAGCTCTATGCTTCCCTGGGACTCAATTTTGAAGCCCTCTCAGTGACACAGATAGCACTGGTGCACAGATAGTGCCAGCGCTATTGCCAAGGCATTTGCCTCATTTGCATGGGGGCATGGCTATTTTGAGCAAAACATTATTGGAGCCATAGTTACAGTTAACACTATTCATCAATGGATAAATGTGACACATTTGTACCTACCAACTCGTCCACCAACTTGGATGCCAATGTAGTCAAGGTGGTCTGACTCATGGCCAACCACTTCCCGCCCAACGATGTTTCAATTGATGGACTGTCCAGTTGGTGCCAAACATCCTATCCATTTGTGTCCACACCTTCTCTCACCATTGCCTCTACACCACCGTGGGGTAGACTAGGAGTACCTGTCCACCACTGGCTACCATGTTTGGCAGGTAGAAATTTACCAGCCACAGGAAGTTCCCAAACTCCTGGGCTTTCATGGGGCATGCCCTACTCTTCCCAGGCATACCCAACCCAAACCCAACTAACACCCAAACAAAACACAACCCTCCAAAAGCCCACAACTAGCCCTATTTCAGTAATACCCCAAAAGACAAACACCTGACTAAACACAGGACAATACAGAACAAGAAAGCACAAAAAGGACTGTAGGGACACTCCTGGAACAGCAGACACTACTAAACAGCTCCAGACACATCAAAACACTCTCCACCACAGCCAATACACAACCACTCAGAAGCACAGACAGATCAACTGGGATTTAAAGTGATTTAAAGTGAAAAAGAAGGTAAATTCACAGTTCCTGAATTGCAGCATGAATGATCCATGACATCACTTCCTGGGCGGACACGTCACGTTTTCAGTAGAGGTGGGCGTAGTTGGCGGAGTGCCACTACACGGAGTGCCAAGGAGTTGAAAAAAAACTCTGCTCTGCTCCCCTCCACCTACAATAAAAAAATGTAAAGTAGGAAATAAACCCTTACCTGCTCTGGCGTTTCTGGGATGCCCTTCTCTTTGCCGTCTGCCGACCTCGCCGGTCGCAAACCCCTACGTTGTACGTCTTGCGCAGTCCTCCCAAGACGTAAAAACTAGGGTTTGTGACCGGCGAGGATGGCTGACTGCGAGGAGGAGAGACCAAGGCGAGGAGGAGGGCAGCCCGGAGACGCCAGAGCAGGTAAGTGTTTATTTCCTACTCTTTTTTGGGCATGGGTGCAGGGGCTAACTCCGCTCCGCTGCAGAGTCAGCATTTTTTCCTGAACTCCGCGTTCCCAACTGAACGCGGAGTTGGCAAAACTCCAAAAATTCCACCGGGGGAGCAGAGTTTGACGCCCAGCGCTAGTTTTCAGCAGATGCAGTGGTTTTTTTTACGTCACCAAATAATGCGTCAATTTCACACAAGGCCTGACAAGGCACCATGCGGTCATTCAGATGCTTCGATTGGGAAGAGTAATTTCTGGCTGACACTATGGCTGCAAATTTCACACTTTAGGGCAAATGTGTGTTTTTTGGTGTTTTGTGATGTGCAATGCATGCAAACATTTACAGGGAATGCTGTGTTGGGTGTGAATAGTTGAGGTGGCCTGCTTACTGTCTTTGCATGTGTTTAATGTGTGTGTTGACAGTGTACATATGTGTGAGTTCATGCTTTTCAGGGATCATACTACGTATAGGGCCCAATCCCTCTGGTAGCACAAGGGCACACCTTACAAGAGGTGCCCCGTGTGCTAAATTAATATTCGCACACAATTACATTGTTTTAGCTTCCCACAGGGATGCCACAAACTTGCACTGCCATGGGGTCATTGCACCCACATCTAAGACAGTACAGCCTACTGCCTATCTGCGCCATGTACCACAGTGCAGGCAGCAGGCTGTTGGGAAACTTTGGAAGTTTACAGTTTCCCTTGCAGGCAAGTGCTGTGATTGGCTGCACCCACCTGGAAGGGGATGTATGGATGGTGCCATATGATTGGTTGAGTATAGGCTATTCATTATCAAAGGTCATACCCCAGAGGAAAGTAACCTTTTCATCATTTGTGGGCCACATGATTCTCACTCATGCTGATGGTGCTATACTAGATCGCCATGCATGCCTTGGTGTGACGTCCTACATATTGCTGACAGTAAGGCTGCGTAAATCACACCATACCTACACTCTGCATCAATGTGGTGTTTTGCTTGTGCATAGCAGTGGGTGTTCACATGCAACACTCATGTAGTTTGACACTGAGACAAGTGATGAGATTCACATGGACCTGACACAGTCCAAACCTTGACAGACATTCTGGTAGAGGCAGAACAAGGATGTATCAATTGATGTAACCTTGGCTCATCTGTTTCCATGTGTCCTACAAGCTATTGCTCACATTGGCCATGTAGTGCTATTCCATTAATGGTTTATGTGCAGGGAAGTGTTGAGAGAACCCATTATATCATGTTGTGGTACACAAACATCTGCTGTATGGTCTTGTGTCTAGAAGGATATGTGTGGGCCATGAAAATTGCAATTTCACATTGTCTTTAATACCAAGCGTAGCCTATAAGTGTGGTTCACAAGACCAGCTTGTTTAGCCATAACTACTCAGGTGTGGGGCAATCATAAATAAGTTTGCCAATGGGACCCATCACAATATGTTTCTAGGTTGTGTGGTTACTTGAAGTTTGGTGATGTCTATGTATTCAGACATGAACCTAACCTGTGATTATCTAGCCACATTGGAACACTATAAATTGGGATGCATCACTGCATAGCACCTTGACTGGATTGACCTTGCTTTATGTGATTTCTGATGGCCAATTGTTACATATTCTGAATCTGGATGTTGTGTCTTCGCATTTGCACTAAGACTGTACTGATAGGAGTGAAGCCATTTTTTGGATCCGAGTGCAACACATCAACATGGTAGGCTACATCTCTGCTTGTCCCATTGGCATCTTAACCTAGTGGGGCAAGTGTGGCTAATTCTCACTAGGTAGACACTGTTGCACTGGCAAAGTATGTATGTAATATTTGTATGTGTCATATGAGATCTCCTAATGGATTACAAATGTGGATGCAGATTTTGATGTTGCATATGTAGACTGTAGGTTTGGGACTGTGTTCCCATGCACATACTATGTGGATCACTTCACAGTCATCAACCTATGAGTTGACTCTACTATAGTCCACAAGTATGAGGCCGTACAAATGGGTAGCTGCAGGGGACACACATACAAAATCGTAGCACACTATCTACTTTAACACACCAAATTCATTGTGGTTGGCAATGGAGGGTTATTTGCTACAGGTAGTTGGCATGCACACTATTTTGTTTGTACCAGATGTTGTTCAACGCTGTTTGTTACACATAGCTACATACATTTTCTGTGTGGCAATTAGTAGCAGGTGTGTTGTGATTTTGTTTATGTTTACTGTGACTATGAATTCAAAATGCTTATACATTGGCGGTGCTCATATATCTATTTACATATATATACACAGTTTCATGTAGTCATCATTTTGTGACATCATGAAAGTCACTCATGTATCTATGACATTTTTTGGAACTATATGGTCCCTCCACCATGTTGCTGCTATTGATGGAACAGTTTGATGTGGCTCCTCATCTTCCTCATCCTCATCGTGCAGCAGTTCCTGCTCCTCATTGCCATCAGCCCATGGTACATTTGTCCGCACACAAATACTGTGCAAATGCAGCAAACGAATATTGTACCTCTGCTGAGGTTCCATCGACGGGGTTTAGAGAGGAGTCAACACCCGCGGCTGCAGAGCATATTCTTGGTCAGCTGCAAAGACAGGAGGGGTAAAATTAATTAAGAGTCATGACAGGGGATGGCTCCACATTTATGTACATTCTGTTCTGTGTCCTGAATGGCTCATACACTTTGCCTACTGTAAGAGACGTGCAATGACATTGTGTGGCATGCACACATGTAGGAATTGAATATGACTGACACTGTACTACACATACAGGTGCACTGTCCTCTGTGATTCACTTACTATTTATCATACTAGTGAGTACCAATTCCATGAATGTAATGATTTTTCACCAGTAAGGACAGTCAATTAGCCTTTGAGGAGACATATCTCTTACACTCATCGATTGTGTTTGTTATTGACTACTATTGCCATTTCTGAACTGACACATGTCTGATTTTACAACTTGTAACTGGAGCAGGTGATATTGCATGCTTCAGTCACACATATTTGGCTGTGAGAGTTGGAGTCAATGTTGTTCAATATCTACTGCCATGAGGAGGGTAGTGAATGGATATCAATGTGCGACATGATAGGGTACACATGGCAGTGCACTGTGTCCACTTTGTTGACAGTTCACAAGGGGTTAGAGTTATGTGAGAGTCTTGCGCTGTACAGTGCAACTGGTACACCAAACACACTACACGACCACACTGCTTACGGAGAGTGAAGGACATATTTTCCACATGAGTCTAAGTCCAGGGTTTGTTGCCTGCGCTGGCAGAAAATGTGCAGCACTGATCCAAGACAGGCACATTATTCCCAAGGTGACTGTGTTGTTGGCTGTCACGGGAGATGTTCTTTGTGCATGAGGCTGTACATTGCTGCACAGCCTGGAGCCTTGTAGAACTGATAGATTGGTTTGTGTGCCACAAAACGGTGGGATGGGATGTGTGTATATGATGAGTGATGTAATTTAGCATGGTAGACATGATCTTGCGAGATTAAACTATGACTACATTTCTCAGTTTCATGTGTCTGGGATACATCACATGCCTCATGACCATGGGAGCTACCTGTGGACACACAGACAAAACAGGGAATCCCTTACTTCAACATGGTGTTTGGACAGTGCATTTCGCAGAGTGCAGCATTAGTAAGGCTCTTTCAAACAATTGAATGCACACACAGGAGTCCTTTAGCAGTTGTTGCTGCACGGCAGCACTGAATGTCACCTGGCTGTGCTGACCTGCATCCAAAGTGAAGGGCTGGAATGTGACATATTCCCAATATACAGCACATCCATGGTTCATCCTTATACACACCATCACATATTGGTGACACGTGTGTCAGCATTGTGTCCTCAAATAATGTAATACTTTAAAGGACACATTCCTGCACCAAAAGCAAACAATCAATGCAATTTCCTCATTCTGTGTCTTGCAGAATGCAGGACACATGGACATTGGACATGTAAAGAGACATGTAATTATGTATCCTCATTTCACCTCCCCTTGGGAGGCACACTATTAGCAAACAGTCTCAGGGTCCAAGATCATTGGATATGTGGAAATGTGTGAGATCTTCATTGGTGTTCTATGGGGAAAGCCACCGCAAGGCCCATGGAACACATCCTTAATGTAGGGTGAGGCAATACTGCACTTTGCTCTGGCTTGCCTTACTGCATATTTATGAGGCCATGCAAGGGCATGCAGGATGACTTTGCATTGCATCATAGATAAGAGTTGGAGACCTGCTCCACCAGAGCATCATGAGCAGTGATGCTCCAGCAGCACAGTTTACTTGTACATGTGGCCCACAGTGGTGTAGGCAGTCTCAAAATGTGTGGCTTGTAGGTTGCTTTGTGCATATGTCATGTAGTATGGCACAAGTATGTAGGCCCACACCTACTACGTAGGCACTGTCTCATTTAGCCCAACACTAACATGGCTACCTATTCCAACATAATTGACTGTCCTCTGGTCTAACATGTGCTTTAGAGGTACTTACCAACCAGTAGGCCAATTCTATATTCTGGAAGCGCTCATCAGCTCCTGCAGCCACCATATTCTTCTGCAACAATGCAAACAATTATTTTGAAGCAAAAAAGAAACTTCCCTGAGGACGAAACAGCCCTTAAAGTTAAATTTATAGGAAAACACTACTAGCAATTACATGGGCTGCCTCAAGTTACCATCAGTGGAATACAGGAAAACGCCTAATGGCAGGAGGTGACAAAGAGGTAGCAAAATTAGAGGAGATGGGTGAAGGAGAAGTTCTCCAGGCTTCAGTTGGCATAAGCTCTTCCTGGAGGGGCACCTGGATCCTGTCTCCATCTCATCCCCCTCAAGAAGGCTGTACTGTCCACAATGCAACCCCACCTGCTATAAGTGCTGCCTTTTTCAGACAACACTAATGCTGTGTCAAGTAAGATCTAAACCTCTCTCTGTCCCACTAAAAATAAATCTACAGTCAATGACCCATAGCCTTCCTTTCCCCATACCTACACTCATCACATAAATACCCCTCAACAACCCCCTGCAACACATACCCATAAACAACTAGCTGTTTTGTAATTTTTCATACAGCCATTCTTTTGAGTAGACTGGTTACTTCAGCCGTGACAAGAGTAATTGCAAGTGCAGCAGGGCAACACGCAGGACAGGTCTTTCAGGTCAACCCAAAAGCACATACACAGGTGTGTCCTTATGCTAACAGTGACACTATCACAATAAATGGGATTTTTATCACTTGGTTTGTTAAACAATATATTTTATAATGCGTTTTATATTGAGTTGTAATTGTAGTGAAATATGAACTTGACATTTGTATTACTAAACCATTATATATTCAAATCTGTTTTCATTTTTTGTAAGGCAATGTGTTGTTGTACCACACACCACCTACCACAACATCTACTTCTGTTACTGTCACTGAACTAATGGTGGACTAGCACCACAGAGCACACAGATGATAGTGACGGGCAAATGAAATGGCTTGACTATGGATCTAACCTTTTTAGTTGTAACTGACAGGAAACCTCTATGTATGTTTTCATACACCCCTATTTGCAGCCTGGGCAATATGCAATGTAATTTTTCATTAAGTTATATTTTGCTTTCTAAATTTGCCCATAGCTTTGGCCATGTAATAGAAGTGCTATAAAGTATATGTTAGTCCTTTCCGTAACTTGCAGGAAAGGAGTCTTTGTGGGTCTCAAACTGTGTATTTAAGCCATGAAAATATCATGGCTTAGTCCCCTTTATATGTCTCTCTCTCTTGTCAGCTTCTGCCATACAACACTCCCTGTTGTGCACTTTGTGAACATTCTGGCAGCAGCAACAGATCTTCCTACTGCTCGTCTGTCAGGAAAGTCTGGGAACCTGTGACCTTAAATACTCCACCTGATAATTAGTCTTTTCACTAACTTTTTTTCATACTGTGTATTTTATACAACTATGAGGACACTTGTTCAGGAGCAGAAGGCTCAAGCTGCTGAGTTTATACTGTTGAGATATAATACATCAACATAGCTCGGCCCTTAACCCCTTCGGTAGCGTATGACGAGCTGGACTAGTCATGGCACACAGTGCTCGTGTGCTCATGACGAGTCCAGCTCGTCATAAGACCACCCACGGGGAAGCGCTGGCGCTCCCCCGTGGGAATCCGATCGTCGGGTTTTTGGGGAAGGCAGGGGAAGGACTTCCCCTGCCTCCCCGCCCCCCGCCCTCCCATCAACGACGCCAGCGCGCGAGGCGCGCTGACATCATTGAGGGTTTCCCTTTCTGCCCGACGCGCTGGAAGCCATTTGCTTCCAGCGCGTCGGGGAAATAAGGTGAGTTTTGGCTCGGGGAGGGGGTTTGATTCTAAAAGAGACATCGAGGGAAAGGAAAGGGTTTTCCTTTCCCCCGATGCCTCTTTGTGCATTCCTGCTGCACGATCATGTGATCGTGCAGCAGGAATGCCCACGAGGGAGGGAGGGCGCAATTGGTGAGCGTGGATATGTGCCTTCTCTCCATTTACACCCTGAAAAGTTAGCTGTAATACTTGATGGAGGTCTTTGCATCCTTGAATTTCTCGAGCGCAATGCTCGTGTAGTTCCTGTGACCAGGAGGTTCCTTCTCCTCGTCTGCCGCTGCGATCCTGCTCTGACCCTTTATAAACAAGAGGCATGTGAACGGGCCTAGAAGCCCCGCTCGTTTGGCCCCGCCACACATACACTAGCGGTATGCAACGTATGCCTGCCCTTTCCCCACTATGATGGACAGCTTACTCAAAGGATCCCGGTGCTTTCGGCGCGGTGGCAAAGTTACAGACACACAGGTCACTGTTCGTGAGCGTGGAGATGTGCCTTCTCTCCATTTACACCCTGAAAAGTTAGCTGTAATCCTTGATGGAGGTCTTTGCATCCTTGAATTTCTCGAGCGCAATGCTCGTGTAGTTCCTGTGACCATGAGGTTCCTTCTCCTCGTCTGCCGCTGAGATCCTGCTCTGACCCTTTATAAACAAGAGGCATGTGAACAGGCCTAGAAGCCCCGCTCGTTTGGCCCCGCCACACATACACTAGCGGTATGCAACGTATGCCCGCCCTTTCCCCACTATGATGGACAGCTTACTCAAAGGACCCCGGCGCTTTCGGCGCGGTGGCAAAGTTACAGACACACAGGTCACTGGAGACAATTCTTCTGGTCCTTTACGCAGCTGTAGTGTAGGAAAGGCACTATACATTTACCCAACGAGGTAGCACTTACTGATTAGCCAGTAGAAAGTACTCCAGTTGAGTAGAGGTATTGCACAAAACGGTGGCATCTTCGTGGATAAATATGCAGGGCAGATGTGCCTTCTCTCCATTTCCAACGTGAAAAGTTAGCTGTAATCCTTGATGGAGGTCTTTGCATCCTTCATTTTCTCGAGCGCAATTCTCGTGTAGAATTCGTGAGCGTGGAGATGTGCCTTCTCTCCATTTACACCCTGAAAAGTTAGCTGTAATCCTTGATGGAGGTCTTTGCATCCTTGAATTTCTCGAGCGCAATGCTCGTGTAGTTCCTGTGACCATGAGGTTCCTTCTCCTCGTCTGCCGCTGAGATCCTGCTCTGACCCTTTATAAACAAGAGGCATGTGAACGGGCCTAGAAGCCCCGCTCGTTTGGCCCCGCCACACATACACTAGCGGTATGCAACGTATGCCCGCCCTTTCCCCACTATGATGGACAGCTTACTCAAAGGACCCCGGCGCTTTCGGCGTGGTGGCAAAGTTACAGACACACAGGTCACTGGAGACAATTCTTCTGGTCCTTTACGCAGCTGTAGTGTAGGAAAGGCACTATACATTTACCCAACGAGGTAGCACTTACTGATTAGCCAGTAGAAAGTACTCCAGTTGAGTAGAGGTATTGCACAAAACGGTGGCATCTTCGTGGATAAATATGCAGGGCAGATGTGCCTTCTCTCCATTTACACCCTGAAAAGTTAGCTGTAATCCTTGATGGAGGTCTTTGCATCCTTAATTTTCTCGAGCGCAATTCTCGTGTAGAATTCGTGAGCGTGGAGATGTGCCTTCTCTCCATTTACACCCTGAAAAGTTAGCTGTAATCCTTGATGGAGGTCTTTGCATCCTTGAATTTCTCGAGCGCAATGCTCGTGTAGTTCCTGTGACCAGGAGGTTCCTTCTCCTCGTCTGCCGCTGAGATCCTGCTCTGACCCTTTATAAACAAGAGGCATGTGAACGGGCCTAGAAGCCCCGCTCGTTTGGCCCCGCCACACATACACTAGCGGTATGCAACGTATGCCCGCCCTTTCCCCACTATGATGGACAGCTTACTCAAAGGACCCCGGCGCTTTCGGCGCGGTGGCAAAGTTACAGACACACAGGTCACTGGAGACAATTCTTCTGGTCCTTTACGCAGCTGTAGTGTAGGAAAGGCACTATACATTTACCCAACGAGGTAGCACTTACTGATTAGCCAGTAGAAAGTACTCCAGTTGAGTAGAGGTATTGCACAAAACGGTGGCATCTTCGTGGATAAATATGCAGGGCAGATGTGCCTTCTCTCCATTTACACCCTGAAAAGTTAGCTGTAATCCTTGATGGAGGTCTTTGCATCCTTCATTTTCTCGAGCGCAATTCTCGTGTAGAATTCGTGAGCGTGGAGATGTGCCTTCTCTCCATTTACACCCTGAAAAGTTAATCCTTGATGGAGGTCTTTGCATCCTTGAATTTCTCGAGCGCAATGCTCGTGTAGTTCCTGTGACCAGGAGGTTCCTTCTCCTCGTCTGCCGCTGAGATCCTGCTCTGACCCTTTATAAACAAGAGGCATGTGAACGGGTCTAGAAGCCCCGCTCGTTTGGCCCCGCCACACATACACTAGCGGTATGCAACGTATGCCCGCCCTTTCCCCACTATGATGGACAGCTTACTCAAATGACCCCGGCGCTTTCGGCGCGGTGGCAAAGTCACAGACACACAGGTCACTGGAGACAATTCTTCTGGTCCTTTACGCAGCTGTAGTGTAGGAAAGGCACTATACATTTACCCAACGAGATAGCACTTACTGATTAGCCAGTAGAAAGTACTCCAGTTGAGTAGAGGTATTGCACAAAACGGTGGCATCTTCGTGGATAAATATGCAGGGCAGATGTGCCTTCTCTCCATTTACACCCTGAAAAGTTAGCTGTAATCCTTGATGGAGGTCTTTGCATCCTTGAATTTCTCGAGCGCAATGCTCGTGTAGTTCCTGTGACCAGGAGGTTCCTTCTCCTCGTCTGCCGCTGAGATCCTGCTCTGACCATTTATCCCTCCGGTGCTTATGACGAGCTGGACTCGTCATGGCACACAGTGCTCGTGACGAGTCCAGCTCGTCATAAGACCACCCACGGGGGAAGCGCTGGCGCTCCCCGTGGGAATCTGATCGTTAGGTTTTTTTTTTGGGGAGGCAGGGGAAGGGCTTCCCCTGCCTCCCTCGCCCCATCAATGACGCCAGCGCGCTGACATCATTGAGGGTTTCCTTTCTTCCTGACGCGCTGGAAGCCATTTGCTTCCAGCGCGTCTGGGAAATCAGGTGAGGTTTGGCTCGGGGAGGGGGTTTAGTATCAAAGAGGCATCGAGGGAAAGGAAAGGGTTTTCCTTTCCCCGATGCCTCTTTGTGCATTCTTGCTGCACGATCATGTGATCGTGCAGCAGGAATGCCCACTAGGCACCAGGGTTTTTTTAATTTTTGTGTTGGGGAGTGGCCAAAAGGGCAAGGGTTGCTCCCTTTTACGGGTGTGAATATTTTATTTATACTGTTAGGCCCACCTACCCCTTAGCTTGGCTGGTGGATTGTGTGTGGACTGGTGCATTATTTGCATATGTGATTGTAATGTTTTTTTCCTCCTTTTTATTCTAGTGTAAAGCTTTTGATTCCTGTTTGCGGTTTCGGCAGTTGTGGTTCTGCAGTTTTGCGTAATTGCATTTATTTGGTAAGAAAAATATTTTTGTTGTGTGTACTCCAAATGAGTATTATTGTCATGCATGAATGAATTTTTTTGTAAGTGGTGCCATAATGGCAGCATATTTGTTAGTGTTCAGAGCATGAAATTCTTTGCGATGTTTTGCATTGTCTTATGTGTAATTTTTTTCTTCTTCTTTTTAGTGGGATATTGTTGATCCTTACTGTGTCTGTGCAGAGTAGGTGGTGGTGAGTCTAGCTGCTTCTGTCACGTGAGTGGTATAGTGTTGGAGTATATAGGTCTTTGTGATAAAGCTACATTTTGTTTATTTCTTTTTTTTTTACAAAGGGTTTGTTGTTGTTGACTTGTTTGACAAGTAACCTTTATTAGTAAGCATTATGGCTAGCCGTAGAATTACTGCTCAGCAGGTGGTTGGTTTGCTTCTTGAATCTTCCTCTGAGCAGGATTATGAGACTGACAGTGCGTCTGAGGGAGAGGAGGGAGGGGAAGATTCAGGCAGTGAGTTTTCTCTCCACATGGAATCATCGGATGATGAAGGTACTCTCAGTGCAGATGAAGTGCCTGATTTAGAGGAGGATACTACTGTGCCGATGGTGCAAGAGGCATCTGGATTGCAGCCTGGGGCTGCTAGGCTTCTTACTGGAAGTGCTGGACTCTGGGTTGATCCAAACATGGTGCAGCCGGTGTTGCCTGCCTTTAGTGGTTATGCAGGGTGTAGAGTGGATTGTGAACATTATTTGCCTATACAGTATTTTCAGTTGTTTATGGATGATGTATTTTTGGGTGAGATTGTTGAGCAGACTAATTTGTATGCTGAACAGTTTTTGAGGGACAACAGTGCCAGACTTAGGCCCCATTCTAGAGCTACCCGGTGGAGTCCCACAAATCTGGAAGAGATGAAGAAGTTTTTGGGTTTGACTTTTTTGATGGGTTTGATAAGGAAGCCGTCCATGGGTTCATATTGGTCTACCAGTCCCTTGATGGCAACGGCCATATTTCCTGCAGTTATGACTCGTGATCGGTATTTACTTTTGCTTCGGATGCTGCATTTTGTTGATAATGGTTTGGCGTTGCCACGAGATCACCCTGAATGTGACCGTCTTTTTAAGATTCGGCCTGTTCTTGATCACTTTGTAGATCGATTTTCAGAGATCTATACTCCAGGGAAAGAAATATCTATTGATGAGTCTTTGGTGCTGTTCAAGGGCCGTTTGGTTTTTAGGCAGTACATTCCTAGCAAGAGGGCACGCAATGGAATTAAGCTGTATATGTTGTCTGAGAGTAGGACAGGATATGTTTTTAATTTGCGTGTGTACACTGGTAGGGATTCCACTATTGACCCCCTGGTTGTCCGTCCACTTTAGTAGGAGTTTCAGAGAAAATTGTGTGGGAACTTGCTAGAGGACTGTTTAACAGAGGCCACCATTTGTACCTTGATAACTTCTACACTGCTGTGTAATTGTTTAAGGAATTGTTCAAAGTGGACACTTTTGCTTGTGGCACAATCCGCTCTAACCGTAAAGGTTATCCAAAAGAGCTTGTTTGCAAAAACTTCAGAGGGGACAGTGCAGTGCCTTGCGTAGTGAGGAACTGCTAGCTGTGAAATTTGTGGACAGGAGGGATGTGTACATGCTGACTACCATCCATGATGAGAGTACTTCACCTGTGGCTGTTTGGGGTCAGATTGCTGAAGTGCGCAAACCTGTGTGCATTTTAGACTACAATAAGCACATGGGTGGTGTTGATAGAGTAGATCAGAGGTTGGAACCTTACACTGCTATTCGTAAGTCTTACATTTGGTATAAGAAGTTGGCCATCCATCTCTTCAATTTAGCAACTTTCAATGCTTTTGTTGTGTTCAAGGAGTGTTCTCCTGCGTCAAAGTTGACTTTTGTTCAGTTTCAGGAGTCTGTCATAGGCAGCCTTGTTGTTGTGGAACAGGCAAGTGTTCCTAGAGTTGGAGTGGTGGAGGATGTGGCTCGATTGAAAGAGCGCCACTTTCCTGATCACATTCCTCCTACACTCTCAAAAGACTTTCCCACTAGGAGATGTAGAGTCTGTTGGCGAAGAGGTACACGGAAGGAGACTCGTATGTACTGCCCTGAGTGTCCTTCTAACCCTGGGCTGTGTGTGCCTGCTTGTTATAGAGCGTACCACAAGCAAAAGAATTATTGGGAGCAACCATGAGTGGTAAAGTGAACTGCCTGGTCTGTAATGTTTAAGAATTGTTGTTCTGTTTCAAGGTTGGCATTAGTGCAATGTTTCTGATTTTGTGTTAGTAGATTTGTATCTATTTGCAATTTGTTTGTGTTTTCTTTTTTGTATAAAAAAATCCTAAATGTGATGGTGGTGTGTGTAGGCTGGTGCTTGGCTGGCGGTGTGCGTGGAGTGGCGCTCGGCTGGCAGTGTGTGAGTAGTGACTTGCTGCTGGTCACTACACACACTGCTAGCCGAGCGACACTCCACGCAATCCATCAGCTTGTGTGGTTGCTGTGTTAGGAATGTGGGCGTGTGAAAGTGATGGGCCCTTGAATGGCGCTGCCTGCTGGTGTGAGTGTTGTAATGTGATGGGCCCGCGGCTGGTGGTGTGAATGGTTTTGTATTTGTCACACGTATGAAAGGTGTATGAATGGCCTGTAAAGAGGTTGGTGCCTTGTCGTGGCTTTACAGCTCACGAGCTGTGAGTCAATGGTTCAGTTTCTCGTCCTTTCAATTATTAACAGTGCATTTCATTTTTGTGAAATCACTTGTTAATACAATTGTATATACTGAACCATCACTCACCCTCGTGCCAAATCCAACCAGTATGTGTGTGTGTGCTTGAGGATTAGATGGCTGTGCAGTAATTTTTTTTTTTTATCTTTCTCAAGCAGGGTGTACCTTGTCCCTTTTTGTGAATGTTGTAATGTGTTTGTTTCGTGCCTGGCGGTGTGAATGGTCTTGTGTGTATCACGTATGAAAGGTGTGTGAATGGCCTGTAAAGCGGTTGGGGCCTTGACGTGGCTTTACAGCTCACGAGCTGCGAGTCACTGGTTCCGTTTTTGTCCTTTCAATTATTGACAGTGCATTTCATTTTTGTGAAATCTCTTGTTAATAAAATTGTATATACTGAACCATCACTTGCCCTCGTGCCAAATCCAACCAGTATGTGTGTGTGCTTGAGGAATAGATGGCTGTGCAGTAATCTTTGTCTTTTTAGTCTGTCTGCCAAGGTGTACATTCCGTCTAAGAATAACCTACCAACTGTAGATATTGTCGTAAACGAAACACCCATGGGAGTACATGGTGATATCTCTCTTGTGGATCCCAACAAGTTATGGTACCCACAATGTCCTGCAAACCTCAAAATGTCTGTCACATTTTCCTTGCAATATTGTGCCAAAATTTTCACGCTGCAGAAATAAACAACACATTATCTCATTATGACCTGGTTTTGCAAGGGGTCACCTGGGTTTTGGCCCGGGCTCGCGGCCACATAGGGAAACCTACCAAACCCACACATTTCTGAAAGTAGACACCTGGGGCTTCCAGGAGGTATGGCTTGCGTGGATCCCCCAACGTTTCTACCCAGAATCCCCTGCAAACCTCACTTTTAGCTGAACAAATCACTTTTTCACACATTTTTGTGTGGGAAAGTGTGGCATCACTGGCCTCACACAAATTTCCTAACACCCAGCATTCTCCAGGTCTCCCGATAAAAATGGTGCCTCACTTGTGTGGGAGGCCCAAGTACCGCGACAGGCAAGGGCCCACAACGTATTGAGGCGACCTCAAAATGGCCTTCACAAAACCACCTGGTTTTGCAAGGGGGTCACCTGGGTTTTGGCCCGTGCTCGGCGGCCATCTAGGGAAACCTACCAAACCCACACATTTCTGAAAAGTAGACACCCGGGGCTTCCAGGAGGCTATGCGTGGATCCCCAACGTTTCTTACCCAGAATCCCCTGCAAACCTCACTTTAGCTGAAACAATCACTTTTTCACACATTTTGTGTGGGAAAGTGTGGCATCACTGGCCTCACACAAATTTCTACCACCCAGCGTTCCCCAGGTCTCCCGATGAAAATGGTGCCTCACTTGTGTGGGAGGCCCAAGTACCGCGACAGGCAGGGCCCATAACGTATTGAGGCGACCTCAAAATGGCCTTCACAAAACCACCTGGTTTTGCAAGGGGTCACCTGGGTTTTGGCCCAGTGCTCGGCGGCCATCTAGGAAACCTACAAACCCACACATTTCTGAAAAGTAGACACTCGGGGCTTCCAGGAGGTATGGCTTGCATGGATCTCCCAACGTTTCCTTACCCAGAATCCCTGCAAACCTCACTTTTAGCTGAAAAATCACTTTTTCACACATTTTGTGTGGGAAAGTGTGGCATCACTGGCCTCACACAAATTTCCTACCACCCAGCGTTCCCCAGGTCTCCCGATAAAATGGTGCCTCACTTGTGTGGGAGGCCCAGTACCACGACAGGCAAGGGCCCACAACGTATTGAGGCGACCTCAAAATGGCCTTCACAAACCACCTGGTTTTGCAGGAGTCACCTGGGTTTTGGCCCAGTGCTCGGCGGCCATCTAGGGAAACCTACCAAACCACACATTTCTGAAAAGTAGACACTGGGGCTTCCAGGAGGTATGGCTTGCGTGGATCCCCAACGTTTCCACCCAGAATCCCCTGCAAACCTCACTTTTAGCTGAAAAAATCACTTTTTCACACATTTTTGTGTGGGAAAGTGTGGCATCACTGGCCTCACACAAATTTCCTACCACCCAGCGTTCTCCAGGTCTCCCGATAAAATGGTGCCTCACTTGTGTGGGAGGCCCAAGTACCGCGACAGGCAAGGGCCCACAACGTAGTGAGGCGACCTCAAAATGGCCTTCACAAAACCACCTGGTTTTGCAAGGAGTCACCTGGGTTTTGGCCCTGTAGCTCGCGGCCATCTAGGAAACCTACCAAACCCACACATTTCTGAAAAGTAGACACCCGGGGCTTCCAGGGAGGTATGGCTTGCGTGGATCCCCAACGTTTCCTTACCCAGAATCCCCTGCAAACCTCACTTTTAGCTGAAAAATCACTTTTTCACACATTTTTGTGTGGGAAGTGTGGCATCACTGGCCTCACACAAATTTCCTACCACCCAGCGTTCCCCCAGGTCTCCCTATAAAAATGGTGCCTCACTTGTGTGGAGGCCCAAGTACCCGCGACAGGCAAGGGCCCAAAACATTTTTGATAGGCAATGTTGATGTTGCCTCAAAACGTTTTGTGTCCTTGCCTGTCGCTGGTACTTGGGCCTCCCACACAAGTGAGGCACCATTTTTATCGGGAGACCTGGGGGACGCTGGGTGGTAGGAAATTTGTGTGAGGCCAGTGATGCCACACTTTCCCACACAAAAATGTGTGAAAAAGTGATTTTTTCAGCTAAAATTGAGGTTTGCAAGGGATTCTGGGTAAGGAAACGTTGGGGGATCCACGCAAGCCATACCTCCCTAGAAGCCCCCGGGTGTCTACTTTTCAGAAATGTGTGGGTTTGGTAGGTTTCCTAGATGGCCGCCAAGCACGGGACCAAAAACCCAGGTGACTTCCTTGCAAAACCAGGTGGTTTTGAGATAGGCAATTTTGAGGTCGCCTCACTACGTTGTGTGTCCTTGCCTGTCGCGGGTACTTGGGCCTCCCACACAAGTGAGGCACCATTTTTATCAGGAGACCTGGGGGGACGCTGGGTGGTAGGAAATTTGTGTGAGGCCGGTGATGCCACACTTTCCCACACAAAAAATGTGTGAAAAAAGTGATTTTTTCAGCTAAAATTGAGGTTTGCAAGGGATTCTGGGTAAGGAAACGTTGGGGGATCCACGCAAGCCATACCTCCCTGGAAGCCCACGGTTGTCTACTTTTCAGAAATGTGTGGGTTTGGTAGGTTTCCCTAGATGGCCGCCGAGCACGGGGCCAAAACCCAGGTGACTCCCTTGCAAAACCAGGTGGTTTTGAGATAGGCAATTTTGAGGTCGCCTCACTACGTTGTGGGCCCTTGCCTGTCGCGGGTACTTGGGCCTCCCACACAAGTGAGGCACCATTTTTATCAGGAGACCTGGGGGAACGCTGGGTGGTAGGAAATTTGTGTGAGGCCAGTGATGCCACACTTTCCCACACACAAATGTGTGAAAAAGTGATTTTTTCAGCTAAAATTGAGGTTTGCAAGTGATTCTGGGTAAGGAAACGTTGGGGGATCCACGCAAGCCATACCTCCCTGGAAGCCCCCGGGTGTCTACTTTTCAGAAATGTGTGGGTTTGGTAGGTTTCCCTAGATGGCCGCCGAGCACAGGGCCAAAACCCAGGTGACTCCCCTTGCAAAACCAGGTGGTTTTGTGAAAGGCCATTTTGAGGTTGCCTCACTACGTTGTGGGCCCTTGCCTGTCGCGGGTACTTGGGCCTCCCACACAAGTGAGGCACCATTTTTATCGGGAGACCTGGGGGAACCCTGGGTGGTAGGAAATTTGTGTGAGGCCAGTGATGCCACACTTTCCCACACACAAATGTGTGAAAAAGTGATTTTTTCAGCTAAAATTGAGGTTTGCAAGGGATTCTGGGTAAGGAAACGTTGGGGGATCCACGCAAGCCATACCTCCCTGGAAGCCCCCGGGTGTCTACTTTTCAGAAATGTGTGGGTTTGGTAGGTTTCCCTAGATGGCCGCCGAGCACAGGGCCAAAACCCAGGTGACCCCCTTGCAAAACCAGGTGGTTTTATGAAAGGCCATTTTGAGGTCGCCTCACTACGTTGTGGGCCCTTGCCTGTCGCTGGTACTTGGGCCTCCCACACAAGTGAGGCACCATTTTTATCGGGAGACCTGGGGAACGCTGGGTGGTAGGAAATTTGTATGAGGCCAGTGATGCCACACTTTCCCACACAAAAATGTGTGAAAAAAGTGATTTTGTCAGCTAAAATTGAGGTTTGCAAGGGATTCTGGGTAAGGAAACGTTGGGGGATCCATGCAAGCCATACCTCCCTGGAAGCCCCCGGGTGTCTACTTTTCAGAAATGTGTGGGTTTGGTAGGTTTCCCTAGATGGCCGCCGAGCACGGGGCCAAAAACCCAGGTGACTCTCTTGCAAAACCAGGTGGTTTTGAGATAGGCAATTTTGAGGTCGCCTCACTACGTTGTGGGCCCTTGCCTGTCGCGGGTACTTGGGCCTCCCACACAAGTGAGGCACCATTTTTATCGGGAGACCTGGGGGAACGCTGGGTGGTAGGAAATTTGTGTGAGGCCAGTGATGCCACACTTTCCCACACACAAATGTGTGAAAAAGTGATTTTTTCAGCTAAAATTGAGGTTTGCAGGGGATTCTGGGTAAAGAAACGTTGGCGATCCACGCAAGCCATACCTCCCTGGAAGCCCCCGGGTGTCTACTTTTCAGAAATGTGTGTGTTTGGTAGGTTTCCTAGGTGCCGGCAGAGCTAGGGTTCACAAACTACAGCTAGGCACTTTGCCAAAAAAGGGTCATTTTTCACTGCGAAATTGAGGTGTGACCACGTTGCGCTTTGCGCCGTTTCCTGTCGCAGGCACTAGGCCGACCCACACAAGTGAGGTACCATTTTTCTCGTAATACTTTGGGGAACGCGGGTGGGTGGAAATTTGTGGATCCACGCAGATTCCAGTACTTTCCACCACAGAAATGTGGGGAAAATGTGGTTTTTTTGACAATTTTTTATGTTTGCAAGGGATTCTGGGTAACAGAACCTGGTGGGAGGCAGTCAAGTCACCCCATCCTGGATTCCCCTGGGTGTCTAGTTTTCAAAAATGTATAGGTTTGCTAGGTTTCCCTAGGTGCCGGCAGTGGTAGGGTTCAAAAACTACAGCTAGGCACTTTGCCAAAAAGGGTCATTTTTCACTGCGAAATTGAGGTGTGACCACGTTGCGTTTTGCGCCGTTTCCTGTCGCAGGCACTAGGCCGACCCACACAAGTGAGGTACCATTTTTCTCGTAAGACTTTGGGGGACGCGGGGTGGGTGGACATTTGTGGATCCACGCAGATTCCAGAACTTTCCACCACAGAAATGTGGGGAAAATGTGGTTTTTTTGACAATTTTTTATGTTTGCAAGGGATTCTGGGTAACAGAACCTGGTGGGAGGCAGTCAAGTCACCCCATCCTGGATTCCCCTGGGTGTCTAGTTTTCAAAAATTTATATGTTTGCTAGGTTTCCCTAGGTGCCGGCAGAGCTAGGGTTCAAAAACTACAGCTAGGCACTTTGCCAAAAAAGGGTCATTTTTCACTGCGAAATTGAGGTGTGACCACGTTGCGTTTTGCGCCGTTTCCTGTTGCAGGCACTAGGCCGACCCACACAAGTGAGGTACCATTTTTCTCGTAAGACTTTGGGGGACGCGGGGTGGGTGGAAATTTGTGGATCCACGCAGATTCCAGAACTTTCCACCACAGAAATGTGGGGAAAATGTGTTTTTTTTGACAATTTTTTATGTTTGCAAGGGATTCTGGGTAACAGAACCTGGTGGGAGGCAGTCAAGTCACCCCATCCTGGATTCCCCTGGGTGTCTAGTTTTCAAAAATGTATAGGTTTGCTAGGTTTCCCTAGGTGCCGGCAGAGGTAGGGTTCAAAAACTACAGCTAGGCACTTTGCCAAAAAAGGGTCATTTTTCACAGCGAAATTGAGGTGTGACCACGTTGCGTTTTGCGCCGTTTCCTGTCGCAGGCACTAGGCCGACCCACACAAGTGAGGTACCATTTTTCTCGTAAGACTTTGGGGGACGCGGGGTGGGTGGAAATTTGTGGATCCACGCAGATTCCAGAACTTTCCACCACAGAAATGTGGGGAAAATGTGTTTTTTTTGACAATTTTTTATGTTTGCAAGGGATTCTGGGTAACAGAACCTGGTGGGAGGCAGTCAAGTCACCCCATCCTGGATTCCCCTGGGTGTCTAGTTTTCAAAAATGTATAGGTTTGCTAGGTTTCCCTAGGTGCCGGCAGAGGTAGGGTTCAAAAACTACAGCTAGGCACTTTGCAAAAAAAGGTCATTTTTCACTGCGAAATTGAGGTGTGACCGCGTTGCGTTTTGCGCCGTTTCCTGTCGCAGGCACTAGGCCGACCCACACAAGGGAGGTACCATTTTTCTCGTAAGACTTTGGGGAACGCGGGTGGGTGGAAATTTGTGGATCCACGCAGATTCCAGAACTTTCCACCACAGAAATGTGGGGAAAATGTGTTTTTTTGACAATTTTTTATGTTTGCAAGGGATTCTGGGTAACAGAACCTGGTGGGAGGCAGTCAAGTTACCCCATCCTGGATTCCCTGGGTGTCTAGTTTTCAAAAATGTATAGGTTTGCTAGGTTTCCCTAGGTGCCGGCAGAGGTAGGGTTCAAAAACTACAGCTAGGCACTTTGCCAAAAAAGGGTCATTTTTCACTGCGAAATTGAGGTGTGACCGCGTTGCGTTTTGCGCCGTTTCCTGTCGCAGGCACTAGGCCGACCCACACAAGTGAGGTACCATTTTTCTCATAAGACTTTGGGGAACGCGGGGTGGGTGGAAATTTGTGGATCCACGCAGATTCCTGAACTTTCCACCACAGAAATGTGGGGAAAATGTGGTTTTTTTGACAATTTTTTATGTTTGCAAGGGATTCTGGGTAACAGAACCTGGTGGGAGGCAGTCAAGTCACCCCATCCTGGATTCCCCTGGGTGTCTAGTTTTCAAAAATGTATAGGTTTGCTAGGTTTCCCTAGGTGCCGGCAGAGCTAGGGTTCAAAAACTACAGCTAGGCACTTTGCCAAAAAGGGTCATTTTTCACTGTGAAATTGAGGTGTGACCACGTTGCGTTTTGCGCCGTTTCCTGTCGCAGGCACTAGGCCGACCCACACAAGTGAGGTACCATTTTTCTCGTAAGACTTTGGGGGACGCGGGGTGGGTGGAAATTTGTGGATCCACGCAGATTCCAGAACTTTCCACCACAGAAATGTGGGGAAAATGTGTTTTTTTTGACAATTTTTTATGTTTGCAAGGGATTCTGGGTAACAGAACCTGGTGGTAGGCAGTCAAGTCACCCCATCCTGGATTCCCTGGGTGTCTAGTTTTCAAAAATGTATAGGTTTGCTAGGTTTCCCTAGGTGCCGGCAGAGCTAGGGTTCAAAAACTACAGCTAGGCACTTTGCCAAAAAGGGTCATTTTTCACTGCGAAATTGAGGTGTGACCACGTTGCGTTTTGTGCCGTTTCCTGTCGCAGGCACTAGGCCGACCCACACAAGTGAGGTACCATTTTTCTCGTTAGACTTTGGGGAACGCGGGGTGGGTGAAAATTTGTGGATCCACGCAGATTCCAGAACTTTCCACCACAGAAATGTGGGGAAAATGTGATTTTTTTTGACAATTTTTTATGTTTGCAAGGGATTCTGGGTAACAGAACCTGGTGGGAGGCAGTCAAGTCACCCCATCCTGGATTCCCCTGGGTGTCTAGTTTTCAAAAATGTATAGGTTTGCTAGGTTTCCCTAGGTGCCGGCAGAGCTAGGGTTCAAAAACTACACCTAGGCACTTTGCAAAAAAGGGTAATTTTTCATTGTGAAAATGTGGTACGTCCACGTTGCATTTTGAGCCATTTCCTGTTGTGGGCAGAAGGGCTACCCACACAAGTGAGGTACCATTTTTATCGGGAGACTTAGGGTAACACAGAATTGTAGAGCAACTGTTATTACCTATTGACTTTCGATGCATTTCTGCCTTCCAAATGAAAGACAATGTGTAAAAAATAAGTCATTTTGAAAAATGACCTATAATTCTCATGCTAGTATGGGTACTCCCAATTTCGGAAATGTGCAAATATCTACTGTTTCTAAAATCTACATTTTGTTCCCATTTCAGAAATACATAGGTGTATTTCATAACAATTTTTCCATGTATACATTTTCCCAAAATAATTGCTATATACCCGGTACTTAAAAAAAATCATTGCAAGATGTTGCTCAATTATTGGCTCTGGGTTCGTCGGGTTCTTGGTGAACCTACAAGTCCTATATATCCCCACAACCAGAAAGGTCCAGCGGATATAACGGTATATTGCCTTCAAATAGCTGTCATAATTAGAAGAAGTTACAGGTGAAAACGTTGACACAAATGGCTGTTTTTTTCAACTAATTTTCAATTTTTCCTTTATTTAACTGTTAGTTTCTATAAGGAAATCTTTAAGGATCTACACAAATGACCCCTTGCTGAATTCAGAATGTTGTCTACTTTTCATAAATGTATGACTTTCCAGGATCCATTATTGGTTTCATACCCATTTCTACCATTAACTGGAAGGAGGTTGAAAGCACAAAAAATAGCAAAAATAGGCTATGTCCCAGAAAAATGCCAAAACTGTGTAAAAAGTTGGTTTTCTGACAAAAGTCTGCTTGTCCCTGAAAGCTGGGAAGATGGTGATTTCATCCCCACAACCCCTTTTTGATGCCATTTGCAGGGAAAAATCAAGACGCTTTCATCTGTAGCCCTTTTTTTGCCTTTTTCCAAAAAAAACAAAATTTAGCTGTATTTTGACTAATTTCTGGGTCCCCTCCAGGGGAATCCACAAACCCTGGGTACCTTTACAATCCCCATGATGTTAGAAAAAAAGGACGCAAATTTGGCATGGATACCTTATGTGGTCAAAAAGTTACAGGGGCCTCAGCGCGCACTACCCCAAATAGCCAAAAAAAGGCTTAGCACAGGAGGGGAAAAGGCCTAGCAGCGAAGGGGTTAATTTCATATGCTCATTTATGTTCACAGGGTTCTAACATTCTTATATTTTTCAGAACAATGTCAATTAAAGTACTTTGTAAACTGTTTTAACAAAATGTGAGCTGATGCACGTCAACTGTTTATATCTTCTTTCAGGCACTGGAGACACTGTGCTCGGTAAGAATGCTAAACCATCTACATGTGGAGCTCGTCAGGCAATCCACATAGATAATCCAATCACCTCCAAGTAATTATCTCAGCAGCCAACACTGCTCAAAAAGAAAAGGAGGAGGGGGAGCAGAAGCTGTTCAAGGAGGAAGATGACCTGGATAATTGGGAGTACATTCTTGCTTGGACAGAGAATATCTCCAACAAGATGACTTCATGGTTGGGCAGCAGTTTTCCTTCAAAATCAATTCTAAGGATTGCCAGTCCCCAGCCATTAGCTAAGCAGCCACCGATTCCTGGGCTCCATACACAAGACCTAGCTCCACACAGCCTTAAACTAACAGGTACCTTTGTACAATCTCGTATGCACTCCTCCCATGAAGGTGCATCTCCTGTCTTCCCTCATTCATCCAAGGGAGAGATCACCCCTGGTGAGGATCAGGTATCCCCATTCATCATTCTCCATCCTAGAGTCACCCAAATGGCACCCTTCTCTATGACAGGTAACCTGCTAGCCACGTCAAACAGTAACACATGTTGGGGGAATGACATGCTTACAGTTCTCCAGAAGGATCATTTTATCCAACAACAGTCTGATATGCAAGAGGATATTTATGCAATGGGACCTACTTTCTATGAGATAGCGATCTCTCTTAAAAGACTTCCTCAGATGATTGACAGATAGTCCAGTGCCTTGGATAACCATAGAATAAAGTTACCAAAGGGAAGAGAGCGCAAGGTAACATACCTTGGCCATAAAGATGATATAGGCAATAAGCAAACCATGCCACTGTAAGTCTTCATGGCCAATGCATGCACAAGATTCTATAGAAGCATGTCAACCTTGGAGAGACATACTACCTGCAAACCTTCAACACTTCGATCTGCACCACCACCACTACCACCAATTCAAACATGACCAATTCAACCAACCACAAGACAAGCACATTGTCAAACAATCTAACCACCAGTTTGCATATGTGGGTTAGTGGGATATATAGACAGGGACTGAATTGGAAAATGGCAATAGAGACTCCAAAAAACAGTCCAGAAAAATAAATATAAAATTTGGAAAATAGTTCAGAAGCAAAGTCGAATGTCATACCTTTAAAATCGCTGTGGTGAAGAATGAGGCAGAGAACAGTCAGGAACTTTTGCCTCTGACTCAGACACCCCCCTTGGAGTGAGTGTCAGAGTAAAATTCAGGGGCAAAAGTTCCTGAGAGAGAGTGCCAAAGTTAAATTCAGGGACAATGGTTCCTGGCCATCCTCTGTCTCACTCTTCACTATAACAATGTAAAGTTCTACTCCACTGTGGATGTTACATTGCTGGCTGTAGCACTACCAGACACCCCACAGGAAGAAAGAAACACAAGGGTGGCAGGGGAAACAGGCATGATAGTCAAACTAGGAGACGGGACAACAGGCAATAGGGTGGGTTGGGGAGGCATACAAAATGTTAGACCTGCTATTAAGGAGGTCATGAGAGTTCAGAGATGTTCAGTCACCGACTACTGGATCATCCAGACCACTTAAAGAGCCCCTGACATACTGAGAGATAGATCCCTGAACCTTTATGTTTGCCCTCAGGACCTCCCTGAGAGCAGCCAATAGCACGTAATCTAGGGAGGCTAGAGTGGGTTACAGAAGAGGACTCTAGGGTGTGGGAGGCTAAAGAGCACTATGACTGCTGGTGTTGTTCTGAGCAGGCACTTGGAGTGGGAGATGAGGGCTGTGCAAAGGGTTCAGCTGGAGGCCCAATAGTATGGGAGATACTGGAGTTAACAGGGGTGGGTCTTCCTCAAGGTCAGTAGAAGGATATCTGCCTCCCATGGCTGGTGGTGTCCACATCCCCGCCACCACAGTTGGTTCTACAACCTCCGCCAAGAATCTTTTGGTGACCGATCTTGTTTGTCTCCTTGCAGATGCACTCTGCCCACTTGTGCGCACTTTCTCCTCCTCGCTGGTGGTAGAGAGTTATTGCGCCCACCTTGCAGTCGAGGATCTTCTTATTTGCCCTGGGTCCTGTTCCAATGATGTTTGGCCAACCTGGTTCACTGAATCGGAAGGTAAAAAAAAAAGAAAGACATTTTGATTTAATATGTTCAATGCTGCATATGAAATCAACTTTATTCAAAAAGGATATTATATATTGTGCAGACTTTACCAAACCTTTAGCAAGCCAATGTTTATTTACTATATTTTACAAGCTTTCAAATTGTAAGAAGAGAGCTAATATCCAAAAATTCATTTGAAACAGGCATTCCAAGGAGGAGACAGGATTTTGCTAATCGAGTTATTTGTTTTGCATAATCCTGTGATTAAAAAAGAAAAACAGTTTTTCAACATTTTCTATTTCAATTGTATTGTAGATAAAAGGACTTAGGGGTTATGTATTATTTTTGTGTAGACATTTTGGAATATATTTGACTAATTGTGTACATTTTGAAACATTTTTATGGAAAAAATATGGTGGTCGGAAAGTAAGGTAAAGGTTCGCACTGTGTGCATTCCATAAACAAACTTTATTAAAATGGAAATGTAACATCTCAAATGTTAAAGTTCTGTCTTAATTGTTATGTTGTCAAAACATTAAAAAAAATCATGTCATGATGAGATAGAATATGTAGACCCTTATTGCTTTCATAACACATAAATAACACAGGTACAACATGGAAAGTTAGCAGAAAGCTAAAAATGCACATATGACTGGGCACTATTCTAAAAAAAAGTATGTACTCGTAAGTGATTATTATACAATTAGTACAATTACCACCTGTCTGCTGACAAACTCTTCCATCTGAGTGTGGAGGGTTGGCCAGGCTGCTCCTAGGCCCTCCTGTAAAATGGTGTCACGTGGAGGAAATGAGAATTTGGCTGGAAGGATACACCCAGAACATCTGGGCCTTAATCTTGGATTGCAACTAATGCCCCCAGTGCTTTCAGGAGTTGTTCCCCAGCTGGATGTTGAGCCGATTGCACTCCAAATCTGGGATCGCACTACATTATTCAGCTGTGTCCATAGACACCTTGATTCCCAAAGATGAGGTACCTGTGTAGACGCCCATCACAAATAATCTCAAATTCTGCATCATTGAATGGGGGTACTGTCTCATCTTGTCCCTCTGCTATATTAAGGGTTTAGATAAAGAAAGGAGCAGCAGGATGGAGGAGGAGGTTATAAGGGTGATAGGATGTCTCAGACTTACTGCAAAATGGATAACTTCCTGTCTGTAATTTTCCCCATCGCATAGTGATCTTTTTCAGCATACAAAAGGCTTCTAGAATCTGGCACACAACTTCTGGGGAGTACACCAGAACCGCCCCCCCCACACTCCCCATATGGGCAAAACATCTGAAATTGCGACCTAAGGATACCAAAAGTGTGTTCAATAATGGTTTATGTATGTATGTGTGCCCAATACCTCCGTTGCGGTAGCGTGGTTGGATGTCCGCAAGGTGTGAGGAGGTGGGGAGAGAGATCACAGCTGGCATCACCTGAATAAGGACATAAAATCTCTTAAAAGAGGGCTCTATTCTAAATGTAATACATAGTGCCTACATAGTTAGGGTAGTGTGTGTATTCTGTTGCATGGATTGATGAGTATATTTGAGATGTGACCTCCTCAGATGCACATGTAGTTCCATTGTAAGATTTGTAAATGAAAGACTGCCGGGGCCCTAGTTTCTGACTCAGAAGTCTGCAGCCGGTGCAATTAAACATCAGCCTCTTTAATTCACTACCAGAGACTCCCTGCGCTTCTATCTGACTTTTGCATGTTCCTGCTTTCTTCCTTTGTGGCGGGTTGTTAGTCTTTTTCTATCTCTGTCTTTCTGATTTGTGTGTGTTTGCCTCTTTTGCTTTCGGGAAAAATCTGATGTAGAAAAATAAATGCGGGTCCCCAAAAATAAGTGCTGTTGACCCCCACTGGCAACCACAAGCTAAAATGAAGCACTGCTGTTACTTACCAATGCATCACTTGTCACCGAAATTCCCAGTAAGCAAGCAAAGAGGTGAATGGTGGAAGATGTTGCTGTCATGTGTGCTTCCAAGAAAGGCAGTGTACACAAAAGTGAAACAGCGCCTGGCATCACAGACATCTTGCACAATTGTGGTGTGCCAGTGGAATTTTGTGGGGAAAGGATGTGCTGCATGGTGAGGTGGCTGAAGTGAACTTTAATTATTGTTTTTGTCCTCATTCACCTCAGGATCATACCCCAAAGTTCGGACTTTGCGTCCTTAATTTTACAGGGTTGTCAAACCAGAGAGGTATTTTGCTTTTTCTTTTGTGTACATCGATATACAACCAAGTATCAGAGTTCAGAGACAACAATGAGTGCAATCAAAGGACAAAATTTTGTTTTGATGTCAAACAATAGCCAAATGTCATGCTATTTTTCCATTAACATTGCTGCTCTAACCAACTCATTAGCTGTAGCGAAAACATATACTTCTTTGCAGTCACATCTATGGCGTCCATTTTCGATATATATTTTACTGAACTGAGCAATTCAGCATACATCAGTGGAAAAACCATTATCTATTTTCTACAGATTTCCATTCATGCCAAGAGGACGATAAAATAACGATTTTGTTCCATCTTTACTTTCATGGCCTCAAAAATAATTAGGGAAAGGCTTACCTTGATATTTATTCCAAGGATGCTCATCATAGCCTTACCCACATTTTCCCAGAAGCTGTAATTTCATATGGATTCATTATATTTTTGTATTTTTTGGCGGGATTTTTGGATTTATTCATCTAATTTTTGATGGATTGCAAATTTTTATTGCATGGAGACAGAGAAAGATCTACTGCAACATACATACATTCTTCTGGCTGGTTTGCTATGTTGAAGGTCAGTTTGGCTAGCAGATTGCTCTATTCGTAGTTCTTGGTAGCTTTGTTTTTTTTGTAACGCTTCTATAAATTTGCATAGTGTAAATTGAGTTCTGTCTAGTGTGGATTGGAAGTCATTGTGTCATCCGCCACCCGTCCACTGTGTTGTTTGTTTGGGCTTCCTGTGCCAAGGTGCTGCCATAGACATTCTACCATGGTATTTGAAAGTTGGGTTGGTGGCTGTGTCCGAAGCAATACATTTTCCCAGAAGCTGTGATTTAATATGGATTCATTATATTTTTGCATTTTTCTGCAGGATTTGGGGATTTATTCATCTAATTTTTGATGGATTGCAAATTTTTATTGCATGGAGACAGAGAAAGATCTGCAGCTATAGAACAGTAAGTTTTATTTCTTTCATTCATTTTGGGTATTAATTGCATTAGATGCTTTAATTATTGTATGTGATGGATTGGGTTTGCTTTTATCTATTTTGGTTGATGATAGTTAATTTTAAAAAAATAATAATTTCTATATATTTTTATTATATCAGTTGTTCCTTTGTTACTCATAAGGATTTTGACTTTAAATTGTAGCATGTCATACATTCTTCTGGCTTGTTTGCTTTGTTCAAGGCCAGTTTGGCTAGCAGATTGCTCCATTTGTAGTTCTTGGTAGCTTTGTTCTTTTTGTAATGCTTCTATAAATTTGCATAGTGTAGATTAAGTTCTGTCTAGTGTGGATTGGAAGGCATTGTGTCATCCGCCATCCATCCACAGCGTTGTTTGTTTGGGCTTCCTGTGCCAAGGTGCTGCCATAGACATTCTACCATGGTATTTGGAAGTTGGGTTGGTGGCTGTGTCCGAAGCAATGCAGTTTGCCGACCTAAGTGTCTTCGAAATAGTCCATTAGGGGACTAAGTTTGTCTTCATTTTGTTGGTAGAAAGGGATTTCTATTGAAACATATGCTAGTGCTATAATCTTTCTTACTTCAAAGGCAAATTGTCTGTTTGTGTAATATTTTACATTTAGGGCCATATATGGCCCGGTTTGCGTAACTCTTGCACCACGGAGCTTGGTGCATGAGTGACGCAAACCTTAGGTCATATTTTTGAAGACACTTTGAATGGCTTTGAATGGCTTCAAGAATCTGGAGTAATGCAACACAGCGCAAATCGCTGTGTTGCATAGCTCTGAGAAAGGGAGGCATGCAACTCCCATGGCTTTGTAAGCTTTTCCAGATTTACCAAACCTAGTTAACGTGGAATGCACCAAAAACATTTGCCTCCGCATGAGAGGCGTAATGATGAGAAATATCTTTATTTCTCCTTGTTACTTTCTCCTTCAATGTGTGCTGCATTGTGCAGCACACATAGATAGAGGACTATGCCTCTAAGGATTGTTTTTGTGCAGGAAGGTGCCCCTTCCTGCACAAAAACAATCCTGCATGCAACGCAGGCACCCTTGCACCATGGTGCAAAGAGGCCTGCGTTGGTGCTAGGCAGCCCATAGTGCACCAGCACAGGGGGAAAGGACAGAAATTTGCTGTATGCCTTAAATACGGCGCATTCCTGCTCCTTCCCAGTGACGCAGTGCAGCACAGCAAGGTGACCTGCTGTGCTGCACTGCACCACTTTGCCATAAATATGGCCCTTCGAGTGAGATTTAGTCACTTCTGAACACGAATCTCCCACTACATTTTGGGGAGTTGATACATCAAATATTTAATGCGTCTGACACCAAAGGCCTTGCACATTTTTTTAAACTGGTGGGATAAATACGGCCCTTAGTGTTGATTTTTGCAGGTGTCACCATATACTTTGATTGAAATGATAGTAACAGCCTTGTATGGCTGTGTGGGGGTATATTTTTAGAATGGTTTGATTCATGGCTTGCTCAAAGTCTATGATTATCTTTTAGGGGTAGTAGTTATATGTTTTGTGTTTTATATGGTTTAAGATCTTGTAGTAAGTGCTGCTTTGTTTATTTGATAGTAGGGCATATATAAAAGGGATATTTGTGTTTTGATATTCACCATGTATTGTGTATATCTGAGTGAATGGTTTGGGACACATTTTGAAGGGTCCATCCATCATCTAGGTTTGACATTGGCCAAGTTTCATTAAGTTGTTTGCTGGAAAGAATATTAGGATGTGTCTCTCAGTATTTAGGTTGTTATGTAAAGGAGAGGCTTCTCATTATGTGTAACTGTTAAATGTTAAGGCATTTCTATGTCTTGGTATCTTCTAGGGGCAGATGGGGTATTGCTGGTGGCATTTATAGTTTGTGCAATTACAAATTTAAAGTGAGGATAGGTGGTAGTTGCCCTGTTATGTGTTCGGGGACTCTAGGTATTATATCTTTCAGGATTTTGCTTGTGGGTTCCTGGGAGCTAGTGCTTGCAATATCTCTCTTTCTTCTGTATCTGTCATGTTTGGGTGGTGGTTGCGTTTTCTTACATGAACATCATCTTTCTTAGTTGCCCTTCCGTTGTATACATTAGAATGATATTTAATACATTTCCAGTTTATAGTTTCTGATGGTTCACTTTCTTGTTCGTAGGTGTTGCCCATGTGATTTAGGGGCTTATCCAACCGCCATACTTTCGTAAATGGGAACGCCCGACAGGCTGTCGGCGGTTCACCATAGGCATTAGGCTGTGACTGCCTCCACGGCATTCACAATGCCTATTTTTGTATGGCGGCGGGTGCTGCTGGCTGGGGGGGTGCCCCCCAGATCCCATGTCTGAGGGCCAGGGGGTAAGAGGGGCCGGCCACGGGCCCCCAATGTCCCTTTCTGCTAGCCTTTACATAGCGAGTAAACCCCCATGAAACGGCCGGCGGGGAGGGACATCATAATCCCTACGGTAGTCCCTGGCAGGCGCCGCCACCACAGTAGGGATTGTGGCTCCCTCTGATGCACCGACGGGCTTCTTGAGCCCTTCCGAAGACCGATCGCCATCCATCCGCCCGCCATTGTAATATGGCGGGCGGTAAACTGTGTTACAATGGCAGTGGGACCGCCACCGACGGGCTGTCGGTGGCAGTCCCATCATCATCGTAATCAGGCCCTTAGTAACTGCTTTACTTTCGTGAAGTGATACATTTGGTGACCACTGTCATTGTATCTGTAAGTAGTATAATAGTATAAATATATTTTAGATTTTAACTTTTGCACGTTTGTTATTAAAATGTTAAAAAAATGCAATTACTTCTATTTTGTATACTTATTTGTATATTCTGTTGAGATCTTTCGTATGGTTTTGCAGCATTTCCATTGGGGTTATTTTAATGTGTAGCAGATGTTTTTTTTTCCAGTTGAATGAAAATGAAAAACCATAGGTTATATTTTCAATGGTACTTTGTTGATAGTTTGTAGAGGTTGAGGTTGTTTGGTATTATTTTTGTTCGTTATTTGGGTGAGTTTATAACTTTTTATTTATTTATGTAAACTTATTTTCTTATATCTTTTTGCTGGTTTGTGATAGTTAGTATTTTCTTGCAGTTTCTTGGTTTTCGGGTTGTACAATTTTTCTTTTGGAAGGTTTATGTAAAAATATAAAAGTTGGACAGTGTGTTAATATTTATCTGATATTTTCCATTTTTAAGTTTCATAACAGTTATGTTTTACTGTAAATCTAAGTATTACTTACTTGGTTATGTAGTTGCTTAGATGTTTATATTTCTTTTTTAATGGTTTGTTGAGAGAATCCAGTAGAGTGTCCTTGTCTTGCAGTGTTTGTCATTTTTAAAGTATTTTGTTGTTAAACCCCTTCCCTGCTAGGCCTTTCCCCCCCTATGCTAAGCCTTTTTTTGGCTATTTGGGGTAGTTCGCGCTTAGGCCCCTGTAACTGTTTGACCACATAAGGTGTCCACGCCAAATTTGCGTCCTTTTCTTCCAACACAAAGGGGACTTTAAAGGTACCCAGGGTTTTTTTATTCCCCTGGAAGGGACCCAGAAATTAGCCAAAATACAGCTAAATTTTGTCTTTTTGGGAAAAATGGAAAAAAGGGCTGCAGAAGAAAACGTCTGTTTTTTTTTCCTGCAAATAGTATCAACAAAGGGTTTCCGGTGCTGAAATCACTATCTTCCCAGCTTTCAGGGACTGACAGACTTTTGTCAGAAAACCAAAACTTTTTACACAGTTTTGGCATTTTACTGGGACATAGCCTATTTTTGCTATCTTTTGTGCTTTCAACCTCCTTCCAGTTAATGGTAAAAATGGGTATGAAAGCAATGATCCTGTTTCCCAAGTAAAATGATACCTCACTTGCGTGGGTGTCCATTGCAGAATTGGCTAAAAACATAATTTTAAAAAATATAGCGCTTAGAATTCTCGGTGCTATACCCTTAATCACCATGTTTTTGGCTCTTCCCAGTCACAGGCCCTTGCCCCACCCACACAAGTGAGGTATCATTTTACTCGGGAGACTGAGGGGAACGCTGTGGGGTAGGACATTTGTGCCGGCACAATGATTCCACACAGAAATATGTGGAAAATGAGTTTCTTTCAGCTAAATTTGAGGTTTGCAGGGGATTCTCGGTAGGAAACTATTGGGGGATCCACGCAAGCCATACCTTGCTGGACTCCCCCGGGTGTCTAGTTTTCAGAAATGTGTGGGTTTGGTAGTTTCCCAAGAAGGCCGCCAAACCCGGGGCCAAAAACCCAGGTGACCCCCCTTGCAAAACCAGGTTGTTTTGTGATAGGTAATTTTCAAGTCTCCACAATACGTTTTGGGCCCTTGCCTGTCGCGGGTACTTGACCCACCCACACGAGTGAGATACCATTTTTATCGGGAGACCTGAGGGAATGCTGGGTGGTAGGAAATTTATGTCAGTCCGGTAATCCCATAACTTTCCCACACAGAAATTTGAGAAAAATGTGATCTTTTTCAGCAAAACTGAGGTTTGCAGGGGATTCTGGTTAGGGAAACGTTGGGGGATCCACGCAAGCCATACCTCCCTGGACTCCCCCGGGTCTCTAGTTTTCAGAAATGTGTGGGTTTGGTAGGTTTCCCTAGATGGCCGCCAAACTCAGGACCAAAAACTCATGTGACCCGCCTTGGAAAAGCAGATCGTTTTATGATAGGTTTTTTTCAAGTCTCCACAATACGTTTTGGGTCCTTGCCTGTCGCGGGTACTTCACCCACCCACACGAGTGAGATACCACTTTTATCAGGAGACGTGGGGGAACGCTGGGTTGTAGGAAATTTGTGTCAGCCCGGTAATCCTACAACTTTCCCATACAGAAATATGAGCAAAAATGGATTTTTTCATAAATATTTGAGGTTTGCAGGGGATTCTGAGTAGGGAAACGTTGGGGGATCCACGCAAGCCATACCTCCGCGGACTCCCCTGAGTCTCTAGTTTTTAGAAATATGTGGATTTGGTAGGTTTCCCTAGATGGCTGCCAAGCCCGGGACCAAAAACTCATGTGACCCCACTTGCAAAACCAGATCTTTTTGTGACAGGTAATTTTGATGTCTCCACAATACATTTTGAGCCCTTGCCTGTCGCGGGTACTTGACCCACCCACACGAGTGAGGTACCATTTTTATCAAGAGAACTGGGGGAATGCTGGGTGGTAGGAAATTTGTGTCAGCCCGGTGATCCTACAACTTTCCCACACAGAAATTTGAGAAAAATTTGATTTTTTCATCAAAATGGGAGGTTTGCAGGAGATTCTGGGTAGGGAAACTTTGGGGGATCCACACAAGCCATACCTCTCTGGACTCCCCCAGGTCTCTAGCTTTCAGAAATGTGTGGGTTTGGTAGGTTTCCTTAGACCGGGACAAAAAACTCATGTGACCCCCCCTTGCAAAACCAGGTCGTTTTGGGATACATAGGGGACATCTGCGTTTTGGTCCCGGGGTGGGCAGCCATCTAGAGAAACCTACCACACCAACACATTTCTGAAAACTAGACACCCAGGGCAGTCCAGCAAAATTACCTAGCAGAAAACAACCTGGTTTTGCAAAGAGGTCACCTGGGTTTTTGGCCCGAGCTCGGCGGCCATCTTGGGAAACCTACCAAACCCACACATTTCTGAAAACCAGACACCCGGAGGTGTCCAGTGAGGTATGGCTTGCGTGGACCGCCCAATGTTTTCCTACCCAGAATCCCCTGCAAAACTCAAATTTAGCTGAAAAAATCACTTTTTTCCCAAATTTCTGCGTGGGAAAGTTCTGGAATCTGCATGGATCCACAAATTTCCTACCACTCAGCGTTCCCCCAGGTCTCCCAATAAAAATGGTACCCCACCCACGTGGGTGGGTCAAGTACCCGTGACAGGCAAGGGCTTAAAACGTATTGAAGAGACATCAAAACAACCTGGTTTTGCAAGGGGGGGTCACCTGGGTTTTTGGCCCCAGGCTCGGCGGCCATCTTGGGAAACCCACCAAACCCACACATTTCTGAAAACTAGCCACCCGGGGGAGTCCAGCAAGGTATGGCTTGCATGGACCACCCAAAGTTTTCCTACCCAGAATCCCCTGCAAACCTCAAATTTAGATGAAAAAATCACATTTATCTCAAATTTCTGTGTGGGAAAGTTCTGGAATCTGCATGGATACAGAAATTTCCTACCATCCAGCGTTCCCCCAGGTCTCCCGATAAAAATGGTACCTCACTTGCGTGGGTGGGTCAAGTACACGCGACAGGCAAAGGCCCAAAACGTATTTAGGAGATATCAAAATTACCTATCACAAAACAACTTGGTTTTGCAAGGGGGGTCACCTGGGTTTTTGACCCCGGGCTTGGCGGCCATCTTGGGAAAGTCCCAAACCCACACATTTCTGAACACTAGACACCCGGGGTAGTCCAGTGAGGTATGGCTTGCGTGGATCCCCCAACGTTTTCCTACCCAGAATCCCCTGCAAACCTCAAATTTAGCTGAAAAAACACATTTTTCAAATATTTTTGCATGGAATCATCGTGCCGGCACAAATGTCCTACCCCACAGCATTCCCCTCAGTCTCCCGAGTAAAATGGTTCCTCACTTGTGTGGGTCCGTTTTCACTGTGAAAATGTGGTGTGTCCATGTTGCATTTTGGGCCATTTCCTGTTGCGGGCATAAGGCCTACCCACACAAGTGAGGTACCATTTTTCTCGGAAGACTTTGGGGAATGAGCGGTGGGTGAAATTGTGTGGATTCACGCAGATCCCAGAACGTTCCATCACAGAAATTTAAGGATAATGTGTTTTTTTAAACTAAGTTTGAGGTTTGCAAGGGATTCAGGGTAACAAAACCGGGTGAGAGGCACACAAGTCACCCCATCCTGGATTCCCCTTTGTGTCTAGTTTAAAAAAATGTACAGGCTTGCTAGGTTTCCCTATGTGCTGGCTGCGCTAGGGCCCAAAATCCACAGGTAGGCACATTGCTAAAAACAAGTCTGAGCCTAGTGGGCTTTCTGCCGCCCTGGCCGGGGAATCGGGGGGGCGTTGCCCCGATATGCCCTTAAGGGGGGCAGAAAGACTGTGGCTATTTGTTGGGGGGTGGGGGCATTGGTATGCCCATTCTGGGCAGCCCCAACCCCCACTCACAAAAAAATCCAGCGTAATTGCTGCTACCTAGTGGCTCTCTGATGCCCCCTGGGGGGCAGATCAGGGGCTTTTGCCCCTATCTGCCTCCCGGGGGGGGGCAGAAAGACTGTGGCAATTTTTGTTTGGGGTGGGGGCATTGGCATGCCCATTCTCGGCAGCCCCCACCCCTACATATATTTAAAAAAATCCCTGTTGCCTTGTGGGCTTTCTGTCCCCCCCGGGGGGCAGATCAGGGGCTACTGCCCCATCTGCCTCCTGGGGGGGCAGAAAGACTGTGGCATATTTTTTGGGTGGGTGGGGGCATTGGCCTGCCCATTCAGGGCAGCCCCACCCGAACTTTGAGGGAATTAAATCCCTGGTGCCTAGGGGGCTTTCTGTCCCTTGGGGGGGCAGATAAGGGGCTATTGCCCCATATGCCTCCTGGGAGGGGGCAGAAAGACTAGTATCTTTTTGGGGCATGCCAATTCTGGGCAGCCCACACCCCTAAGTATATAAAAAAAATCCCTGGTGCCTTGTGGGCTTTCTGCTTCCCCGGGGGAAGATCAGGGGCTACTGCCCCATCTGCCTCCTGGGGGAGCAGAAAGACTGACTTTTTTTTAGGGGGTGGCGGCATTGGCATGCCCATTCTGGGCAGCCCCCACCCCGAACTTTGGAGAAAAAAAATCCCTGGTGCCTAGTGGGCTTTCTGCCCCCTTGGGGGGCAGATAAGGGGCTATTGCCCCATCTGCCTCCCAGGGGGGGCAGAAAGACTAGCATTTTTTTTGGGTGGGGGCATTGGCATGTCCATTCTGGGCAGCGCCCACCCCTCAGTATATATAAAATAAAAAAATCCCTGGTGCCTAGTGGGCTTACTGCCCCCCCTAGGGGGCAGATATGGGGATATTGCCCCATCTGCCTCCTGGGGGGGCAGAAAGTCTTAGGCCTTGTTTGGGGGGGTAGGGTAGGGGCATTGGCATGCCCATTCTGGGCAGCCCCCACCCCTGGCTTATAAAAGCAAATCCCTAGTGCCTAGGGTGCTTTCTGCCCCCCGGGGGGGCATATTGGGGGCTACTGCCCCATCTGCCCCCCAGAAAGGCTGTCCGGCAAAATTTTATGTGGGGGAGCAAAGGCCCTTGCCCAAGGGGCCGCTCCCCCCTCCCTGGTGGTTAGTGGGTAGATCTGTGCTTGGGGATCGCCCTTCTGGGGCGATCCCCAAGCAGGGATCCACTAGGGAAGGGTACCATTGGAAACGGGAGATTCTCCCCTTTCCAACGATACCTCTCCTATGTTTTTCGGTGCTCAGGGGGCTGAGATAGCCCCACATGCACCGAAACTGTGAAACTGAACCTAAGTTTCAGTTTCGTTTTCATTGTAATGGCGACAGCGCGCCATACAGCAGAGGGATTTTTTTAAAAGTGTGCTCATGACGAAATGGTTCCGTCATGAGCACACTTGCACTTAAGCTCATGACAGAACCATTCCGTCATGAGCATGGAAGGGGTTAAATTAGTGTGCCTTTTATATTGTTGATTGAACTGATTGTTTGATTTTATTGGTTAAAGTTGTCTATAGTTTTATTTTATTTGTAGGTTTAGTATAGTTGGATTTGTTATTATCAGTTGAGTCCCTCTAAGGTAAATACTAATTTATGTATTACTTTTTATGTACAATATATAATTTGATATTTTTGCTCATGAATATATATATATACCTGTGAATGGGAGCCAGAGTGTTTGGCATTTGAGGAAGGTATTCACCGAAACGCATCATGCCATGAAAAATTAAAACGCACCTGTGCAAAGCCGCTGTGTCCCCTGTTGTTTCTTAGAGGAAGCGATTGGTGTGATATTTGCGTGCGGCCACTAGCACGAGGGGGACCCATCCTTCAGTGTTCAGGAGTCAACAGTGGCATCAGGTGTTAGTTGTTTTTGAGTTGTTGAAAGACTCTGGACCGCCGCAAACCTCAAAGGGAATGTATCCTGCCGGAAATCGGGCCATGACTTCTTGGTGAGACACTGTGTACTTACACCGTACCTCCAGGCTTGCAAAGCATCAGGAATTGTGGAGGACGTAGGCTCAGCATTGGTAGTGACAATTTTTTTATTAAAGACTCTGGTGGTAAAGAGTAAGCAGCAGCGTCCAATGAAGGGGATGCTGGGACTTGCAGTTTTAATAACCTTTTGGTTCCTCCAATCGGAGTGAGGTAACACGCGTTTAAGGAAACCTGTGAATGGGAGCCAGAGTGTTTGGCATTTGAGGAAGGTATTCACCGAAACGCGTCATGCCATAAAAAATTAAAACGTACCTGTGCAAAGCCGCAGTGTCCCCTGTTGTTTCTTGGAGGAAGCGATTGGTGTGATATTTGCGTGCAGCCACTAGCATGCGGGGTACCTATCCTTCAGTGTTCAGGAGTCAACAGTGGCATCAGGTGTTAGTTGTTTTCGAGTTGTCGAAAGACTCTGGACCGCCGCAAACCTGAAAGGGAATGTATCCTACCAGAAATCGGGCCATGACTTCTTGGTGGAACGCCGTGTACTTACACCGCGCCTCCAGGCTTGCAAAGCATCAGGAATTGCTTTCTTGGAGTAAGTGATTGGCAGGTGGTGCACGATGCCGGCAGAACCAGCTGGTCAGTAATGCCACATACAGAGTCCAAATGATGCGCACACTCAGGAGATGCCACTCAGTGCAGGTTTATTAGTCCAGTAGTTACGCGTTTCGACAGCAAAGCTTTGCTGTCGAAACGCGTAACTACTGAACTAATAAACCTGCACTGAGTGGCATCTCCTGAGTATGTGCATCATTTGGACTCTGTATGTGATATATATATATATATATATATATATATATATATATATATATATATATATATATATATATATATAGATACACATTATCTACTGGCGGTCGCCAGTAGATAGTTATAGTTAAAACCTATTATCCATAGGAAATCCGCGACATTCTATTTGAAATAACGTTGGCGCCGGTTGACGAATCTTCGCGAAAGTTTCCAACTTGTTGGGGCGCTCCGGTCCGCTCCTATCCTGAAAGTCTCGGGGTGATACGTCAAGCGGGGGCCGAGAAAAAGGGGGTCCCAAAACGTGTTTTCCCCATTCATTTTTCCATAGGAACCTTTAGTCGCAGCTACAGCCCGAACTGCTGAACGGAATTAAACCAAATTTGGCAAAGAGGTAGCCCTTGGTTCAGTGTCGTGCCTTTTGCTTAAATGGTGTAAATCCGTTCAGTAGTTCCTGAGAAAATCAAAAGTAAAGTCACATATATATCTGGGCGGAGCCTAACCACACATGTCATCGTGAGATCTGATTGGCTGTCAGCACTTCATCCTGGAATTGCTCGCAGCCATCTTGGGACCAATATAAATGATAGTACCTCATTGAAATGCATTGTAGTGAATAGAAGATTTTGAGGGTCACCAAAAGGAGAACTATAAAGGGTGAAAACAGGCTTTAGTTACATTAGAATTTATTTGTTGATGGTACCATACTAATTTTAGGAATTGTGGTGTATTCTAAGGTGATTTTACCATGTGAAAAACCTTCTGCTGGGATATCATGAATCATGTTTGAGAGAACACTATTTTCTCATGCTTGTCCCACGGAGGTTTGGAAGGTGCTCCAGAAGCTAAAATGAGAGCATATTTTCTGTAAATTCACATTATCTTTCTCACTCATGTGAGAATGAAGTCTGACATTCTCAGTAAAACATGTACATCCAACAAGGGCAGAGACTGTCAGTTGATTCCTTTGTGTTCTACTGCAGCTTCCCAGAGTGTTCTAAAGAACAACTAGAGTGCTAACAGCCTTACTTATGACAAAAGTATGGCACACCTGAAGCCATCTTGATTGGAATAAACTGGTAACACTTAAACAATTTAATTTAAAAAGGAACAAAATGATGGGGTTCATTTTGTCATAGAAATTATGGTTAGTGCTGTAGAAAGAAAAATTAGGACATGTTTCAAGTGTGATCTCAAATATCTTCCTGTTATGTTTCAACAGGAGCAGCCTGCCAGTTGATGCCTTTGTGTTCTACTGCAGCTTCCCAGAGTGTTCTAAAGAACAACTAGAGTGCTAACAGCCTTACTTGTGACAAAAGTATGGCACACCTGAAGCCATCTTGATTGGAATAAACTGGTAACACTTAAAACATTTAATTTAAAAAGGAACAAAATGATGGGGTTCATTTTGTCATAGAAATTATGGTTAGTGCTGTAGAAAGAAAAATTAGGACATATTTCAAGTGTGATCTCAAATATCTTCCTGTTATATTTCAACAGGAGCAGCCTGCCAGTTGATGCCTTTGTGTTCTACTGCAGCTTCCCAGAGTGTTCTAAAGAACAACTAGAGCGCTAACAGCCTAACTTATGACAAAAGTATGGCACACCTGAAGCCATCTTGATTGGAATAAACCGGTAACACTTAAAACATTTAATTTAAAAAGGAACAATATAAGGGGTTCTTTTTGAAATAGAAATTATGGTTAGTGCTGCAGAAAGAAAAATTAGGACATGTTTTAAGTGAGATCTCAAATCCTCTTCTATTTCATTAGAAAATTCTGACATGCAGACTGAAACAATCACTTTCAATACCAGCAGCAGACTACCAGTTAACTCCCTGGTGAGCAGTAGCTTTACTCCAGTGATCTAATGAGAAACTAGAGTGCTAACATTCTGAATTTATGGCAGATGTGAGACACATCTGAATGCCTTCTTGATGGAATCAAAGTAAAAAACTGAAAGCATTTCCTACTGAGGAGACTGCAGTAAATGAAGAAATTAGGAAACTTCATAACAAAGAAGTCTTCCAAGATGGCCACCAGTGAAAAAAGAGCCCAAATGTAGCACAAATATTACCCAGATGTAGCCCACATATAGCCCAATGACAAAAGTGTGCAAAACACTTTTTATTTTTAGTTTTTTTGCAGTTTTATGTAGTGCAGACTGGTCAGGTATTGGAGCATTGCATCTTAAAACATGACCCCCTACACTACAAAAACACCACTGCCCTACCTTAAACCCTAAAACACTACCCCCAGCACGTCCCCCTACACTACACAAGCACCACTGCACTATCCTAAACCCTAAAACACTACCCCCAGCACGACCCCCTACACTACCCAAACACCACTGCACTAACCTAAATCCTAAAACACTACCACCAGCACGACCCCCTATACTACCCAAACACCACTGCACTACCCTAAAACATGACCCCCTACACTACACAAACACCACTGCACTACCCTAAACCCTAAAACACTACCCCCAGCACGACCCCCTATACTACACAAGCACCACTGCCCTACCCTAAACCCTAAAACACTACCCCCAGCACGACCCCCTACACTACACAAACACCACTGCACTACCCTAAACCCTAAAACACTACCCCCAGCACGACCCCCTACACTACCCAAACACCACTGCACTAACTTAAATCCTAAAACACTACCCCCAGCACGACCCCCTACACTACCCAAACACAACTGCACTACCCTAAAACATGACCCCCTACACTACACAAACACCACTGCACTACCCTAAACCCTAAAACACTACCCCCAGCACGACCCCCTACACTACACAAGCACCACTGCACTACCCTAAACCCTAAAACACTACCCCCAGCACGACCCCCTACACTGCCCGAACACCACTACACTGCCCTAAACCCTGAAACACCAGCCCCTGCATGACCCCCTACACTGCCCGAACACCACTGCACTGCCCTAAACCCTGAAACACCACCCCTAGTACGACCCCCTACACTGCCTGAACACCACTGCACTGCCCTAAACCCTGTAACACCACCCCCTTCACGACCCCCTACACTGCCCGAACACCACTGCACTGCCCTAAACCCTGAAACACCACCCCCAGCATGACCCCCTACACTGCCCGAACACCACTGCACTGCCCTAAACCCTGAAACATCACCCCCAGCAAGACCCCCTACACTGCCCGAACACCACTGACCTAAACCCTGAAACACCACCCCCAGCACGACCCCCTACACTGACCGAACACCACTGCACTGCCCTAAACCCTGAAACACTACCCCCAGCATGACCCCCTACACTGCCCGAACACCACTGCTCTGCCCAAAACCCTGAAACACCAGCCCCAGCAGGACCCCCTATACTGCCCGAACACCACTGCACTGCCCTAAACCTTGAAACACCAGCCCCTGCACGACCCCCTACACTGCCCGAACACCACTGCACTACCCTAAACCGTGAAACATCACCCCTAGCACGACCCCCTACACTGCCCGAGCACCTCTGCACTGTCCTAAACCCTGAAACACCAGCCCCAGCACGACCCCCTACACTGCCCGAACACCACTGCACTGCCCTAAACCCTGAAACACCAGCCCCAGCACGACCGCCTACACTGCCCGAACACCACTGCACTGCCCTAAACCCTGAAACACCAGCCCCAGCACGACCCCCTACACTGCCCGAACACCACTGCACTGCCCTAAACCGTGAAACACCAGCCTCAGCATGACCCCCTACACTGCCTGAACACCACTGCCCTGAACCCTGAAACACCACCCCCAGCAAGACCGCCTACACTGCCCGAACACCACTGCACTGCCCTAAACCCTGAAACACCACGCTGTGCATGACCCCCTACACTGCCCGAACACCACTGCACTGCCCTAAACCCTGAAACACCACCCCCAGCACGACCCCCTACACTGCCCGAACACCACTGCACTGCCCTTAACCCTGAAACACCACCCCCTGCACAACCCCCTACACTGCTCGAACACTACTGCACTGCCCTAAACCCAGAAACACCATCCCCAGCACGACCCCCTATACTGCACGAACACCACTGCACTGCCCTAAACCCCGAAACACTACCCCCAGCAAGACCCCCTACACTGCCCGAACACCACTGCACTGCCCTAAACCCTGAAACATCACCCCCAGCAAGACCCCCTACACTGCCCAACCACCACTGCCCTAAACCCTGAAACACCACCCCCAGCAAGACCCCCTACACTGCCCAAACACCACTGCACTGCCCTAAACCCTGAAACACCAGCCCCAGCACGACCCCCTACACTGCCCGAACACCACTGCACTGCCCTAAACCCTGAAACACCACCCCTGCACGACCCCCTACACTGCCCAAACACCACTGTACTGCCCTAAACCCTGAAACCCCACCCCCAGCATGACCCCCTACAGTGCCAGAACACCACTGCACTGCCCTAAACCCTGAAACACCACCCCCAGCAAGACCCCCTACACTGCCCGAACACCACTGCACTGCCCTAAACCCTGAAACATCACCCCCAGCAAGACCCCCTACACTGCCCGAACACCACTGCCCTAAACCCTGAAACACCACCCCCAGCAAGACCCCCTACACTGCCCAACACCACTGCACTGCCCTAAACCCTGAAACACCACCCCCAGCAAGACCGCCTACACTGCCCGAACACCACTGCACTGCCCTAAACCCTGAAACACCACCCCAAGCACGACCCCTACACTGCCCGAACACCACTGCTCTGCCCAAAACCCTGAAACACCAGCCCCAGCACGACCCCCTACACTGCCCGAACACCACTGCACTGCCCTAAACTCTGAAATACCAGCCCCAGCACGACCCCCTACACTGCCCGAACACCACTGCACTGCCCTAAACCCTGAAACACCACCCCCAGCACGACCCCCTACACTGCCCGAACACCACTGCACTGCCCTAAACCCTGAAACACCAGCCCCAGCACAACCCCGTACACTGCCCGCACACCACTGCACTGCCCTAAACCCTGAAACACCAGCCCCAGCACAACCCCGTACACTGCCCGAACACCACTGCACTGCCCTAAACCCTGAAACACCAGCCCCAGCACGACCGCCTACACTGCCCGAAAACTACTGCACTGCCCTAAACCCTGAAACACCACCCCCAGCAAGACTACCTACACTGGCCGAACACCACTGCACTGCCCTAAACCCTGAAACACCACCCCCTGCACGGCCCCCTACACTGCCCAAACACTACTGCACTGCCCTAAACCCTGAAACACCACCCCTCAGCACGACACCCTACACTGCCCGAACACCACTGCACTGCCCTAAACCCTGAAACACCACCCCAGCACGACCCCCTACACTGCCCGAACACCACTGCACTAAACCCTGAAACACCACCCCCTGCACGACCCCCTACACTGCCGGAACACCACTGCACTGCCCTAAACCCTGAAACACCACCCCCAGCACGACCCCCTACACTTCCCTAACACCACTGCACTGCCCTAAACCCTGAAACATCACCCCCAGCACAACCCCCTACACTGCCTGAGCACCATTGCTCTGCCCTAAACCCTGAAACACTAGCCCCAGCACGACCCCCTACACTGCCCGAACACCACTGTACTGCCCTAAACCCTGAAACACCACCCCCAGCACGACCCCCTACACTGCCCGAACACCACTGTACTGCCCTAAACCCTGAAACCCCACCCCCAGCATGACCCCCTACACTGCCAGAACACCACTGCACTGCCCTAAACCCTGAAACACCATCCCCTGCGCGACCCCCTACACTGCCCAAACACTACTGCACTGCCCTAAACCCTGAAACACCACCCCCAGCACGACCCCTACACTGCACGAACACCACTGCACCGCCCAAAACCCTGAAACACTACCCCCAGCAAGACCCCCTACACTGCCCGAACACCACTGCACTGCCCTAAACCCTGAAACATCACCCCCAGCAAGACCCCCTACACTGCCCGAACACCACTGCCCTAAACCCTGAAACACCACCCCCAGCAAGACCCCCTACACTGCCCGAACACCACTGCACTGCCCTAAACCCTGAAACACCACCCCCAGCAAGACCGCCTACACTGCCCGAACACCACTGCACTGCTCTAAACCCTGAAACACCACCCCAAGCACGACCCCCTACACTGCCCGAACACCACTGCTCTGCCCAAAACCCTGAAACACCAGCCCCAGCACGACCCCCTACACTGCCCGAACACCACTGCACTGCCCTAAACTCTGAAACACCAGCCCCAGCACGACCCCCTACACTGCCCGAACACCACTGCACTGCCCTAAACCCTGAAACACCACCCCCAGCACGACCCCCTACACTGCCCGAACACCACTGCACTGCCCTAAACCCTGAAACACCAGCCCCAGCACAACCCCGTACACTGCCCGCACACCACTGCACTGCCCTAAACCCTGAAACACAAGCCCCAGCACAACCCCGTACACTGCCCGAACACCACTGCACTGCCCTAAACCCTGAAACACCAGCCCCAGCACAACCGCCTACACTGCCCGAAAACTACTGCACTGCCCTAAACCCTGAAACACCACCCCCAGCAAGACTACCTACACTGGCCGAACACCACTGCACTGCCCTAAACCCTGAAACACCACCCCCTGCACGGCCCCCTACACTGCCCAAACACTACTGCACTGCCCTAAACCCTGAAACACCACCCCTCAGCATGACACCCTACACTGCCCGAACACCACTGCACTGCCCTCAACCCTGAAACACCACCCCAGCATGACCCCCTACACTGCCCGAACACCACTGCACTAAACCCTGAAACACCACCCCCTGCACGACCCCCTACACTGCCGGAACACCACTGCACTGCCCTAAACCCTGAAACACCACCCCCAGCACGACCCCCTACACTGCCCTAACACCACTGCACTGCCCTAAACCCTGAAACATCACCCCCAGCACAACCCCCTACACTGCCTGAGCACCATTGCTCTGCCCTAAACCCTGAAACACTAGCCCCAGCACGACCCCCTACACTGCCCAAACACCACTGTACTGCCCTAAACCCTGAAACACCACCCCCAGCACGACCCCCTACACTGCCCGAACACCACTGCACTGCCCTAAACCCTGAAACACCAGCCCCAGCAAGACCCCCTACACTGCCCGAACACCACTGCATTGCCCTAAACCCTGAAACACCAGCCCCAGCATGACCCCCTACACTGCCCGAACACCACTTCACTGCCCGAAACCCTGAAACACCAGCCCCAGCACGACCCCCTACACTGCCCGAATACCACTGCACTGCCCTAAACCCTGAAACACCAGCCCCAGCACGACCCCCTACACTGCCCGAACACCACTGCACTGCCCTAAACCCTGAAACGCCAGCACCACCCCCTACAATGCCCGAACACCACTGTACTGCCCTAAACCCTGAAACACCACCCCCTGCACTGCCCCCTACACTGCCCGAACACCACTGCACTGCCCTAAACCCTGAAACACCACCCCCTGCACGACCCCCTACACTGCCCGAACACCACTGCACTGCCCTAAACCCTGAAACACCACCCCCTGCACCACCCCCTACACTGCCCGAACACCACTGCACTGCCCTAAACCCTGAAACACCACCCCCTGCACCACCCCCTACACTTCCCGAACACCACTGCACTGCCCTAAACCCTGAAACACCACCCCCAGCATGACCCCTTTACTGCTCGAACACCACTGCACTGCCCTAAACCCTGAAACACCACCGCCTGCACGACCCCCTACACTGCCCGAACACCACTGCACTGCCCTAAACCCTGAAACACCACCCCCAGCACGACCCCCTACACTGCCCGAACACCACTGCACTGCCCTAAACCCTAAAACACCACCCCCAGCATGACCCCCTACACTACCCGAACACGACTGCACTGCCCTAAACCCTAAAACACTCCCCCAGCACGACCCCCTACACTACCCGAACACCACTGCACTGCCCTAAACCCTAAAACACTACCCCAGCACGACCCCCTACACTACCTAAACACCACTGCACTGCACTGCCCTAAACCCTAAAACACTACCCCCGCATGACCCCCTACACTACCCAAATACCAATGCACTACCCTAATCCCTAAAACACTACCCCCGCACAACCCCTACACTACCCAAAGACCACTGCACTACCCTAAACTCTAAAACAATACCCCCGTACGACTCCCTACACTACCCAAAGACCACTGCACTACCCTAAACCCTAAAAACTTCCCCAGCATGAACCCCTACACTACCCAAACACCACTGCACTACCCTAAACCATAAAACACTACCCCCAGCAGTACCCCCTATGCTACCCAAACACCACTGCACTACCCTAAACCCTAAAACACTACCCCCAGCAGTACCCCCTACACTACCCAAACACCATTGCACTACCCTAAACCCTAAAACACTACCCCCAGCAGTATCCCCTACACTACCCAAACACCACTGCACTACCCTAAACCCTAAAACCCTAAAACACTAACCCCAGCACGACCCCCTACACTACCCAAACACCACTGCACTACCCTAAACCCTAAATCTACCCCCAGCATGACCCCCTACACTACACAAACACCACTGCACTACCCTAAACCCTAAAACACTACCCCCAGCACAACCCTCTTCACTACCTAAACACAACTGCACAATTTGTTACAGGCATTGCAACGCAGGCCTGTGGTGCTTACTGGAAGTACCTGGTGGGCTAGTTGGGCCCCAGGGACTCTCAGGATTCAAGGTGACCTAATCCCCCAACTTAAAACGCGCCACGGGGCGCGTTTGCACAGTGGTGAAGGGAGGGGCGGGGCCTCAGGTGACATGTGCGCAAACACGCCCTGTGGTGCGTTTTAAGTTGGGGAGTTAATTCCCTTTGAATCCTGGGGCCAACTAGCCCACCAGGTACCTTCAGTAAGCACAACAGAGTTGCGTTGCAGAGAGGTGAAAAAAGGTGCGTGGCCTCGGAACGCCTCTCTGCAACTCAGCTCTGTGGTCCTAACTGTAGGTACCTGGGGGGCTAGTTGGGCCCCAGGGACCCTCAGGATTCAAGGGGACTTAATCCTGCAACTTAAAACACGCCATGGGGCGCGTTTGCACACATGTCACCTCAGGCCTCCCCTCCCTTCACCACTGTGCAAACGCGCACTGGCTCTGGTTAGTCAGAGTCAGTTACCACCAGTACCCGTCTGAAAAAGTTGTGGGCACAGGATGATTTTGCAACAAGGCCTCTTTCTGCTCCTCTGTTGGTTCTTTCTGCACATCTTTTGCTTCTTTCTGTGCGTTTTTTCTTCTTTCTTCACATGTCCTACCTCTGTTGGCATAGTTAGAAACTAGCATTTAAAAAACCTTTGAAATTCACTTAAAAATCATAGGTTTCAGGCACTTTATAGTTAGAAATTAGCATTTAAAAAACCTTTGAAATTCACTGAAAAAACCATAGGTTTCAGGCACGTTATAGTTAGAAATTAGCATTTAAAAAACCTTTGAAATTCACTGAAAAAACCATAGGTTTCAGGCACGTTATGGTTAGAAATTAGCATTTAAAAACCTTTGAAATTCACTGAAAAAACTATAGGTTTCAGACACGTTATAGTTAGAAATTAGCATTTAAAAAACCTTTGAAATTCACTGAAAAAACCATAGGTTTTAGGGACAGTTATAGTTAGTTGGACATTGCACTCGTACAAAACCCGTGAAATTCCCCTGTTATAGTTAGTTCAGCTAACTATAACTCGCGCCCGCAATGCACTGCTGATGACGTCACATATTACATCACTCATGACATGGTCAGTGACATCACTGATGACATCACTGATGACATCTCAAATGACATCACTGATGACATCATCCATGTGATAATTTCATGCATCTTCTCACACCCTAATATAACTTTTGATACACCCACTCTAAATTACAGACTGCCATTCTCAAAACCATAGACACTCCAACACCAAAAACTACATACCCACTCACTGATTCTTAGGTCTACACACACATCCACTCACTCACCTGTACAGTCACTCATACTTACAGTCACTCAGTACAGGACTATCATATGCACTCATACACCTATATAAACACTCACACACCGCCACTCATCCATAGAGGTACTCACACACCTAGTCAGTCATGCAAAAAATTTATCACACACCCATTTACTCACCTATACAGTTATACACACACCAGCTCACTTACTCATACAAATACTAGCACATTCTTACTCTCTTATACAATAACTGATACAAGCACACACGCATCCATACAGCCACTCTCACAATAACACACTCTCACTTATAGCCATTTAAATACTCTAACACACATATATACTGCCTTTTACATATGTAGTTACTCGCACATGTACCACTGAGATATACATTCACTCACTAACACACCCATACACACACTCACCCACCCAAGCAGTCCATCACAGATGCACTCTTGAAATCATGCACCCAGTGAATCACCCACTCACACATCTATGTATAGTCACACACACCCCACCCACACAAACACTCAGGCAGCCATACAGATACTCAGAGAACCAATCAATAACCCATATAGACACTCATGTAGCTATTCGCAAATCCATGCATCCACTTACACACCAACAAACAGACGGATACAGACATTCACACAGTTTGTCACTAACCCATGCATTCAGTAAGATACGTTTAATCACTCACTTGTAGAGTCAGTCACTCACGTACTAAATCATCCATTCAGACACTTATACACCCACTCATTCTTCAATACGCCTTTCCCTATATATATTAAACATATTTAAACTTTACAGAAACACACAGTCACTGGATGATGTCATCAGTGATGTCATTTGAGATGTCATCAGTGATGTCATCAGTGATGTCACTGACCATGTCATGAGTGATGTAATATGTGACGTCATCAGCAGTGCATTGCGGGGCGCGAGTTATAGTTAGCTGAACTAACTATAACAGGGGAATTTCACGGGTTTTGTACGAGTGCAATGTCCAACTAACTATAACTGTCCCTAAAACCTATGGTTTTTTCAGTGAATATATATATATACATATATACATATATACATATATATATATACATATACATATATATATAAGCCAAAATGCATCATGCCATATTGCCAGCAGTGAATAAAAGGACTCTCTCATACTCCCCGCTGTGTCCTCGGATTACTTTTCATTAAGTGGTCGTTGTGGTGATATTGTTCGCGTCTGCCAGGAGCGCGATACGAGGACCCGTCCATCAAGTGTCCTGGGGTATGCTGGCTCTGTGACTGTTGTATCAAGGGATTGATTCATCCCAGGACCGCCGCAAGGACGAACCAGGCAAGTGGCCGCCGCCAGTGGTGGACTGTGACTTCACAGAGAAGCTAGCTCATTGTACTTGCTTCACGGCCCGGTTTGTGTCGATAATTGGGGCTGGACGTAGGGGACCTGAGGTAGCCCTTGGCACGCAAATACGGAATTCACCAGCTTCTACAAAGCCCCCCCTTTGCAAGGCACACACAGCGCTCATTCGAGCAATATCTGACCCCGCTTTGGTACTTACTCGATCTGGTGCATGCTGGGAGCTGAAGTCAAACACAGGACTACAGCTATCCTGATTGAAGCAGGGTCTGCTGATCTCCCACCAATGGGAGCGCCGCAGCAAGTTCAAAGGAGGGAGGAGGTGAAAACCGGCTGCAAACGGCATCTGAAGAAGGCAACTAAGCCGAAATGCATCATGCCATATTACCAGCAGTGAATAAAAGGACTCTCTCATACTCCCCGCTGTGTCCTCGGATTACTTTTCATTAAGTGGTCGTTGTGGCGATATTGTTCGCGTCTGCCAGGAGCGCGATACGAGGACCCGTCCATCAAGTGTCCTGGGGTATGCTGGCTCTGTGACTGTTGTATCAAGGGATTGATTCATCCCAGGACCGCCGCAAGGACGAACCAGGCAAGTGGCCGCCGCCAGTGGTGGACTGTGACTTCACAGAGAAGCTAGCTCATTGTACTTGCTTCACGGCCCGGTTTGTGTCGATAATTGGGGCTGGACGTAGGGGACCTGAGGGAGCCCTTGGCACGCAAATACGGAATTCACCAGCTTCTACAAAGCCCCCCCTTTGCAAGGCACACACAGCGCTCATTCGAGCAATATCTGACCCCGCTTTGGTACTTACTCGATCTGGTGCATGCTGGGAGCTGAAGTCAAACACAGGACTACAGCTATCCTGATTGAAGCAGGGTCTGCTGATCTCCCACCAATGGGAGCGCCGCAGCAAGTTCAAAGGAGGGAGGAGGTGAAAACCGGCTGCAAACGGCATCTGAAGAAGGCAACTAAGCTGAAATGCATCATGCCATATTACCAGCAGTGAATAAAAGGACTCTCTCATACTCTCCGCTGTGTCCTCAGATTACTTTTCATTAAGTGGTCGTTGTGGTGATATATATATATATATATATATATATGTATATATGTATATATATATATATATATTTAGGTTGCTGTTTGAATATGTGTAGTTCATTCTAATTTTGGGGGTTTATTGTACATATTTAGATATATAATTTTTGGGGTGAATGGTAGATATTTTGTTGTTGTAATAGATTTTTATTTAATTTAAATATGTGTAGTATAAGTCTTGAATTTATGAAAAGTAATTTTTTATGTTAAAAAGTGTTTTTTAATCTTTTTATTAATGATTATTTAATTATTTTGGCAATAATATTGTAGTCGATGTTGTATGAATCGGTATTTTTGACATATGAGATGTTTATTTAAAGGTAACAATATTTTTCTTTCCGATATTTTTGTTTTGATATATGTAAAAATCAATATTTCTAACAACAATATTTGTGTTCTTGATATTTGTGGTTTTTATAGTTAAGTATACAAAGTTGATATTTTTGTTATTGATATTTAATTTTTGATATTTTTCTGTTTTGATATTTTCTGGATCAATATTATGTCAATGATCCATGTATTACTACTATTTAATATGGGCACTTGCCCAGATATCCACTGGTGGAAAATCTATTACAAACCGAAGCTTTGACCTTTATCACAGATGTTTTTGGAACAGGCTTCGCTTTAAGCCTCAGCCTACTTTTAAACATACCTCTGCACCAGGCGTGCTAATCCTTTACCTTGTTTAACACAGAGTAATACTTGCACCCCAAAACTTTAATAATTTGTAAATGGCTCACCATATTACTTTCAATATGCACAATCACACTTGCCTCCAATGCTTACCATATTTCTATGATACAGACCCAAACATGTACACTCAGTAACTCTATGCTATATATGACTATGGTGTTGTCAGCAGTGATGTCATGATTTACATCATTTGAAATGTCATTAGTGATGATGTCATCAATTTTGTCATTTAATATGTCATGAGTGCTGTAATATGTGAGGTCATGCACAGTGCATGGCATGGCTGCAAGTTATACTTAACTCAGTAAACTGTAACTGGTGAATTTCAGTGTTTTTTTCGTTTTTAGACATTAGTTTTTAATCTGCATTCAACACCTATCCATGACTTCACTTTAAGCTTTGTTATTTTCAGTGAATTTCTAGGTTTTGTTTTAGCAAAATCTAAGATCGGGGTGAAGTCGGGGCAGAGATATGGTAAAGTATGGGGAAAAGCTCCCCATACTTTACAAATAGTCAGAGTTCCACCCCAGTGGCAGAGATCACTGTACAGGAAAAAGTAAAAACATTTCATAAACTTTGAAAATGATGGTAAAAGTATTTTATGCTACATATTATCATAAGTTAAATTTACATATTAATGTAGAATAAAAAATTGTACAGCACTTTAATTTAATTTTGAATTAAATCTTTAATTAATTTAAATATATTCAATTAACTTAAAATTATTTTGATGAAGTTTACATTAAAAAGAATTATTCCCACCCAAAGTAATTTATTTTCTTTATACATTAACAATTATTTAAAGTGATGAATAAAACGAATTAAAAGTAAGTTAATTATATTTGATTATTATATAATCTAACATTAATTTGTAAATTCAAAAATATTTGTTTAAATAGTTTATAATTAAAAATAAATACATATATGTAAATATTTTTTAGATAGTTTTTAACATTAAATTATATGTATTTATATTTTATGCTATTTAAAATAATGTAATTCAATTTAACATTATTTTCTATGGGGTTTTATTTTAAGTCCCTACCTCCACTATTTTCTATAGAAGGGTGCTGCAGTGCCAGTTGTTGGCCATGTGTGCTGCTAGACTCACTACTGTTTCTTTTTGGCAGCAGTAACTTTCACTCGTAAAGTTGGCTCTCTCCCCGTTTTCATATTGTAAATATGTGTATGCCTGCACTTTTCTGTAAAACTACACTCAGATTTGGTGAATATTTATTTATTTTATCATAGGTTTTATATGGCGGGAACATGACCCTTGAGTGTATCAGAGCATTTTAGAGATGGGCAGAGAAGAAGAAATAGGTAAAGTCTAAAGTAGTAAAGTTACTCAAATATGTAAGAGTAAATTGCATGTCTAAATTACTCACAGGTGTAAGTTACCTTTGTGAATTGCACCCTTTATCTATTCCTTTGCTCAGCAAACAACATTGATATTTGGTTCCGTCCTACTACAGCACACAGCATAGGGATGTGGTCTTTAACATAAACAGCTGTAATTATTGGCACACAAGTATAGTCCTATTCACAAAACATTTTGCAAAGAATAAGGTGTAAAGCACTTGACTTTACCAGTGACTACTAGTACATATGTATACTAGGTTGTCATCACAAGTGTTCCATAGAAATACATTATTTTATTGAAAGTTGCATTATTGACTCATCACCATAAACCACCTTTCTCATATTTACTTGTACTATAGAAAACAAGCACAATTCATTAGTATACCGTTAGTGACTATGCACATTTTTATGTTGAATCCACACCTCCTGCAGCTTCTTGAAGGACATTTGAAGCAGCTGCATCTGACTCGAGAGGGACAATTAAAAACAACGTAAGGCGCTGCAGCTTTGTGATAGACTTGTTACGCAGTTACTTTTGAGTCAAGAAGCACATCTAGTAAAGTCTTGAATGACTGCAGCTTTGTTAAATAATTCTAGTTGTTACTTCTGAATTGAGAGGGACATCTAGTAATGACTTAAGGTACTGTAGCTAAGCAAAACGCCAGACCTATTGGCTTTGGCAATACTTTTTTGGGCTTCACTTGAAGTTCGAAGCAAATGCAAACACATATATAAATTATGTTTCCTCTTATTTTGCACCCACACCCATTATGAATTAAGGACTAATCGTAATTCTTAATGTTACGATTTTTTGTGTCCTTTCCCGTGCACTGGCTCCGTTTAGGCAGCTTGCGCCAATACAGACACCCTTGCACTATGGTTTTTGTGCAGGAAAGGACACCTTCCTTCATAAGAACAACCAGTGCGCCTGCCCTGGGGAGGCGCACGGTTTAGACATATTCCCAGATTTACACTATGATGTAAATCTGGGAATGTGTCAAAAACCATGGGCGTTTAGTGGGAACACCTACTGCAACATCTATGACATGCCTCGCCGACGCAGTGTGAGGCAACGTAGCAACTTACGCTGCGTTGCCTTACACCATATCTACAAGGCCATTAAAAGCCATGCAGGGTGGCTTTCCATGACCTTGCAGATATGAGCCTGCACTGTGCGCCACCAGAACGTCAAAAAAAGCACCGTTCCAGCAGTGCATTGGGCTTGTAAATAACTCCTAAAGATTCAATAATAACAAACGCAGAATTGGTGCAAAACGTATTTGTACTCGTTGTTGCGCATTTGTATTGCTAAATCCTGTATCTATCACACAAAAAAACATCTGGTTCAAATCTAGAAGAGTTTTAGAAGCATCCACTAAGGATTTCTTTCTGAAGAAATCTGTCAACATGTTGAACTACACAAAACAAAGTGTTACACAAGGATATAGCCGATATCTCAAGCATTTTTATTGTACATTAGAAACAGCCGGTGTTATTTTTAGTGTTTCAATGTGATCAGTATGGGAGAAGCATTTTTTGTGAGCTGTTTACCACCATATACATTTAGGGAATAGTGTTGGCCCTTTAGCTTGGGAGAGTACGACTTTTTAAGTCAATTTTGGAATATTTTTAGTTTGTTGTTGCTGAATTATATGGTGTGAAAAAGTGTATGTTTCATTGATACCAACCTTATCAATAAGAGAAAATCCCTAACTATTAGCTTGTGCAAACAATTACCTCTGGGAAAGAACATTAATAGAACACATTAACAAAATATAGGGAAAAATCCTAATACTTTATAAGAAAAAAATTAGCATACTTCGTAAAACTAAAGCCTTCAAATGTCACCATTACGTAAGGGGATGAGGAGCACCAAATTGAGAAAACGTAATTTTGTCTTAGGTTCTAAAAATCCTTTCTTTAAAGCAGAAGTTATCTCGCAGGTATGCAGCAGTGCACATCCCCGTCTGTTAACCTATCAGTGAGAAGATACAGAACTGGTAAGTGACTGGAAATAAACAATATCTATTGGCTTCTGTAGCACAATGGCAAACTCAACTCTTTCATAATTTCAAAAAAGACACTGGCTACTTTAAAGATATTTGGGAGAAATGTACTTTAATAATTTGCAATTGCCTTCTACAGAATTTTCAAACGCTTTCTCAAAGAAAACCTGCAAAAGTCAGAAACAAGTTTTCAGATTTCGATTTACAGATATGACAGTTACAAGTGCTACTCAGGAAATTCATAACATTGCATTTTATTTGCTGAATATATCAAAAGGTGAAATGACGGACGCTTTTCTAGCTCTTGTATCCTGGCAACAAAGCGTAGGAGTGAAGATGGCAGACAGTGCGATAAATTATCAAAGTCATATGGAGAAGAGAAAAGCACATTTAACATTCACGTATAAAATAAAAGAGACTTTGTTATATACTCATTCGCCCCTGCAATTTATTCATTTGTTCGATTGGTGCCTACAGCGAACAGCACACTTATTAATCCCAGTACAGCTTTTCTTTCATTTGAATAAAATAAATGCCAAGCTTGTATATGAACATGTAGTGCCTTAAAATCTTCTCCTGAATTAGTGTTATGGTTTAAATCCTAAAAAGTAATGAAAATTGTCATTTTCTGTTCAGCTATACAACCATAATACCGCCAATGCACTGATCATGACCTGACATGACATCAGAACATCAGTGACATCACCAGCGCCATTATATGTGACACTACAAATCCCATCTTCAATGTAACCCTTAACTATGTGTGTGGGGACAGTCCTAAGCCTCCATGCAGCCTTATTGAGGTCTACTTCCCTTTAGTGTCCCTGAAATATCTGCGAGGACGCCTGTCAGCTATCAATTAAACAGCAGTGTTTAATTACCATGTAATCTTCCAGGGAGCATCTATTTGCTGTCTACTCTAAGGGGCTACATCCGTTTGTTTCAATGTAGTCTCAGTGACAGGATAAGTTGTCTATAAGTGAATGCAGAAGTTTCATTTCCATGCAATGTCTCTGAAGGTATCAGTCAGTTGGCACTGTCATCAAACTTGGACCTCTCTGATATCTTTGTGAGGACATCTATGTTGTGTCACAGGAATTGTACCATTTAATTACTATTTAATGTTTATGACAACATCTGGGGCTAGATTACAGTACAGGTGTACCCCCTTGCATTCATCATTGCACACACTCAGAATCCACCTAACAAAAACCAAAGCTTTGTCACCCAATTACAAAACAAATGGCAAAGTTAATAGGTCTGGTTTGTTTTATGTGTATGTGTTCTTTTTTATAATCGTCATATGTTGTGTGATATATTTGGATGCACTAACATAAAATGCACATGCAGGCACCACCAAAATGCATTCACACAATATACAGATGTGAGCAAAATAAACAGATTTATCTCAGGTTAAAAACGTTTTCTGACAGTAGAAATCGGCACTCTAAACAACTTTTTTGAAATGACGCTATAAATATTATTTGAAAACCAACCACAATGACATCAGAGATTAGAGCTCCATTCCTTTCATCAGACACCCTTTCTGTGTTGTCCATATCACTAATCTCCTGGGAGTTCCTAAACTTACTCTCTCTGGCAATAGTTGACCAATTTTTGTTATTGAACCTGATATCATTTCCACATACCTTATCGACCACCATCGGTTCAGTATATTTCATGTTACCTTTCTTTGTGTGAACAGGCACTTTTATTTGCACCAAATCTCCAACTTTAACCTGTTGTTGAACAGCTTTCTTTCTAGAATCAAAATATCTCTTTAGATTCTCTTGTGCTTTCCCTACATTCTGTCTGACAACTTTATCCACATCCTCAATAACTTTCTGTCTCCCCCATCTTGACATCCACCAAGGACAAATCTTTGATGAAGGTTTTCTCCCCTCAATAACTCGAAAGGAGAAACCTTTGTGGAAGAATGCAGGGTGGCACAGTAGAGCCAAAACATCAAACAACAGCATTTTGTACAACACACTTGTTCGCAATTGCCAAAGATTTTCAAGAAAAAGCGGAAGGTGCACTCGCAGGGAAGTCAAACACGTGAGCAATAATTCCAAAAATATTTCCTTTATTCGTTTAATCTTTAAAACTGGCACACAGCCAACGCGTTTCGTTCCCAAAAGTGCCAAAAGGGAACTTCATCAGGGCTCTTCAATATCCAATTAATCCTTAATGAATATCCAGAATTATTTTGAAAAATAGTAACACCTCAAAGGGCACGATCCGCCCAGGGCAAAGTATGTAAAACTCCAGCACAAATCGATAATTTATGTACAAGAATCGAAATAACTCAAAGCCTTAATGATAAAGGACATAATTCAGAAAAGCTGCTCATTTGCAATAAGAATCTTGGCATACCTCCTCTGAAACATGTAAAGACAGAGCGGCATGATAACCGGCAATTGCCCACTGAACACAGCTGCCCAAGACTCTATTCATGCGTTCCACATAGCCATTCGTCAGTGGGTGGTACAACAAGCTTTTAAGATGCTCAATTCTCCCTTGTTAAAGACATTTTTGAAATTCTTGACCGATAAACTGTACCCCATTATCTGAAACAATGGAAGATGGGAAACTCTCTCTTAAAAGAACATCATTTAAAAAACCAATCACATTTTTGGAAGTAGCTTCACCTTTGAACGGGACTTCAGGCCACTTTGAATAATATGGCTGGGTCTGAACTGGGGTGGAGAAGTGAGCTAAAGAATGATAATGGATTCAGCCCAGGTTTAATAGTGACTGGGGGTGAGTGTCTGAAAAGTTCCAGCACTCCGTCCATCATCTCTTTGTGTTTGCTTTGTTCACCTTCAGTTGGCAGGGTATACCCAGACGTGGGTCCCTTACTCACTTTGCCACTAGATTCAAGCTAGCCTGGCTGATGAGGGGGTGTTACCTTGTAACAAGTCCCAGGATGCTTGTTTCCGGTCCAGGGAAGACCTGGCTTGGCAGTTCGGGTAGGACTGTTCCCATGAGGAACAGGATCAAGATTGATTTGCATATGGTTGAGTGTGAACTGGGGTGGCGAAGTGAGCTAAAGAATGATGATGGATCCAACCCAGATCTATTAGTGACTGGGGGTGAGTGTCTGAAAAGTTTCAGCACTCTGTCCATCATCTCCTTGTGTTCACTTTGAATAATAGTCAATGGCAACAACAGCAAATCTAGATGCAGCACGTATAGAATTAAATGGACCAACTAAATCAATGCCCACTTTTTCCCATGGTATAGTAGGATATTCAATTAGTTGCATGGGTGGAGTTCTTACTTTGAATCTCTTCTCTGCTACACACCATACAATCACCAAAAATTCCTCAACTATTTTATCCATGAGGGACCACCAGAAAATGTCTCCGACTCTGTAATTTGTCAAATTTTTGCCCAAATGTTCTTCATGTGCACCACACATTATTCTTGTCTTTAAACTTTCGGGCGGTACCAATCTCCCTGTACACATCAGGATACCATCCTCATCTGACAGCTCCAATGAAACTTTAACAAAGTTTGAAACTGATAAGGAACATTTTTCTCCTTGGGATATTCATCTCTCACAAACGTCATCACTTGTACTAATAACTCATCTTTGGACAACTCTCTTCTCCACTTCACTTATCGCACACATGTTTTCAACATCAATGGATGCAATAAAACAGCTATCTTGTTCTACATCCTCAATCATCCCTATGTCTCTCTCAACAATTGGAAATCTGGATAGATAGTCTGCCCTGCCGTTCTTGTTGCCAGGCAAATATGAAACTTCAAAATCATATTGCAGCAGTTTAGTGGACAACCTAGCAATGTATGGGGTATGCGCCTTAATTTTGTCACCAGACAGAATAGAGACTAGTGGACTGTGATCCGTACATAAGAAAGAATGATTTCCCAAATATAGGGATGAAACTTCCTGATTTCCCACCAACAGGCCAAGAATCCTTTCTCAATTACAGAGAAACTAATTTCTGCACCTCTTAACACTCTTGAGGCATAACCTAGTGTATACTCCGGCACTATCTTTAGTTTGAGTGAGAACCACTCCAAGGCCACACTGCTAGCATCCACGGTGATAGTGCACTTTACCTTAGGGTCAAAACATTTAAACTGCCCCAACTCCAAAACTGCTAGCATCCATGGTGCACTTTACCCTAGGGTCAAAAGGTTTTAAGATCTTGTATGAAGGTTTTCTCTTTCTCAATAAATCAAAAGGATAAATCTTTGTGGAAGAATGCGGGCTGGTACAGTAGAACCAAAGCATCAAACACACAGCATTTTGTACAACCATCCTCATTGCCACAATATTTGTAATAATTACAGTACAAATATTAGTTAAAAAGCACAAGATTCGTTCAGATCACAGGGATTGCGCATAAGCACACTTGTAACGGCACAGCTTTCATAAAAACCGCCATTAACTCATCCCCATCATCACATTCTACAATAGACTGTAAAGACGTCATAAAGACCCATAAACATTCCACAAGATGACTAAAGCACCACCCTAGTACTAACTACTACAAACTTGTTACTGAAAGCTAGATTTCACAAATATCAAAACTAGTCTTATAGCAAACATCGAGAGACAAAGAAAAATCATTTATTAAAGTTGGAGGGAAAAGTGGTGAGCATTAAAAAATTATCAGGTTTTGTAGTCATGAAACTATATGCTAAAAATGTTGGGCTATTAGTGATGTGAGAAAGAATTTGTTTGCCAGGCATGTCAAATCTGGTGCACGGTTATAACACAAAAAGCAGAAATGTGCGCATGTCAAGGTATGATGTGTTATCAATTACTAGCTAACTAGCTTTAGAAATGAGGTGTAATGAATACAAAATGTGTACAATTGTGAAAGGACTTTTGCCGCATTATGTTCCAGTTTACTTTCTGATGCAATTAGGTTGATACTAGATACACGGTACATCAAGTTGAAAGTCATCCAAGTGACAGAATATATGCAAATTGGCATCAGTGAATCAAATAAGTATGTATTTTCCCGTAACCCACTTAGAGGGATTAGAAACAGCAAAAGTACAGTATCTTTGTATAAGTAGCTTTGTAAATAAGATTATATATTATGTTAAACTCTATTTGTGGAGTGCCCTTTTACTATTTGGCTCCCAAGCTAGTGGTGACATAAATTTAAGGTGGATAAAAATACGCCTAGGCACACATGCACACAGTACCTGTGGATTTGAAGTTGGTTAACAGAACACCACAGTGTGCATCATGGTGTTCCACTGCACTGGATCCTAGAGTAGTAATATATCTAAAATATTTCTGGGCTATTGCACATGTTTTGGACCTTGATGGTATTTACGGTCCACTTGTGTGGAACATGCAAAAACATACAACGATACCACTCACAAATGGTACAGAAATCAGACACCCTTCTGTCCTGAGGAAAAGGTGGCACCCTAGGTGAAAAACATGAGACATAAAAAGCACACTTACCCACTTTAAGAATTTGGGTTACTGGCTGGAGGGGTGAAACCCTTTGCAAGCAGCAACCACAATTCTTCTTAGGGTGAAGTCACAAGCAAACCCTAAATTAACCTGTGCTAAACACTTGGCTAGCTTGGCAAAGAGCAGTCAGGCTTAACTCAGAGGCAAGGTTTAAAGTATTTGTGCAAAACTCCAAACAGTGAGACAGTGAAAACACACCACAAAAGAAGCCCACAACTGAGTTAGAATAATAGAGTAGCTTTTAATAAATGAAACAAGACCAAAATGACAGAAATCCAATCAGCAGAACAGGAGACATTGCATTTTAAAGTTTTTAGTCAAAATAGTGCCAAAAGGCATAAAGTGCCAACTGTGGATATCTGGTTGTGCCGAACAGGGACAAAGTCAACAGTTCAGGCCAATCGAATGGAGCACAGGCTGACTACAGGGACCCAGTTAGGCCCACTGAACAAAGTACCTTCAATCCTGGTTTGAGGAGTGTTGCGAGGATCCGTGTGGAAGATGTGTACCGCAGCTGAGGTGATGCGTCGGTTTCGAGATGCAGCGAGGCTGCAATGTGAGGTCCTGTTGCGCCATTGTCGATGAACCCATTGACGAGGTCTTGCATTGTGAAGTCTGGAGTCAAGGATGTGCCATGCATTGGGGCGATGCATCAGTTCCATGGAGCTGCAAAGTTGCAAAGCGGAGTCCATCGTCATCGTCGAGGTTGCTGTCGACGAGAAATACAAGGGGCTGTGCAGAGGAAGCATAACGTAGCGGCGGTTTGCGATGTGGGCTGCAGCAGCAATGCAGGTCTTTGCGATGGGTCCAATCCACGCAGCTGCGGAGATGCATCTGTTCTGCTCAGGGTTCCGCAGGAGAGGAGATTGTAGCTTCCGCTGGATCCACAGAGGCTGGCAAATTACCTTAGCTCACATCCAAGGGTCCAGGACTGTGATGGCACCACTTAGACTCAGAGATGGCAGAGACCAGGTGCAGGTGCAGGGTGTTTGGAGCCTTCTGCCCCTGAGGCTCAAGTCAGAAGGCCAGCCAATTAACCCCTGGATACACTCTGGGGTTCTCGGTTCAAGAGATGCAGGTCCAGTCCTTCTGACCCAGGCAGGAGGGCAGCATGCAGCAGGTTAGCACAGCAAAGTAGCAGCACAGCATGGCAGTAGTCCAGCAGAGTGCAGTCCAGCAGAGTGGCAGTCTTCAGTAGCACAGCAGACTTTTTCCTGGCAGAGTATCCACAGGTCCAGAAGTGTACTGAAGTGGTAGTTTCTGAGGTCCAGTATTTATACCCAATTGTGCCTTTGAAGTGGGGAGAACCTTCTAGAGGTTTCCCTGTGAAGTCCTCTGGCATCCTGCCTTCCCTGGCTTAGCTCCAGACTAACACCAGGGGGTATGCAGCCCCTTGTGTGGAGGCAGGACACAGCGTATTCAGGGGTAAGTGGGCCTGATCCCATCTCCTCCCATCCATCCAGCCAGTGATGGCCCACCCAGGCACACCTAAGGGGAGACATTGTTTACTCGAATGCGTTACATCGCACGCCATTACAACGCGGTTGTTACAATGACCGCGTTTTTACATTGCATACGATTACATCGCAAGTCGTTACAACGACTTGCTGTAGAGGGCAGAAGGTGTTGGATTTACAATCCAACACCTTCCCTGCTGTTGCACAAACTGGAGTAGGAATAGTAAATTATACTATTCCTAAGTCCAGCGCGCCCCCTACAGCAAGTCGTTGTAACGACTTGCGATGTAATGGCATGCGATGTAACGCATGCGTTATAATGAAATATATTCACACCTAAGCTCCCTATTGTGTGTTGCTGTCAATGAGGAATACACAGAGCCCAACTGTCAGCTTCACCCAGTCATTTGACCAGGGACAGGTTACACGCACTAAATGGCTAAGGCAAGGAAATGCCAACTTTCCAAAAGTGGCATTTTCAAAATTGTAATTTAAAATACGACTTCACCATAAATTAGGATTTTAAATTTGGATCCCAGAGACACCAAATATGAACTGGTTACCAGTTCACATTTGGACATGAAATGTAATAATGTAACTCCAATGTTCTCCAATGGGAGAGATAGGCATTACAGTAGTGAAAAACGAGTTTAAGTGTTTTTCACTACCGCTACCAGACATGTTAAACTTGAAAGCACATGTCCTACTTTTTAAATACATTACATTCTGCCCTCTTAGCTGTCCAGGGCCTTCCATAGGCGAGACTTGTATGTAATAAAAAGGAACGCTTGAACCTTGCACAAAAGTTACTTTGCCAGGTCAAAATGGCAGTTTAAACTGCACACACAGGCTGCAATGGCAGGCATGTTTAAAGGACTTCTTAAGTGGGTGGCGCAATCAGTGCTGCAGGTCCACTAGTAGCATTTAATTCACAGGCCTTGGGTACATGTAGTACCTCTTTACTAGGGACTTATAAGCAAACTAAATATGCCAATTGGAGGGATGAGCCAATGTTACCATGTTTTAAAGAGGGAGCACATTTACTTTAGCACAGATTAGCAGTGGTAATATATGCAGCATCCTAAAGCCAGCAAAAACGAGATCAGCAAAAAATGGAGGAAGGCAAAATGTTTGGGGGAAGAACACCCTAAGGCTGACAGGTCTAACACAATGAAGAAATGAGGAATCAACTTGACATCTCAACATATTACTAAACAGAAATAGAAACACATTTGCCACGGAACAATATCTATCAAACCAGTAATATAAAAAGAAAAGTACACAGTCTGACCCATAGCACTGTGGATAGGTACTTTCTTTACATAGACACATGAAGTGTGGATGTTGTTTGCTTGCGTCTCTGGTAGGCACGACAGGTGAGGCAATAAATGGACCTGCTACGGCAGCATAGATCAAGGATTGCATCCATGGACCCATTACATTTGGAAATCGAGCGTGTCTCTTCAAGAGAGCTAGCTCATATGACCAACATAGCATATTCAGTGTTGGCGTCAAGACCAACTGTTCTGAGAGGGCATAGCTCATAAATCTTCATTATATCTGCCTGAACCCTTGGGTGTTTAAAGGGTTAACTTGCAACTTTGCTAGACCGTTGCAAAAAATGACAGTACGTACAATTAGGAGCATTCCGTTTTGACTATATAATAGAGGAATAACTATGCCATCAATGACGTTTTTGGGATCCATCACTGACATCATGTGTGAGGTTTGTGTAGCACCGTAACAGGCTACTTTCAGAGATTTGTAGGTTTTGTTTTGGAACCATAACTTTACTTTAACTGTGATTTTGTTCACTGAATTACTGAACAAAAAAATAAAATATATAAAAAATACCCGTAAGACACTTTGACCAGTCTTTCAGTACCTGCTGTGAAGGGCATTTTGCTCCATGCTGTAGTTTCTGAGTGCAGATGGGAGCTTCATCTAAGCCCGGAGCCAATACAAAGATCCTAGAAAACCCAGCGTGCATGGTTATGTGCACAGTACTCTGGGAACAGCCCATGGATTTCAGGCAAACCCTGAACCCAGTTTCCATTCTCCATTAACCTAATGTGCTTGGCCCTTAACCTTGAGTAACAGACTCTAAGCACAAAGTGCACATTGAGGCAGGTTTGGTGCACCCATAATGCACTGTACATAGCCCTTGGTGCTCTGTGACAGGGTGATGACTTATGCCATGCCTGTGTTCGTAGAACTGCTGCACGTGGTTTTTATTCTATTGCACAGCCATAGGAATGACCCTGTACTACTGGGAACCTAAGCAATCTTGATAAAGCAACCAACTGTGGTTGCTTCGGGAAAAGCGTGTGTGTAATTGACGCTATAAGGACACTAAACCTTAGGACAATAATGCCATGTGGACATAAACAAATATATATGACACACTACACACAGAGGGCCTGATTCACAGAACTAACTTACGTCAAAAACGTAAAGTTAGTACTTTTTGGTATTCACAGAATACACTTACTCATTTTGGTATTCACAGAATGCACTTACTCATTTTGGTATTCACAGAATGCACTTACTCATTTTGGTATTCACAGAATGCACTTACTCATACTAACTTTATGTTCGCACTCGGGCCGGAGATTCCGGCCCGGTGGTGGAGATTCCGGCCCGGTGGTGGAGATTCCGGCCCGGGGGTGGAGATTCCGGCCCGGAGGTGGAGATTCCGGCCCGGAGGTGGAGATTCCGGCCTGATGGTGGAGATTCCGGCCGGTTGTGGAGATTCCGGCCGGTGGAGGACATTCCGCCACCGGCCGGAATCTCCACCTCCGGGCCGGAATCTCCACCACCGGGCCGGAATCTCCGGCCCGAGTGCGGACATAAAGTTAGTATGAGTAAGTGCATTCTGTGAATACCAAAATGAGTAAGTGCATTCTGTGAATACCAAAATGAGTAAGTGCATTCTGTGAATACCAAAATCAGTAAGTGTATTCTGTGAATACCAAAAAGTACTACCTTTACGTTTTTGACGTAAGTTAGTTCTGTGAATCAGGCACAGAATGCATAGGCTTCGAAAAAGCAACGCCTTTTTATATAATTTTGAAAAAAGTCAGAAAACAAAAAACAGTCATTACAAAGAAACAAACATTGCTGTGGGTGCTTGACTGTGAAGTTCCAGCTTCTAGCCATATGAGGTGGGCTCTCAGCACAGGATGTTACCCTCAGGCATAGCGCATCCTATCATGTAATCGGTAAACAGCCCTCACAACGAAGCTGTCACCCCGCATGCAATTAAAACGCGGTTGTTACAACGACTGCATTGTAACAACGCATACCATTACCCCGCAAGTCGAAACAACGACTTGCGGAGGGGGGAGAAGGTGTTGGATTTAAAATTCAACACCTTCCCTACTGTCCGCACAGACTGGAGTTGGAATAGTAAATTATACTATTCCAACATCCAGCTCCCCCCTCCCCAAGTCGTTGTACTGACTTGCGGGGTAATGGTATGCGTTGTTACAACGCAGTCGTTGTAACGACTGCGTTGTAATTGCATGCGGGGTGTCGGCATGCGTGAAAAGGAGGCATATTCACTTAATCTCAGAGCCTCGTGCAGAGAAACCAGCATTCATAAGGCAACTGGTTATCATATCCTGCAAACTATCCCTATTCCTACAAAACCTACTGCTCATTGCTTCCAGTCATTCACGGTCACCTTGGGAGAAGGGTGGAATGTTTATGGGGGCGGGCTATAGCCATACCCTCCATCCCATTTGCTTGCTAATAAAACCCACTGTGCATGCCCTTCAGCTGTGCATCACAGACTTTGGGAATATAGTGTAGCCTTCTCTCAAGCCCTTCATCCAGCCTAGTATCTCAGAGGTCACTGGACTTGCCCTTCACTATGCCTTTGAGACATCTGGATGGGGCCTGTGCCCCACTTCTGCTTCCATAGTGACTTCAGTTATGTCACTGCTAATGTCAGTTGTTATGTGACACCTGATGTCATGAGAGATGTTATTTGTCATGTCAACTATGACCTCATGAGTGAGCTAATGAGCTGTGCCTTGGGGAGTTTATGGCTCTGCATATATTTTCCTCTCCACTACACCAAAAAATGCTCAACAAAATTACACTGAACTTGACAGGAAAGTAGAACTTTACTCTGAGATTTGACCTACATCTACTCAGTAGTGTGTGAGAAATTTGTGTTACAAAAGGTGTGGAGCAGGCATTTTTAGACTTAATTATTTTGCATTTCTTATCAGAATTTGCAAGCTCTGGCACTTGAATTTTGGAGAGCTTATTGATTAGTGAACAGCTAGAAAATTATTCACCATCTTGAAATATGCATTTTCAGCTAAACACACAAGCTCAGCACTATGAAAAAAAAACCTTAAAGAGAAGGACAGACACAATGACCACTTTTGTGCTCCAGATGGTAGGTTGTTAAGTAGGCAGAGATGCAGAAAAAGTATTCCAAAAATGAGAAAAATGCTTTTAGTGTATTGTAAACTTTGTAATAATTGGGAAGTCTCTAGCTTATGGCCATCACTTTATAGCCAATTAATGTGCCATCTTATAGAACCCACAATTTATAAAAATTCACGAATTTGCCGACACAACAAAAAGGGAATACTTTTAAGACACCACAGTAAAAAATCTTTAAAGACAGCAAGAGAAATGTGGTAAGAGTGACTGGTTTGATAGAAAAAAACAGACTCATAAACGGACAAGAAATTGTGAACACAGCACTGCGACGCTTGAGAAATTCTCGAATTTTAAAAAACGCCGGAGAAATTCTCAGATTAAAAAAAAAAAAAAACTCTTCATATGGTTACTTACCCACCATGATATATGCCCACATATTATTTATCACACAACAACACACCTGCCAACATATGCTCACAAATGGATGGTTTTGAAGCAGCATCTGGTGCAGGAGCACTGGATAACGGAAGTGCACCGCCAGAAATGGACACAGGAGGTTGAGGTATGGGAGGAACTCTGACTCCGGCAATTAAGGAAAGAATGCGGTCAAATAAAATGAAAAAGCACACAGAATTAATAATGATGACAAAATAAATTCAAAAAGTGGCAAAATTTCTCACACACGCAAAATAAAAAACGTACGGCGGAAAGCAAAGGTGAATTAAAATAAAGTACACCTTAACGGGAGCATTTAACACCATTTAAAAACAGTTCGCAGGAGAACATTCAAACAGCTTATAAAGAATGATGAAGAAACAATCATGATTAAAGACAAAAACATAGCGTCATCAAAAACACTACTGCGCTCGGGTTACTGCTCATAATCACCTCAATACAGTCGCCATTGCGGAAAAAAATGAGTGAATTATGAGGAAAACAATGCAGAAGTAAAACACAGTGTGGCATATTTACAAGCCCCCAGGAGTGTCACTTTTTTGACGCTCCAGTGGCGCTGTGTGCTGGCCCATATTTCCAAAGCCATTTTACACAGCCTTGTAAATATGGGCCTCTTTCACTCAGTACTCTGCGTCAAAGGTGCATGTTATGGGTGTTGCTGTGGGTGTTCTCACACAACACACATGGATTTTTGACACCGCTCCAGATTTACAAGGATTCGTAAATCTGAAGCGGTGCAAAAAACAACGCTTTTCCAGGGGAGGCGTTAAAGTGGCGCAAGGAGGAGAAATACTTTTATTTCTCCTCATTTTTTGTTACTTCTATATGTGCTGCATTATGTGCTGCATTCTGCAGCACACAAATAAGAAGCAAAACTGCATTGATTATTGTTTTTGTGCAGGAAGGTGCCCCTTCCTGCACCAACACAATCAACCCTGAAACGCAGGCACCCTTGCACCATGGTGCAAGGGTGCCTGCGTTGGCGCATTGCAACAGTTTGTGCACCAGCGCAGGGGAGAGCAAAGGGGTGTGCTGTATTCTTGTAAATACGGCGCCTCCCTGCGTTTTTTAAATGGCGCAGCTCAGCACAGCCAAATTGCTTGCGGCGCAGCACTGTATCATTTCATTGTAAATATCCCCCAGTATGTTAACAAAGAAGACTACTTGAAGAGTTTAACACATTTACAATCAAAACACAATCTAAAGATTTAAACACAAACGCACACATATAAACAGCTATAAGCAAGTTGCACCGCAAATACACACTTTCCTCTAAATATAATGTAATAGGATCAATCAATATATACATCTTAAGGCAGTCTCCATAGTTCGATGCCTGGATCTATCCCCAGTGCCTTCTCATGGATAGCTTGCTCTCGTAAGTGCTAAGTGATATCCACAGAAGGGCCCCAGTCATGGTCACGGGTGGAAGAGTAGCTGGAACAAGAAGTATTTTAATTCTCTTGTGAGAAGTTGGCCTGGTATATGCTGTCCACTAGTTATAGTGGGCTCCTTGCACCAGTCCAAACGACCTTTATTGATGATAGGTTTAAAGACAACCTTTATTGAAAGCTATCCTAGTGGTAGCTATGTAGAGCAGCCTTCAGGCTAAGTCTTGAAGGAGTGTTAAGCTGTTTGTTTTACCAGTTATAAGCTCATGAAGGATCAAATGAAAGGAGAACCACACCAGGTATATATATAAAATATATGTATTTACTACTAAACACTACCCAATAGTCTCTTTATGAGGCTAGAGGTCAAAGTACAAAAGTTACAAGTCAAATAGCACAGTAAATTAGCACGATATACGATTAGCCCTAGGGGCGTACCAAACCATATATTAAGAAAGTGATATAAGAACCACGACTTAAATAGACCCAAGGCCTAGAGCCTGTAGAATCGCTGGGACCCCAAGGAACCACCCAAGGTAGTGACACAGGGGACCCACGGGGGCTGTGTGCAGTGTGTGAACACAGCCGCGAGCTCCGTTGAAGTCTATGGGAAAGTTGTGGTTATCGTTTTAGAGATTAGGGACACTTAGAATTGGACTAGGACCAAACCCTCTTGGACTTAGACAGTTCTAGGGTCAACACCCACGGGAGCACCGTAGTACTCGAGTTATCTCACCCAGGGAAGCCGGGTGCATAGGTGTCAAATGGTGTCGGGTCGCGTCGTCGTTTTCAATGGCAGCCTGCCCCGAAGTGCTGCTGCCGGGAAGATGCGAAGTGTCCGAAGAGATCCAAGCCTGGATCGAGGATGAGAAGAACCTGAAAGCAGAGGGGACAGAGTCTGGGTCGCTTGCCAGTGACCAGGGGCACGATAGTCGAATGCCCACCGATGTTGGGTGCTTCAGGTGAAAAAGGTGAAGCTTGACTCTTCAGCCACGAGGACCAGGAGGTGTCGACGACAACCAGGAGCTGGATTCGAGCTGTCCCATAAAGGATGTCGAGTGCTGCAGTGTTGGTGTCCGGATTGAACACAACAAGCCTTGGCAACAGCAACCCATGCAGAAAGGAGAAAGATGCTTCGGAGCAGACCAGCAAGGTCTGAGGGACTCACCACTTGGTGGGGAGTTAGGGCACGTCTGGAGCAACCAGAAACACCCAAAGAAAATCAGAGTTGCCTTCACAGGGACCCACCAGTTGACGGACTAGGGATCGCACAGGAGCCCCAAGCGGAAATGCAGGATGCAGGCTCACGGAACACTCGTGGAGTGTAGGCTCATAATCTTCGGTGCAAATAGTGCTCGGGGTCTGGGCTACAAGTAACCCAAAGCAGAACTTCAAGAGTCGTTGAGAAGTCAATACACTAGCAAATATGCACGGTGACCAGGAGTTCCGGTTCCACGCTACTCACGAGGGCTGCGGGTCTCAGCTTTGCTGGGGACTCGGGTCGGCCTCTGAGATGTCTGGAAATCCTCTTCCTGAGCTGCAAGTACTTCGGAGTGCGGCGGGAGCTTCGGAGATGCAGACCAGCAAATGCTTTGTTGGTGCCTGCCAAGCAGGGGAGTCACTCCTTGACCCCAAGGGAGATTTCTTCAGTCCTCTAGTCTTTAGTAGAGCATCGAAGTTCCAGGATTCAGTAGCAGAGTTTCGTCCAGGGATATCTAAAGTCCTGTTGCCAGGGGTTCCTTACTTATACCTAAGAAAGGGGTTGGACTAACTCTGTGGACCCACCTATGGGAGGGTTTGGAAAGAGGGGTGGCTACACCCATTTCCTTTGTCCAGTTTCGTGCCAGAGCAGGGGCTGGCAGCCCCTGCAACCGGTTTGAACTGGGGTATGCACGAGGACACCAAATGTGCCCCTAGTGCAGGACTTCAAAGCACTCTTGGAGTGCACCCACCCAGCCCTAATCCGCTAAGGCCTGTCTGGGAGGTGGTAACACCTCCCTGGGACAGGAAACCTATTGTCTTGGCCTCCCCTGCCGGAGTTTCGGTCAGCAGCAGGAGGCCAGACTCGTGTCTGTGGCTGCAGCATCCATTTTGTGATGCCAGGGCTCGGTTTAGCTGATACCGGGTATACCGGTGCTGTCATGCCTTTCCCTCTAGAAGGGTGGGATCATACTCCCACACCAGTTACTGGTGTGGGGGTATGATTCCAAGGTGTTTGACAGCAAACACGACATGTTTCCGTGCAGCCATCCCAAAGTTAGCATTTACCGTTTAGATATAATGCACTTAAGAGTATATGGTCAGGCTGCACCACAGACAACCCCGGAGAGGAGATTCCGAAGGCTGCAGAGGGGCTCTGCTCATGCATGGGCACCCTCTCACATATAACCAAGCACCCTGCCTTCAGGATTGATAAGGCCTGCCATAGGGGTGACTGATAGGTTTCTATGTGCAGTGTTAGGTGAGATATAGTGAACCTATATCTCTGTAAGGGGTGCATGCACCACCTTACTCAGGCTGCAGTAGCAGTCCTGTGGTGTCATTTTGGATGGCCTTCTAGCGGTGGCACAATACATGCTTCAGCCCCTGGTAGGCCTCTGGGGTACCTATGCCCTGGGTACGTAGTGTACCATATACTAGGGACTTATAAGGGCACTCCAGAATCCAATCTGTGATGTACCTAAAGTACAGGGAATCAATTTAGAGAGGAAGCAGCTAGGCTGGGGTCCTGAACAGCAGGGCCCCAGCCAGACTAAAGTCGAAAAACAGTGATACACCAGCAAAAAGTGGGGGTAACCATAAGAGGCAGATCCTACTCTCCTACATCTCTTATGAACTTTTTCTGACAGCTGATAGGTCTGATGTTGAGGGGAATGGAGATCCATATTTTTGAGCCGCTCCTAGAGAAGGATTAATCTAGAGTTCACACATGCCAACATTTTAGAAGAGGAACGTTTTTCTCCCATTGACATCTATTGAGGTGTAAATCGGGTCTATTGGCATGGATGGGACTTGCTAGTGTGCTGCTACGGGTTCAGAAATGAGAAATGCAAATATACGTTTTTTCCTTATATGTCAGGAGCATGGAGAAAGCACTATGGCAGGCAGAGCGAGAGTGACAAAAATGATGTGCACTGGCCTGCAGGAGGAGATTACTGGGAGTGCATACTCCAAGTCACACAATACCAGTCCTTGTCGGATGAAGCCTGCCGAGGAATCAGGAGGTTAAAATCTGTAGCCTCCCACCTGAATAGAGAGGGTTGGCATGTATGGGAATCTTCTTTTTGAAAAAGGCTTTCCAGTATTAGGGAGTTGGCACTTGTAAGAGAAGGAGTCTGAAACTAGCTGTTGAATAGAATTGTATGAGGTAATTTGGAATTGCGTGTATGTGTTGTCCTTTTAATATGGAATGTAGGGTGGTCATGTTGAGGTATTGTAGAATGTTGGGGGTTAGTTGGAGCTTCGCTGGTGGTGGAAGGACGCTCTTCAATACTCTGGTTTTGCCTCACCAGTGGTCCTAGATTATGACACTATAAATAACCCTGTGTTTATTTACCACCAACTTGCACCATCTCATCATTTCAATGACGATGGGTGTCGGTCTTAGTGTCAGCCCATAGTGAGGAAGAATTGATATCGCCTTAAGACAGTTTAGGCTTTGCTTTGTCTGTGGTATTTTTTGTATTGTTGATGGAAACTGTGGTTATTTCACTTCAGGATTTTATTGTCATTTCGACAATGCAAAGGTACTGTTTTATGCTTACACCTGGATTGGTAGTGGCATCTTGTGGTTGTGCAACCGTTATCTAATCTGCACTTTTGTATTAGCGGGCCACTTTATCAGTGATTCGAAGACTTTATAAAAAGTCAGTGTGGGGGGGCGCGGCCTGGCGGTCTAACATGGCAGACACGCCTTAGCGAGGCTCCCGCAGCCCAACCGTAATTCTTCATTAATCCTGCTCATCCGCCTATCCTGATTAACCCAGAGATTCAGCGGAGTCCCGAGCCACCCTACAGCTGCCGATTAGGGGCTCCGGTGGTCGTAAACTCGGCACCCGATGGCTGTGGTGCGGCCGCGCGGCGTACGGCCCTGGTGCGGCGGCCTAGACATGCAGTTGGAGAGGACACACTGCCGGCATACCGAGATATCTACCTGACATGGAGCTGCAGGGGTGGCTGCGCCCGAAGAGGTAAGGCCGTTTTGGGCGGCGACTGGAGGTAGGAGGCCAGTGACACCCGGCCTCTGCCTTGCCGGAGTCTCGGCGGCTGGACGGGCTGCATGGCTTGAGCGGATGTGGGCCGCCGATATCCCTTGGGACACACCGCGCGCGATCGGCGCTCTCCCAAACCCCCCCTCTGGTTGAGGCTGCATGCGTGGGGGTGCAGGCAGCCTTGGGGAAGAAGCGGAGGCTGCCACAACATTCTGTACCCGGCAGGGCGAAGGGGACACTGCACGGTGGGAGTACTGACAGACCGCGGCCTACCCTGGGCCCCAAGGAAATCCCGGCGGCCATTTCGGGCCATTACATAATAGGGGTCCTGCTGATTGGGGGCTTGGGGCAGACTGGGAGACAGTGGTGGGGCCCCCCAGGCTACCGCACGGGGGCCAAGTAGCCCCGACACACCTTGGAACCCTATGCTACATGACTCGCTGGGGCCTCGGCGGCCAGATCGGACCGTGGGCCCCCCGGTGTGATTGTGGGGGTTGTGGGACTGCAGGACTGAGGGATTCCTCAGTGAAGTGCCTGGTGCTGGCAGCGTTGGCGACTCCGGGCCAATATCAGTGACACCTCATCTACAGCTGATTGAAGGCCGGTGGCAGCTATAGATTGGGCCCATCCTCCTCCTCTCATTCTGGATGCTCCATGGTGATTGCAGGACGGAGCGAGACTCCGCGCCGTTGCCCTACTCCTGCAATGGTACTAAATCTCCCGGCAGGGAGTGGAATCTGGATGCCTGGCCCTTCCCGGAGGCCTCCATTGATACCCCGCGATTGCCCCTCGGATCCATACAGGCCTGGGAATCGGCACCCATTAGGGGAGGTGGGGGCGCCCAGCTCACAGAAGCGGTTGGACTAGGTTCAATGCGGCTTGTGGGCATGGGGCCCTCCCCTGGCCGCCCCCCCTTGGAGACCCAATAAGGAGAGTGACCGGCGATATTGGCCTGTAACAAGAGCGGAATTCTGAGGCATACTTGTCTTTGCAGCCAGGCCACCTCCCATCTCACAATTACACAATATGGCCAAAGACAAGCCACCTGGAACGACATCCAAGCAAAGCACGATAGATAAATATACAGGAGCTGTGGCCCAGCAGCCGAATCTGGGTGACCAGGAAGCAGCCATGCTGAATAATGCGGTGCTGTTGGCGGCGATTACGCAGTCCCGGGAAACGCTCGAGGCCAAGATTGGTGCCGTCGGCTCCGACGTTATGTTGCTCAGACAAGACCTCAGAAACCCTGTACAGCGTATCATAGAATCAAAATCCCGGATCTCAACGGTGGAGGACACAGAGAACATACTGCAGAAAAAATATCCACCTTAGAGACACTTACTAAGTGCTTGGCGACGCAGGTGGAGGACGCGAAGGGGCGCGCCCACAGGAACAACCTCTGCTTTGTTGGATTCCCCGAGGGTTGCGAGGGCGGTTGCGTAGAGGACTTCCTTGTCAGGTGGCTTACGGAATGGCTCCTGCCGGACACAGTTTCCCCATGTTTTATAATCGAGCGCGCACATCTAGCGCTAATGGAGAAGCCACCGCCGGGCGCCCACCCTCGACCAATAATTGTGAGGCCTCTTAACTATAAAGACAGGGATGTTATACTGCAGCAAGCCAGATTGAAAGCGACCCTTACCTTTGCCTCGCAACAAATTATGATTTTCCTGGACTATGCTAAGTTGGTGCAACAGTGCAGACAGTCATTTGTAGAGGCCAAAGAACGTCTTCGTGGCCTTAAGATCTAATATTCCCTGCTCTTCCCAGCCCGCTTGAGAATGGTCTACCAGTCACAAACACATTTCTTTGAAACACCGGAGGAGGTGTTCCGCTGGACAGACGAAGCCGTAAAACTCAAGCCTCACACTGCATCCAGATTTGATTCGGACTCCTCATCCGGGGGGCATGGGCGAGGATCCCCGAGACTGCTGGCAAACAGCGCCACCGATCGCGCTCTGAGAAATGATCCAAAACACGCAGCAAGTCCCGTCAGAGACTGGCAGATGACTGACCTGAACCTGCAGCATCCTAATTGATACCCCGCCGAGACGTACACAAAGATTGAACAATTCAGATGAAGATGATAATTGGGCTACAAGTGAACATATGATCCTCTGCCGTTAGACTTTAACATGTTCAGGGGACTATTAGTGGGGATCCATTGGCTACATGTTGCTTCTACCCCCTGTTGGGGGTTGGGGGCACATCATGCCATGATAGATACTCAATGTTTATGAGGTATTGGGGTGGAGGGGTTGGTTGGGGGATTAATGGGAAGTTTTTGAAGTTTTTGTTCTTTACTAGTGCCATAGCCAGACATTACATACATAGGCCCGGGCCGTTCAGGCAATCCAACTACATACATTTCTTCATATGTTTCAATGCCAGACACTACATCTTGCTCAATAAGATCCAGAAGTCGTGAACTTCGGATCATTAGTTGGAAAATCCGTGGCCTCCTCGATAAGATTAAGCAGGGCACTGTGCTGCGACAAGCCAAACGCTATAGAACCAAAATCCTACTCTCACAGGAGACACATCTACTGGGCACTAAGACACCGTGCCTGGCAAGATGTGGGTTTGCGCAGACCTTTCACTCTGGGTTCACTAGGGGTCCCGAGGTGTAGCGATCCTCATCCACTGCAGCTTTTCCTTTGTCCATTGCAAGTCGTGGCCCGACCCACAGAGTAGATTTATAGTAATCTCTGGAACATTATATGGGGAGCCTCTTGTCCTCAGTAGCATATACGCTCCCCCCCACTGGCGTGGAACCTTGTGGAGCGTTTGAAAACGTTCTGGACCGAGATCCCACCTGGCCTGACGGTAGTGGGAGGAGATTGGAACGACATAATATGTCCGATGAGGGACAGAAGGCGCAGCGTGGGGCGATCGACAGCGGTCTGAAAATCCAAATTGATGCCCTTGATTCAAGAAATGGGGTGGGCAGACTCCTGGAGGGGGTTGCACCCCACGGGACATGAATACACATACTTCTCTGGAGTACATGAGTCCTTCTCTCGCATAGATTATCTTTTTATATCTGCAACCCACATCCAAAGATTTAAGTCCGCCGAGATTCTGCTGCGGGGCCTGTGTCACCATTCACCAGTATCTTTGCAACTGTTTCTGGACCCTAGGTGCTCCACATTCCGATGGCGACTCTTGCCTTGGCTGCTGCAGGATGAGCAATATAGGCTATATATCCACACATCCATCACTGAATACTATTATCATAACACAGGCATGCTTACATCCCCTAAAACACTATGGGAAGCTATGAAACCCACGCTTAGGGGGTGGATATTGCCTTCTGTGCTGCAAGGTGCAGACAGCGCCGGGAGAAGCTAATACAGACCGAGGCCCGGTCGGTTGACCTGGAGCGCAGAAGTAGGGGGTAGGGTGGGGGCGCTGCATGCAGACAGCTGCTTAGTACTCAGCAAACATATGCCAGCGAGCTGCTGGATGAAGCTAGACTCTACTGGCTCGCTACTCGTAGCCGGATTTATCAGTGGGGCGACAAATCTAGCGCTCTATTACATCGCTTGCATCAGCAGACGCTACGCCCACAGGTCCTCCCAGGTATACTAGGAGGATTCTCACGGACCCATCACAAATTGCAGCTAGCTTCGTCACTTACTTTACAGACTTATATGCCCCCCAAGAGACCCTGCCTGCAGATACCATTTGTAATTTCATTGAAGATCTCCCCCCGCGGACTCTCTCGGACATGATACGAGAGACCCTCGACGCTCCACTATCGGTCGAGGAATTGCAAAAAGCATTAATAGATATGCGCTCAGGCAAGGCGCCCGGCCCAAATGGCTTCCCAGGCGAGTTCCTTAAACACAACTAGACCCGGCTGATGGAGCCGTATCTCGCGGCTCTTAACGCCGCAGTGGAGGACGGCTGCCTTCCACCGGACTGGAGACACATGGAGATAGTCGTTTTCCTAAAGCCAGGCCGGCCGCCGGAACACTATTCGTCATATCGCCCGATCTCACTCCTCAACGTTGATGCTAAGCTTTAGGCTAAGGTAATTGCTAATCGCTTGTTCCACATGTTACAGACTTGATACATCCCGACCAGGCCGGCTTTATCCCCTGTCGGACTGCACAACATAACATCTGTCGTGGACACAACGCCATTGCTGCCGTGGACAAACTGGAGGAGCCGGCTGCACTCCTCCTCGCAGATATTGATAAGGCTTTTGATTTGCTCAGCTGGGTTTACCTCTTTGCTTTGATCAGCCGCCTAAATATTGGCCCCCCGCCTTCTAACGCTAATACGCCTCTAATATACTGATATCACAGCATCAGTCCGGGTTGTGACTCCACTTCTGGAAGCTTTGCTATTGGGTAGGAAACTCGTCAGGGATGTCCCCTCTCCCCATATCTATTTGCATTGGCTATGGAGCCGTTGGCGGCGTGGGTGAGGATGGATGCTCAGGTTTGTGGCTTTGAGTGGTCGCTAGAGGTATCGGACCGCATAGCGCTTTATGCAGATGACGTACTGTTTTTCCTAACGCGGCCCGACAGAACTGGCCCGCGGCTGCTCAGAATCATGCAGATCTTTGGTGAAAGCTCAGGCCTCTATATAAATCGGGGCAAATCCTATCTGGCATGGCATGGCAGTGGACGACTCTATCGAGGTTCTGGACAGGGGTGACCACATGTCTGTCAGAGGTCCTAGGATGGGATATCCCGCTCTCGCCAAGACTGCTCATCCTCCATATCACTGAGGGACTGGGCGGTAACAGATATAAGAGCCACCTGCTATTTCTTGGCCTCACGTTGGCTAAACGTGATATCACCAGGGCATGGAAGGATGAGTCTCCGCCATCAGTTGCAATATGGAAGAAGGGCCTGGATTTTTGTATGGATCTGGAGGTGCCCATCTTCACTGTGAGGGGGTATCCCCAGAAACATTATAAAATATGGAAGAGGTGGGCAGAATACAGAGTGCTGTATTTAGAACCTATTCCTCCTGCTTCTGCTGTCAAGGAATTGCCGGGATGATTGTATTGTGTTGCGACCTGGATGTTGATCATATTTGTTTACAAAATGAACGGCTCGGACATATGTACCCAAGACCTATTGATATTCTCTGTAATCTTAATATGGCACTATTGTTTGTTTTTAAGAGTTATATTCAAATACACTTATTGTATGAACAATGCTATGATAACATTGAAAATGTTGAGATCACTATTGCTGTCAATTACTGTATATTACTGGTGTTCCTCAGGACACCAAATCTGTACCGGCAGTCAACAATAAAATTACGTTGTGAAAAAGTCAGTGTGGTTTTCAGGCTGTGCATTTCTGGATGGTTTATTAATACTGCGATGCACACACAATTTTAAAGGCTGCATGTCAAGATTTTTTATTTACATTTTAGTGATGCACACACCTGAATAAAAAAATAAGAAAGCTTGCGAATATAAGCTTTAGGATTTACAATTGACTTACAAATGTATTTGCTGGTGGATTATGCGCATTTATTTGTTTCGAGATGGCAAGCTCACATATGTTTAATCAACCTTCTATATTTCTTCCAGTACCTGGAAAATATGTGCTTGTGTGGAAAAAGTGGTACAAGACTTTTGAAAATTATATTGTTGCTATTGATGGTGTGGGATTTCAACATGAGAGAAAGTTAGCTTTGGTATTCAGCTTATTGGGTACTGCAGCACTTGAAATTTTAGAAACTTTACAACAGGTACCGCCACCTGCGGGCAAAGGAGATGGGAGAATGTCTTTAGGGAGACGGTGGCAAGACTTGAAAAGCAATTTGTGGGTGAACCAAATGTTATGATTGAGCAACATAGTTTTTTTAAAAAGGAAACAGTTTGGGGAAGAATCTGTTGACGAGTATGTAGCAGCTCTGAGGGTACCAGCTGCCAATTGTGAGTTTGGGGCTAGTGTGAATACTTATATCAGGGACCAATTTGTATTTAATTGTGAATATAAAAAGATCTAAGAGAGGTTATTGGCATTTCGGAACCCTACTCTTGATGAGGTTCAACACATAGCCAAAGGGATCGAAAGATCCATTCTTTCATCTAAGGCATTAACCGCTGTGCGGGAAGTGCTGCTAGCACTCCAGTGTGTGTCGCTCAAGCAGAAAAAAAACATTTAAGTCTCGTGAGGCTAAGAGAAATAAACAGTTGTTATAGGTGTGGTTCCAAATCACATCTTGGTAACAGTCAGAATGCCCTGCGACCAGGAGGAAGTGCAACAAATGTAATACATTTGGACATTTCCAAATTGTGTGTAGGGGTGTGAAATCTGAAACAGGAGTGAGTGTGAACACTGTATGTGCTGTCAGAGACAATATGGAGAATATGATACTCACTGTATATGATCCTTATGTATTCCTTGATGTGAACATGATTGGTGCAAGTTTTAATGCACCACTGGGATAAGTTCATATTGTAAAAAAGTTGTACTGGAAGTAATGGTGGAATCGGGCTCACCGATTACCATTGTGTCAGAGGTGACTTTTAAAAAAGAATGAGGAAATATGGATCTAAGAATATCAGATGTTAATCCAAAGGCTTTTGGAAATTTTGATATTACCATGTTGGGCTACTTCAAGACGAGTTGGAGTTTCAGGGGCGTATTTTTTATTAAAATATATGTTGCGGTTAATGGCAAAGACATTGTTGGATGGTTTCATTTAGGAAAGCTTGGAGTAATGTTATGACCAGGGGCAAATGTTCCAATTGTTTCTGAGGGATTTGGCTTTGAGTCAGATTGACATTTTGGAGTCTAACGTTGTTAAGTTCCTATATAATCATGCAGATGTATTTTTATACAAAGTAAGACAGGTAAGAGGTTTCACTCATCATATTAAACTTGAAAAAGGTGCAATACCAGTTCAGCACAAAGTTAGGATGGTACCATTGAGTGTTCGTAAACAACTTAAACAACATTTTGATGCTTTGTGTGCAGAAGGTGCAATTGAGACCACTGTCAGTTTGGAGTGGGTGTCTGCTACAGTTATCGCTTTTAAAAAAATGGCAGTTTGAGGCTGTGTGTTGACTTGAGGTCTCTTAACACAAATTTTGTGGTTGACACTCCTTCGCAGCCACGGATTCAGAAATTACTTACAACTATCAGTGGTGCCAAATATTTTTCGATAATTGACCTCAAGTCAGCATATCACCAAGTGACATTGGATGACAATTCAAAGGACTTAACAGCTTTCGTAACACCGTTTGGAGTATATATGCTTTTTAAGAATGTTGTTTGGGTTGGCCTCAGCGGCCAATGTTTTTCAGAAGTTGATTGAAGTATTATTTCAAGGCAAAGAAGGGGTGCAGGTGTTACAAGACGACATGCTCATTTTTGCAAAAACCAGGAAGGAGCATGATGAGTTGTTGGATAGAATACTGGAAACAGTAGAGGTCAGAGGTATGACTGTAAGCAAGGAAAATTGAAAGTTTTTTGTGAGAGAGATTGACTATTGAGGTCCTCTTTCAGGTGTCAGCAGCCCCTGGTACAGACTCCCATCCAATCCCCGTGTTGCTCTCATACTATGAGAGTAGCACGGGCATTGGCCTGAGCGAGCTGAAAAGACGCTCTGCTCAGATCAGGTAGTCTGTAGGGTTCCTCCAGCCTGGCTGTTCAATGCAGCAGAGCTGGAGAAACTTAAGTGCACATGTGTGTTTGGCTGGCCTGAGACAGCCTGCCAAACACATATGCGCACTTAGGGGGTGCACATAGCACTCCTCCTCCTCCCTTCTATGCCCCGCCTGCCCCTCCCTGCACAAGCTGGCTCAGAGCCGGCAAAAATAAAACAATACTATAACATTGTTTTATTTTTAATTTGCTGGCTCTGAGCTCATCTGCCATTGCGGAGGAGCCGCCACTGCTATGATTGCCTGTTTTATACGAGGAGAGTTCTGATTGAGTAACGCATGGCTACAAGTAAATCTGCATATTGCCAGTAGCAGCTCTCTGAGTAAGTCTGTGTATTATAAGGAACAGGCTCTAATTTAGTCAGGGTATTATAAAAAGCACAGCTCAGGCCGGCTTTGTATTTAAGATCAGAGCTCTGAAAGTGTCTTTGCGTTACCAGGCCAGATTCACAAGTGAGTCAGGCTATTATCAGGAGCAGATCTCTGAGTGAATTTGTGTATTATCAAGTACAAATCTTTGAGGGAGTCTGGATAACTTACTGCAAACGCAATCTACCTAGGCCTCCAGTGCAACCAGAAACACCGTCTGCAGCTGATACAAAATCAGGCAGCTAGAATTATCTATCAACAAGGCAGACACTGTCACGTCAAGCCGCTACTGAAGGAGCTAGACTGGCTTCCAGTGGAGCAGTGTTCCATGTTTAAAACAGGATGCCTCCTGTTTAAAGCCATACATGGTATTGGCCCAAAGTACATATCCTCAAAAATTCACAGGTACTCTCCACAGCGCACTTTAAGATCCATGCACATGACTCTACTGGTGGTACCTGGGTTCAGACATAAACGGACAGGAGGGTTGCGGTTCTCAATAGAGGGACCCCAATTTTGGAACACTCTGCCCATGGCTTTGAGGCTAGAAACAGACCATTTGCGCTTCAGGAAAAAAGCTGAAGACATGGCTTTTTACCCAAGCTTACAGCTAGACATGGACCTTTCTTAACCGGTGACTCCAAAGGAACAAATTTTAGCGCCAAGAGACCTGTTGGTGAACATGTGCTCTACAAATTTCCAATAACATAACAACATAACAATGAGTTGAACCCTGCATCGGTGTGGGTGTTTAAAGGAGCAAATCTCTGGTTAACTGCATCATTATCAAGCTCTGAATGAATTCCAGCATTATCAAGAGCAGCTTCGTGGATGAGCGGACCTCTGAGTCACTCTGGGTGCCAAAAGAATACTACTAGGTAAATGATATATTATTAAGCAGAAAGCTTTGACTGAGAGGTTGATTTAGAGTTTGGTGGACGGGGAACTTCTTCACAAGTGTTTTCTGTCTATTACCATCATGGAAGGCTGGCAGTGGGCCGGCAGTGAACTCTAAATTTGGTGGGTGATAGTCCATCAGGGTGGTGGGTATAATGTTCCGAGACATCCTGACTGATGTTCTTCTACCCGCTACCCTTTGAATGGGCCCATAGTCTTTGTTACCAAGAACTGTGCTCATAGTGAGTATCAATATTATCAGTAGTAGATACCTAAATGAATCTGGGTATTATTAGCAGAGCTCTGATTAATGTTCTAAATTATCAAGCTCATTGCCTAGTCTTACTAATCTAGGTGTCAGAAGCAGAGCTCTGAGTGAGTTTGGGTATTAAAGGTTATCCTAATTGCCCACACTCTCTTTTGAAACTCATTTTATAATTGATAATCAAGGGAAAAATGTGTTGTGCTAGTGTGGGTGGACTCCAAACTCATGTGAAAGCTCTTAAAAGAACCACCTTAGCTGGTAGAATAGGCTCACATGTACATATTAACTGATTGATTTTCAAATGCACTTATTGCATACATTTACTTCATGGATAATAGCAAACGATTGTATTTTTTATTATCAACAATTTCTGATAAACATATACAATTTAGAATAATTGCAATGTCAAATTCTTTAACGGGTTCATGTGCTGGATTTCTTTTTGAGCATTAAAATGATTTGATTACTATAATATGAAAGAGTACCTAAGCACGTACCTGGCATAAGCTGTTAACTCATATTTATTTTTCTCTACAGAAGTTAAGGTTCAAACTGCAGTGATTCTTGGTGTCCTCCCAGAGAAGCTACTCGAGAAATACAATTAACATTTAAACTCTTGCCATGGGAAAACCAAAAGCTTTAATCTAGTCAAAGACACCATTTCCTATACCCTTTTTCCAATTTGAGTGTAGTTATCAAGACTAATTTTCAAGAATTAATGCAAAACAGAACAACAGTAAAAACAAGAATCTATTTTACATAAGCTTGCATGCTTGAAATTCCTGATAACATGCCAATCTTCTGTATTAATGTTAATGTAAATGCTTCCACATCACAAGTACGACATGTTGACATGTGTTGTTAGTACCAGCATAAAGCTCTATGTCAGCAGAAACCTGCAATGAGGACTTTATTCATCTCAACAAAATTCTAAGGAAACACTTTGTGGCTCAGTAATTTTTAGAAATGGGATTCCTGGTTGGCTGAGCTATGTACTCAGGCCAGGCAGGAACCATCACTCTAGTCAGGGTAAGCTAGATAGAAAATAAGATAATCTGCGGTCACCCTCTGTTAGCTTGGCACAGAGCAGTCAGGTTTATTTACAAAGGCAATGTGCTAAGGATTTGTGCAACACATACACGCAGTAACACAATAAATACAGCACAAAAGGATTTCACACAGGTTTAGAAAAATAGTGGATATTCATCTGAGCAAGCAGACCAAAATGACAAAAATCCAAGCAGTAGAAGTCGAGATTTGAATTTTTAAAGATTAAATCAAAAATAGTGCTTAGAAGTCACTAGCGAGGGAAAGGTGCAAATCCAAAATTCAGGCCGACCGCGATGAGGGGCAGGCCAACTACAGGATCCATTCAGGGCCTCTGAGAAAGTAACTTGGATGGAGCAAAGTGTCGACATTGAGGGCTTGATGCTTCAATCTTTTCCATGCAATTGGGTTGCTGCATCATCGTCAAGCTTTGCTGAAGTGAAGGCAGTGCATCATTATCGAGCCGGACTGTGAAACCGCTGTTGTCGGGCAGCCTCTGCGTCGATGTCAAAGGGTGATGCAGCAGAATTTCTCACGCAGTTGATGCAATGCAGTGATTTTTGATGACAGCAGCTGCAGAAGCCACTTCTGAGGCCCTTGGAGGGGGTACCTTAGGAAAGGGAGGGTTCACAGAAGGCAGAGTCCAGAAGCACCAGCAGAATTACAGGAAGTCTTTTGTATACTTGAGGCTTCAGAAAACAGGAGGCAAGCCAGCAAGCCCTTGCAGATCACTTGGATGGGAGGCAGAGTCCAGCTCTACTTCAGCAGAGTCAGGGAGCAGCAGGCAGCAGGTAGCAGGGCAACAAGCAGAAAAGCAGTCCTTCCAGAAAAGCAATTCAGTTGAGTCCTTTAAGTAGCACAGCAGTAATTCTGACAGAGGTTCAGTTCAGGATCCAGAAGTGTCTGATTTTAGGGGGTCATGGACCCAGTACTAATACCCAAAAGTGCCTTTAATGTATGGTGTGACTTCAAAAGAACTCTCTGAAGTGCACAAGGAACCCTTTTAACCATGTCCTGTCTGCCATGTTAACCCTGGGGGTAAATCAGTGTTTTGTGAGTGCAGGACACTACCTATTGTAGTGTAATTGTCAGCCCCTCCCATTCCTTCCCTGCCCAGGAAAGAATGCAGATGAATTCAGAAGAGTGCTCAAAATGCAGACAAGCCTCACCTTCCTGTGTTTGTGGTTGTCTAGAGTGAATGCACAAAGTGTAGTGGTCACCCAACCCAGGCGTGTTTTGGAGACGGGCTGTCAGGCACAAAGAGCAGTAAGTACAGAGAAATGTCCACTTTCCGAAAGTGGCATTTCTAAAACAGTAATGTTAAATTCAGCTTCACCAGTAAGGAGGATTTATCATTAACATTCATATCAAACATGAAAAAGTTACTTCTCTCTGATCAGGAATTACAGCTTAAAAGTATATTCAGGAATTCCTAATGCTGGCATATGAGTGGGGTAGGCGTCACAGTAATATAAAAAGAAATAGGTGGTTTGTCACTAACAGGACATGCAAAACATAAAGGTACATGTCCTACCTTTTACTTAAATAGCACCCTGCCCTTAGGTTTACCTAGAGCCTACCTTAAGGGTGAGTTATATGTAATAAAAGGGGAGTTTAAGGCTTGGCAGGTAGTTTTAAATGCAAAGTGGAAGTGGCAGTAAACTGCACACACAGGCACTGCAGTGGCAAGCCTGAGACTGGTTTGAAAGGCTACTTCTGTGGGTGGCACAATCAGTGCTGCAGCCTACTAGTAGCATTTGAAGTACAGGCCCTGGGTATATAGTACACTACTTTACAAGGGACTTACCAGTACAAAGAAAATGGCAATCAGGTATACACCAAAGTCATGTTTAGGGGAGAAGCACATGCACTTTAGCACTAGTTTGCAGTGGCAAAGTGCTCAGAATCAGCAGAAACTGGAGACAAAAGGCAAAAGGTTGGGGGAAAGACCACCAAAAGGATGACAAGTTTAACTGCAATCGGTGGTCATGGTCCGGTCCGGGCCCAGCATTGTGAGGGCCATTGTTCCATGGCATAATCTCCTAAGGGGAGTCGTCCGATTGCACTTTGCTGGTATGGGATTTATTTCTACTGAGCATAGAATATTTTTGGTGACATTATTCCTCTAAATATATTCCTCATGTTATTCGTCTTTCATTTTGTAACCATAACCAAATTTTAACTGTGGCTGGTATGTTTCCTGGCATCATATTCAAGACCTGCCACTTTCCATTTACGTTTCTGAAGTAGCTGCACTCTGGTTGTTTCTGATGATTTAGGATCAGCAATCTTTGAAATTAAAACTTTGCTCACTACAATAAAAAGTCTCTGCTTTACCTTATTACACTTACATATTAAGCTTTGAGCATCATAAGGCATCCATGGAACCTAGTATTACATTTTTAAAAAGCATTAACGCTACTTTTTCTGAGCAATCTCAAAGTACAGTTCCCTGTATCTTTGGAGAACAGACATCACTGGCTAGCAGCCCCACTATAAGAGGCAGAGATTGTGATAAACATAGTGGTTGCCCAAAGTGTGGTACTACATGGTCTGCCACTACACACCCTTAATGAGACAGACAAATACTTAATGTGGCAAGAGGTCAAAGACAGGATGAATGCCATGGATGTTGGTGTGTGGTCAATGGCAGTGATAGAAAAAGTGGCAAGCTGAGAAGAGAAAAGGATAGACTCAGCAGCTGCACTTTCTAGGTGAATCTGGGGCATATCTCCCACTCACCTCAAATGAGCAGTGTATCCTTTACATCTACCACCCCCCCCCGCTGCATAGCCTGTCTGTACCTGAGAACACCCTCCTTAGGCCAGGTAATGCACAGCATTTCAAGCATGTGACTATATGACATATGATGTCTATCCCAGCTATATATTACTACCTACGAAATGCATGTTGGACTACACAACAAACACAGTGACTCAAATTTAGGACAACACCTACATTTGAAGCCACATCGACACACAAGCACATCAATCCTATTGATTTATTATCCAGACTCTTTTCATGTAACACTGCAACCCAAAACACTTGCCAACATCCTTCGTGTATCAAAGGGAGGATCACTCGTTTCCCCTCACTTCCTGTGTGTCATTTTCGGACCACCAGCTTGGTGGTGAGACAGTCTAGTCTCCCGCCACTGACATCGGATCCTGACTATTTCAGGACCATATGGCGCAGACACGCAGCGGACATTAAGTTGGTGGCTACCTCACTAGGCGAGAGCTGCAGCCGTTTCCTTCTGCTCACTCGCTACGCTCTGCTTTGCATTGTGTGTATTCCTAGCTAGTTCTCAGCGCTTTTTAAACTCGCTTCTACGGAGTGTTAATGTGATCTTAAATTGTTTTTAACTTCGTTTGACCTACACAGGGATTTTTAGTACTTGACTCGGGGCTTACCTAGCGTAGTGAATTCTCCCGCCTGCTCCCTGGTCCACTTCTGCAGATTTCCTGCTGATTGAGTGGAGGGAGGCACTTTTGCTAAAGGGAGGATCACTCATTTCCCCTCACTTCCTGTGTGCCATTTTCGGACCGCCATCTTGGTGGTGAGACGGTCTAGTCTCCCGCCACTGACATCGGATCCTGACTATTTCAGAACCATATGGTGCCGATGCGCAGCGGACGTGCGCAGCGGGCACGCCAAAGGCAAACCCGTCTGCGCCCGTCCACGTCCGGACCGCGGCCAGAGCCAGTCATGCTGCACAAAACTATGTTGATTGCTCGTGCAGTTGGAATCGTGATGAGCTCCTTTCCCTCAGACCTCCCACCTGCCAGAATCAGGTACTCGCATCACTGGGGGACCCTGATGAGACTTACTCTTGCCCCTGCTGCAATTTCTCCTTCAACACCAGGCACGATCAGATGCGAAACAAGGGTTCGTGCATGACCCTTCCTAAGCCCCCCCAGGCCTGTTGACCTTAAAACTTGCCTCATTAACTGCAGGTCACTGCCAAAGCACGCCCTTGACATACATCAATCTCTAGTGGACCATAATTGGGACTTTATGCTCCTGACTGAGACATGGCTGCGTGAAGACTCTAGCCCAGCCATTGCTGTAGCTATTCCCCAGGGCTATGGCATAGTTTGCGCAAACAGGCAAAATAACCGACCGGGAGGGGGATTAGTGATCATCCATAAAGACGTCTGGGAAATCGCTACTACCAACTTTGGGCAGATAGGCAGTATTGAAGGACCTTTCTGCATTAAACTATCCGCCTCTGCCTCCTACTCGGGGCTCCTTCTCTATAGACCCCCGGACTGCTGCCATAGTGCCTCCCTTACCCTGGTTGATTATATCACCCAGGCTAGCACGCGCTATTCTAATTTCACGATTCTGGGCGATCTTAATCTGCATGTTGACGACCCCTCCTGTTCGCATAGCGCAAATTTTATTTTGGCGCTTGCGGGGTAACTTGACCCAACTAGTCTCTTCGCCTACACATAAAGCAGGTCATATACTAGACCTTATATGCTCTAACCTGCCGGATATTACAGTACAAACTCCCGAGCCGGTGATTTGGTCGAATCACTTCTCGATCCCTTTCCAGCTGCACATGAAGGTCGGGGTAAGAGCTACCTCCTTACCGAAGGACTTAAGGAGGAATTGGAGTAGGGTTTCTCCTGAATCCCTTATTCCTCTCCTGAAGGACTCCGAGCCCCCCCTCTCAAATAACCTCGATGACAGCATCACAAACCTGAATGCTTGGGTCAGTGAGGCCCTTGATACAATTGCACCTCGGAGGCCTGTCAACTCCTTGAGAACTTCCCCATCCGCCTCTTGGTTCTCAGCGGATATCAGAGCCAAAAAAAGTGAGTGCAAAAGACTGGAGCGCAAATGGAGATCATCGTATTCTCAGGAGGACAAAATTGATTATCGAGCAGCGCTGAAAGAGTGCTGCAAACTTCTCATTGGGAAAAAAAGAGATTTCCTGGCCGAACGCATTGCCAGTGCCAAGAACTCTTCTGGAGAAGTTTTTAAGATTGTAAAATCCTTCAGAAATCCATCAGCACTCATGCACCCGATCACCCCTTCACTGGAGTTATGCAACAGGCTTTCGAAATTTTTGGAGGATGAAAACTCCCAGATATATGCTTCTTTCCTGGCAGCACCCCTCCCCTGCGGGGTGCACACATCTAGTAGCCTCTATCCCATCCAGCCAGTGTTCTCGGAATTCGCTTTGATCCCCATGGAGGCATCACTGGCTGAACTCCAGAAATGTAAATCCGGGTCACCTGGTGATCCCTGGCCAGCGAAACAATACAGTGCACTGGCTGAGTGGCTTAATCCCTCACTTAATGCCATCTGGAATGTCTCACTCAGACAGGGGATTTTCCCATCGGCCTGGAAACACGCGTTCCTTCTCCCAATATTGAAAAAACCTAACGCTGACCCTGAATTCACCAGTAATTACAGGCCCATTTCTCTGCTCCTGGCCCCCGCTAAAGTCTTAGAGAAATTAGCCCATCAGCAGCTTGCGGCATTTATTGACTCCAATGGTGTACTGCATGATTCCCAGTCTGGCTTTCGTCCTGGCTACAGTATGGAATCCGCGCTGATTGAGATGGCTGACTCCATTCGCTGGGCGGTGGATGGAGGGTCTGCGGCCATGCTGGTGCTTCTCGACCTGTCGGCGGCGTATGACACGTTGTCTCATTCCATCTTACTGGATCGCCTTAAACAGATTGGCATCCAGGGGACAGCGCTGGACTGGATCGCGTCTTACCTCCATGGCCGAGTACAACAGGTCTCGGTCCACCCTTTCACCTCCCCCGCTAATCCTTTAAGATGGGGGGTGCCGCAGGGCTCGGACCTGAGCCCGCTATTCTTTAATATCTATTTGACACCACTGGCGGAGCTCATTGTCAAAAGTGGGATCAAGGTAACATCCTATGCGGATGATACTCAACTGATGTTCACCTTCAGCGGGGTATCGGCATCTAGCTTTGACTCACTTAAAAATTGCCTAATAAACATCTCTACCTGGATGAGCAGCAACTTTTTAAAGCATAACGCCGACAAGACGGAGGTCTTGTTTTTTAACCAAGCTGTACCGCCTCCGACGGCCTTGTGGTGGCCAGCTGAACTGGGATCTGCCCCTACGCCTAAGGACTCGGTCAAGAATTTGGGAGTCAGGTGGGACAAAGAACTGTCCCTCGCTACCCATGTTCAATTTGTATCTGCGGCCTGCTTTGTCAAGATGAAAACCATCAGAAAATGTATTGATTTCTTGCCAGAGTCTGCTCGCAAAACCGTTGTCCATGCGTTAATCACCTCCCATCTTGATTACGCTAATGGACTCTACATGGGGCTGCCGATCGGCCTGATCAGTAGGCTCCAGATAATACAAAATGCGGCAGCTAGGCTGGTCTGCAAGGTCCCTCTCCGCCAACGGATTTCTCCTCATCTTAGACAACTCCACTGGCTCCCGGTAGCCAAGCGTATTGAATTCAAGGCCCTTACGTTTGCCTTTCAGGCATATCAGGGCAGAGGGCCCAACTACTTGAGGAAGAGACTTCGCCCCTACCAGCAGGACAGATCTCTAAGGTCCAATCAGAAACGCTTCCTCACCACCCCCCGCTTTGCGAAGGCAAGATTGGGGGGGGGGGGGTAGGACATTTGAGGTGGGTACCACTAAATGTTCGAACAACCTACCTGCGCAATTACGTATGATGCATTCTGAACAGGAATTTAGAAAGGCCTTGAAGACCTGGCTTTTTAGTCGTAATGACTAGATGTGCACCTACCACTGCTTATGTTGCTGTCCGTGCTAGCGCCGGGACACCCCATTCGGGGTAGCTGTGCGATCTACAAATATCTTTTATTATTATTATCATTATCAAGAACTCAACCAGAACAGGCGCGATAGGCCCTCCCAACCAGTGACCCAGGAAGGTATGCCTGTGACATGTCTTAGCCACAAACCGGAAATATGAGCAGCAAGTCAAGGCTCCAATGAAAGCTACATAGCAAGATTTCTACAGCACATTCCATCTTCTCCCTTCCCCATGTCTGTCAGTGCACATCAAATGCCATATTTATTTTATTTTTAAAGGTTTTGTGTAGCGCGAACAAGACCCTTGCGGGTATCAGAGCGCTTTACAGGGCATATATAAGTGAAAGACATGAAAAACAAAAAGATACTATAGGTTATGTTAATACATCAGTGTTAACTAATAAAGAATAGCAGATTTCTACATGAATGTATAAAATAGTTCAAGTGAATTTGGCCAAGAGAATCGCTTTAACTTCTTTTTTGAAGGATGCTGTGACTGGGTTCTGTCTCGTTTCTGGGGGTAAGGCATTCCAGATCCTGGGCGCCATTCCTGAGAAGGTATGGTTATATGTTTTCTTCTTGGTAAATCGTTGTGGTTTCAGAAGAAGATTAAAGGAACTCCTAGTGGTTCTGTTCCCACCCGATAGTACCAGTTTCTCCGCTAGGTATCTAGGGGTGTTGTGATGTAATGCCTTGTGTGTCATGCAGGCGATTTTCAGATGGATTCTGGCCTCAAAAGGTAGCCAGTTGAGGGCACGAAGGTCCGGGGAGATATGACAGTTTCTTTTGGAACCTGTGATGAGTCTGGCAGCTGCGTTGATTGAAGCTCTTAGAGGGGCCGTCATTGATCTGGGAAAGAGCGACACTCCCATATTCCTCTTTGGGGATTACTAGAGACTGAAATGCCTGTTTAAAGTCATTTGCGGGTATCAAGGGTTTCAATCTTCTCAAGGTGTTCATCTGAAAATGTGCTCCTTTAGTTGCAGCGCTGATGTGATTCTGCATATTTAGCTTGTTATCCAGAGTTATTCCTAACGATGTAGTAGAGTCGATGATGAGAGGTTGACCGTTGAGTGCTGTTAGGTGCTTCATCCATTCGTGGATGATGGTTGTTTGGCTAGGGGGGGTGCGATTAGGAGGAATTCTGTTTTGAGGGTGTTTAGTTTTAAGTGGTTTTTGGCCAACCAGGATTGTGTTTTTTGGAGCGTTGCGTTGAGGGACTTGATGTCTTCAAGTGATTGGACCTTAATGTAGAGTTGTGTGTCGTCTGGATACATGTGGTAGAGGACATTTGAAGAGTTGAGAAGCTCGGTGAGTGGTTCCATAAACAAATTGAAGAGTGTCGGGGAGAGGGAGGATCCCTGGGGTACTCCAAGAGTGACTGGAGTGGGCTTTGATAGGGATTGATTGATCTTGACTCTTTGTGTTCTGTTTTGAAGGAAGGAAGTGAACCAGTTTAGAACCATTCCAGATAATCCCATTCTATGTTTCAGGAGGTCTAGTAAGTTATCATGTTTGATGGTGTCGAAGGCTGAGGATAGGTCAAGCAAGATTAGTAGACAGGCTTTGTTTTGGTCCAATATTTTTAATGCGTCATCTATTATGTGGGTCATGGCTGATTCGGTACTGTGCCCTGTTCGAAAACCTGATTGGAATTGATCGAGCAGGTTGAAGTGGTCAATGTGGTTGATAAGCTGCGTGTGGACACATTTTTCTAATAGTTTGTCCAAGGTAGGGATGTTGGATATTGGGCGATAGTTATTTAGGTCTGACGGATTCGCCGCTGTTTTTTTTAAGATGGGTGATACCTGACCTGCTTTGAGGATGTCTGGGATGGTTCCTTGCAGAAGAGAGGTGTTTATAATCCTAGTCCATAGAGGCACTAACAATGGAATGATGTCCTTTGAGTGGGATGCTGGGAGCAGGTCTGTGAAGTGATTGGAGGGATTCAAGGCTGTGAGCGTTTTTAGGATATTTTCTTCGCTGTAGAGGTAGAAGGAGGCCCAGAAGGCGTTGTTTTTGAGGTCAGGTTTTGCTGAAGGGCGAAGCGGGGCCAGTGAGGAAATCCTGTGTGGGTCGTTATGGGATAAAAGATTGTTAAGTAGGTCTATCTTTATGTTTTCTGTTTTCGCTGTGAAAAAGGAAGCAAATTCCTCGCAATTGGGGAGTGTTTCTGGATTAACTTGGGGGGAGTGGTAGACACCCTTCGATTGAGATTTGATTATTTCGAATAATCTTTTGGGCCGATTCTTGGCTTGGTCTAATTGTTTACTGATGAAGTCCGCTTTTGATCGTCTAATTTTTCTGAAATATGAGTTTCTTGTGCTTCCTAGTAATTTGAGGTGGTTAGGGGATATATCAACTGCAGGAGATTAGGGGGGGGGTTTTAGTTAAGACAGGAAAGTGGCGCTCAGGCTATTGCGTGTACTAACTATAGGCTTATATGCATGCGGTGCCTCCAGGTCAGGGGAGTAACCCGATAACCCCTGGGAAATGTGTGAATCGCAGGATCCACACTGTAAAATGAGTACTGTCCTGGGCACACGCGGTGAGGGTATTAACAATATATCAATCTGTTACGAAATGTTATATGAATGCAGAGGTCGGCATCAGTATTGGAACAAAAAAAGTTTATTTATATCTCAACACCAACTATGTTGAATACAAAAAGCCAGCCGACACGTGTTTCATTACTGGGAGAAATCCCGTGACTCATCAGGGCTGGGGAGGATACAAAAGAAAAGGGGTGAGGGGAACATTAAGGGTTAGACACAAAAACCTGGTTAATGTACGAAAGATAATTGGAAAGGGATCATCCTACGTGACTACTGGGTAGAGAAAAACTGGAAATGCACATTGTGACACGTGATGTGTGATGTGTGAAGTGACATATGTGAAAATTCCACTACTTAAGAGTCAGGACTCATGGAGGCAATGCGGGAGAACATGTTAAAAACACAATGTGACTGACGTGCTCGTGCCGCTCTCATGAGGAGGATACATGAGGTAAAGCGCGGGAAAACATGTTACATTGTGTGGTGTGACAGCTGAAAAGTGAAAATAGAGGTGTGTAGCGAGGTTTGAGATTAACCTCTAGAAAGGAGGAAATGATATAGACCTGTAAACGCAAAAGGACTGAAAGTAGGGCACGAAGAGATAGGGAGAAGGTCATTACACAGAAAAGGATAAGCCTGGACTGGGGAGGAAGGACGGGGGGGCCCGGAAGCCGTAATACTAAATTACCTAGAAAGCGAATGTATCAGAAGGAGTGTTGACCCTGGAGGGGAAAAATATAGAAAAATAAAAATGGGCACATTGCTACGGGATAAAAAGCAACGGGATATGGAATCAACATGGTAGGCTCACCCGAGGACCGGTGAAAATTCCAACCCGGTATGGGGTGAGCAGGAGGCTGGAGCAACAAGGCTGGTAGGTGCTGGAAGTGGCACCACGAATGTTACAGCGATGGTATGAGACCGCTGTGGAGGAATCGGGCGAGTAGGGATGAGGACGGTGTGAAAAGACAACAGGGGCACTGGGTATAAATAGAACGAATAAAAATCTTACCGGGCTGAAAGGCAGCCGAAGGCGGACATGAGGTAATGCCTGGGTTTGGATAACCACAGCACTAAAGGGGTAGAATCTATGGAAAAACGGGAGTGAAAAGCTGAAAACAATATATCAACTGCAGTTCACAAACAATTGTAATTGTATGCGCCCCACCACCATTACAAGACCTATGTTGCCTCTACCTTGTATATCTGCAATACTTCCAATAGTGTTTTTCTTACGAAACTACCACCAAGATCAGCCAAACAGATTGCCTGGATGAAAATACGAAAGAGCATGGTAAGTGTTCTTGATCATGTCTGAAATAGTTTGAATTGTCAGTCACAGATATCACCCTCTCACTGTCATTCACAGGTCACCCATCGAAGTTATTGTGATGCATATGGTTCTGGCCTTAGATGTTCTGCCTATGTACCACACAGTTTTTGGGTCTTTGTTGTGAGTAAATCTCAATGAATCTCAGTCACTGTAAGCACTTATAAAATGGACTTCATTGCTAACTCCCAGAGCCTGCCTTTTAAAATAAAGTTTGCTGCTGCTCAGCTGGGGTAAGAGACTCAGGGCTGGTTACATGTGATCCCAAGTGCACATTATGTGCACTCGTGTGGTGGCTGACTCAGCACAGTATCTGTGCACATGTAGGCTGTTGCAGATGGGACTTTAATAAATTGAGAATGGCCTGTGCAAGCCTATTATTTAATTGGCATTCAAAAATAAATATGCCTATTTCCTTTTCAATCTAGTGTGTGTCTGTAGTGCTTCACTATACAGGTGTAGTGCTTTACTGTAATCACACTGTAGGTGAAAGCTACACCAAAATAACAATTTCCCATTGGCTCAGCCTAGCAAAAGGTTTACTGCATGCTTCCCAAGGTTCACAAAGGTCCAGAGTGTAAATATAATATTAATGTGGACGCATTAGCATTCCTTCCACATTTTGGGTTTTAGCCTTAGTTCTGTGGGTCCTCCCGTAATTCGATTTGGGCTTTTAACCACCCTGCTGGTCCAAGTTAATTACTCTGTTGGCCATCAAGTAGATCAAAGCCTCTGCGACACATTGGACACATTTGGAGGGTATAAAGCCTGGCCCTGGGAGAAAAAGAGTGTGGTGGCAGAATGCGCAGAGGTTAATTACATTCACATTGCCTGACAAGCCTGGCCTGTCCTTCCCAGAGAAACATCGGGGATTAGTCAGACTTCTCTCTTCAGGAGGCCCCTTTGACCTTTTGAGGCGAACAAATCAGTTAAGCAGTGGACCATTGGGGCAGGCTTATAGCTCTAAAAGAGCCGTGTTCACGGACCACTTAAAGTCACCATAAAGATGCTGTGCAGAGTGATGGGGTGAAGTAATGATATGTAATCTGTGGATTGGGCAGAGGTACCCACTTTCCAGAAATTTCCACCCTCACTTAAAAACTCCTGCACAAGGGGGAGACTTTGAGAATCACTGGAACCTGCAAAAGAAAAGGAGGGAAAGACCCCCTCTGTTGGGAGTTAATTGAACTTGTACTGACTTAGATTTGGTGAACCTGTGTCTCTAGGGCTATTGTTACTGTCCTCCCTACTCCCTCTGAGAGACAGTAGAGGGTGGACTTGCTTGGGATCCTGGAGGAGAGGATTCCTCTAGAACTGCAGTGGTCTGGTCTTATGAGCACTACATTTAAATGGGGTCCACATGACTCGTGCTAGAAATACAAGTATACTGCAAGTGCCCATTGTCAGTAGGTCATGGGGTATGGAGTGCAGGTAAGGAGTATAACTTGTCTTGAGGGCCATAGGGTGCTGTTGATTAAAACCCTAGACAAACGATGTTACTGTGAGGCCTCACAGAGAAGCGGATCCTTGGTTCTATATATTTGACCCCTGTAAGGATCAAACAGGCAGGAGGACAGGACTTGAACTCTCCCTTATCAGAGGGTGAGCAGTTAAAAATAATCTCCCTGACAACAAGTAAGAAGCCAAGGGTTGTGGATGTGGTGTGCCGTCAAAAGCCAAAACCCATCAAAATAGCCCCACTTAGATTGGAAAAAACTGTGGGGCATATTCTCAAGCCCCTATCGGCACGGTAACGTCACTTTTTTTGACGTTCTCGTGGCGATAGGGCCAACGCCCTATTCTCAAGGCAGGGTTAACCCACTTAACGTGGCTTAAAGCCACGTTAAGTGGCTTAACGCTGCCTTGAGAATAGGGCCCCTTTCACGCTAAACTTAGCGTGAACGGGGGCGTGCAGTGGGTGTTGCGGTGGGCATACAACCGCAACACCCATTGAATTCGACGCTGCCACCTATTATCAAGGGCGGGGACAATAAGTGGCAGCGCCGAACTTAAGACCAGAAAAATCCTGGTCTTAAGGTGGCGAAACGAGGAGAAATGCTTAATTCTTCCTCGTTTTTGCTATTTCCATGTGTGCTGCCTTGTGCAGCACACATGGAAATAGCAAAATGCCATGGTTTGTTTATGTACAGGAAGGTGTCCCTTCCTGTACATAAATAAACCTTTTAAAAAATGCAGTTTTGTAACTTACATGTGTGCTGCATGAAGCAGCACACATGTAAGTTACTAAACGGCATTTTAGGTTTGTTTATGTGCAGGAAGGGACACCTTCCTGTACATAAACAAACCTCCCTGCTCGCAGACACCCTTGCACTCTGGTGCAAGGGTGCCAGCGTTGGCGTTAAGTCGTAAGACTTAGCGCCGTCGCAGGGTGAAACGCCAGGCTGCACCACATTCTTGAGAATAGGGTGCAGCCTGGCGTTTCCGAAGTGGCGGTGAGAGGCGTTAAGCCAAGGAGGCTAATGCCTCTCACCGCCACTTCCTCGTGAATATGCCCCTGTGTTTTTGTGGGCCCTTCTTTCTGCAACTGTCTGGTAGGTTCCCAAGGCCTCCAAGCTAAACAAAAACTAACTACATCCAGCTATCCCTGGGGATCCAACAGTCTCTTTAGCTATCCCTGGGGAGATCAGGACTGTATGGGTCCCCCCATGGCTATTTAGTGGGGCAGCACATGGCACCCCTTCCTCCATTTTTTCACATCCCCTGGAGGACCAGTGCTCCAGGGGAGAAGGATCATGGGAGAACAGTCTTTAATGTTACCCAGATAGGACCAGTGCCTTAGCGGTAGCCTGGGGAGTCACTGCACTCCAAGTTCAGGAGGTCACAGGGATTCCTCCTTACCCCATGCCCTTGTCCGGGTGTTGCAGAGAGCACACCACAAGCGCACCACCCGTGCTTTAGAGCCAAAAGGGAGGAGCACAGAAGGAGGGAGAAAGACACAAGCAGTGTTGGATAGTGGGGAGTCATGGTGGTGGGTGCTGCTCCACAGTCACCCACAAGAAGGCCATGGATACCGACTTAGGGTCAAGCCGCCGAACTTAAAACAAAAGTAAAAAACAAAGAGGAAAAAGGAAAAAAATCTAAGAGCATTGCAAGCCAAACAAATTAACAGGGTCGCAGAACCCCAAAAGTCTCAATGGCAGGCCGACAAATGTACATATTTGCCTTGTGGTGCCTAAAGGAGGGTATTGCACCACCAGGAGAGTTTTAATTGTGTTTGGGTGGCTGCCAGGAGAGCGGCAGGCCCCCCACATGGAGCCCCACACTTCACAACTTCTCCGGTATTTACAAGAGTGACTTGGAAATACTTTTGTTTCAGTTCTCAAACATTCCTGGAGTTAGGTCTTATGTTTAATGACACTGGGATGCTGGGACTTTTGTTTTCAAGGCGGGTGGCTGCTTTGCAGCAAATATAAAGGTAGATGAAATACATGTTATAGTATTAAACATTGAAATCTTTATTGAGAGTAACAGTATTGACGGTGAGTCACTGCACATATTGTTGAATGTCATGGGAAGGTGGTACCATCCTGCCACATTTTATTATAGATTGCACTGTGATTTGACTGAATAAATCTGCATTTCACTACTGTTGTGACACCCCAACAAAGCTAAAAGTTCTGATTTTTTTTTTTTACCTGCACACACTATGTTGTGTTAGATGCATTGGGGATATTGTGTTTTTAGAGTCCAGAGCTTGCTGGTGCACAGAACATTAGAGATGGGTCCAGGGCAGTGGGTACAGAAAACAGTTAGGATTTTCCTGTCTGTGGGACGCTTCTTTAGAGTTCACTCTCTGTTGGTTTCAAAAGCATTTAGAGGGTGTCACAATAGACATCTCCACCTGCTACTCTGTATATATTTGTAAATGTGTGTATCTTGATTAGTAGCGTGTGTAATAAAGTGATTTTCATTGTTATGCACCACGATTTATTAAGTGTTGGTTGTTGTATTGCTGAGTCTCTAGGCAGATAGCATCCCGCGAGTGAGCTTTGGACTGCTCTACCTCTCTACCATGAGAGTCAAGTGCTAAAAATGTGTACTCAGGTCCCAATCAGGTGTTCTGAGGTATGGGGGTCTCAGGACACCAGTGGTGACGGAACATAATTGTTACAGTTGGGGCCCAGTGTTACCTGACCCGGATTCCTGACAATCATCAATAAAACATCCTTGTGTAAAATGTATATTTCACCCAGCCATTTATTCAGCTGTATCTCAAGTGATATGTATACATTTTACTCACATCCCACTCCCTTTTATCGAGCGCTTTATTGTGGCACACCCTGATCCATCTAGTGGTTAACTATGGATATCACATGATATACTCATTCCGACAGCCTGTCTATTGCAACAGTGCATTAGACATATCAGTGGCATCTTGTAGACATGTGGCTTTGCAAGACAGGATGTCTGAGAATGGGGATTTCAAGTGAGTCATGTTGCCACCAGCCATATATACATGTGATTCTGATGTCTATATACCTGCATGTGGACATTATGGGGCACTGTTGCCCCATGTCAGAAACTGAAAGGCTACACGGTGCTCCTGAAGTAAGTGGAAATTAAATGGTTCCTTTCCGAGAAACCTAGCATTCTAAAAGAGACTTCCAACTCTAAATTCATGTACACTTTTATTCATTTTTCCAACAAACAAATGTGATTCATACAAGTCATCAGCAGAAGAATGCTCACTTAACCTTTAGAACAAGGCAAAATAAAAGACAGAAACTTAAAATATCACCCTTTTGAATATAATAAGCATAGTTCTTCTCGATACATTTGTTATCCAAAACATTTAAATTGTTCTTTCTAACCTTTGTCCTAAATCCAAGTTGTTTTTACAGGGAGACTTGAGTAATCCGATCTGTCAGCATTCTGAATTACCATCTCTCTTCATGCTGTCGCCGCTGTTTCCATATCACACTTATGCTGCTTCCTGTTCTGAGAGCGTCTGTCTTTATTTTCCCTGACATAACCAAATATTATTTACAAAAAACAAGATAAATGCTTTGCTTTATTACGATCTCGCAGATGCAAGGTTTCTAATTATCCAATCTAAATTGCTCTCCCTCTTAATAACTTCATTATAATGTTACCTCCTCTTTTATTCAGTGTCATTAATTCTAATATTTGGGAGCGTACATCAACAACATTATGTTGGTAATCCTGAAATATTGTGCTATTTATACCCCTGTGTTTTTTTACTTGTTTTCACGTTTTTTAAAAGTAATTTTTTTGTCAGCAATGGTAGTAGGAGAGGGACAACAAGCTCACACCACCACATTTCCGACAACACGGAGGAGGTGACAGAGAGAATTATTTTGATTGTGCAAACATCTCGCCCTTGTATTGGCAGCTGATGGCCGGACTGGGAACAGCAACCAGCCCTGGCAGGTTGCTTCTCCACCGGCCCTGGGAGGGGGGTGTTAGCGCTAAGCACTGCTCCCGATTTTGCTGCACTGCTGATTTTGCTGCACTGCTGCAAAACCGGCACCCTGTAAGAAAAGCGGCCCCCTGCATCCACAAAACCGGCCCCCACCCCTCCGGTCCACCGGGGAAATGCCCGGTGCCCGCTACGGCCAGTCCGGCCTACTTACCCAGAAAGGGTTGCCAGCTTGAGGTGTGTATGTCAGTGTGTGAGACAAAAATATGGAATCCCATGCTCCCAGCACTATGCATCGGCTCCATCACCACTGGGTGTATTTCGTCGGATGGGAAGGAGACCTTACGCAGCACTTTGGGAATGATGTGGGTATACTGGCTGTTTAGTGATGTCTAATGCTTCTTAATTGTTATAATAGGGCTCCCGGTTTTATGGATTTTTTTTCACATTTGCATATGTATTAGACATATTTATTTTGATATTTTGATCTATATTCGTCCATATTTATTTTGACCATTGTAAAAAATTAAACACATACTAGGATATTTCAACATGTATTTAACCAATAAATGTACCCTTATAATTTAATACCCACAGATGATAAACAGATACTCTAATTTGAAAATAAAGCACATTTTAGTATCAGCCTTCTACGCCTACAGCTATCACCCTTTCCTGTCAAACTGCACAGCTATTGACACAGTAGTCATGACTGACAGCATTTAGAATCACACAAAGATAATGTAATTTCTGTTTCTCTCAGTAATTAAAATAAATACAGAAATACAGACAAGAATATAGATGGTTTTATGTCTTTATTTATTTGCACGAATCAGTACAAATGAAAAATTGGGAGCTTTAGCTATAATTAATCAATGTAATTGTTATGTATGTCTTTCATTGGAAGTGATTAGTGTGAATAAAGGAATTTAAATCCAATTATTCACTGCTATTCCATTTCAACAATGAAAAACCAAAGCTATTTTTCAATGTTTTGATGGCATGAAAGGCAGAACTTTCTTCCCCAATCACCACCCGCACCATCCAGGTCTCCAGACACTTCAATGAAGTCCTGGAATGACCCTGTGGAAAGCCTACCTGAAGAACAAAGTGTTTCCTATTTCTTCTGCTGCCAGATAAATTACAGGAGCAGGCAACGCAATGGGCAAAAATATATTGCTCATCATACACTTGTTTTGTAAAATGTGTTCCCATTCTTCCACTCCAGACTCTAAGGTGGTGAGAGTCCCGAGTGACAGCAAGGAAAACATGTTTCTGCAGTCTGATATCACCCTGTAAGGACTTTAGATGAATATGCTGTAAAATCTTTTCATAAGGCCTAGTAGTCAGGAAATGTCACCTATCTTTGTGAAGGGTCAAGTATCTCAGTGTTGAAGACACACATAGGGCCTCATTTGGAGAATAATGGATTTGTCCTGTCGGGTCAGTAGATTTACCTCCTTCCCTGATCTGTCAGACGACTGAAAACTAGAATATGTAATATAATATACAATGCATGACAGGTCTGTGAGTTATTGTAAATTTATATAACCATGTTGTCCAAAAGTTTTGTTTTGTAACCATTACTGCACTTTAGCTGTGTTTTTTTCAGTAAATTTCTGAGTTTGTTTCTTTAAACGTTCCATAAGGTCTTATAATGAAAGTGAATCATAACTTCCTTTTGACCTTTGATTTTATCATTGAAACATACACATGCACACGCCCCCACATATCAACTGAAAAAAGCAAAGGTTAGGAATTGTAAGAATATCTTAGGTTATATTTTAAAATGAAGGTAGAGATTCACCGAAAAAAGCAAAGGCTAAAGGGACGTGATAGGTGAATTTGTCAGTTAAAACATGCCCTTTTTAACTACAAAACCATTGAAATTCATGAGTTATATTTATCTCAAGTAACTATAACTCTTGCCCTAAAGTAAGTATAACTCATGGCTTCGCCATGCACAGTGCTGTTATCAAATATGTCATCTCAAATGTCATTAGGTTTGTTACTAATACAGTAATTGAACGTGCCATGAGTGATGTAATATGTGACGGTACAAGGTGGGCGCATGTTTATAAATACAATTCTGGTTAGCCTATAATCCATAACAGCTATGCCCACCATAACTTGCACACCAAATGCAATCTTAGTGATCTTACCTAGGATGTGACAGATTGCATCACAAATGATGTAAATGATCTCACAGGTGGCATGGCCAATGCCAACTGCGCACAACCATGTAAAGCGGGATTGGCTGCAGTGACAAGCTTTAGGCCAGGCACTGTGACCAACCCATTCAGGGACATGGGTTGGGCACATCCTTCACACATCCTTGCTGCATGTGTCCTTAGGGTGTGTGCAATGAGGGCTGGCCTAGCACCCATTTCCTGTGAGTGACCAACTCCTGCTGGCACTGCCTTGAGCAACACATACGATTTACTTGGCTCTTATGTGAGTTATGGACTGCAGGACATGCAGAGTGTTCCCTTTTATACTTGCAGTCTCATCACACCAAGTGAGGCGGAGTGTCTGCAATTAGGAAAGAGATCTCTACCTTCAAATAGGAGATTATATACAGGAAGAGCAAATCACTCGTTTTGAGGTCATTTTGATCCCTCCTCCCAATACCTCAACATCACCCTCCTCCATCCTGCTGCTCCTTTCTTTTTTCTATCCTCCAATATGACAGAGGGACAAGATGAAAGGGCCCCCCATTCCCTGATGAGGAATTGGAGATCAATTGTTAGGGTGTTCTCCAAAGGTGCCCTCAGCTTTATGGGGTCTTGCAACCAGCTGAGCAATGCAGCAGGATTCCAAATTTGGAGAGACATTGCTGCATACTGCAACACAGTGGGTGTCTACACCAGGTGGGAGAAGGTGTGCCGCAAGCGCTGGGGGGACCTTCTTTATTGGGCCATGATTAAGATACAGGATATTCTGGGGTTGTCCTCCCCGCCACATTCTTGGGCACCCCTGTATGAGACCTCTGTATAGAAGTGTCTAGAGAGCATCCTGGCCAGCTCTCCAAGCTTACCTGGAACAGTTTGAGCAGCCGGTAAGTGTATTGTTTGTATATTCACTTAAGAGGGTATGCATTTTCTCCTAACATACGCATTTGGCTATTGGATCTCCCCAAGGCATTGGTGGCAGAGCACACGACACAAACACTGAAGGCACCCCGAGACCCCCCACAGACCAACCCCATGCAATGGCAGGAATACTTGTTGTTTGTGGAAGGCAAATTGAATACACCTAGTTCTTCACAGGGATGAGATGGTTTCCTATGTCGGGCATTAGCAATAACATGCTAACATATAGCGGCATGCGAGTTGGGCACCTCTCCATGACCTGGCTTATTTGGGCAAGACCTCCGGCTTTCTTAAGTACGCGACGGCGTGATGCGCGCAACATCCCCCCCTCTCTCTTTCTCCCCTCTTCCTCCTTTTCACTGTTCCCGTTGTCCTTAAAAAGTACACACATAAGCAGTCACCCTAGCTCATATATGACCCGAATCACACAGTACATACGGGTTAGTTGAGATCGTATAGTTTGTGTTTATTGTGGATTGGTTGGTGTGAAAATATAGAGATAGTAAAAAAAGTCAGTTGGTTTATTTGCTGATTTCAAAGTAGACAACATATATAGACATGTATAAAAGGTTAGATACGGTTTTCTTTTCTTTTATGTCACCAACATGCAGCGCAGCCTGGTTCGCTACCAAGGGCCAAGTGTGTAAATGTCACTGTACTGTTTTGTATAATAAAGGTGACAGATTGTGTTATGCATAACCTGTGAAAAACCAATAAAGACGATTTAAAAAAAAAAAGAGGGTATGCATTTTGAAACTGGTTTCCTTTAATGTTCAGTCTGAGCTTCGGTCAAGCATTTCATTTTGTAATTCACTTGTGTTATGTGTGTTTGATGATAGGTATGAAAGTTTAAAAATACTAACATGCATGTATTATTTTAGCTTTGGTTGGTTTCCCTAATCTTATCTGGATATAAAGAAAATGCTTTTCAAAATATATAATTTGAGTTAACATAGCAATTAAAACACTACTTTAACATTTGGGAACTATTTCATTTCCATGTTGCCAAATTTAGTTTATGTGATGCCGATATTATGTACCTTTACCATACTTTAAAACACCATTTTTATTGCTGTGGAAAAAATATTTAAAAGAATGGCACTAAAAACAACATTAAGACATAGGGGCCGATTCCGATCTCGGTCGGAGGCGCACCCAATACCATTTGGTCGGGAAAAAAGCCATGCGAATGCCTGTTTCCCGACCGATCCGTACAGCATACCGAACGAGTAAGTACGATGCGCACAACAGCACAGAATCCGGCCGAGTCGTACTCACCCAATCCAGGTCCTGTCCTCCGACCGAGGCGAATCCGGAAACGCAGAATCGAGTCGCACGGAAGCCAAAATGCAGCCCCGTCCGGCCGAACAAGTACGATGCGCTTTCCGTACGCGCCGAACCCGTCGCTATGCACGGCACGTCAAAGCATCCGGGAGATGCGCACATAAGCTCCGATTCGCGCCACAACACGATCCACGGCTACGAGGCGAACACGCCAGCCACGAGGACGACGCGAAGCGACGAGGACGACGCGAAGCAACGAGAAAGACGAACAACACGAACCAACCATGAATCCCTTCGTCCCGATCATACCAATATTCTACATTTACTACCGGAACAGGCACGGACGCGTACGGCGCAGAAGGTAAGTCAGACACCAACCACAAAACACATACAACACGTACACAACACATCACACACACACAGAGGGATGCAGAATTTACTTACACCTGCAACAGCAGCACCATAGGGGCGGGATGCCCATCACCAATGCCACATATGCACACAGGGGCCTGAATGCACACCACCACCCCTACCCAGGGGGACGGATGCCAACCACCACTACCACCCTTAGCCAGGGGGTGCCAGATGCCCACCACCACTACCACCCTTACCCAGGGGGCTGGATGCCTACCACTACTACCACCCTCAGCCATGGGGGTGCCAGATGCCTACCACTACTACCACCCTTACCCAGGGGGGGCTGGATGCCTACCACTACTACCACCCTTACCCAGGGGGGGCTGGATGCCTACCACTACTACCACCCTTACCCAGGGGGGGCTGGATGCCTACCACTACTACCACCCTTAGCCATGGGGGTGCCAGATGCCTACCACTACTACCACCCTAAGCCAGGGGGGCTGGATGCCTACCACTACTACCACCCTAAGCCAGGGGGGCTGGATGCCTACCAGTACTACCACCCTAAGCCAGGGGGGCTGGATGCCTACCACTACTACCACCCTTACCCGGGGGGCTGGATGCCTACCACTACTACCACCCTTAGCCAGGGGGGCTGGATGCCTACCACTACTACCACCCTTAGCCATGGGGGTGCAAGATGCCTACCACTACTAACACCCTAAGCCAGGGGGGCTGGATGCCTACCACCACTACCACCCTTAGCCATGGGGGTGCCAGATGCCTACCACTACTACCACCCTTACCCAGGGGGCTGGATGCCTACCACTACTACCACCCTTAGCCATGGGGGTGCCAGATGCCTACCACTACTACCACCCTAAGCCAGGGGGCTGGATGCCTACCACTACTACCACCCTTAGCCAGGGGGTGCCAGATGCCTACCACCACTACCACCCTTACCCAGGGGGGCTGGATGCCTACCACTACTACCACCATTACCCAGGGGTGCCAGATGCCTACCACTACTACCACCCTTACCCAGGGGGGCTGGATGCCTACCACTACTACCACCCTTAGCCATGGGGGTGCCAGATGCCTACCACTACTACCACCCTTACCCAGGGGGCTGGATGCCTACCACTACTACCACCCTTAGCCATGGGGGTGCCAGATGCCCACCACCACTACCACCCTTACCCAGGGGGCTGGATGCCTACCACTACTACCACCCTAAGCCAGGGGGCTGGATGCCTACCACTACTACCACCCTTAGCCAGGGGGCTGGATGCCTACCACTACTACCACCCTAAGCCAGGGGGCTGGATGCCTACCACTACTACCACCCTAAGCCAGGGGGCTGGATGCCTACCACTACTACCACCCTTACCCAGGGGGCTGGATGCCTACCACTACTACCACCCTTAGCCAGGGGGCTGGATGCCTACCACTACTACCACCCTATGCCAGGTGGGGTGGATGCCTACCACTACTACCACCCTTACCCAGGGGGGGCTGGATGCCTACCACTACTACCACCCTTAGCCAGGGGGCTGGATGCCTACCACTACTACCACCCTTAGCCATGGGGGTGCCAGATGCCTACCACTACTACCACCCTAAACCAGGGGGCTGGATGCCTACCACCACTACCACCCTTAGCCATGGGGGTGCCAGATGCCTACCACTACTACCACCCTTACCCAGGGGGCTGGATGCCTACCACTACTACCACCCTTAGCCATGGGGGTGCCAGATGCCTACCACTACTACCACCCTAAGCCAGGGGGCTGGATGCCTACCACTACTACCACCCTTAGCCAGGGGGTGCCAGATGCCTACCACTACTACCACCCTTACCCAGGGGGCTGGATGCCTACCACTACTACCACCCTTAGCCAGGGGGTGCCAGATGCCTACCACTACTACCACCCTTACCCAGGGGGCTGGATGCCTGTCACTACTACCACCTCTACCCATGGGGGCTGGATGCCTACCACCAACACCACCCCCACTCATAGGATGGACAATGCATGACACAACCAGCACACCACAACCTAGGGAATGCAGGAAAAAGACATCCCCCAACACCATGACAAGCGTGTGTAGACTGTGTCAAATGCCTACAACACTGAACATGACTTTGAACATACAATGTGACCCCCTATCACATGTGCCACACATATATGTGTGTGGCCCCACAATGCAAGCAGGCCATGACCATTGTGGCAATGGGGTCCAAACCCCCAACATCACAGTGACCAAAATGTAAGGGTGGGGTCCATAGCTGAAGCAGATTTTGAACAGTGTGGCAATGGGGTCCAAACCCCCATCATCACAGTGACCAAAAGGTAAGTGTGGGGTCCATAGCTGAAGCACATTTTGAACAGTGTGGCAATGGGGTCCAAACCCCCATCATCACAGTGACCAAAATGTAAGTGTGGGGTCCATAGCTGAAGCACATTTTGAACATTGTGTCAATGGGGTCCAAACCCCCATCATCACAGTGACCAAAATGTAAGTGTGGGGTCCATAGCTGAAGCACATTTTGAACATTGTGGCAATGGGGTCCAAACCCCCATCATCACAGTGACCAAAATGTAAGTGTGGGGCCCATAGCTGAAGCACATTTTGAACATTGTGGCAATGGGGTCCAAACCCCCATCATCACAGTGACCAAAATGTAAGTGTGGGGTCCATAGCTGAAGCACATTTTGAACATTGTGGCAATGAGGTCCAAACCCCCATCATCACAGTGACTAAAATGTAAGTGTTGACAAAGAAAAGGCTGCAACTGCCAAACTGCATGGATGATTCCTGGTCACAGAACATAAAACACATCAGTGGCAAAGTAGTGCATGTGTCCCATTGCAACATAAATTGGGGAGGCAAATACTGCAGTGCAAATAACACATACCTTTGGCCATGTGCAGACAAACAACACCCAAGGGGGCTGACACTGTCAACATTCATCAATGACACAATGACAGAAGTGACCATCAGAATGCAGACCCACATATTTGCACCAATGGGCACACAAATGCAGATACCCTGTGGAGACTGTAGATGTGAGGTGAACAGATACCAAACCATGGCAGCAATGGGACACACAAACCATGATCATTGTGCTGACCGATGACCTAGGAGTCCCAGGGACAGCAGGGGAAACCCACCAAACTACATACAGCCAATGGCACACCCAAGATATGCCAATGCAGTGGTGCAGATGCACAAACACAAACAGGCAGACCCACACTGCACATCATACACAACAGGTGAGGGGGGGTGCCAGTGTCCCCAGGCAACCACACAACACATGAGGAGACCTGAATACCAATCATACAGATGTGCATACAGTGCCACACAAAGGTAACTCATGGATCCAAATCCCCTATGTGGGCAAGCAGGCATTGTCAGATGAGAGGGAGCACAAATCACACATGTCACACAGGCACGTAGGAACAGCAACTGACACAGCAAGACACAGACACACCACAGCACTACCCCCAGGGCCCCCACAATGTGGTGACCCTGGGCTGCATTACAATCCCACTGTGATGACAAAGCTAAATGTCGTTCACACTGTGAACCACAGTCATGTGTCCTGAGCAACAAACTACCATCACACCTACACAAGCACAAATCAATCAGCACAGCCAGTAAGCCAAGGCCAACATGGAGGCAGGGGCCTAGCCGGGCAACAACTCTCATCTGCACACACTCAACACCACACCCCTCAACCTCCAACAATGTGCAGCAGTGAAGCACACATGCACTGGTGACATTGCACATGCACCCATGACTATTCCAGGGTGGTGGGTGGGAACCAAGGTGCAGAAACACATCACACATGGCCACTCAACAAGACTCCTGAATGTCTGACACACTGCACACTACGCTGTACATGGACATGACGGCAATACCACACCAACCAATGGGATCCCAGCCACAGTCACATACCAATGAAGAAGCCAAGGTCACCCACAAAGAACACACATAGACAACAACCAACATTGCAGCCCGGACCCTGAGGAGTGCCAGCAGTCACACACACAACGTGTCACAATCACTGAAAGATAACACAAACTGGAAATCACATGACAGGGGCAAACAACAAGTGCCAAGGGGAAACCTGACTGTGACCCATCTGCATCTGCACACAAACTCAGCCCTGACAGCAAACACACCTATGGGTGACACCCTGATGACCAGTAATGTGCCATGCACCCACATCACAGAGAACCCAGGGAGAAGACTTTGGGGGAACATAGGTCAACTCAGCAAGCATCACAAACAGGTACAACACTAGGGATCACAGCATGCACAGCTAAACGGAAGTGAACACACAGACATGCTCATACAACACACACCTTGGGCGCAGGCAATGTCACAGGAGTACACACTGCCATGAGGGGACTCCACTCCTGTGTGAGGAAAGCTGCGCCAAATGTTGCCTCAGTAGGGCCCCATCATGTCAGCTGAGCACTTGGTCACACAATCAACAATTAGCACCAAATGAAGGCTCCCGTCACATCAGCCTGGTCATGGAAGTGCCAACGAAATCATCAGCACAGATCCAACACACTTGTATAGCAATGTTGCACTGACAACACAGATGAGTCCTTCCCCATTGATGCCCAAACCTGCATGTCCAGTGGAGATGGCCACACGGTCAGGAAGTAGACGAATTGAACAATGGCAGGCACAACAGATGTGCAGGGGTGGAAGCCACAGATGTGAATTTGCTAATGTAAGTAGGAAATCCCATTGCCAAATACTGAACACATGACACCCTCAGATGCTGCTATGGATGACATGGATACACCACAGGATAGGACACATTCCCCTGGACCACATGTGTTCCTGCACAGTAACACTTCATTATCATGAGACCAAATATCACCATCACTGCAGCAAGGGCATGGTTAGCATCATCAACAACATGTACATCAGAAGCATAAGCACTAGAGAACAGAAAGTTGCTTTATTCAGCATATGTGTGAATTGAAAACTGAAAGTCCAGAAAAAACACAAAGGCCAATGGCCAGTCCGTTGTCAAAGTCCAAACAGGGTGACAGTGGCAGATGTCACCCTACGCATGCCTGCACTGCACAAAACCAGGGACAATCCACTAGGAGGGGCAACCGGGGGCAGGCCAGGCACCGCAGGGACAGGATCAGGGCTCACCAGGAGGAAGCAGGGAAGGGGTGGTGGGTGCTGGAGAGCCACTGACAACTGCAGTGGAGGTGTCTGACATGGTGTGTGCCGGCACAACTGGGGGCATGACTCAGATGTTGTGGGTGCCGGCACGACTGCAGTGGACCCTGCAGATGGAGTGGACAGGTCCGCCACTGCAGTGCCCAAGTCAGACAGGGTGGTAGTGGACTCCACTGCAGTGCCTACCACCAGGGGAGGAGAATGGGGAACAGGCAAGGTGGGCTGGACAGAGGGGAGGACACCCTCACCACATCAGTGGCACAGACAAGCGCAGCGGGGGTGTGGTGCCGGGAGAGCAAGTGGCAGGGGGAGAAGGCCGGATCCTCTTGGGGATGGTATATCTGTGGGTGGGGGAACCTGGGGCAGGGTGTGGTGGGGGCACCTGTGGAGTGGGGGCCTGAGGGATGGAGGAAGGAGACCTGGTGCCTGAGCTGCAGGGCGGTGGCGGGGTCTTGCTCTTATGACTCCGGGGGACTTGCGGGTGGGGGCCTCAGTCTGTCTGCGCCTGGGGGAGGGTGTCCGGGGCGAGGGGCACTCTGCTCCGTGTGGGTGGGCTTCCTCTTCCCCCTGAATGCTGTATCAGCTGGATCGGAGGGAAGAGGCCGAGGTCACTGAGGAAGAGCCGCTGAGTCTTTGGGGTTGCAGGTGAGGCAAGGGAGGGTGCTTTGGAGGGAGAGGCAACTGAGGACTGCGCAGTGCTCGTGGATGCGTGTGTGTGTTCCAGGGCCCCATCCCCTGTGAGTCTGGTTTCAGTCCCCTGACTGTGCGTGCGTGTGCGTTTTGTTTGTGGCTTGTGTGTCTGTGTGCAGGACGTGTGTGTGCTGGTGTGTGCCTGTGCCAGTGTGTGTGTGCTTGGGACGGGTAAGGTGCTGGGGAGTGTGGATGGAGCAGAGGTAGGAGGGGTGAGGGACTGTCTGAGGAGGGACACTGCTGCCGTCAGGGAGGAGTCCATGGACCTATTGCCCCTCTGTAGGTCAGTCATGCCCGATGAGATGCCCTCCATGAACGACACCAGCTGAGTCAACAGAGCGGTGTGCGCATGGAGGACACTCAGCATGGCTGTCTGCCCTACATGGAGCTGGCGAAGGAGGTACACAGACTCCTCACTCAGGGCAGCAGGGTACACAGGGGCAGGGGGTGCGGTGCCTGGCCCAAAGGAGACACGCTCCCGAACATGGGAGCCTCCACGGACCTGGGGAATGGGAGCCGATGGGAGGGCGGTGGTGGTGCTGGTGGTGGCGGGGACAGCAACACTAGCTGGGGTGTGGTGGCTGCTGACACCCGCCTCCATAAGGGAGTCATCCTCCGAGTTGCTCTGGTCCTCAGCTGAGGTGGATGGTGCTGAGGACTCCTCGGTGTGGCTCCCTCGCCCTCCGTGCCACTGGGTCCCTCCGACCACTCCTCGGCTGCTGACCCAGTCTGGCTCTCCGGCTCCTCCTGGTCCGTGGAGCTGTCCCCTTCCGTGGCCGTGGATGTATCTGCAAACAATGGGGAAACAGACAGACATCAGTCACCTGCACCAAACGCACACACCACTGTGAGCACAGCACATTACAGAGCAAGCCCTGGCATCATTATTTGAACATTGCTAAAAGTGCCCTAACTGAACAGGAGAAGCCAATTGTCAGTCTGATGCCAACCATGGCACTCACATCCCACATGGCCTTGCACCCATCTGTCTGGTGTCTGTTGGATAGCAACACCCCAGTGTGGACACATGCACCACCTACACAGTAGTTGGACAGTGCAGAGGACACGGTGTAGCATGTGGACATGCACACATCACAACTCTTGCCACTGAGTCAGTACAGGTTTCCGGATGAAAGGGATGCCCAGAGTCAAATAGGAAATGCATGTGATGCATACCAGCGACAGACACCATGATGCACCCATGTCCTGATAGCCATCGCCACAATGATGTGCATGTAGCACATGTCACTCCCCTGCAGGATCACCAATAAGTAGACACATGCCATGGCGGAGGCATGACTGCTAAGTCATACATCACTGTCTCAGTGATGTATGACTTGGCAGCCAGACAACAACACTCTGCACTGTGTCACAATAGTAGGTCATGGGGAATGCAAGTCCTGGAGCTGCACAAGTGCACATGTACATCCCCCACACAACACATCATCTTAACCCTCATCTGTCCAGGTCATACCGATTGGACATATGGGAGACCTGTGACACTACCCTCTGAACCTGAGCCCCTCACAATCTGCTGTGAATGGGAAACAGCTGCCTGAACTTCACATTCGCATACCCCAGTCTGCACGGGCAGCTGATCAAACACCTATGTGACACACAAGTATTGTCTCCTATGGTCACATCTCCAGTGGCATGCTGAGACCCTACCGAGAAACACCCCAGCAGTCCTGGCAACAAATCCACAGCACACTGACACAGAGGCAGACACCTGAGGGGTCAAATCACTGCGCACAATGTGTCAGCTGATACACGGGAGTGGGAGTACAGAGTGCATTGCATGGCCTGGAGTAGGCATGACTGTCCTGCCCCACATGAATGAGGGATGAGCCCTGGACAGTGGATAGCTGGCTATGTATGTGTGACACACGTAATCTGCACACTCCTGGGGCCCAAACATTGTTCCCATCCGCTGCATGGGCGTGTGCCACATACCCCAGGCACATGTGGTGGCTCAGCTCAGCAAGTGGACCGCATATCAAAGCAACACGCATATTACATGTCCGAACACAGGCGTTGTGTGAACAATGGACCCACCCATGATGCCCACAACAGAGTTAGGGAAACAGATGCTGTCCCCCACCTTTAGTGAAGCAAACTGCAAGGACACAGTCCCAAGTGACACAATTCCCTGAATGTAAGGGCCACACCTGGGTATCTGATGAGGAGTGGGCAGTGCACAATAGAGGGACATGGCTCCTGGACAACATGACTGCTGTACTGTGGCAGTTGAACCAGGCCAGAGGAGGGCACATAGCATGTAATACAGAGTTCACAGTGCAGTCTTTGACTCACCCCTCCTTGCTGCTGTCTGGCCTTCAGCTGCCCATCCAGATCTGGAAACACCACCGCCAGGATCTGGAGCATGTGGGGGTCAGGGTCCGTGTTCCGCCCCTCCTGCGAGGAGGCGACAGCTTCAGCTGGACCCGTGCAATCCTCCGGGTCCAGCCCCGAAGGTCCTGCCACCTCTTCTGGCAGTTGCGGATCCGGCGCTTGTAGACCCCCACGGACCGGACAGCCCGGACGATGTCCTTCCAGATCTCCTGCTTCCGATGGGCATTAACCTGTCAGGATGACAAAGTGAAAAGGCCATTACTACACATGCAACATATCCGTGCATGACACAGTTGTATATACATGTCTCAATCACAGGGGCACATGATGTACACAGGCAGTGCAACGCTGCCCATGGACAGTTTGCCAGAAGTCACTACATGGTATCATTGCATGGGAAGTAAAACCTTGTTCAAATGCACTGTCACTGCACCATACCTGTCCAGTGCATGTCACTACACACTATGGGGGTGACAACTACTCAGTGAGCCTGCTAGCCAGTGGCGTGCAGACTTTCAGCCTTGCTAGTCAGACAAAATGCACATTCAGAAAGGCAGTGCACAGAACACTCACCTGCTCCCCTGGTGTCCCATACAGCTTGCTGTACTGTGGAAGTAGGCTGTCCAGCAGGGCCTGGTTCTCCTCAAGGCTGAAGGCTGGGGCTCTCTCCACAGTACGTGCCATTGCAGGGTCCAGAGGGGGCAGAGACAGCAGCAGTGCAGTGGCAGATGTCGTCCTGGAGCATGTAGTGAAGGCAAGTGAGCTCTCAGGGGAACAGCCAGCAATATATATGTGCTGCAGAGGCAGATACTGTCCCATGTGTCCAAAGTGATAGGTCCAAGTCGTTTGCATCTTCTGAATCTGGCCAATCCATGGAATAGCAGCACCAATACACGCCCACAGCATCCTTCAAATCTTCAACTTCATGACATACATGATTTTGCAACATTGTTGTGGGTGACCAACTGAATTTCCAGCAACCGACTCGTTCGAATTTCGAAAACGCGTCTGTTGCCAGGCTAGGCCATTGTCAATGGGTGCGCACCGATCGGTCCATTGCTGATCAACGCGTACAGGGGTACAACGCGTACCCGCACACATTGAATGCAATGGGCCGGCCGGGGGAACCGATCGGTCCATTGCGGTACAACGCGTACAGGGGTACAACGCGTACCCGCACACATTGAATGTAATGGGCCGGCCGGGGCACCGATCGGTCCATTGCTGATCAACGCGTACAGGGGTACAACGCGTACCCGCACACATTGAATGCAATGGGTCGGCCGGGGCACCGATCGGTCCATTGCTGATCAACGCGTACAGGGGTACAACGCGTACCCGCACATTGAATGCAATGGGCCGGCCGGGGCACCGATAGGTCCATTGCGGTACAACGCGTACAGGGGTACAACGCGCACTCGCACACATTGAATGCAATGGGCCGGCCGGGGCACCGATCGGTCCATTGCGGTACTAACGCGCACAGGGTACAACGCGTACCCGCATACATTGAATGCAATGGGCCGGCCGGGGCACCGATCGGTCCATTGCTGATCAACGCGTGCAGGGGTACAACGCTGTATCCGCACACATTGAATGCAATGGGTCGGCCGGGGCACCGATCGGTCCATTGCGGTACAACGCTGCGTACAGGGGTACAACGCGTACCCGCACACATTGAATGCAATGGGCCGGACGTGGGCACCGATCGGTCCATTGCGGTACAACGCGTACAGGGGTACAACGCGTACCCGCACACATTGAATGCAATGGGCCGGCCGGGGCACCGATCGGTCCATTGCTGATCAACGCGTACAGGGTACAACGCATACCCGCACACATTGAATGCAATGGGCGGCCGGGGCACCGATCGGTCCATTGCGGTACTAACGCGTACAGGGGTACAACGCTGCACCCGCACACATTGAATGCAATGGGCCGGCCGGGGCACCGATCGGTCCATTGCGGTACAACGCGTACAGGGGTACAACGCGTACCCGCACACATTGAATGCAATGGGCCGGCCGGGGCACCGATCGGTCCATTGCGGTACAACACGTACAGGGGTACAACGCGTACCCGCACACATTGAATGCAATGGGCCGGCCGGGGCACCGATCGGTCCATTGCTGATCAACGCGTACAGGGGTACAACGCGTACTCGCGACACATTGAATGCAATGGGCCGGCCGGGGCACCGATCGGTCCATTGCGGTACAACGCGTACAGGGGTAGAACGCGTACCGCACACATTGAATGCAATGGGCCGGCCGGGGCACCGATCGGTCCATTGCTGATCAACGTGTACAGGGGTACAACGCGTACCCGCACACATTGAATGCAATGGGCCGGCCGGGGCACCAATCGGTCCATTGTGGTACAACGCGTACAGGGGTACAACGCGTACCCGCACACATTGAATGCAATGGGCCGGCCGGGGCACCGATCTGTCCATTGCGGTATTAACGCGTACAGGGGTACAACGCGTACCCGCACACATTGAATGCAATGGGCCAGCCGGGGCACCGATCGGTCCATTGCTGATCAACGCGTACAGGGGTACAACGCGTACTCCACACATTGAATGCAATGGGCCGGCCGGGGGCACCGATCGGTCCATTGCGGTACAACGCGTACAGGGGTACAACGCGTGCACCGCACACATTGAATGCAATGGGCCGGCCGGGGCACCGATCGGTCCATTGCTGATCAACGCGTACAGGGGTACAACGCGTACCCGCACACATTGAATGCAATGGGCCGGCCGGGGCACCGATCGGTCCTTTGCAGTACAACGCGTACAGGGTACAACGCCGTACCCGCACACATTGAATGCAATGGGCCGGCCGTGGCCACCGATCGGTCCATTGCGGTACAACGCGTACAGGGGTACAACGCGTACCCGCACACATTGAATGCAATGGGCCGGCCGGGGCACCGATCGGTCCATTGCTGATCAACGCCGTACAGGGGTACAACGCGTACCCGCACACATTGAATGCAATGGGACGGCCGGGGGCACCGATCGGTCCATTGCGGTACAACGCGTACAGGGGTATAACGTGTACCCGCACACATTGAATGCAAGGGGCCGGCCGGGGGCACCGATCGGTCCATTGTGGTACAACGCGTACAGGGGTACAACGCGTACCGCGCACACATTGAATGCAATGGGCCGGCCGGGGCACCGATCGGTCCATTGCGGTACAACGCGTACAGAGGTACAACGCGTACCCGCACACATTGAATGCAATGGGCCGGCCGGGGCACCGATCGGTCCATTGCTGATCAACGGCGTACAGGGGTACAACGCGTACCCGCACACATTGAATGCAATGGGCAGGCCGGGGCACCGATCGGTCCATTGCGGTACAACGCGTACAGGGGTACAACGCGTACCCGCACACATTGAATGCAATGGGCCGGCCGGGGCACCGATCTGTCCATTGCGGTACAACGCGTACAGGGGTACAACGCGTACCCGCACACATTGAATGCAATGGGCCGGCCGGGGCACCGATCGGTCCATTGCTGATCAACGCGTACAGGGGTACAACGCGTACCCGCGCACATTGAATGCAATGGGCCGGCCGGGGCACCGATCGGTCCATTGCGGTACAACTCGTACAGGGGTACAACGCGTACCGCACACATTGAATGCAATGGGCGGCCGGGGCACCGATCGGTCCATTGCGGTACAACGCGTACAGGGGTACAATGCGTACCCGCACACATTGAATGCAATGGGCCGGCCGGGGGCACCGATCGGTCCATTGCGGTACAACGCGTACAGGGGTACAACGCGTACCCGCACACATTGAATGCAATGGGCGGCCGGGGCACCGATCGGTCCATTGCTGATCAACGCGTACAGGGGTACAACGCGTACCGCGACACATTGAATGCAATGGGCCGGCCGGGGCACCGATCGGTCCATTGCTGTTCAACGCATCCCTGTACAAGTGACTGGCATATGTCACCATGCCTGTCTCAGATGAACATATGCCAGCCACAGATAGCTCCCAGGGAGTGAGGGGCACACCTACAACACAACAGCCTGTCCAAACTGTATCATAAGGCATGTAAGGCTGCATTTCCTATTGTGTGTATGTTGGTGTACATGTTGTCCTGTGGGTGTCACCTGGGGGCAGCCACCCCCAGGCTGTGCACGTGTTCATGGGGACAGGATCCTGGGTGTTACGTGTACATGACCACTGTGATGTGCAACTGTTCATATCTGTGCATGTGCCATGGTCACATTTCACGGTGGTGTATGTGTATGTCATGTCACATACCCCGTGAGTCCCATGTGGGACGGTATGTTTGAGCCAGGGTGTCCCAGTGGCACAATAGTGATGGTCCTCCACAGTCTGTGTGCATGTAGTGTTTACAATGTCTCTGATTTCATGTGCACAATGGGAGACAGTCTCCACATCCACGTTGTGTGTGCATGGACTTTGATGTTGTGCGTGTGTGTGTCACAGACGTCCATGTCTGTCCTGGAGTGGCAAGTGGGACCACTACCTGTGGGGGTCATGGTTGTTTTGCTGTGGTGTATACATGATACTCCATGTAATGCCAGTGTCCATGTGGCAATACAGGGTCCCTGGGAATGTACCTGTCGTTGAGCTGTGATGCCTGGGGCACATCTGTCCTCACATGTCACTGTGGGGGTGATTGTGACACGGCAGCAGGAGATGGGAATTGTGACACGGCCTCATGATATCCAATGGGCCAACCTGGGACTTATTGATGCCACTTGTTGAACCGTGATGACAGATGTTGGCCATGTATGTACCATACATGTCCTTACGGAACTGCACACTTCATGTAGTTGTGCCTCATAATGATGTATGTTGTGATATTGAGTGTGTTCAATGCCGCATATGTGGGGTGACTGACAATCTTGCTTTCTTCTCCTCTGCACTGCAGGGCTCCTGCTGTCCATCGACCATTCCCAGACCTGGCAACGATGGTGGAACGGGACAGCATCCGACGGTACCGCTTCACCAGGCAGCTGATTGAGGATTTGGCAGTGCAGTTGGCCCCACATTTGCAGCCTGGCCGGCCGTATCCTACAGCGCTGACCCCCAAGGTGAAGGTGATGGCAGCCCTACACTTCTTTGCCACCGGTACCTTCCAACATACTGTGGCGACTGCTGGTGGGATGTCACAGACCATGTTGAGCCGTGTGCTCCGCGATGTTTTGGAGGCAATGTTGCTATTCCTGAACCGGTGCATTTATTTCCCTAGACTGCAACGACTCACTGACGTGAAGAGTGACTTCTATGCCCTGGGGAGGATGCCGCATGTCATTGGCTCCATTGATGGGACACATGTGGCTTTGGTACCACCACAGGCCCAGGAGCAGGCCTACAGGAACTGCAAGCACTACCACTCGGTCAATGCACTGGTGGTGTGTCTTGCAGATATGACCATCACACACGTGTGTGCCCGTTTCCCTGGTTCAGCACACGATGCCTTTGTGATGAGGAGTAGTCGCATCCCCAGGATGATGGCACAGATGCAGAACCAGCGTGCCTGGCTTGTCGGTGTGTACTGACTTTGTGCCATTGTGTGTGATCTGATCTGTAGTATTCCGCCCACTTTTCCAAGTCAGCTAATGTGCACTTGTCTGTCCGTAGGTGACTCGGGATACCCCAACATGCCGTGGTTGCTGACACCCCTCAGGAACCCTGTGACACCAGCCCAGATGCGCTACAATGAGGCACATGGTCGGACCAGGAGAGTGATTGAGCGGACATTTGGTCTCCTGAAGAGCCGCTTCTGCTGCCTGGACAAGACAGGAGGGTCCCTCCCATATGCCCCAGCGAAAGTGTGCAAGATTATCATCGTCTGCTGCATGCTCCACAACCTGGCAGTGCGGAAGGAGTTGCCTCTCATCCAGAATGACAATGACCAACATCCGCCACCTGTGGAGGATCCTGGCCTGGACCACGATGCCAGTGATGATGATGATGATGATGAGGGCGATGTCCGCACACAGCTCATCACCAACTTCTTTAGCTGAATGTGAGTATCCTGAGGTGTCATGTCAATGATGTGAGTTGGCATGATATGTGTAGGTGGTGCTCTGGTGCTGTTGGAGTGTGTCCATGGGCTACTTGACTGGATGTGTGTAGCGATGTGTGCTTACAGGTGGTCTGTACTCCCCAACAGTGTTGACATGGTAACTTGGTTCTGGGTGGGTATCTTGTAACATGTATTGTGCATGAGTTTTGCTGTTCTGTCCTGTTCTCCATTGCTTTTGACTGTGTGTCATTTCTGTCCTTCACAGGGTACTTTCAGATTCGTTTGGTCAACTGTGTCCACCGACGACGTGATTGTACTTCCAGGGTGGTAGCTGTTGTGTCCCTACAGGTGATGTGCGCAACACCCATGGACTTCCTTCCTTCTACAGTTGTTGACTGTGTGCCCGCTGCCAGGTGGGATTACCTTGCATCTGTAGTGGTTACGACATGTTGCAACTGTGTAATAAACCTGTGCTTCACTTTGTGATGTGCGTTGTCTGTGGTCACACATTTGACTGCCATTTGCTTACTGCACCTGTGGGCTACTTGACTACAACTGGGAATAGGTGTGGTGTCTGTGCATTGCACCGTCTTCCCTGGCAACATCAGTGTAGGCAATGAGTCAGATGGCCTAGGTGTGTATGTGTTGTGTAGCCCTGGTGGTGTGTCTCCCTCATATGTGTCACGTTGCCTTTACTCACATGCCTGTGTTGTACTTGCTTTTGCAGTTCGCATACACAGTGTGATTTTGCAGTTCATCATCCCCATGACAGCACCCATGTTGGAATCACAACAGAGGCAAGTATGGTGTATTAGTGTGTTTATTGTGATACATTTGTGTGAATAGTGCATAGGATGGTTAGTGCTGGACATATATCTTGCAATCAGAAGTTCCTAGGTGAATTGAAAGTCCTGGTAGACAAAATCCCCAGTATCGGGGCCACAGTTGTCTGAGACATTGGTCCAACTTGTACTCCCCATGTAATGTGTGGGAGTTGTGTTGCCGTCAACAGGGTGAACAGTCTGTGCACAAAGGTGAACATCCAGAACAGGTTCAGGCTTCCTGGGAGTTGCACTTGGCCATCGGCCTCTCACTTGCCCCTCCTCGGACGACCCCTCTTCTTTGGGGGGGGGGCCCTCAAGTACAGGCTGCTGCGGTGCAGGGGACTCTCCGCCAGAGTCATCCTCCCTCCCTGTGGCAGTTGCAGTTTGTTCAGCACCAGATGTTGTTTGCACACAGGGAGGTGTAGACTGGTTGTTGTTCATCTGGCGGAGGCATTGTAAAATGTCCCTGTGCACCGCCGTCATCTCTTGCAGTGCGTCCCACTTGGACTCCACGCGGGACATGTGTGAGTCCAAGCGGGCATGATGGGCAGCCTGCTGCTGTTTCATGTCTCTGAGGAGCCCCACTACCTGGCTTAGATCTCCGGTGCTGGACTGGTATGCATCGGCTATGCGTACCAGTTGTGGGTCATCATGCACACCAGCAACCTCTGCAAGCAGCGACCTCTGTCTCCCACCCCTCCCACCACCCCTGCCGACATGTGCAGTGCGTGCAGTGGCACGCACAGATGACCCTGGTCCCCCTTGGGGGTTGGTGGTGGTGGTGGTGTCCATGGCCCCACGTTGGTCCAGGGTCCCTGTGCTGGTGTTGCTCCTTGTTCTGTCCATGTCGGCAGGGATGGTATTTGTGGTGACAGTCGTTGGAGGGGTGGGTGCAGGGGTGCAGCTGGTGGTCCTGCTGGTGCTGCAGCTGGTGGTCCTGCTGGTGCTGCATGTTGACTTGCACCGGATGTGCCAGGTTGGTCTTCTTCGTCCGAGGAGGGCAGAGGCTGTACGACACCAGTGAGCTCCGCATCCTCTTGAGCCTGGGACTGGGACTCCTCAGCGTCTGCTGCTGTGTCCCCATCATCACCTGTTTTTGGGAGACACACACAATGTATGTTATGTTTCTGCAGGCATCAATGGTTGACACACCTGACAGTTGTGACTCTGCCTCTGGGTGCGGGCCTGTACATTGCATTGTCCTAAGTCGTCACAGTCAGGGGTTGATATTGGTGTAGCACATTGTCCTGCATTATTTGGGCATTTCTATGTATTTGTTGGGGTGTGAACATGGTCTGCATTGGTTGTATTTGGTTGACAGCCGGCCCTCCTTCCCACCCAGCCAGTCAGTTATCCCACCATGGACTGTGCTTGCATTGCAGGGAGTGAAAGTTGTCTTTCAGGATGTCAGTCAGTGGTGTCCTGCTGTTGGTTGTTGCACAGTTGCCAGCAGGGCCTTGTGCTCCCCACAGCAGTAGCCAGTGTCAGCCATCTTGTCAGTCCTTATCCACTCCCTGTGATGTGAGCATGGTTCAGGGTGGTGTTGATGGGACAGTTGTGGGGGTGAGCTATGTCTGTGACTATGACTCCCATCATGCTATTGCCTCCACCCCACTTCCCAGCATTCCCATACTTACTTGCTTTTGTGGGGAGTTCAGTGTGTGTGGGTGTGAGAGCAATGGCAAGATGGCTGACAGTGGTGTCCTGCTGTTGGTTGGTGTGCAGTTCCCAGCATGCCCTTGTGCTCCCCACGACACAGCAACAGTGTCAGACATCTTTGATGGGCCTTTCCACTCTCTGTGGGATGTGCATGCGTGAGTGTGAGCTTGCTGGGCCATATGGTGGGGGATGTAGAGCTGTGCCTACGACTCCCATCATGCTATTGCCTCCACCCCCCTTCCCAGCATGCCCATGCTTCCTTCCTTTTGACTCTGCTTCCCTGTGGGGTGGGCTGCCTGTGCTGACAGGATGGCTGGGAGTGTTGTCCTGGCAGTTGTTTGGCTAAAAGTCCAAAGAGTGTCCCTGTGCTTCACACAACATAACCCAGGGTGGTGGTTCTTTGTGGGATCTTGAGTTAGGATGTGAGGCATTGCATTCTCCCAGGTAGGTTCTGTGGAGTATGTGTTGAGGGGTGTGTGAGGGGAGGTGCTTGTGACTATGGTCAGTGCTGCAAGTCCTCCTTCCCACCCAGCCAGATATCCCACCATGGAACGTGCTTGCATTGCAGAGAGTGCAAGTTGGCTTTCAGGATGTCAGGCAGTGGTGTTGTGCTGTTTGTTGGTGCACAGTTGCCAGCAGGGCCTTGTGCTCCCCACAGCAGGAGCCAGTGTCAGCCATCTTGTGAGTCCTTATCCACTCCCTGTGATGTGAGCATGGTTCAGGGTGGTGTTGATGGGCCAGTTGTGGGGCTGAGCGATATCTGTGCCTACTACTCCCATCATGCCATTGCCTCCACCCCCCTTCCCAGCATGCCCATGCTTCCTTCCTTTTGACTCTGCTTCCCTGTGGGGTGGGCTGCCTGTGCTGACAGGATGGCTGGGAGTGTTGTCCTGGCAGTTGTTTGGCTAAAAGTCCCAAGAGTGTCCCTGTGTTTCACACTACATTACCCAGGGTGGAGGTTCTTTGTGGGATCTTGAGTTAGGATGTGAGGCATTGCATTCTCCCAGGTGGGTTCTGTGGAGTTTGTGTTGAGGGGTGTGTGAGGGGAGGTGCTTGTGACTATGGTCAGTGCTGCGAGTCCTCCTTCCCACCCAGCCAGCCAGATATCCCACCATGGAACGTGCTTCCATTGCAGGGAGTGGAAGTTGTCCCTCAGGATGTCAGTCAGTGGTGTTGTGCTGTTTGTTGGTGCACAGTTGCCAGCAGGGCCTTGTGCTCCCCACAGCAGTAGCCAGTGTCAGCCATCTTGTGAGTCCTTATCCACTCCCTGTGATGTGAGCATGGTTCAGGGTGGTGTTGATGGGCCAGTTGTGAGGCTGAGTGATATCTGTGCCTACTACTCCCATCATGCTGTTGCCTCCACCCCCTTCCCAGCATGCCCATGCTTCCTTCCTTTGACTCTGCTTCCCTGTGGGGTGGGCTGCCTGTGCTGACAGGATGGCTGGGAGTGTTGTCCTGGCAGTTGTTTGGCTAAAAGTCCAAAGAGTGTCCCTGTGCTTCACACAACATAACCCAGGGTGGTGGTTCTTTGTGGGATCTTGAGTTAGGATGTGAGGCATTGCATTCTCCCAGGTGGGTTCTGTGGAGTATGTGTTGAGGGGGTGTGTGAGGGGAGGTGCTTGTGACTTTGGTCAGTGCTGCAAGTCCTCCTTCCCACCCAGCCAGATATCCCACCATGGAACGTGGTTGCATTGCAGAGAGTGCAAGTTGGCTTTCAGGATGTCAGGCAGTGGTGTTGTGCTGTTTGTTGGTGCACAGTTGCCAGCAGGGCCTTGTGCTCCCCACAGCAGTAGCCAGTGTCAGCCATCTTGTGAGTCCTTATCCACTCCCTGTGATGTGAGCATGGTTCAGGGTGGTGTTGATGGGCCAGTTGTGGGGCTGAGCGATATCTGTGCCTACTACTCCCATCATGCTATTGCCTCCACCCCCCTTCCCAGCATGCCCATGCTTCCTTCCTTTTGACTCTGCTAACCTGTGGGGTGGGCTGCCTGTGCTGACAGGATGGCTGGGAGTGTTGTCCTGGCAGTTGTTTGGCTAAAAGTCCCAAGAGTGTCCCTGTGCTTCACACTACATTACCCAGGGTGGAGGTTCTTTGTGGGATCTTGAGTTAGGATGTGAGGCATTGCATTCTCCCAGGTGGGTTCTGTGGAGTATGTGTTGAGGGGGTATGTGAGGGGAGGTGCTTGTGACTATGGTCAGTGCTGCGAGTCCTCCTTCCCACCCAGCCAGCCAGATATCCCACCATGGAACGTGCTTCCATTGCAGGGTGTGGAAGTTGTCCCTCAGGATGTCAGTCAGTGGTGTTGTGCTGTTTGTTGGTGCACAGTTGCCAGCAGGGCCTTGTGCTCCCCACAGCAGTAGCCAGTGTCAGCCATCTTGTGAGTCCTTATCCACTCCCTGTGATGTGAGCATGGTTCAGGGTGGTGTTGATGGGCCAGTTGTGAGGCTGAGCGATATCTGTGCCTACTACTCCCATCATGCTGTTGCCTCCACCCCCTTCCCAGCATGCCCATGCTTCCTTCCTTTTGACTCTGCTTCCCTGTGGGGTGGGCTGCCTGTGCTGACAGGATGGCTGGGAGTGTTGTCCTGGCAGTTGTTTGGCTAAAAGTCCCAAGAGTGACCCTGTGCTTCACACAACATTACCCAGGGTGGAGGTTCTTTGTGGGATCTTGAGTTAGGATGTGAGGCATTGCATTCTCCCAGGTGGGTTCTGTGGAGTTTGTGTTGAGGGGGTGTGAGGGGAGGTGCTTGTGACTATGGTCAGTGCTGCGAGTCCTCCTTCCCACCCAGCCAGCCAGATATCCCACCATGGAACGTGCTTCCATTGCAGGGAGTGGAAGTTGTCTCTCAGGATGTCAGTCAGTGGTGTCCTGCTGTTGGTTGTTGCACAGTTGCCAGCAGGGCCTTGTGCTCCCCACAGCAGTACCCAGTGTCAGCCATCTTGTGAGTCCTTTTCCACTCCCTGTGATGTGCGCATGGTTCATGGTGGTGTTGATGGGACAGTTGTGGGGGTGAGCAATATGTGTGACTACGACTCCCATGATGCTATTGGCTACACTGACTTGCCCAGTATACACAGAATTCCTTCCTTTCAGTGGTCTTCACTGTGTGTTGGTGTTGTAGTGGTGGCTACATGTCTGGATGTGTTTGTTAGTTCTATTTGTGCCACTGCCTAGCTGTAGTTGTAGTTGTGTTTGTACATGTGATGACACGGTTAAATGTAACTTTGAGATGGCATGTGTTGTGTTTATCTGACTGACATACACATTTTGGGATGATTCTGTTCTGGTTGCTGTGTAATTGCTATGAGTGCATGGTTTGACTCTCCCCTTGACAGTGATGTGTGTGTGTATTGTGGCAGAATATTGTGTAAATTTGTTGTGTACTCACCAGGCTCTGGGATGTTCTCTAGTCCATAGACGCTCATTGGCGGAAGGATGGCCCGCACCTTCTCCTCCCAGGGCCTGAGGTATACTGGCTTGGCAGGAGGGCCACTGCCGGTGTATTGGCTCAGGAGGTAGTCCTTCTTGAGCAGCTCCCGGACCCTCCTGCGCACGTCATACCACCTGTTCTGGATGTCAGTCTTTGTGCGCAGACATGGTGATTGTGCGTTCACCCTGTTGATGATCCTCTCCCACATCTTGGTTTTCTGGGAGATGGGGGTCTGTTGGACCAGTGTGCCAAACAGCTGTGGCTCTACCCTGAGGATCTCGTCTACCAGGACTTCCAATTCACAATCTAGGAACTTGTGATTCTTCTTGGGGGGCATGGTGATGGGTGGTGATGGTGAGTGATGTGTGTGTTGGTGTGCAGGTGAGGGTGTGTGAGTGTGTGTTTTGCTGGGTGTATGTGAGGTAGCTGATGGTGTGTGGCTTGTGTGAGGGATGAGCTGTGGGTGTGTGGTTGCTGTCTATTGAGTGCTGGCAGTAGAATGGCATTTGCAAAGGATCATGGTTGGGATTTGTGTCCTTTATATGGGTGGAGTTGTGGGTGTGTCTTTGTTCTCTGTCCCCACCCCTCCCAGCATTTATTGGCTTTGTAATTGCTTGTTTGGCCTTTTTTTGTGTATTTTTCCTTAGTACTTTTTGTGCATGTTGGAAACGTTCTTGTGACCGAGTAGGACCCTGCATTTGTCTCGTACGGTCTTCTCCGTTTCGTTCACGCTGTGTTTGTGCAGTTTTCTATGCTGCGTACGCGTCGGTCGCGGTGTTTTGTGTTACTTCGGCTCGGTTTTGTATGCGTGTCGGTCGTACGGCTTGTCCTCCGTTCGACTCGGTCGTGGTTTTCGCGCCTTGCATCGTACTTTGCGGCTTGGAGTTCGCGTGTACGTTTCGGTTGGATTTGTTCCGGGTGCGTGTCGGTCGGTTCGATTTGCGTGTTTTTCCGGCCGGATTGCTGTTTTCCGTGCGGCTCGGTCGTTCGGCTTGGGTTCAGTACGTGTCGGTCGGATTTTGCACGCCTTGCATCGTACTTGGCGTGTCGGGCGCCACAGGTACGTGTCGGTCGGAATAAATTCCGGCTCCGAGTCGGTCGGTGCTTTTTCCGGCCCGAATCGGAATCGACCCCATAATCTTTTAGAATGCGACCTTATGATTCTGCAAAAAACAATCCTTTTGAGCACCCCATTTTCCTCCTTTGTATGCCTGATTACAAAGAAGTTTAGGAAATTATCATTCCTTACTTTTTAGAAGCTGTTAAAAATTTGTAGATAAACATTGGCTTGCTACATGTTTGGTAAAGACTGTACAATGTCAAGGGGCGTGGCTAAGCAGCCATGGCATAGGTTACACTGTGCTTCAGCTCCTCGGCCCAGTGCCTTATGCAGGCAGTTATCCTGCATCTGTGAGTCCCCCTGGGACCATGCCTGAGTTCCGGAGTGGGATACAAACCCCTATGCACTGGACAATGGACTACTGACCCTGTACAGGCTAACCTTTGAGCCCAATCCGAAAGAATCAAGATGGCAGTGGTGCAATTTGTATGAGAGCACAGCTGAAAAGCCGGTGCCACCCAACTGCAGGTGTGACCTGGGGTCATAAGGCACTTGAGTGAGGGAGGTGCTAGGTGTGTCCCGGCTCGGAGGCTGAAGGGGACTGCCACATTACAAAGATGCAGACCTGGGGACCCTGATTTGGTGTCAGAGATTTTGGAGCAGGAGGACATTCTGAGGTAAGAGCGAAGACACCAGGAGGGCACAGCGCATGGACAGCAAGGCAAGGAGACTGTCATTTAGGATAGCATGGCTGCCTTGGGGACCCTGTGAACTCATTGGAACCCGGGGGAGTACAGAGGATTGAACGGCCTACATCCCGACTGACTGATTGGGGCCTCTGCATTCAATGGCTAACTAGAGCTGGCTGCCCGCAGTCTGTGGCACCTACAGTGGCCTGGAAGGGCTCTGACATGAGGGACGTCCCATTTGGAGAAAAAGCGTCAACCAAAACATTTCCTGATTGCCTAGATGATGCTGGTGTGAACTGTGTCTCAGGGGAGTACTGCTAGCTCTACTTGTGGGGGTGCAGTGTACTAAGAGGTGTAACAGGATCTATGGAAAGACAACTGCCAAGTACAATGCCACAGTGGAATAGTTCTACACTACGGTGGTATTGAGAAACAGCAGGGATAAACGGATCCCTCGGCAGCCACATACATTGGCTTACTAGTTTTGCCCCTTGCGCAACTTGTCTGGGGAAAAGATAGATAGAGAATGGCACTCTACAAACTCATGAAACCTTTGGATGGTGGAGGCCTGGGGGCCCAAATTACAAAGCCTAAATTTTGCCTGTCCAATTGCAAAGGCTGGTGAGATGGTTATCACCTGGATTCAATGCTGAAAACTCAGAACTTCCACCCACGGTTGGAGCCACTATCAATGTATTAAGTGGTCCTGGGTAATGTACCTTTCCCTCCTCACTGTGTCCGGTCAATTTAAGTAGGCAGACTGTATTGGCAAACACTATGGAAGTGACTAGGGTCCTGATAGTGGTACATGCAAGAGATCCTGCTCTGGCTTCTTCTGGAATTTAAGGCCAGGAGACGCATAGATTGAGGCTGGATTAAGGGTGGTTGGGGATTTATAGTCCAATGGTATTCTTGCAGATCACTGGGAAATGGGCATGCGTCATTTTCTCACATATGGCACAATGATAACAGCAGCTAAGTACACTTGGGGACAGGAGCTTGTAGAGCCGCCTATGATCAATGCCCTTCTGGTGATGTTGACGCACAGGACATGCAGACAAGCCATATCTGGCCTCTATGATTCTGTGTCCATATTTATGTATGTGGAGTTGACAGATATAAGGACATAATAGGAGGGAACACTAGGTAGTAAACCTTTGGATAAAGAGAGGAACAAAATACCGCTATACACCAAGACAGTTGCTCTGAATCCGTATTTTTATATACTCAACTGAACTACTTACATCACTTGACACCAAAAAGAATTGCATGAGTACATCCAGGTGCCATAGATAGGAGCCTTAGGTGTCAGGCAGCGACCACTGACTTTATCTCTATGGTATCGGCTTGTCCACTGATTACGCAGGATTGGTCGAAGATCGCAAGTGTCCTGTAAATCGATCCCACAAGATAAATTATCTTGCTGCCTGGGTCAAATACACAGATATTTCTGGATCTCGGCTGTGTTATTGGCTAAACGGTCCATTGCTGTAGCTTGGAAGGGTAGGCATCTAGCAGATATAAAGTTGTGGTTAGCGAATATCCAGAATTGGACAAGGTAACAGTCTTACGGATATATGCAGTGACAAGCATGGCTGCAGCAAAGAGGACTAGAATTACTGGGTATATGCCCCCCACCCACAATGTGATTGGTACACACTTATGAGAATTCCCTACATGCCTATGTGGGTGTAAGTGGGTGTGTCAATGTTTCTCTGGATGATGTAATCAGTGATGTCATTTCAGATGTCATCAGTGATGACATTTGAGATGTCATGAGTGATGTCACTGACCATGTCATAAGTGATGTAATATGTGAGGTCATAAGCAGTGCATAGCGGGGGCATGAGTTATAGTTAGCTCAGGTAACTATAACTGCTGAATTTCTCTGGTTTTGTACAAGTGAAATGTCAGCCTAACTATAACGTCCCTTTGTTTTTTTCAGTGAATTTCTAAGGTTTATTAAATGCTAACTCCTAACTATAACATCTCTGTAACCTTTGTTTTTTAAGTGAATTTCATCCACCACCACATTTAAAACTTTTAACTGCAAAATTGATTATACCCAACACACTAAACACATTACTATCCAAATGACTCTATAATAGCATGTATAACTCCCTTAATATCTCTATAACACAGTGTATAACTCTTTTAGTGGAATCTGTGACTGCATACATCACTGTATCAGTAAGTCTCTCATTCACTGTATAAGCATTTGCGTGGATCTGTGAGATGGTGCATCAGTCTATGAATGGTTCTGCAATGAACTGCGTGACTGTCTCAATGCATCTCTGAGTGGGTGCATCAGTGTCTCAATGGGTCTGTGACTGGTTGCATGAGTCTCTCAGTTGATCTGTGAGTAAGTGCATGAGTGCATTTGTGCATTTGTAAGTTAGTATATGACTTTCTGACTAGATCTGTGAGTGGAGACATGAGTGTGTAAGTGGGTGTCTCAGTGGGTGAGTGGGTGCATGAGTGTCTGAATGGGTCTGTGAGTAACTGCATGAGCCTCTCAGTGGGTCTATGACTGGGAGCGTGAGTGTCTGAGTGGTTCTGTGATTGGGTGCTTGGGTCTCAGTGGGACTGTGAGTGAGTGTGTTAGTCATCTCTGAGTGTATGAGTGACTGGGTGCATAAGTCTCTGAGTGGGTCTGTGAGTGTGTGTGTGAGTGACTGTATGGGTGTTTGAGTGTCTGAGTGGGTCTGTGAGTGGGTATATGAGTGTCTGAGTGGATCTGTGTGTGGGTGTATGAGTGTCTCAATGGGTCCGTGAGTGAGAGCATAAGCCTCTGAGTGGGTGAAGCAATGGGTGCATGCGTGTCTGAGTGGATCTGTGACTGGGAGGGCGAGTGTCTGGTTGGATCTGTGAGTTGATGCGTGAGTCTTTGATTCATGAATGAGTGGCTGTGTCTATATATGAGTGAGTCTGTGAGTGGGTGTGTGAGTCTTTGAGTGTATGAGTGAGTGACTGAGTGCATAAGTCTCTGAGAGGGTCTGTGACTGAGTGTGTGAGTGACTGTATGGGTGTGTGAGTGGGTGTATGAGTGTCTGAGTGTATCTGAGAGTGGGTGTATGAGTGTCTCAGTGGGTCAGTCAGTGGGTATGTGTATCCCTGTGGGTCTGTGAGTGCATACGTGAGTGTGTGAGTGGGTCTGTAAGTGGGAGGGTGAGTCTTTGAGCGGGTCTGTATATGGATGCATGACTCTTCGAGTGAGTCTGTGAGTGGGTGCATGAGTGCCCAGGTGGGTCTGTGAGTGAATGTAAGAGTCTCTAAGTGGGTATGAGACTCTGTGCATAAGTCTATGAGTGGGTCTCTAAGTAGGTGCGTGAATCTCTTAGTGGGTCTGTACATGGGTGCGTCACTCTCCGAGTGAGTTTGTAAGTGGGTGCATGAGTATCTGAGTGGGTATGTGACTGGATCTATAAGCATATGAGTGGGTATGTGAATGGGTGTATAAGTATCTGAGTGACTTTATGAGTGCATACATGAGTCTGTGACAGTGACAAGCAAATGTGTACAAATATATATATATTTTTTAAATATTTTCACCAATATTCGCGGTGTCACTGCAATATTTGCGATGTCCGGCGATGGTACACAAGGGGCCACACTGGCAATCACAGCGTTGTTGCGAATATCGTGCGTAATAAAAAAAAAACAATTTTGGCACATAGCTTGTGTCACTAACACCCTCATTTCTCAAACATGGGGTCAGAGTACCTCCACCTTGACCCGTTAAGTTAGCTTTCACAGAAGGTTTTAGCACCGGGAAAAGTTCCTGATCGATAAAATGGCGGCAGCAACTTTCTGTTCAGGTTGCGTCCAGCCAATTAGAGCATTCCCACTGGTGCACACATTTGCGATATACCACGAATTTGTCAAGAAATATCCGCGACCATCGCGAAATTGCCAAGAAATATCCCCGGCCGGAGATATCACTATAATTTTCTGCATTCATTTCACGAAAACTACTGGATGGGTTTGCACCAAATAACAAAAAGCACAATCTGCGTAACAACATCTACCTTTCTGCCAAATTTGGTATAATTCCATCCAGCGGTTCGGGCTGTAGGTTCGTCAACACGTTCCTATGGGAATTAACATTACAAATGTACCCTTATTTTGTACCCCTATCTCTCGGTTCTCACTGCACGGATCACCCCCAAACTTTCCATGACACACAGAACCCACTTTGGCACTTTTTTGGGAAAATTTCATGCAGATTGGTCAAACGACACCTACATTATAGGCAAGTCAAAAAATGCTTTTCCTAGGTCCTAACTATAACTACCTACTGGTGACTGCCAGTAGGTAATATATATATATATATATATATATATATATATATATATATATATATATATATATATATATATATATATATATATATATATACATACACACACACACACATATATATGTGTTTATGTATATATATATATTTAGAATAGGATTCTCCCCATAAAAAAATAATCATCCATCACTCCAAGGGGATTTGGTCACTGTTGGACTTGGCCCTTTTTGGCCGGTTCACCCCTAAACTTTTTGCCTTGTATGTCAGTAGTTTTAGGTCTCTGGGCACTTTAACACTGTGGGCCAGTGTAAAGTGCGTGCGCGCTGAGTGCGTGTGGTGAGATTGTCCTGCCCTCCCATAGGAATGCATGGGGGATATGTGTGTCCATGGTAATTCCTGGTGTGAGAGGAGTGCAGGGGCGAGTTTAGTATGTGCGAACTCGTGAGAATAAATGCTGCGCAATGGTGTGCGCAGATTTATTGTGACTGGTGTAGAAATGCCACTTTTAGAAGTTGGCATTTATGTGTGCTCTGTGTCTGCCTGCCTGATGTGAATTGCATGTCTGGCTTGTGAGTGACAGGGGCTGGGAGGTGAGTGTGGCTCCAGGAGGGGCAGGGTGAGTCAGCGCAGTGGTGAATAGAGAGATCTGCATCTAGATGGGAGGGAGGAGTTGCACCTGGGACCTGAATAGGGCTGTGCCTTCCCTCCATAATGCTGGCTCCACCCCCTGTGGTGCGTCTAATCCCTGAGCCCCCACCTGACAAAGGAGAGAGGAGCTGAGCAAAACAAAGTGCTCCAAAGCTCCCCCAAACCAGTTCTGACTGGTATCTCCAAGCCCTGTGCTGTGACACAAAGGGGATTTTGCTGTACAAAATATAGGGGCTGTGACCCCATAAAAATGTTCAGTTCCTGTTCAGTTTTGGGTGCTGTTCCTGCCGGGGCGTGCTGCTGCTGGGGGCCCAGGGGGGGCTGCCAGGAGGGCTTGCCTCCCTGGGCCCTGCATTGCCCCCTTGATGCCTTAGGGACTCTCTTTTGGGTCCCTTCTGCTGTTCTTGGCATCCCCCAGGACCTTTGCTGCATTCTTTGGCGCCCTGTGAGCGCCATGCTTTTACCTAATTATCCCCTGGAGAAGAGGAAGCGCGAGGGCGTCGCAGCGCTGAGCTGCCGCCCCTCGTAGGGGCGTTAGGGATTCCCCCATGATGCCTGCGTGGCGGGTGCCCACCACGCTTATTTGGTATTTTAATAGTGGGTGCCCACCCCACATGAACGCGTTATGGTTATTTCTAAAAGCGGGAGCCCACCCCGCGTTTTATCGCCAGAGAAATCACCACCGCCGCCCGAGCGGCGAAACAGGAAGTCAGGCACACGCGCCTGACTGTGGGCGGGGCCTGACCTGAGAAGTACGGCCGGAAGCGGGGCTGCGGGCTGAGGAGGACGGGAGCCTACCCCGCCTCCCCGAGTGCCGATGATGAGTCCCGGGTCCCAGGAGGGGGCCCGGGTGAAGAGGCGCCGACGTGGTGTGTCACGAAGCGGGCCTCCCGTGAGCGGTTGGGAGCCCCGACAAGCGGAGAAGTGTGGCAGCCGATCGGCGGGGCTCCCGTGAGAGGAGGGAAGCCCCGCGCCACCAGAGGAGAGCAAAGACTGCCCCCGCCGCGTTGAAAGCCCGAGAGCCGGTGAGTGGGGGCTGAGTTTGGAGTGTTTCTTTTGGGCACCCAAGGCACGGTTGGTGCCAGTGCGTGTTCTCTCCCCCAGCTGCACCGGTAGTGCAATTTAGATTTACAGAGTCCCGGAGTGGGGCTTGGGGTCATTTCACGGCACGGAGAGTGCCAGTGCTCATCTCTCCTTGGGGGCAGTGATTGTTTAGGAGCCCCAGAGAGGAGCTTCATGGGTGGCCCATTGTCGTTTAAGGGCCCATAGGGGCCCGCACCCTTTGAGTGGCCATTTTCCCTACAGCTGCCCCGCTTGCTAGAGGGCAGCTGCAACGTCGAGGGGATGATTCCAGGCCAGAGATCCCGGTGGGGGTCCCCAGATCGGAGCACATTGTCGGTGCTCGTGCTCCTGCCTGTGGGCACATTTGTTTTCAGGGCACAGTCGGTGCCAGTGCCCTTATGTGATATTTACAGCTGCGCAGCACTTAGTGCCAGCTGCAGCGTTTAGGCCACAGTGCTTTGGGGGCATGCTTAGAGGTAGGAGTGGAACGCACTCCTTGGCCCCCTATCTTTCCCAGCTGCCCAGCAAGTAGTGGGCAGCTGCTACGTTTAGGTTTGCGCAGTTGCGCACCCTTGACTTTCGCTGCGTTGGCAGCGTGCCCTGACTCTGTGGACATAGGGCATTTGAGCCCCTTTAGAGATGGCCAGTTGGCCAGGGGGACAGTTAGGTTTATAGGGCGCCAGGCCCTAATCTGATCTATGTGCTGATGTGATTTTGGGTGCTAGGAAATGTAATCATGTAGTATGATTTACGCACCCTGTATTATACCTCTAATGTACTGTTATGATTATGAGGTTCTGCATAATGTTTTTATGCTTGTGATTTTATTATTACCTAATGCGTTTAGGTTGTGAGTTATTCTCTACTGTGCTTTACGCCCCTAATGTGAGTTATACTTAGGAGGTTAGGGTCTAATGGGTTTAGACTTATGAGAGGATTGCATAATGTATTTATGCTGGTGAGGTTGGTGCAGAATGTAATTCGCGCCTGATGTGATACTGTGCATAATGTAGTTTATGTTACAGGCTGATGCTAAGTACAGTGGTTACCAGTGATTACTGGTTGTACGTTCATGATGTGTTCTACATTTATTATAAGTACTACATATACTAAGTTTGCTTTGTGCTGGTTCTGACAGTGGTCCAGTTGGCCCTGTCAGGTGTAAATAATTCCCTTGTAAATATGACCCCGTGCCAGGTGGCACGATGTATATTATGTGAGTACTATTCTAATGTGTTTTATGATAATACAAAGGCTATTTTTATATATAACCTTGTGTGGAGTTCCTTTTGTGGTGTGCCTAGTATGTTGTTGCTGTGGGTGTGTTGCGCAAACGCTTTACACATTGCCTCCGGGATAAGCCTGACTGCTCGTGCCAAGCTACCAAGGGGGTGAGCAGGGGTTATCTTTGGCGTGTAACTCCCTCGCCCTGACTAGAGTGGTGGTCTCTGCCTGGCTTTGGCGCAAGCCTTAGCCAACCAGAGATCCCATTTCTAACAGTCACTTAATAGTTTATTGATGACGATACATCAACGCGTTTCAGCAGTCTCACGCTGCCTTGCTCACGATGCCAGAGCGCCATTTTATATATATATATACTTTACTATAAAATGTCAATAAAAATACTTACAAAAAGAGACTGCACAAACAAATCACAACAGGACTCAGGACAAGAAAGAAGATCCTCAACTGCAAGGAGGTTATGACAGCTTGACAACATCACCAACAAGGAGGAGGAAGCCCCCATAAGCAGAAGGAGTGTACCCCCCAGAGGTAAACAAGTTCTGTTACCAAAAGACTTCAGGTGGAGGTTGATTAGCCGACTGCAGGGTGGTGGATGTGGACACCAGGTGGATCTCCAGGGAGGTCCTGCACCAGCTGAAGCCTGAAGAACTGCTAATTAACATTCCTTTTCTCATATTGCCATGTTTTATATATCCCACAGTGCATGCCTCCTTCCTCAATGCATTGAGTCTCTCTCTTTCTGCCATAAGGCTGCCTTCTGTGTTCTATAGAGAGTGAATGGAGGCAGCCCCTTTGTTTTTTGTAATGTTTTACCACAAATTTAACTACAAGATCTGACTCTTCATCAGTGAAATGTCTTATACTCCTGAAAGTAGTGTCTGCATCATTGAGGCAGAATGCGGTGGCTGCAGATGGTGAAAGATGAAGTGGAAACAAGCAGATCCTATGTGTGCAATATTTATGTTGTTGAAAGGGAATAGGCATCAGAATTTTATGATCTGAATCAGGCATATGTAATTCTCCTCTTCCCTTCTATGCATGGGTCTCCCTTCCCAAAAAGAGGTCTCCTTTCCAGTTGCAGTAGTCTCCAGGAAGCATGTGAAATGTAAAATACACTAATAAAGTTACTAGTAGTAACTTTTCAGTAATCTTTTACATTTATGCAGACTCTACCCTCTAACGTGATGGGGTGGAGACATGCAAGTCAACACTTTCTAGAAACTTTACGCTCAGAAATGGTGACTAGCCAAAAGTAGTAAAGTTACTACAAAGTGTAATAGTAAATGTACATGTGTAGATTTACTCACATGTAAATTTACCTTTGTGAATAGGCCCCTAAGTTAGGACCCAGACACTAGGGAAGTGCTGGGTGGCTATCACATGGTCAGGCCAGTTGCTGCAGCCAAACCCTGCTGCGCACAGCTGAAGGCCATGCATAACATCGAATGAATATATACCAGGTGAATGCAGTACATTATTAAACAAGCATTGGCAAAGCCACTAGGTCTGACGTTCTCCGCCATCCTCCTGGCAATTCTTTTTTTTTTCATGGTTTTTGCAGAATGTTATTGTTTAAGGATTATGTCAGTTCCATTTGCCTAGTTTTTGGGGTCTAGAAATAAGACATATTTCCATATCTTCCCTGGCACTGAAAGGAACTACTTAAAAAGTCAGTCAGTCTGGCATTGGCTAGAAGCCTCTTGTCTTTGAGAAAGAAAGAAAGAGAAAGAAAGAAAGAAAGAAAGAAAGAAAGAAATATATATATAAATAAATATGGAAGAAAGAAGGCAAGAAAAAGGGAAAGGAAAAGAAAGAAGGCAAGAAAAAGGGAGAGAAAGAAGAAAAGAAAAGAAAAGTAAGAAAGAAAGAGAAAAAGGCAGAAAGTATGGAAGAAAGAAGGAAAGAAAAGGAAAAGAAAAGAAAGAAGGCAAGAAAAAGGGAGAGAAAGAAGGAAAGAGAGAAGGAAAGAAAGAAAGAAGAAAGAGAAGAAAAGAAAGATAGTGAAAGGAAGAAGGAAAGAAGGAAAGAGAAAGAAAGAAAAAAGAATGGAAGAAAGAAAGAAGAAATAAAGAAAGAAGGAAGGAAACAGAAAGAAAAAAGAAAGTAAGACAGAAAGAAAAAAGAGGGAAAGAGAAAAAATTAAAAAAGAAAGAAAGTGAAAGTAAGAAAGAAATAAGGAAAGAGAAAGAAACAAACAAACAAACAAACAGAAAGAACAAAGAAAGTAAGAAAGAAAGAAAAAGGGAGAGAAAGAGAGAAAAAAGAAAGAAAGTATGCAAGTATGCAAGAAGGAAGGCAAGGAAAAGAAAGAAGGCAGGAAAAAGGGAAAGAAAGAAGGAAAGAGAGAAAGAAAGAAAGAACAAAAGAAAATAACAGAAAGGAAGAAAGGAAGAAAGTGAAAAGGAAGAAAGAAAGAAGGGAAGAGAAAGAGAGAAGAAAAGAGAAAGGAAGAAAGAAAGCAAAAGCAGCCATTCAAAGTGAAGTTACACAGAAGCTTATGTAAGCTGGCCCACTGACCCATGCTGTATGCCATAGTGGGTGGAAACAAAATGTGAATCACACAACAACAGTCCAATGGATGATGAGAGGAGACTAAAAGCCCCTATGTATAAGTATGTTATGCATATTTTAGTAAAATAAAAAGGTCTTTGCTAACACCAGACCTAAAATACCCTAAGAAATCAATGCAAGCAAAGTTAATGGTTAGTTATGGTTCAGTGGGAACAAACTCAAAAAGGCCTGAAAATTACGATTTATTCAACACACAAAGCACATCATAACTCACACCGCCCACCATGCTCAATGCATCACTTTGTAAATGGCACAAAAAATATCTGCCTATTCAGAGCAAAACATTGCATATGGCTGCATCATGATGTGTGATCTTCGTTTTATGCCACAACGGGTGAATTACAAGGTGTTGGTGAATGGGTAGACAGAAAGTTTTTGGGGGTTAATGTATAGATAGATAGATAGATAGATAGATAGATAGATAGATAGATAGATAGATGGATGGATGGATGGATGGATGGATGGATGGATGGATGGATGGATGGCGATAGCAACTATACAGTTATGGTTAGGTCAGTATTTTCATTGAAAAGACGTATTGTTTTCGTATAACTTTAGTGCCCTTTGACGACTCTAAATAAAACATTTTGTAAAAGCTAGTTTATTCAATTTGGATTCAGCATGGCAAGTTTCGTGCATATCTGTCATGAGAGGGAAGGGATGAAAAAAATTACGATTTCTATTTTAATTGCCATAAGATTCTTTGCTCTTCTCTATAGAAAAACAGCTGAACCTAATTACTATTCTTAGCAGGAAAGTAGATCTTTACTCAAGGAAGTATCTTTGCTTGATTTTGTGTAAATCCATTCTGTGGCTTGTTAAAAATTAGTGATGAAAAATATTTAGGTGAGCTTTCAAAGTGTTAAAAAGTATATAAATATGGGCAGTTAGTCTGTGCATTGTCCGCGAACCCAGGTTCATTGACCTTCCGTGGACTCAATTTAAAACATAACTGAATCTGATTGCAATGTATGTCTCCGATCATCCATTTTGAGTCCGCAGACCCAAGCTCTCTGGTTGACTTGCTACAAAAGAGAAAACTCTGCTGTGGCCACAATTACAGGAGGTGGTTCTGGGTCTCGTGTTTAGATAAAAAAAAAAGAGGATCCATAAAGAAGCAGATAATCACCCCCTGTCTCCCTGGCTCAGGTAAAGGGCCCCAAATTGACTTACTTAGTTATTAAAGTTAAAAGAAGCATATTTTGTGGTGGGGTTTCCAGACCCCGAGACAGGTTTGTTGACCCCAGCACCGCTCTGATGTCAGGGAACACTGCCTAAGGGTCTACATACCCCTAGCAAGGGTTCTTGGAGCCATGTTAGAGCTCTTCTTGTGTTTGCAAACCATTGCTCAGCATCTTCATAACGGCACAGGCTTTTGGGCCCATGCAGAACCCCTTGGAGGGTCTGGAGACCTAGTACTGGTCCTCCAAACCCTGAGGGAAGTCTAACAATGGCATCAAGTCAGTGTGGGTTTGCAGAACCAAACTGGGATTGACCAACCCAAAAATAGGGGGTCAGCCTCCTCTTGGCTCCCCGAAGTCAATGCATAACAAAGTTTATGCCCAGTGGTGGGTTAGGCACTAGGAAGGACAGGCCCTGTAGACAAAATGAGATGTGCAAGGTTATCGACTGTGTGAAGTGGGGGTTGGCCACCTGTGTAGGTTTAAGAGCATTGCAGCCAGCCCCAACTGAGCCTTGGCTTCGGCCATATGCAGCAGAGAATGGCTCCTCATGAGGGGGTTGAGCACAAGACTTCTCAGAAGGCTAATCCTTTTACCCAACTCTTCCTGTAGAGGCCTTCAGCCTTGTGCAGCAGGTGTGCTGCAGGCAGTGGGTTGGGTGCACAGCAAAAAACAGGATAGCTTATTGCACCTTTACTGCAACAGCCCCCTATGCTGTTGTGCCATCAGAGTAAGTTTTCAAATGGCAGAGCCAGTGGGGGCACTGCCGGCAGAAAACTGATGGAGTACCAACTCTGCTAAACCCTTGATCTGCCCACTCTATCTTGAGTCAGGCAGACCATGGGTTTAGCAGACTCTATTTCCATCACATTAGTGATGGGGTGCTGTATCCACCAAACTCTAAATCAGGCCCTAAGTTTAGGACTCTGCGACTCGCATACCTGCCATGCAAACCAAAATGCACCCACCAAATGCTTAACTCATGACCTCACATTAGATTTAACAAATGACTTTACAAATGACATAATTACTGCACTAGTTATATGACATATTACCTTATCATTAACAGTATGAATGACACAACTATTGATTATTTGTGTGAGTGCTGTAATTTAAAGATTTGGTGTGAAGTCCACATTTAGGGGCCGATTCTGATCTCGGCCGGTAGGGCTCCGAATCGGACTCGGCATTACCGGATCCGATTCGGAGCCCTGTTTCCCGACCGAGTCGGACGTGCGTCCGGGCGAGCCAGTACGATGCGAACGTACGCGAAATCGCCGACCGACTTGTTCGCGGGACCCAACCGCTCCGACCGACTCGCACGGACACAACTCGCACCGCGCAATGGAGACGTTCCCCAGCCGGGTAAGTACGATGAGCGCCGCGAGCAGTCCGACCGACTCGCGCCGTCCGGCTCGAAAGAGCAGTCAGAGCCGCACTTTGGGGGTCCGTGTCGGACCCCCTTGTACGCCTAGCCGCGTGAGTCGCACACAGTGCGTGTACGGCGCGACCCGCTTCGACGCGTACCCGCTGTAGGGGGCGCCCTTGTTCGCCTCGCATCCATTGAGTCAATGGGAGCCCGCGTACGCGTTGTACGACCGGCTCCCATTGACTTCAATGGGAGTCCGACCGACTCGAGTCCGATAGCATACGTACGCATCGTACTCGTTCGGTCGGGCTGCTAGAGTCCGATTCGGTCGGAAGTATCTCCGGGTCCGGCTCGGTCGGAGAGATTTCCTGCCCGAATCGGAATCGGCCCCTTAATGTGAAAAATATTGTGCGGCCATAAGCATTGCTTACGGTCTGAGAGTTATGGTTTGCATGGAGGTACATGAACTAATGTTGGTGGATCTAATCATAACTGGAAAATTTCAGGGATTTTCGTAACCATAACTTTAAATGTAACAATTTTTAAAGTGAATTTCAGAGACTTTTTTTATACCTTAACATGTTATGACAAAAGCTAACTGAAATTTTATATTAACTGTGTTTTGTAGGTGGAAAAGTAAGAGAGGTTTACTGGTGGTTATGTGGATACATGTGGAGGATGGTGGTTATGTGGATACACAGTCCTGCCAAGTATCACGCATCAGGTGTGACACTACCGCATTTCAGTGTGGTGTTCCGCATCACCGCACTGAAATGTATTGTCACGCATTTTAATGCCACTGACTCACTGCTGTAACCAGCTCTGAAAGTAACTGTCAACGCCAGGCTGCTAGCGCGCGCACCTGTGGCCTGCGCCGACTCTGCTGCTCCCCGCAGACTTGCCGGCCACCCAGGGTGCTGCCACCAGCACCGGCTCAGTAACAGTTAATCTTCTGCACTGTTGCTACAATGTATCTTTTTAGCCTGCTGCAAAATTCCCGCCAGGCGCGGCTGAGGCATTCACTGACTACAGCCAGGCCAGGCCTGATGTCACCCGGACAAGGTAGTGCTGTGCCCAATACCGAGACACCCGGGCTGGGCCTGCCTCAGTGGTTGTGTGATAACTGGCTGTTCCGCCGCGGGGGCGGGGCCCGGGGATGTGACCTCACTTCCTGGAAGGAAGCGAGGATTCAGGATGCGGGACTGGAGGCGTGCCTGACCGGCAGCTGACTGGACTGGACTGGACCTCGTGGCTCAGGACAGCAGCTAGTAGAGTCGACCGAGCCTCAGCAGCGCCGACCAGCCACCAGGCATAGAGGCGACCCAGGCCGTCCGGTGTACAGAATGGCAGCTGCTCTCACTGGCCGCCCTCGCTGCAAAATGAAGTAAGTGTGCCTAACTTAGTAAGCGCCCTCAGCGAGTTAAAAATTTCAGTTGCCGGAGGAGTACAGCCTGCTTCCAAAATGTGCTCAGCCTCACGGACACTTCGACTAATGCCCCAGGCCCATCGCCACACATGAGCTACATTAAATTAAATTGTGCACATCAACATCACGCACATTGTCCACGTGTCCCCCGCGACCCCTACCATATGCCAGAATCCTTATGCGCGCCTTCTGGCGCTGTGGCTGACGTTACAGGCCCCACCCGGCCTCCCCCATCAATTTGCTTCACATCCCTCGAGGTCAACCCAGAGTGAGTGCTAGGCGGCTGCCGGCAGAATAAGCTGTCTCCACACAGCCCTAGTAATCACAGCTGAAGGCGTCGCACTAATGATCAAAAACCCTGGGCATCAAGAGATCGCTGCGGCCCGCTGCATATACAGTGCACTGGCAGTCCTTATCGCCCTCCCCTGCTATCTATCATCACGCCCCTGAATAGTTCTCTCTAACGAAACAACCTCTCTTATGTCAAAAGGTGTAAGAGTCGAGAGGCTGACCCTTCACCTCCCCCTTGCTATATACTTTTCCTAAACCCTCGGCATACCCTCCCCAAAACCTAACCTATCGCCTGTCCTGGCCCCCTCCATTCACGAAGCTGCCCAGTGTGAAACCGGCTTATGCCTTAAGCTTCCCCTGGGCACCTTCATTGCGGGGGCCGCCCTGCAGTGCAGCCCGCGTTTGGCAAGAGATCTGCAGAGTTCAATGGTTCAGCTGGCGAGATGGTGGTTGATGGCACAGGAGTAATACCCACGTTCACCTACCTCCCTCGGGTATCTAGGGTCCAGGAGAGGTAGCAGACAACTCTCATCCTGACCAAGGACTTTGAGGCTCGAAGTTTCACTGACGTGAAAACAGAGCTGTGAAGAAACAACATTTAAAACCTGCTTTTCTGCTACAGGCTTCATATGGAATCTATACATTGTATACGTGAAGTAGGAGTTAACACACCAGTTGTTCAGGCCTCAAATGAAAATGAGAAAACGCAGTTGATCGGAGATGGCCATCGTGGTTACCACACTGACTGTTAGGAGCACCCGCTGAGGAACAGAGCACGACCATCAGGCACAGACTGACTTACTTCCTACTTATACACGAGCTTCAGACTTTGTCTCCTGTTCTCCTTTCCAATCAATAAAGATTATATTACCTGTTAAAAAAATCATGCACATTGTCCACTCATGGACTGCATGCCCTAGACGACCATTATTGTGCGCACTTCCCAGTCTCAAACCGCGGTCTAGCATGCGGCAGCTTAACAGACACACCACAATTTCTGATATTTATTTATTTCCCTCGTTTTAATTGCTTGTTTTTGCTTGCAAGAAAGTAACACTCATTATCGTTGAAATGTCACTCATAATTACACTGAAATTATGAAGATGTCACACATAGCAATCTGAAACCTTGGCAGCTATGGATACATGTTGAGGGTATGTGGTAGGAGTGGTGGTGAATGATAATGCCTCGTTTTGTGTTACAATATTGCAGACCGTTCGTCCGTTCTGTATGGCCTTCAGTTTTTTCAGTGGAGAATGACTGCTAGGCCTCCCAGCTAACCACCATTGCAGCTAGACTTTGGTTGTTTGAAACAGTGGTATGCCACTTGTTATCAATATCTCACACAGTTCAATCACCAGCTGCATATTCAGTTTACAAATTTGCAAGTGAAATTCATTTATACAATCTCAACTTTCATGCAAATCGATGAAATGATGTCAAAGTTTTAAGCAAATCAAAGCTTTTTGAAGCCCCTCACTTAACTTTACCTTCTCTTGTCAGATATGCATGAAACCTGGGATCCCTGCACTGGTTTTAAACTGACATTCTGATAGAAAACTAAGCATGCACATTCCTGATAAATTTTGTGTGGACTTGTCAAGGTGCCAAAGTTATTAGCAAACGAACACTTTTTTGCCCTTGACAATACCACATGAAACTCAATATATCAAAAGATATCTGTGAAATGGCACCAAACTTATTAGCAAATCAAATATTTTGACCTTGCCCCTTTCAATTGGCCATCTTATCAGATCCTATTGAATCCAGAAATCGCTGCCCTGTGCATAATTGCAAAATGTCATTATATTTTATGGAACACTACCAATGTTATCAGTAAATGAACACTTTTTTAAAATTGCCCTGTTAGTTTTCCGCTTTAACTGGGTATGAAACTCAAAATATCGACAGAAAGCTAAACATCCTAAGAGTCGCTTGTGTATTGTGCAGATCTTTGAAACTGTGCAAAAATAATTAGCAAATCAATGATTTTGACTCCCCCCAACCATGCCCCCGTCCCCTTTGTCAGCTCTGAATCAGACATGAGATTCCTGCACCAACCTTATGTTGCTAAAAGCTTGCCAAAGTTCATGCAAGTTCCTTAACCAGCACCAAAGTTATTTGCAAGTGAAAATATTTCTGTCCCTCACCCCCACATTTTAACTTTGGCAATCCTTGATGAATGTGATCGAAATTTGCTATACCCACATACAGGGGCAGCAGGCATGGCTAGCGGGTGGGGGCGGGGGGATGCGGGGGTGTCGCGGGGGTGGTTGTCGCAGGTTGTGCCCCACGGGGGGTGGGAGGATTCACGGGGTTTAGAGAAAAAAAAAAACTTACCTCGAGACCAGGTCCAACGTCTTCTGTGCTCCTGCTCTCCTGAGTCCGCTTCCAGGAATAAGAAGCAGGCAGCCAGGCTCCCACCCCTAAGCCAATCGCAACGCTCCAATGGAGCATTGTGATTGGTCTGAGCGCCTTGACATGGTGCTCAGCCAGGGGCTGTAGTGGGGTGCATGTTCTCCATGCAGGCTGTAATGCCGCCTGCATGGAGAACAGGGAAGTGCGCATGACTGCTTTGGGTAGCCCAAGAGGGCCAACCAAACCGTAATTGCGGGCAAGCCACCCCGCCCCTGCCCTGCTCCGTGAGCAGAGCAGCCCCGCCCACCCTCCCGCCTGCAAAGGAAACAGAACATGATAATAACTGAAAGTTACTATCATGTTATGTTTCCTCTTCTCGCACTGCTTGAAAGCAGCGGGGCGACGCTTCTCCGCCATAGCGGAGGAGCCGCTGCTGCCCACATAAGAGTAAACATGCAAAACATCAAAGTAACTCCTGTTTGCCCAGTGATCGGAATTTAGCCCTGAACATGTAATAAGGACCTTTTAGACTTTGAGTTAAGATGCCGTGGTACAAATATTGCGTAAGGATCATTGATTGACTCTTGGCCCGCCCCAACAAGGCCAATGAATGCCTACTTGCCATGGCCATTATCCCTCCAATTGACAATATTAGAAAAGGATTTTACATTAAGTTGTTTTCACTATTGGCTGCACTCATTGCAAAACAAAATACACATTAGGAATTAGAATGTGAGCACACTGTGCTTTGAGCACGGTATTAATCTCAACCCCTTGCCTAACATCACTGTGTTAGAATCTAGCCAAATACTTTTCAAAATACTGGTTATGCTGATTATGAGTGGGCCATTAAATACCAAATCCCTGTGCAAACCCCAGTTCGGAACCCTAGGGACTGCAACTACGGGTTGTGAGGTAATGACAGCCCGCAGCAATTTTCCCTAGGTAAATTTTGCCTCATCAAACCTGCCAAAATCTTCGACAGACCCCCTCCTTGTTGGACTGGAACCTTAAACTCCCCCCCCCCCCCTGCGCCTTGAGACCCTCACGGGTGAGTAGTTGCGCTTAACAAACACCTGATTGATTGAATTTACAGAAGGAAAATAAAGTTCTGCTTTCAGGCTTAGCGGACACGAGTGTACCTTGTTTAGCTGTTGATACCTCGAAAAGACCCCTATTCCCAACAATTTACACTTCTTCTAGGGTGAAGTTCGCGCCCTCTCGTTGTACTCCTCAGTAATTTTGGGTACTTCTACTGATAACTGAGTGGAAGAATGGAGGTAGAAATCCCTTTACTCTTTCGTATGGCCGAAGGGTTGCCAATTTTGCACTTCTGCATTAATCACTTCAGGATACCACCTGTTGACATAAAATTATATTGTACACTACATATTTATACACGGTGAAGGGTTTCCTAATCAGCTCAAATGAGTGAAACAAGGGGGAGATGGCCATTGACACTAGTTAATAAATCAGCAGATGTGTTTTAAGTAAGACATCTCCTGCAAGAAATAAAAAATGTGTGGATTCTGATATACCAATATTCAGAAGATTACACAAAGTAAATAGAGTAGAACAATATCTGCAGTACGCAAAATATTACAAATTGGCCAGATGATGGAAAAAAAAGTGTATCATGCTGAAACTTTACTAAGATACACATGTACACAGGCATGTGCATGTTTGGAAGAAGACAGGAAGTTACATTAGCATGTCATTGAAATCCATCAGTATGGAGTGGACAATTGTGTCTTATGCGGGCACTGAGGTATACTCTACATGTCATTATTGACTGTCATTAATGACTCTATCCTTTCCATTCATAGTGATTGATCACCCAGACATATGACTCAGGTGAAGTGTGACATATGACTCAGGTGAAGTGTGAGGACACAGGTTTGTTGCCAACGTGCAGGCTATGATCACTTCCCATTGGCCTAGGACGTGGGAGCTGGATTGTGCTGGAGTGCAGGGTCAGCATCCACATGTAGGTTTTGCCACAAAGCTGTATTTTACAATACATCATATGCAAGGAGTATTTGCACACTTCCTTATCTGAGCAAGATTTGGTCCCAGATTTCACAGGCCAGCATGCAAAGGTGTTGTGCTGCTTTGCATGAACTGGAAAGATGAGAACTGTGACATAACTACAAAGAAATGACAGTTCTGGTCTCTTCATGTGCTGACCCACTTTGTGCAGCCGTTCCCCAGCACAGGCATCCTTTCCCCATAGCGCAAGGGTATCTGCTTTGTAGTCTGCATAGTCATTGTGCCGGAAGATGTCCCTTCCTGCACAAAAACTATTCTTTAAGGTCCTTTCCTCTATGTTTGTGTCCTGCAGATGTTGTGTATGCCCTATGGAGCCCATTGTCGTTTTTCCCTATGTTAGCCTAACTGTGCACGTTGTAGGCTTCTTTTGCTTTGCACATGTTACAAAATATCACGCTTGTTTTTGTGCCACATTGTTATTTCACAAGTAGGTCACACATTTTTATGTACTTGGTTCTTCCGCCTGGGATTTAGTCAGAACATTTCATGCAAGGTCACACAACCCTGCTCCCTGTTATTCTCTGTGGTCAGGCACTAACACCTAGACATAATAAAGAAATCCAGCTGCTGTTTTTGAACACTCAATTTTTATCATATAAATCGGGACTTGTCGTTTTGAAAACACAGAGAGAAGACATTTTTGCAGAGCAGTGGTTTCAAGACGAGAGATCTGCGTCAGCTGAGATGTAGAACAGCTACCTATTTATGCAAGGTATTGGGTTCGCCACTAATCCCAGAGATCTATAATATATCACTGTGTTTCTATAGTGAGAGTAGGCTTAGGCAGATCTATCAGTCAATATGGCAGGGCTTTTTATTGTGTATGGTCTCTTAATCATGCTAATCACATTATTGACCTGCATATGTTTTCTAATTGCAGCACATTTATTACTTAATAGAGCACAATACTTTAAATAAATATTGTAAGCTTTCTTTGTGTCGCTTTTTTATTAATTGTGGAAATCGATGAGTGAGAGAACGAAAGGTGATCCCTGGGAGGGTCTAGAATGTTGTGTTCTGGGGTGCCAATTCACTTGTCTCTCTGAAAAGATTAGGAGGGCAAGTGAGACACTATTAACTAGTCAGATTTGGGTCCATAGATACTGATGTGGTATGGTGACTCAGTCCCTACATACTGATGTTCTGTCGTCCCAGGCATAGTTCTCTTTCTGAGCAGAATTTCTGCAACATGGCACCACCAAAGCTTCGTATTTATGGGTCTCCTGAGTAGTGCTTTTGCGTGTCCACAACATCCTTACACCTACCACTGGAAACGTCCTTAGTGTTAGGGATTAATCTTCCACAGTGTTTAGGAATCACCTAATTCTGTTGGTTTTTCAAGCTTGAAAGTTTAAAAGGATAAAACCCACTTTTGCATTGCACTTAGTTTTCCATACTGTTTAGATTATGACAGCGCCACAAATTATTATTATTCCAGTGAGTTACAGACCTGCTGTTAATGCTAATTTAATTCAACTTGGACTTGCTAATGCAGGTGGTACTTTTATCTCTGTGGTAGAAGCAAATCCGCTTCCCGCTTTGAAGTTTTTTATTCTTGGGTCGAATTCCGGTTGTTGATGGTCATAAAAAATACATTTCATACATACACAACTCCAACTGCACCAAATCTATACAGAGCATAGGTGCTCATGGAAATACCTTTGTCTTTTTGGGAACCCCTACTTACTTCCTTTGCACCATTCCACATGTAACTACACCTGTATGCTTGGATGCACTTAGTAATGATGGGGTGACCTTGCCAGATTTAGCTTGATATGCTCCGTAACCTGATATGGCTAATCATAATCTTATGCAATCACAAGACTTATACCTTGGTCTAGTTACCTTATACAAATGTTTAACTCAGTTTGTTTCGCACACTTTGTTGGCACAACCAGCAAAGGTTGGCCTGCTGAGGCAAGCCCAGTTGCCTGCAGTGCCTACAATAAGTACGTAATTGTTCATTCATTTATGGGCAAAAGGCCCACTCATCATGAGTAAATTACATTTTCAATTGCCCAAACATTCGACCAAATTGAAGCTGTGTTTTCTCTTGGCACCACAAGACAAGCACATAAATTTCTCTATGTGCTTACCCAATGGGATGGTTCCCAGTATTGGAGACTGTAACACCTGGGGGACAGTTTTTGCAGCTGTCTATGCAATCTGTCACAGTACTCCCTCGATGTTTGTCTTATTAGACATCTTGAAACAGATAGAGAATGAACATGAGGCAGCTGCTGCCCTGGTTTGGGGATGAAACTAATGGGAAATGTTCCCTTGGTATCTGCAATGATTCTGTCTAACGTTAAAGGTGAAGCAGCATCTCTGATTATACACCAGGGGCTCGCAGCGGTTGCACAAGCAGACCATGAACATGAGTTGCCCATGATTATTGCTGATGTGTACACATCCTTAGGACACAAAAAATTTGGGAACCAGACCTGAAAAACCATCTCTTGGCAAACCTAGTCAAGACAAGGAAGCCAAGCAAACCATTAAGTTTGTTAAAAAACCATGGGATAAATCTTAACCTGGAAAAGGTAAACCTTGCCGGGAGTCTATGCCCCCGGAGTCCTCTGAGAGACAGTACGATTTTCGTGATCGCATTAAAATCAAGACTCCTGACAGGTATCAGGTTCCTGATACATGTTCTCCTCATTCATTTCAGGAATCGCCTGAGCAGCAGGACAACAGAGGAGGGTGATCTAAACGCAGACAAGAAGAGTACTTGAAACCGAAAAGGGAGACACAATGCTTGTCTGACGTGACGCATAAGAAGGAGTACAAACCTCCTCCATATAGAGCCCTTTTTCTGAAAAAGAAGGTTGTGGCTGTCCCCGCCAAATAAGCTACAGACACTGAGAACCCTCCTCCTGAACAGGAGTTAGGTGGTGACTCTCCTTGACAACTAATATCTTTATTACAGTGGAGACCCCAGATAGGCAAGTAGCCCCTCCTGATAGATTATATAATCTAGACATTCAAATCGAAGGTGAAGTACAGCGCACCACTAAAGCAATATTCTGGGAAAATGTAACTTCTGGCGGAGGTCGATTGGCCCCCACAGTTTCTACAGAATTTCCCCCAGGGGGAGGATGTTAAACTTTCTTCCTTTTCTACCCTTGGCCCTGAACAAGTTAAACAAGCTTATGTGGCAGAATGGGCTCTTGCCCTAACCCCTGCGCTATATCGGAATCATGCCGGCTGAGATAAGGAATCTCCTTATCATGTTATACCCTTATGGTCGAGCCCGAAAGTGCAACCACTATACCTTATACAGCGGGATGCAAAGCACCTCCTAGAGAAATACTCTCCCAATTAGACAGTTTACCCTGTGTCTCTCAGATGAATAATCCTCTTTTTCCTGTTTTGAAACCGGATCATTCTTATCACATAGTCTTAGACTATAGATATTTGAATAGTCATACATGCACTTTTGCAGTGCAGGACACAGATAGTACAGCACTAATTAATCATTTAGTCCTTAAAAAGTACAAAACCACTTTGGATATATCCAATGGTTTCTTCAGCCACAATCTAGCACTTGAAAGGCAGGAGTGGACAGCCTTTTCAGCGATTGGCTTTTCAAATGAGATATGCAAGGCTCCCCATGGGCTATAAAAATAGTCCAGGACTTTTTGTTGCACGCATAATGTCAAATCTACATGATTTTGACCCATACGCATTGTCCTATGTTGATGAAATCTACTTTACGGACGATTAATTAAATCCACATTTGGCCAGAGCAGATCGCATAATATTGAGGTTTGCTGAACTTTGCTATAAGTCCAACTTCAGGAAATCTAATATAACTTTTTTGAGTGTCCTTTTCCTAGGATATGAACTTAATCACAAGGGAAAGAGCCTGCACCTAATGTTTTGGAGAATTGTGCACAGTTGCAACCTCCCAAAAAATTAAAGAAATTCCTAATTGTGGCAGAACATATATACCAGCTTATGCACAATGCATTAAATCACTATATGAATTATTTCATCTTGATTTTTCCTCTGCGCGTTGGACATCAGAACACACAGATTCACTCAGATCATTACAATCTGACTTACTTGCTACACGTCACTTACATACACGTGTCAATACCACAAACCTAGTCATACAAATTTTACTGGGGCAATTGGATTTACCTATATCCCTTTTAATGAAGGTGATACAGTGCTGATTCCATATATTTATATTTCAGTGCATAAATGTGTTTTGCTTCCACTGAAAAAAATACTGGCTTCAGTGCAGATGGCTATCCTAAAAGAACGACCACTTGCACAAGGGAAATACATGATTGTCATTACTCCTGTGCCAGCCTTAGAGTCTGTCACACAAGCTAGTGTTCCAAACACAAAGGACCTCCATCCTATATGGATACAGTGGGCTACATCCTTATTAGCTGTTGATGTAGACTTCATTATCTACCCGTCTTTGTAGACACAAGCATTTCTTCAACACGAGCATGTTTATCCCATGCCGAGCTCTGAACAATATACATATATTATTTACAGTGATGGTTTGGCACAGCCTGGTATAGGCTCTAAAAAGCAATATTCAGCAGCATGTGCTACTGTTGTTGGTGTTATGTTGGATGGGAAATTCGAACCAAAAAAAGACTTGCACTCTGTCTTAGGTGACTGCACTGCGCAGTTGGATGAACTAAAGGCTTTGCTTTTTGCACTTGAACATAACATATGGATCCTGAATTCCCCACACTTATTGTGTGCGATTCATATTGAATCACTGACATAATATCGAAAGACACATTATCGAACTACAAATTTTTCGACACAAAAATATCGTTCACAAAAATATCGATGTTCTATACTTAATTTAAAAAATACACAAATATCGATACCACAATATCGTCATGTTACAATATCGACAACACAAATATCGCACACATAAATATCGCTATTCACAATATCGACGTTTCTAAATAAATATAGAACATGTTAAAAATATCGACTACAAAAATATAGACATCAATATTATCGTTTTTTAGAATATATCGACAACTCAATAATACATTAAAACTATAAATTTAAACACCATAAATACAGTTAAATACATAAACATACATATCAAATTAAATTAAACCAAAAACATAACTTTCAAAATTATTACAACATAAATAAATAATAACATAATAAACACACTTATAATAACAATTTAAAATATGTACTTGCAACATATAAAAACATTTTAATACATCTCATATATATTTGATTAAAATATAAATAGTTCAACGACTCCTTCCTCCCCCCCCAAAAAAAATGACTCTTAATTAGCGTTTTCCATATAAGGAAAACAATTAACAAACCAAGAAACACAATAAAAATTAACCAATAGAAATACAGAAAATCCAAATAAACCAATGAAATTAAACAAATAATTAAAAATACACTATATAAGCAAAGAAAAATGATTATTTTACACCTTAAGCCAAAAGAATTAAGGAAGGCGAAACTCTGCCGGATTTTCACCACAAGCAAAGACTGCATCAAATTCAGGCCTACTATACTTTTAAAAAGTAAGTAAATTACCATTTCTAAATAAACTGTTAAATTAAAATGTAACAGAGTTTTAAATTGCTAACTTAAATTACTAACTTATATATTTGATCTATTTATGTTTCCACTACAGATATTACTCCAAAGAACGAGAAAAAGAATTTACCTCGTAAAAACATCTAACAAACAAAGTAAGCATACTTTAAAAAGCCTTTCTAAAATCTCACAAAAATGCAACTAAACCCCTAATCTATCCTAAACCCCAATACCACCCCATGTACAATTGTAAAACAACAAATAAAATATGCTTTATGTTCCTTTCACAGAAACAAACGATCAAACAACATTTATTAAAAAGAACATCTCCATTGAAAGACAACTAAATCACACTTTGTAAGTATATAAAAAATGACTCTTTTTTACCATATAAACATGTATATTATACTTTTTCATATATATTCATATGCATTTTTTTATAGAATTTTCCACATCACATTGACTGAAGGCGCCCAATTTATAACATCTCAGAAAGGGAAATTCTTATTGTGTTACATGGGGTACGTCTACACCCAAGAGAAGCAAACTGGCCTTAAAGTGAATTGGAAATGTTCAAAATATTATTCTAATAAATGTTATGGTCATGCTACTACCAGGGAAACAACTGTTTTATATACTAGGGAACATAACCATCTGCCTAATGTTTCTGAAATAGAAGTTAGAGGAACCCTTGATAATATAAAAGAATTAAGTACTCACTCACAAACTCCTACAAGTGTTATACTTAAAGAAATTTTGCCTAAAGTACCCAAAGAAGCAACCGGTCAATTACCATCCATTGCTTCAATAAAAAGAACCATAGTAAGAACTAAAAAAAGCAACAACAACCACAATACCTACTCCTAAAAGTTTTGAAGACGTAATAATTCCCCCAGAGCTAGCTATAACACACAATGACGAACCCTTTATTTTCTACGATAATAAAAACAAAGAAAAAGAATTATTATGTTTGCTACAGCAAACAATATAACTAAACTTCAACAATGCCAAACATGGATGATGGATGATACCTTTACAATATGTCCCAAACCATTCTACCAACTTTACAGTATCCATGGCCAATATCATAACAGTTGCATCCCCTTTATTTATGCCTTGTTACCAAATAAACAGAATGCAACATATACTGAAATATTAGGTAAAATAAAGCAAGAAACAAACTATTTTTTTCCTCAAAGAATAATCATAGACTTTGAGCAAGCTATGATAAATTCTATCCTTAAATTGTATCCCCACACATCAATACAAGGATGTTACTTCCAATTTAATCAATGTTTATGGAGACATCTACAAAAATCTTCACCTAGGGGGTCATTATGATAGCGGGCGGATCGCCCCCGCCGGGCTGGCGGTAGTCACCGCCGGCCCGGCAGGGGCGATCCGCCCGCCATCCACACTTCAAAGACCCCCCGCCATATTAGGATGGCTGGGGCCTCTTTCAGTCTGCCGCTTTTCCGCCGGTCGACTCGTCGACCGGCGGAAAACATGGTTAATATGGTGGCGGTGTCTGCAAGACACCGCCATCCATATTAGCATGCAGGCGGAGATGTGCCTTCCCATGGCGGTGTTGCCGCCATGGAAAGGCATGTGGTCTTTGCCTTTGGGGGCCCGTAGCGGGCCCCCAGAAAGTTGGGGGGGGGGGGGGTGCACAAGGGGGTACCTATGGTACCCCCCTGCATTGGCATGGACAAAGTGGCAGGCACCGCGCGGTGCCTGTCACCTTGTGCATGCCAATGCACGACGTCTATTCCCAGCATTGTGGCGGGCGGTGCTGTGAGCACCGCCCGCCACAATGCTGGGAATAGGGCTTGCCACGGTGGCGGTGGCATCCTAATCTCACGTGCGGGACCGCTGCACCCCTTGCGGACGGTCCCGCATTCCGTTCGCCCGCCATCGTAATGATGCCCTTAGTGTAGAATATGCAACAAATATTACCTTTGCATACCAAATTAAAAATCTAATTGCCCTGGCCTATGTGCCAGTAACAGATGTGGCTGAGCATTATAACCTTTTAATTAAAAGTCCTTTTTACCAACAAAATGAACAGAAATTATCTCCCCTCCTAGACTATTTTGAGGATACCTGGGTGGGGAGATTACATAGATCAGGCCATAGGAGACAACCCAAAATTCAAATTCCTTGTTGGAACGTGTACCTAACTACACTTAACCAAGAAGCTAAAACCAATAACGCAGTTGAAGGTTGGCATAATGCCTTCCTATCTTCTACAGGACGAAGCACTCCTACCCTACATAAACTATTACTTGCCATACAAAAAGAACAAAGCTTCCAAGAACTCAGAATGCAACAATCTGTCACCCAACTAAAGCCAAAGCTTTCAAGACAAACTAATCAAATGTATTAGTATCTTCAACAGCAAGTTCAGCTATACTCTTCCACAAGAGGCCTAGGATACTTAAATATAATAGCCAAAAGCCTACTCTAAAACATACAAACAATGTAAATATACTATTCTAAACAATACAATTATTAGAATAAAAACTGTGCATTTTTTTCATAATAAAATTAATTAATTTGTCTAATATATGTTATAAATTAATATTTACATATATATAGACAAATTAATTAAACATTAAAGCAAATAAACAGCAACTGCAATTAAATTAAAATCATTTCCCTCCCACAATTAAAAAGTTTAAAAACACTTACCATTCCCGTAGTTGTAATCGAAAAATGCCACATCTTCTAAAGTAATCCAGGTAGTACATAATCCATGGATATTAAAAAGTAACCCCAAAAAAATGTAAAAATACAACTGTATCAAAAATGAATCCTCCATTTATAACTCGACAATCCGGTAGCCATAAAAAACCCGAAAAATAGTTTAAATTAAGAACCGCTCTGTGAAATCCGAAAAATTAAGGAAGTGTTAACTAATTATTAGTTAATTTAACTAATACACACTTCCTTAAAAAATAAAATCGCACTGTTCCTTAATTTCAAACTTCTTTTCGTAAAACCTAGAAATAAAAAACAAACATTCACCACCCACACAAATAGACACATAATACACTTAATAACATTATTACATACATTATACACACAATAGTAACCTAAAAACTACTTAACTGTAAAAATCTAACTAGGCCGCAAATACGGAACACAACGTTAATCATTAATACATAAATAAAACACTAAACACACCATAACTTGTTAAACATAACTCGACGCACACTAACTACAACCTTACTACCTTTAAAATTCACTAAAAATAGTCTAATATGTAAGAAAATTACTCTTACCTTCTTCGACGTGAAGCAGCTCCCAACCACGAGCTTCTTCCTTCCCAAATGACCCAAAACAACAGCGAGCGGTTACTAAATTAAAGCCCCAAACAAATATGGCAACTGTAAACTTATTAAAAAAAATTAAGACATTTATTTAATATTATAAAATGGTATTAAAATTACTGTTATATTCTAATAAAATACTACAAAATGTATTTGATTTATTTATATGTATTATCTATTTTTTATATTATGTAAAATTATAATAATAAATATTATGAGTTAATAATATTTAATATTATAAATAGGAAAATGTATATATGTCAAAGAACAATTACTAAAAAATTATAATAATTTTGTTTTTTCTTCAAAAAATATCTACTTTGTCAATAAATGGTACAACTCTTAATAAATGTAATAATTATTAATATTAATATTTTAATATTAATATTAATAATTAAAATGTATTATGTTTGTATTTAAAAATTAAACTATGTTTTTTTCTCAAATATATAGTACAAATATTTTCAATATCATGTTAATAAATACTTACCAACATATGTAACAATTGTAAAAATGTTAAAAATATCAAACAATAATTAGCAATTGTTAAAAATATATATTAATATCTAAAATGTGCATGAAAAATATGCAAAACCATCATGTTATATTTCTAATATATAAACAAATGTGAAGTACACTTAATTATATTTGTAAAAATATTTGTTTATTTTTTACATGTTAAAATATACATATTGGTAAACTGTATTTTTTTCTGTAATAAATGTACTCTCCTGTATATATATGTATTGGGTTTTTTTTCAATTTGTAATAAAAATTCACTTTGCATGTACCTGACATTTTATTTTTGAAATTAATAAAAATTACTAATAAAAATAAAAATTGTAATTTTTGGCCTACCTTTTCATTGCTATTACATTTAATTTTTGTTATTAAATATATTTTATTAAATTGTTTGTTTTAAAATGCAAATATTTTTATTAAAAAGATGTATAATGTTGTTTTTTTAATATAAATAATGTGTTTATACTATTTTTAACTATAATAATAATATTTTCCTATATTTTAAAAATCACTCACCTAAATTATTCTTACTACTCCACTCAACATAAATATCCAATACTTAATTAACATTAAAATTACTTATTTTACTATTCCCACTCCAGTGAGTATTTAATTGGGGTAGGTGCTGGACACTAAACTTAATTAATTTACTATTCCCACTCCAGTCAGTATTTAATCGGGGTAGGTGTGGACACTAAACTTAATTAATTTACTATTCCCACTCCAGTCAGTATTTAATTGGAGTAGGTGCTGGACACTAAACTTAATTAATTTACTATTCCCACTCCAGTCAGTATTTAATTAGGGTAGGTGCTGGATACTAAACTTAATTAATGTACTATTCCTACTCCAGTCAGTATTTAATTGGGGTAGGTGCTGGACAGTAAACATAATTAATTTACTATTCCCACTCCAGTCAGTATTTAATAGGGGTAGGTGCTGGACACTAAACTTAATTAAATTACTATTCCTACTCCAGTCAGTATTTAATTGGGGTAGGTGCTGGTCACTAAACTTAATTAATTTACTATTCCCACTCCAGTCAGTATTTAATAGGGGTAGGTGCTGGACACTAAACTTAATTTAATTACTATTCCTACTCCAGTCAGTATTTAATTGGGGTAGGTGCTGGTCACTAAACTTAATTAATTTACTATTCCCACTCCAGTCAGTATTTAATTAGGGTAGGTGCTGGACACTAAACCTATTTAATTTACTATTCCCACTCCAGTCACTATTTAATTGGGATAGGTGCTGGTCACTAAACTTAATTAATTTACTATTCCCACTCCAGTCAGTATTTAATAGGGGTAGGTGCTGGACACTAAACTTAATTAAATTACTATTCCTAATCCAGTTAGTATTTAATTGGGGTAGGTGCTGGTCACTAAATTTAATTAATTTACTATTCCCACTCCAGTCAGTATTTAATAGGGGTAGGTGCTGGACACTAAACTTAATTTAATTACTATTCCTACTCCAGTCAGTATTTAATTGGGGTAGGTGCTGGACACTAAACTTAATTAATTTACTATTCCCACTCCAGTCAGTATTTACATAGGGTAGGTGCTGGACACCTAGGGGCCGATTCCGATCTCGGCCGGTAGGGCTCCGAATCGGATTCGGCATTACCGGATCCGATTCGGAGCCCTGTTTCCCGACCGATTTGGACGTGCGTCCGGGCGTGCGAGTACGATGCGAGCGTACGCGAAATCGCCGACCGACTCGTTCGCAGGACCCAACTGCTCCGACCGACTCGCACGGACACGACTCGCACCGCGCAATGGAGACGTTCCCCGGCCGGGTAAGTACGATGCGCGCCTCGAGCAGTCTCGACCGACTCGCGCCCGTCCGGCTCGAAAGAGCAGTCGGAGCCGCACTTTGGGGGTCTGTGTCGGACCCCCTGTACGCATAGCCGCGCGAGTCGCACACGAGGGGGACCCATGGGTCCCCCTACCTGTGCATGCTACGGCGTGACCCGCATCGACGCGTACCCGCTGTAGGGGCGCCTCGTTCGCCTCGCACCCATTGAGTCAATGGGAGCCACAGTACGCGTTGTACGACCTGCTCCCATTGACTTCAATGGGAGTCCGACCGAATCGAGTCCGATTGCATGCGAACGCATCGTACTCGTTCGGTCGGACTGCTAGGGTCCGATTCGGTCGTAAATCTCTCCGGGTCCGGCTCGGTCGGAGAGATTTCCGGCCCGAATCAGAATCGGCCCCTCAGGGGCCGATTCCGATCTGGGTCGGAAAGCTCTCCGACCGATCCGGATCCGGATGGTTTTCCGACCGAGCCAGACTCCTGCAGTCCGACCGAGCGAGTACGATGCGGCCGCATGCTGACGGACTCGGTTCGGTCGGACTCCCATTGAAGTCAATGGGAGCCGGTCGTACGACGCGTACATGGGCTCCCATTGACTCAATGGGTACAATGCGCAAAAGGATGCCCCCTGTAGTGGGTACGCGTTGGTGGCATCCGCACCGTACATGCATGTATAGGGGGGACCCTTGGGTCCCCCCTGTGTCCGACTCCGTAAGGCTACGGGTGAAGGGGGTCCGGCACGGACCCGAAATCCGCTTCCCAGAGCTTTTACGTGTTGGAGGCTCCGACTTGATCTGGCTGTCCGGATGCGTGCATCGTACTGGCTCGGTCGTAAAACGTCTCCATTGCGCGTGTACGAAACGAGTGCGAACGAGTCGTACGGAGCGGTTCGGACCCGGAAACGATTCGGTTGGCGATTTCGCGTTCATTCGCATCGTACTTGGGCGTCCAGACCTCTGTACGACTCGGTCGGAAACAAAGCCTCCGACTCGGATCCGGTAAAGCCGAATCCGATTCGGAGGCCTTCCGACTGAGATCGGAATCGACCCCTAAACCTATTTAATTTACTATTCCCACTCCAGTCACTATTTAATTGGGATAGATGCTGGTCACTAAACTTAATTAATTTACTATTCCCACTCCAGTCAGTATTTAATAGGGGTAGGTGCTGGACACTAAACTTAATTAAATTACTATTCCTACTCCAGTTAGTATTTAATTGGGGTAGGTGCTGGTCACTAAAGTTAATTAATTTACTATTCCCACTCCAGTCAGTATTTAATTTAATAGGGGTAGGTGCTGAACACTAAACTTAATTTAATTACTATTCCTACTCCAGTCAGTATTTAATTGGGGTAGGTGCTGGTCACTAAAGTTAATTAATTTACTATTCCCACTCCAGTCAGTATTTAATTTAATAGGGGTAGGTGCTGAACACTAAACTTAATTTAATTTACTATTCCCACTCCAGTCACTATTTAATTGGGATAGGTGCTGGACACTAAACTTAATTAATTTACTATTCTCACTCCAGTCAGTTTTTAATTAGGGTAGGTGCTGGACACTTAGGGGCCGATTGCGATTCGGGCCGGAAAACATACCGACCGACTCGGTACGGGAATGTAGTCCGACCGACACGTACCGGCGCTGCCCGATCCGCGTAGTACGATGCAATGCATGTGAATTACGACCGACTCGTACGGAAGCCAAGCCGAACGACCGAACCGCACGGAAACCAGCTATCCGGCCGGAAAACTACGCGAATCGAACCGACCGACACGCACCAGGAATGAACCCGACAGAAACGTACCCGCGAACTCCGACCCGCGCAGTACGATGCAATGCGTGTAAAACCAGACCGAGTCGCACGGAGCTCAAGCCGTACGACCGACACGCATACGAAACCGAGCCGAAGCAACCCAATACTCCGTGACCGACGCGTATGCCGCACATGAAACCCAGCAGAAACACAGCTTGAAAGACTCGGAGAAGCCCACACGAGCCAACTGCAGCGTCCTACTCGGTCAGAAGAACGTCTCCTACATGCCTAAAAACTACAAAGGAAAAAATACAAAAAAGGGCCAAACAAGCAATGACAAAGTCAATAAATACAGGGGGAAAAAAACATGGAACAAAGACACACCCACAACTCCACCCATATAAAGGCCACAAATCCCTACCATGATCCTTTGCAAATTCAACTGACCTGCCAGCACAGAACACCATCAGACAGCAACCACAGACACACTCACAACTCATCCATCACACAAGCCACACACCATTAGCACCTCCCAAATAGCACCCTCACATACACCCAGCAAAACCTACACTCACCCACCCTCACTTGCACACTCACACAAACATCAATCCCCACCACCACCCATCACCATGCCCCCAAAGAAGAATCCAAAGTTCCTAGACAGTGAATTGGAAGTCCTGGTAGATGAAATCCTCAGGGTAGAGCCACAGTTGTTTGGTACATTGGTCCAACAGACCCCCATGTCGCAGAAAACCAAGATATGGGAGAGGATCGTCGACAGGGTCAATGCACAATCACCATGTTTGCGCACAGAGGAAGACATCCAGAACAGGTGGTATGATGTGCGCAGGAGGGTCAAGGACCTACTCAAGAAGGATTACGCCTTGAGTCATCGCACAGGCAGTGGCCCTCCTGCCAAACCAGTATACCTCAGGCCCTGGGAGGAGAAGGTACGGGCTATCCTACCACCAGAGAGCATACATGGACTATCAAACATCCCAGAGCCTGGTGAGTACACAACCAATATACCCAATATTGTGTGACAATACACACACATCACTGTCAAGGGGATAGTGAAACCATGCACCCTTAGCAAAGCCACAGTAACCAAAAGATAATCATCCCAAGATGTGTATGTTAGTCAGACAAACACAATACCTGCCATCTCATAGTGATATGTAACTGTGTCATGACATGTACAAACCTAACAACAAATAGAGCAAGGCAGTGGCACAAATCTAACCAACAAACACTCTCAGACATTTTGCCACCACTAGAACACCACCTCACAGGGAAGCTCACTGAAAGGAAGGAATTGTGTGTATGCTGGTGAAGTGAGTGTAGCCAATAGCATGATGGGAGTTGTAGTCACAGATATTGGTCACCCTCACAATTGGCCCATCAACACCACTCTGAACCATGCTCACATCACAGGGAGTGGAAAAGAACTGACAAGATGGCTGACACTGGGTACTGCTGTGGGGAGCACAAGGCCCTGCTGGGAACTGTGCACCAACCAACAGCAGGACACCACTGACTGACATCCTGTAAAGCCAACTTGCACTCCCTGCAATGGAAGCACGTTCCATGGTGGGATATCTGGCTGGGTGGGAAGGAGGACTGACAGCTCTGACCATAGTTACAAGCAGCTCTTCTCACACACACCCTTAACACAAACTCCACACAACTCACCTGGGAGAATGCAATGCCTCACACTCTAATTAAATATCCCACAAAGAACTACCACACTGGGTTATGCTGTGTGAAGCACAGGGACACTTTTGGGACTTGTAGCCAAACAAATGCCAGGACAACACTGTCAGCCATCCTGTCAGCACAGGCACACTACCCCACAGGGAAGCAGAGTCAAAAGGAAGGAAGTATGGGCATGCTGGGAAGGGTGGTGTAGGCAATAGCATGATGGGAGTGGTAGTCACAGCTCAACATCCCCCCACCAACATGGCCCAGCAAGCTCACACTGAAGCATGCACACCTCACAGGGAGTGAAAAGCCACTTCTAAGATCTCTGACAATGGTGCTCTGTTGTGGGGAGTACCATGCCCTGCTGGGAACTGGGCACCAACCAACAGCAGAACACCACTGACTGACATCCTGAGAGTTAACCTGCACCCACTGCAAGGGTGGCATGCTTCATGGTGGGATAACTGGGCTAGGGGGAGAAGGAGGTCCGGATGTCAACCAAATACCACCAATGCTGGTCATGCACACACCTCAACATTCACATTGAAATACTTCAGGTTGGCAGGACAATGAGCCACACCAATATCAACCTCTGACTGTGACAACTTAGGACAATGCAATGTACAGGCCCGCATCCAGAGGTACAGTCACAACTGTCATGTGTTTGAACCATTGATGCCTGTAGAAACATAACATACATTGTGTGTCTCTTCCAAAAACAGGTGATGATGGGGACACAGCAGCCGATGATGAGGAATCCCTGTCCCAGGCTCCGATGGCCCCTGAGCTCTCTGGTGTGGAACAGCCTCTGCCCTCCTCGGATGGCGAAGACCTACCTGGCACCTCCGGTGTGAGTCATCATGCAGCACCAGCAGGACCACCATCTGCAGCCCCTGCACCCATTCCTCCAACATCTGCCAACACACAGACCACCCCAGCCGACACGGACAGACCAAGGACACTGAATGACAACAGCACAGGGACCCCAGCCCACCGGAAAGCAACGGACAACAACCCCAGTACCAACCCCCAAGGGGCCTAGGGTCACATGTGCGTGCCACCGCAGGTCCCGCACGTGTCGCCAGGGGTGGTGGGAGGGGTGGTAGGCAGAGGTCGCTGTTTGCAGAGGGGTCTGGACTGCATGATGACCCACAACTGGTACGCATTGCTGATGCATACCAGAATAGCACCGGAGAGGTCAGCCAGGTAGTGGGGATCCTCAAGGACATTCAACAGCAGCAGGCTGCCCATCATGCCCGCTTGGACTCCCACATGTCCCGTGTGGAGACACACATGTCTGGCATGGAGTCCAAGTGGGACACATTGGAAGAACTGACAGCGGTGCAGAGGGACATATTGACATGCCTCCGCCAGATTAGCACCAACATGTCCACACCTCCCTGTGTGCCCACAACATCTGGTGCCGCAACAACTGCAACTGCCACAGGGAGGGAGGATGACTCTGGTGGAGAGTCCTCTGCACCGCAGCAGCCTGCACGTGATGGTCCCCCCAGAAAGAAGAGGGGTTGTCCGAGGAAGGACAACTGAGAGGCCGATGGCCATGTACATCCCCCAGGAACCCAACACCTGTTCTGGAAATTCTCCTTTGTGTGCAAACTGTTCACCCTGTCGAATGCAACCCAACTCTCCCACATGACATGGGGAGTTTAAGTTGGACTAATGTATCAGATGACTGTGGACTTTACTCAGGACATTTCTGCTACCAACACTTCCAAATCATCTGGGAACTTTGGATTCCAATCCCAATGTACAGCACCCACCATCCTGAGCACTATCCTCACACATGTATGTAAATAAACTCACTAATACACCATACTTGCCTCTGTTGTGATTCCAACGCTGTTTTTGTCATGGAGATGATGATCTGCTAAATTACACTGTGCATGCTAACTACTACAGCAAGTTCAACACCGTCATGTGAGTCATGGCGACGTGACACATATGAGGGAGACACACCACTAGGGCTACACAACACATACACACCAGGGCCATCTGACTCATCGCCTACACTGATGTTGCCAGGAAATACAGTGGAATGCACAGACACCACACCTATTCAGAGTCTGTGTTAACTAGCCCACAGGTGCAGTAAGCAAATGTCAGTCAGATGTGTGACCACAGACAACGCACATCCCAAAGTGAAGCACAGGTTTATTACACATTTGCAACATGTTGTTTCCACTACAGATGCAAGGTAATCCCACATGACAGTGGCCACACAGTCAACAAGTGTAGAAGAAACAAAGTCCAGGGGTGTGTGGCACATCACCTGTAGGGAAACGACTGCTTCCACCCTGGAAGTTGAATCATGGTGTCGGGGGATCACAGTTGACCAAACAACTCTGAAAGTACCCTGTGAAGGACAGACATGACACACAGTCAAAAGCACTTAAGAAGAGGACAGAACTGCAATACTCATGCCCAATACCTGTCACAAGATACCTACACAAAACCAAGTTAGCATGTCAACACTGTTGGGGAGTACAGACTACCTGTAAGGACACATCGCTGCACGCATCCAGTCAAGTAGCACATGACCACACTCAAACAGCAACAGAGCACCACCAACACATATCATGCAAACTCAAATCATTGACATTACATCTCTGTATACTCACAGTCAGCTGAAGAAGTTGGTGATGAGCTGTGTGCGGACATCACCCTCATCATCATCATCATCATGGCATTGGGCCCAGGCCAGGATCCTCCACAGGTGGCGGATGTTGGTCATCGTCATCCAGGATGAGAGGCAACTCCTTCCGCACTGCCAGGTTGTGTAGCATGCAGCAGACGATGACAATCTTGCACACCTTTGCAGGGGCATATGGGAGGGCCTCTCCTGTCTTGTCCAGGCAGCGATAGCGGCTCTTCAGGAGACCAAATGTCCGCTCGATCACTCTCCTGGTCCGACCATGTGCCTCATTGTAGCGCATCTGGGCTGGTGTCACAGGGTTCCTGAGGGGTGTCAGCAACCACGGCATGTTGGGGTATCCGGAGTCACCTACATACAGACAATTGCACATTAGCTGAGTTGGAAAAGAGGGTGGAATACAACATTGCAGAACACACACAATGGTACAAAGTCAGTACACACCGACAAGCCAGGCACGCTGGTTCTGCATCTGTGACATCATCCTCGGGATGCGACTACTCCTCATTACGTAGGCATCGTGTGCAGAACCGGGGAAACGTGCACACACATGTGAGATGCTAATATCTGCAAGACATACCACCAGAGCATTGATTGAATGATAATGTTTCCTGTTCCTGTATGCCTGCTCATGTGCCTGTGGTGGTACCAAAGCCACATGTGTCCCATAAATGGAGCCAATGACATGTGGCATCCTCCCCAGGGCATAGAAGTCACTCTTGACGTCAGTGAGTTGTTGACGTTTAGGGAAATAGATGTACTGGTTCAGGTATCTCAACATCGCCTCCAAAACATCGCGTAGCACACGGCTGAACATGGTCTGTGACATCCCATCAGCAGACGCCACAGTGTGTTGAAAGGTACCGGTGGCAAAGAAGTGTAGGGCTGCCATCACCTTCACCTTGGGGGTCAGCGCTGTAGGGTATGTCCGGCCAGGTTGCAAATGTGGGGCCAACCGCACCGCCAATTCCTCAATCAGCGGCCTGTTGAAGCGGTACCGTCGGATGCAGTCACGTTCAACCATGGTTGCAAGGTCAGGGAATGGTCTATGGACAGCTGGTGCCCTGCAGTGCATAGGTGAACAAAGAAAGATTGTCAGTCACCCCACATATGTGCCATTGACCATACTCAATATCACATGATACATCATTACGAGACACAAGTACTTGATGTGTGTGCCGTTCTGTATGGACATATATGGCACCTACATGGCCAACATCTAACATCTCAGTTCAACATGTGTTGACAACAAGTTCCAGGTTGTGCTATGGGAAATCATTAGGCTGTGTCACAGTACCCATGTACTGCTGTCACGTTCCAAACACACACCACAGTGACAAGTGAGGACAGATGTGCCACAGGCATCACAGCTCTTTGACAGGTAGATTCCCAGGGACCACTGTATTGCCACATGGACACTGGCATGACATGGCGTATCATGTACACGTCAGCAAAACAACCATGACTCCCACAGGTAGTGGCCCCTGTTGCCTCTGCAGGACAGACATGGACGTCTGTGGCACACAGACGCACAACATCAAAGTCGATGCACAAACAACGTGGATGTGGAGACTGTCTCCCATTGTGCACATGGAATCAGAGACATCTGAAACACAACATGCACACAGACTGTGGAGGGCCATCACAATTGTGGCAATGGGTCACCCTGTGACGTACATACCATCCCACATGGGACTCAGGGTGTATGTGACATAACATACACATACACAACCTGGAAATGTGACCATGCCACATGCTCTGAACTGAACAGTTGCACATCACAGTGGTCATGTGCACAAACACACAAAGGATTCTGTCCCCATGAACACGTGCACAGCCTGGGAGTGGCTGCCCCCAAGTGCCACCCAAAAACCACATGTTGACCCCCATACACACACAGGTAATGCAGCCTTACATGCCTTAGGATACAGTGTGGACAGGCTGTGGTGTTGTAGGTGTGCCCCTGAGTCCCTGGCAAGTAATTGTGGCTGGCATACATTCACCAGTGACAACCATGGTGACATATGCGAGTGACTTGTACAGGGACGCGTCGTACAGGAATGGACCGATCCGTGTGCACGCATTGGCCATTGCATATGATGTGGACGGATGCGTGTTGTGCTCCGAAATACGCGTCGTACAGCAATGGACCGATCGGTGCGCACGCATTGGCCATTGCATATGATGTGGACGGATGCGTGTTGTGTTTCAAAATACGCGTCGTACAGCAATGGACCGATCGGTGCGCACGCATTGGCCATTGCATATGATGTGGACGGATGCGTGTTGTGTTTCGAAATACGCGTCGTACAGCAATGGACCGATCGGTGCGCACGCATTGGCCATTGCATATGATGTGGACGGATGCGTGTTGTGTTTCGAAATACGCGTTGTACAGCAATGGACCGATCGGTGCGCACGCATTGGCCATTGCATATGATGTGGACGGATGCGTGTTGTGTGACGTAATACGCGTCGTACAGCAATGGTCCGATCGGTGCGCACGCATTGGCTATGGCCTGACATGGTAACGGACGCGTTTTCGAAGCTTTTACGAGGCGGATGCAGTGAATTCAGTTGGCCACCCACAACAATGTTGCAAATTCATGGGTGTCATGAAGTTGAACTTTTGAAGGATGCTGTGGGCATGCATAAGTGGTGCAATTCCATGGATTGGCCAGATTCAGAAGATGCAAACGACTTGGACCTATCACTTTGGACACATGGGACATTATCTGCCTCTGCAGCACACATATAATGCTGGCTGTTCCCCTGAGAGCTCACTTGCCTGCACTACATGCTCCAGGACGACATCTGCCACCACCACTGCTGCTGTCTCTGCATCCTCTGGCTACTGCAATGGCACGTACTGTGGATAGAGCCCCAGCCTTCAGCACTGAGGAGAACCAGGCCCTGCTGGACAGCCTCCTTCCACAGTACAGCAAGCTGTATGGGAATCCAGGGGAGCAGGTGAGTGTGCTGTCCACTGCCTTACTAATTGTGCATGTTGTCTGACTAGCAAGACTTACAGTGTGTATACCAGTGGCTAGCATGCTCACTGAGTACTTGTCACCCCCCAAAGTGTGTAGTTACATGCACTGAACAGGTATAGTTCAGTAACAGTGCATTCCATCAAGGTTTGACTTCCCAGGCAATGATACCATTTAGTAACTGCTGGACAACTGTTCATAGCCATAGTTGCACTACCTGTGTACATCATATGCCCCTGTGATTGAGACATGTATATCCAACTGTGTGATGCACGGATATGTTGCATGTGTAGTAATGGCCTTTTCACTTTGTCATCCTCACAGGTTGATGCCCACCAGAAGCAGGAGATCTGGCTGACCATCATCCGGGCAGTACGATCTGTGGGGGTCTACAGATGCAGGATCCGCAACTGCCAGAAGAGGTGGCAGGACCTTCGTGGCTGGACCCGGAGGATCGCAAGGGTCCAGCTGAAGCTGTCGCCTCCTCGCAGGAGGGGCGGACACCGGACCCTGACCCCCCACATGCTCCGGATTCTGGCGGTGGTCTTCCCTGACCTGGATGGGCAGCTGAAGGCCAGACAGCAGCAAGGAGGGGGTAAGTGCTAGCCTTTACTGTGCACTATGACTAACATGCTCTATGCACTCCTTTAGCCTGGTTCCACTTCCACAGTACAACTGTCTTGTCGTCCTGGACTCATGTCCCTCACTTGTGTCATGCCCCCTCCTCATCTGATACACAGGTGTGGCCCTTACAGTCTGTGACTTAGGTCACTTGGGTACTGTGTACTTGCAGTTACCTGTGGTTCAAGTTGGGGACAGCATCAGTTACAGGAACTTTGTTGTGGGCTGCATGGGTGGTACAATTGCTCACACAATGCCTGTGATCTGACATGTACTCTGGGTATGGCTTTAATATGTGTTCCAATTGCTGCTCTGACTCACCACATGTCTGGGGTATGTGCCACACACCCATGCTGCAGCAGAGACCAAGGTAGGAGCCTCAGAAGTATGTACATCATGTGTGTGACACATGCATAGCCACCTGCCTAGTGTTCAGGGTAATACCATGTTGCACATGGACCAGGACTGTAATGCCTACTCCGTACATTGAAGGCACTCTGTTCTCCCACTCCCATGTGTCAGCATACATATTGGGTATTGTGAAGAGTGCACTCAGGTGTATGCCTCTGTGTCACCGTGGTGTGGCCTTGCTTTTTGGACTCCTGGAGTGTTTAACAATGTGGGGTGGCCAGCCATCTGAGTTGTGACTATGGGATCAGCACATTGGTTAATGCATAGGTCTCTGATCCCTTGACTGTGCACAATGTTGTATGAAACATTGAGGTGCAGGCAGCTTTGGTTCATTCTCATCAGACGGTGAAGTGCTCATGTGTATGGATTTGTGTTTGCAGTCACTCAAATGTCTCATTTGATTGACGTGGGATCATCTTAGTCCTCATGATGTGGGTGGCCAGGGGTGCACATGTGCACCTGTCAGCTACAGGGCTTGCATTCCCAAAACTTCCATTATTGTGACTCAGTGTAGACTGGTGTTGTGTGTATGCACTGCCCCTGTGACAGGAGACAGTTATGACTGACTTGCCAGACAGGCCTGTGCCATGACATTCAACTTGCAAAGGGTGATCCAGCAGTAGTGTGATATGTCCTGCATGCACACCATTGTTGCATTGTCTATCAGGACATGAGGACATCATTGTGTCTGGTGATGGAAGCAAAACCCGCATATCGACAAAGACTCTGCCCCTCACTTTTCCTGACACATGTACTGAGTCAGTGGCAGGAGATGGCATTTGTTTGGAGTGACACATTTCCATATGTTCTCTTGGATGTCTAACAACTGTGTATGTGGTACATGTGTGCACATATGATTAGTCGCATACAACAGGCAGCAGACAGATGGGTGCATGGAAAGGTAGGATATGTGTGGCATGAATGACTGTCAGGCAGACAATGGGCTTCTTCAAATCAGTGTCAGCACTTATTGCAATGTCTAGAAAATGATGGCAGGGATTGCTCTGTGATGTGCTGTACTTACTGTGGTGTGTGTGGTCAGTACAGGTGACTAATGTTGCTCTGTTTATCCTGATTGTTTGCAGATACATCCACGGCCACAGGAGGAGACAGCTCCATGGACCAAGAGGAGCGGCAGAGCCAGACTGGGTCCACTGCAGGGGAGACCGAGGGACCCAGTGGCACAGAGGGTGAGGGGAGCCACACTGAGGAGACCTCAGCTACGACCACCTCGGCTGGGGAAAACCGCACTTCCAGTGAGGACTCCCTTGTGGAGGCGGGTGTCAGCAGACCAGAGGCAAAATCAAGCAAGTCTGTCCCCGCCACCACCACCATCTTCACCCTCCCATCTGCTCCCATCCCACATGTCCGTGGAGGCTCCCGTGTAGGGGAGCGTGTCTACTTCATGCCAGGCACCGCACCCCCTGCCTCTGTCCCCCCTGCTGCCCTGAGTGTGGAGTCTGTGGACTTGCTGAAACAGATCCATGTAGGGCAGACATCAATGCTGAGTGTCCTCCATGCACACACGGGTCTGTTGACACAACTGGTGTCATTCATGGAGGGCATGTCATCTGGCATGTCTGCCCTACATTGGACCAATCAGTCCATGGCCTCCTCACTGACGGCAGCAGTGTCCCTCCTGCAACAGTCCCTCACCCCTCCTACCTCTGCCCCATCCACAATCCCCAGCACCCTACCTGTCCCAAGCACACACACACACCGGCACGCACCAGCACAGACACAAGCAGCACACAGACACACAAGCCAAAATCCAGACGCACACGCACGCACAGTCAGGGGACTGATACCTCACTCACAGGGGATGAGGCCCAGACACACACACACGCATCCACGAGCACTCCGCAGTCCTCAGATACCCCTCCTACAAAACCCCTTCCCTTGCCTCACCTGCAACCCCCCCTCCCAGAAGCTCTTCCTCTGTGAGCTTGGCCTCTTCCCCACAGATCCATCTGACACAACGTCCAGGTGGAAGAGGCGACCATCACACACAGAGGGGAGTGCCCCTCACACCCGGACACCTCCCCCAGGCACAGGCAGACTGAGGACCCCATTAGAAAGTACCTCCGGACCAGGAAGGGCAAGACCCCACCACCACCACCACGCAGCTCCACCACACAGTCTCTCTCCTCCATCCCCCAGGCCACCACTCCACAGGTTCCCCCGCCACACCCTGCCCCAGGTTCCCCCACACACCGATACCGCATCCCCAAACTGCTTAGGCCCTCCCCCCTACCACTTGCTCTTCCACCCCCAAACCAGACGCTCTGCCTGTTTGTGCCAATGGTGTGGAGACCGGGTCCCCCCCCTCTGTCCTGCCCACCTCATCTGCCCCCCCTTCCACTCCCTTGGAGTTATGCACTGCAATGGAGTCCACAACCACCCCGTCTGACTTGGACACTGCAGTGGGGACCCAGTCCACTCCATCTGACCGGCCCACTGCAGTGGTTGCAGCACCCATACCATCTGACTTGTGCCCTACAGTGGTGCCGGCCCCCACTGAGTCAGACACCTCCACTGCAGTTGCCGGTGACACTCCTGCACCCACCACCCCTTCACTGCCTCCTTCTGGCATCCCCTGATCCTGTCCCTGCGGTGCCTGGCCTGCCCCTTGTATGCCCCTCCGAGGGGGATGTCCCCTAACCGTACCAGTGCAGGCAAGCAATGGGTGACAAGTTGTCACATATCACCCTGTTCGGACTGTGTATGTGGACTGGCCATTGGCCTTAGTTTATTTTGGACTTCAAATTTTAGTTTCACATTTGCTGAATAAAGCCTCTTTTTGTTTACTTGTGGTTTTTCTTTTGATGTACATGATGTAGATGAGTATCATCATGCATTTGCAGTTGTAATAGTGTTCAGATCAGGAAAATGAAGTGTTGCTGTGATGGACTCCATGTGGTCCATGGGATATGTGTCCTAATCTAGTCTGGATCTATAGCATCCTTTGCTGCAGTCTGAGGGTGTAATGTTCAGCATTTGACACAGGGATGTACGTTTTGCATTTGTAAATTAACATCTGTGGCTTACACTGATGCACATCTGGTGGGCTTACCACTGTTCAATGTTTCTATTTCCCTGACTGTGTGCCCATCTCTACTGGACATGCAGTTTACCACATCAATGTTGAAGGACTCATCTGTGTATACAGTGCAATTTGCTTGACACGTGTTTTGGGTATATGCAGATGACTGACGTGACACTCCTGTACCCAGGCTGATGTGAGCAGAGCCTTCAGTGTGTTGTAGTTGTTGACTCACTGACCGAGTGTTCTGCTGACATGTTTGAGTCGTGCACAGACAAGGTTTGGCACAGCGGACCTTCCACAGGAGTGGAGTGCCCTCATGGCAGTGTGTAATCCCGTGACATTGCCTGGGCCCGTGTTGTGTGTTGTGTAAGCATGTCTGTGTGTGTTCCCTTCCCTTTTCCTACACAGGCTGTGTCCCTACGGATGTTCCTGTTTGTGATGCTTGCTGAGTTGTCCTGTGTTCATCCAGCATCTTGGACCTGGTTTCTCCGTGATGTGGGTGCATGGCAAACTAATATTCATGAGGTTGTCATCCCTAGTTGTCTTTGTTGTCAGGGCTGGGGATGTGGGCAAACGCAGATGGGACACAGTCAGGATTCCCCTTGGCACTTGTTGGTTACACAAGTCATGTAATTTACAGTTTGTGGTAGCTTTCAGTGATTGTGACACGTTGTGTGTGTGACTGCTGCCACTCCTCAGGGTCAGAGCTGCAATGTTGGAAGTTGTCTACGTGTGTTCTTTGTGGGTCACCTTGGCTTCTTCATTGGTGTGTGACTGTGGCCAGGATCCCATTGATTGGGGTAGATTTCACATCATGCCCATGTACCGCGTACTGTGCAGTGTGTCAGACATTCACGAGTCTTGTTGACTGGCCATATGTGATGGGTTTCTGCACCTTAGTTCCCACCACCACCCCTGGGATTGTCATGGGTGCATGTGCAATGTCACCAGTCCATGTGAGCTTCACTGCTGCACATTGGTGGAGATCGAGGTGTGTGGTGTTGAGTGTGTGCAAATGTGAGTTGTTGCACGGCTAGACCCCTACCTCCATATTGGCCTTGGCTGACAGGCCGTGCTGATTGATTTGTGCTTGTGTACGTGTGATGGTAGTTTGTTGCTCAGGACACATGGCTGTGGTTCACAGTGTGAACGACATCTACCTTTGTCATCACAGTGGGATTATCATGCAGGCTAGTGTCACCACAATGTGGGGTCCCTGGGGGTAGTGCTGTGGTGGGTCTGTCTCTTGCTGTGTTAGTTGCTGTTCCTACAAGCTTGTGTGACATGTGTAATTTGGGCTCCCTCTCATCTAACAATGCCTGATTGCCCACATTGGGGAATCCAAACCATGAGTTACTTTTGTATGGCACTGTATACACATCTGTGTAATTGGAATTCAGGCCTCCTCATGTGTTGTGTGGTTGCCTGGGGACACTGGCACACACCCCCCCATCACCTGTTGTGTTTGATATGCAGTGTGAAGCTGCCTGTTTGTGTTTGTGCATCTGCACCACTGCATTGGCATATCTTTAGTGTGCCATTGGCTGTATGTTGTTTGGAGGATTTCCCCTGCTGTCCCTGGGACTCCTAGGTCATCAGTCAGCACAATAATCATGGTTTGTATGTCCCATTGCTGCCATGGTGTGGTATTTGTTCACCTCACATCTACAGTCTCCACAGGATATCTACATTTGTGTGTCCATTAGTGCAGATATGTGGGTCTGCATTATGATGGTCACTTCTGTCATTGTGTAATTGATGAATGTTGACAATGTCAGCCCCCATGGGTGATGTTTGTCTGCACATGGCCAAAGGTATGTTTTATTTGCACTGCACTGTTTGCCTCACCCAATCTATGTTGCTATGGGACACAACCACTACTTTGCCACTGATGTGTTTGTTGTTGTGTGACCAGGAATCATCCATGCTGTTTGGCAGTTGCAGCTTTTCCATGACAACACTTACCTTTTGGTCACTGTGATGATGGGGGTTTAGACCCCATTGCCACAATGTTCAAACTGTGCTTCAGCTATGGACCCCACACTTACCGTTTGGTCACTGTGATGATGGGGGTTTAGACCCCATTGCCACAATGTTCAAAATGTGCTTCAGCTATGGATCCCACACTTACCTTTTGGTCAATGTGATGATGGGGGTTTAGACCCCATTGCCACAATGGTCAAAACTGTGCTTCAGCTATGGACCCCACACTTACCTTTTGGTCACTGTGATGATGGGGGTTTAGACACCATTCCCACAGTGGTCATGGTCTGCTTGCATTGTGGAGGCCACACACATTTATGTGTGACACATGTGATAGGGGGTCACATTGTATGTTCAATGTCATGTTCAGTGTTGTAGGCAGTTGACACAGACTACACACTCTTGTCATGATGTTGGGGGGATGTCTTATGCTGACATTCCTTATGTTGGAGTATGCTGGTTGTGTCATGCATTACCCGTACTATGAGTGGGATGGTAGTAGTGGTAGTCATCCAGGCCCACATGAGATGGGGTGGTGGTAGTGGTAGGCATCCAGGCCCACATGAGTACGGGTGGTGGTAGTGACAGGCATCCAGGCCCACATGAGTTGGGGTAGTGGTAGGCATCCATCCCCCTATCATTGGGGATGGTAGTAGTGACAGGCATCCAGGCCCACATGAGTAGGGGTGGTGGTAGTGGTAGGCATCCAGGCCCACATGAGTAGGGGTGGTGGTAGTGGTAGGCATCCAGCCCCCCATGAGTAGGGGTAGTGGTAGTGGTAGGCATCCATCCCCCTATGAGTGGGGATGGTAGTAGTGGTAGGCATCCAGCCCCCCATGAGTAGGGGTAGTGGTAGTGGTAGGCATCCATCCCCCTATGAGTGGGGATGGTAGTAGTGACAGGCATCCAGGCCCACATGAGTAGGGGTGGAGGTAGTGGTAGGCATCCAGCCCCCCATGAGTAGGGGTAGTGGTAGTGGTAGGCATCCATCCCCCTATGAGTGGGGACGGTAGTAGTGACAGGCATCCAGGCCCACATGAGTAGGGGTAGTGGTAGGCATCCATCCCCCTATGAGTGGGGATGGTAGTAGTGACAGGCATCCAGGCCCCATGAGTAGGGGTGGTGGTAGTGGTAGGCATCCAGGCCCCCATGAGTAGGGGTGGTGGTAGTGGTAGGCATCCAGGACCCCATGAGTAGGGGTGGTGGTAGTGGTAGGCATCCATCCCCCTATGATTGGGGATGGTAGTAGTGACAGGCATCCAGGCCCCCATGAGTAGGGGTGGTGGTAGTGGTAGGCATCCAGGCCCCCATGAGTAGGGGTGGTGGTGGTGGTAGGCATCCATCCCCCCATGAGTGGGGATGGTAGTAGTGACAGGCATCCAGGCTCCCATGAGTAGGGGTGGTGGTAATGGTAGGCATCCAGGCCCCCATGAGTAGGGGTGGTGGTAGTGGTAGGCATCCATCCCCATATGATTGCAGATGGTAGTAGTGACAGGCATCCAGGCCCCCATGAGTAGGGGTGGTGGTAGTGGTAGGCATCCAGGCCCCCATGAGTAGGGGTGGTGGTAGTGGTAGGCATCCATCCCCCTATGCGTGGGGATGGTAGTAGTGACAGGCATCCAGGCCCCCATGAGTAGGGGTGGTGGTAGTGGTAGGCATCCAGCCCCCATGAGTAGGGGTGGTGGTAGTGGTAGGCATCCATCCCCCTATCATTGGGGATGGTAGTAGTGACAGGCATCCAGGCCCCCATGAGTAGGGGTGGTGGTAGTGGTAGGCATCCAGGCCCCCATGAGTAGGGATGGTGGTAGTGGTAGGCATCCATCCCCCTATGAGTGGGGGTGGTAGTAGTGACAGGCATCCAGGCCCCCATGAGCATGGGTGGTGGTAGTGGTAGGCATCCAGGCCCCCATGAGTAAGGGTGGTGGTAGTGGTAGGCATCCATCCCCCTATGAGTGGGGATGGTAGTAGTGACAGGCATCCAGGCCCCCATGAGTAGGGGTGGTGGTAGTGGTAGGCATCCAGGCCCCCATGAGTAGGGGTGGTGGTAGTGGTAGGCATCCATCCCCCTATGATTGGGGATGGTAGTAGTGACAGGCATCCAGGCCCACATGAGTAGGGGTGGTGGTAGTGGTAGGCATCCAGGCCCCCATGAGTAGGGGTGGTGGTAGTGGTAGGCATCCAGGCCCACATGAGTAGGGGTGGTGGTAGTGGTAGGCATCCAGCCCCCCATGAGTAGGGGTAGTGGTAGTGGTAGGCATCCATCCCCCTATGAGTGGGGATGTTAGTAGTAGTGGTAGGCATCCAGCCCCCCATGAGTAGGGGTAGTGGTAGGCATCCATCCCCCTATGAGTGGGGATGGTAGTAGTGACAGGCATCCAGGCCCACATGAGATGGGGTGATGGTAGTGGTAGGCATCCAGCCCCCCATGAGTAGGGGTAGTGGTAGTGGTAGGCATCCATCCCCCTATGAGTGGGGATGGTAGTAGTGACAGGCATCCAGGCCCACATGAGTAAGGGTGGTGGTAGTGGTAGGCATCCATCCCCCTATGAGTGGGGATGGTAGTAGTGACAGGCATCCAGGCCCCCATGAGTAGGAGTGGTGGTAGTGGTAGGCATCCAGGCCCCCATCGTGGTGGTAGTGGTAGGCATCCAGGCCCCCATGAGTAGGGGTGGTGGTAGTGGTAGGCATCCATCCCCCTATGATTGGGGATGGTAGTAGTGACAGGCATCCAGGCCCCCATGAGTAGGGGTGGTGGTAGTGGTAGGCATCCAGGCCCCCATGAGTAGGGGTGGTGGTAGTGGTAGGCATCCATCCCCCTATGAGTGGGGATGGTAGTAGTGACAGGCATCCAGGCCCCCATGAGTAGGGGTGGTGGTAATGGTAGGCATCCAGGCCCCCATGAGTAGGGGTGGTGGTAGTGGTAGGCATCCATCCCCCTATGATTGCAGATGGTAGTACAGGCAGGCATCCAGGCCCCCATGAGTAGGGGTGGTGGTAGTGGTAGGCATCCAGGCCCCCATGAGTAGGGGTGGTGGTAGTGGTAGGCATCCATCCCCCTATGAGTGGGGATGGTAGTAGTGACAGGCATCCAGGCCCCCATGAGTAGGGGTGGTGGTAGTGGTAGGCATCCAGGCCCCCATGAGTAGGGGTGGTGGTAGTGGTAGGCATCCAGGCCCCCATGAGTAGGGGTGGTGGTAGTGGTAGGCATCCATCCCCCTATCATTGGGGATGGTAGTAGTGACAGGCATCCAGGCCCCCTTGAGTAGGGGTGGTGGTAGTGGTAGGCATGCAGGCCCCCATGAGTAGGGGTGGTGGTAGTGGTAGGCATCCATCCCCCTATGAGTGGGGGTGGTAGTAGTGACAGGCATCCAGGCCCCCATGAGTAGGGGTGGTAGTAGTGGTAGGCATCCAGGCCCCCATGAGCAGGGGTGGTGGTAGTGGTAGGCATCCATCCCCCTATGAGTGGGGATGGTAGTAGTGACAGGCATCCAGGCCCCCATGAGTAGGGATGGTGGTAGTGGTAGGCATCCAGGCCCCCATGAGTAGGGGTGGTGGTAGTGGTAGGCATCCAGGCCCCCATGAGTAGGGGTGGTGGTAGTGGTAGGCATCCATCCCCTATCATTGGGGATGGTAGTAGTGACAGGCATCCAGGCCCCCATGAGTAGGGGTGGTGGTAGTGGTAGGCATGCAGGCCCCCATGAGTAGGTGTGGTGGTAGTGGTAGGCATCCATCCCCCTATGAGTGGGGGTGGTAGTAGTGACAGGCATCCAGGCCCCCATGAGTAGGGGTGGTAGTAGTGGTAGGCATCCAGGCCCCCATGAGTAGGGGTGGTGGTAGTGGTAGGCATCCATCCCCCTATGAGTGGGGATGGTAGTAGTGACAGGCATCCAGGCCCCCAAGAGTAGGGGTGGTGGTAGTGGTAGGCATCCAGGCCCCCATGAGTAGGGGTGGTGGTAGTGGTAGGCATCCCTCCCCTATGATTGGGGATGGTAGTAGTGACAGGCATCCAGGCCCACATGAGTAGGGGTGGTGGTAGTGGTAGGCATCCAGGCCCCCATGAGTAGGGCTGGTGGTAGTGGTAGGCATCCATCCCCCTATGAGTGGGGATGGTAGTAGTGACAGGCATCCAGGCCCCCATGAGTAGGGGTGGTGGTAGTGGTAGGCATCCAGGCCCCCATGAGTAGGGGTGGTGGTAGTGGTAGGCATCCATCCCCCTATGAGTGGGGATGGTAGTAGTGACAGGCATCCAGGCCCCCATGAGTAGGGGTGGTGGTAGTGGCAGGCATCCAGGCCCCCATGAGTAGGGGTGGTGGTAGTGGTAGGCATCCAGGCCCCCATGAGTAGGGGTGGTGGTAGTGGTAGGCATCCATCCCCCTATGCGTGGGGATGGTAGTAGTGACAGGCATCCAGGCCCCCATGAGTAGGGGTGGTGGTAGTGGTAGGCATCCAGCCCCCATGAGTAGGGGTGGTGGTAGTGGTAGGCATCCATCCCCCTATCATTGGGGATGGTAGTAGTGACAGGCATCCAGGCCCCCATGAGTAGGGGTGGTGGTAGTGGTAGGCATCCAGGCCCCCATGAGTAGGGATGGTGGTAGTGGTAGGCATCCATCCCCCTATGAGTGTGGGTGGTAGTAGTGACAGGCATCCAGGCCCCCATGAGCATGGGTGGTGGTAGTGGTAGGCATCCAGGCCCCCATGAGTAAGGGTGGTGGTAGTGGTAGGCATCCATCCCCTATGAGTGGGGATGGTAGTAGTGACAGGCATCCAGGCCCCCATGAGTAGGGGTGGTGGTAGTGGTAGGCATCCAGGCCCCCATGAGTAGGGGTGGTGGTAGTGGTAGGCATCCATCCCCCTATGATTGGGGATGGTAGTAGTGACAGGCATCCAGGCACCCATGAGTAGGGGTGGTGGTAGTGGTAGGCATCCAGGCCCCCCTGAGTAGGGGGGGTGGTAGTGGTAGGCATCCAGGCCCACATGAGTAGGGGTGGTGGTAGGCATCCAGTCCCCATGAGTAGGGGTAGTGGTAGGCATCCATCCCCCTATGAGTGGGGATGTTAGTAGTAGTGGTAGGCATCCAGCCCCCCATGAGTAGGGGTAGTGGTAGGCATCCATCCCCCTATGAGTGGGGATGGTAGTAGTGACAGGCATCCAGGCCCACATGAGATGGGGTGATGGTAGTGGTAGGCATCCAGCCCCCCATGAGTAGGGGTAGTTGTAGTGGTAGGCATCCATCCCCCTATGAGTGGGGATGGTAGTAGTGACAGGCATCCAGGCCCACATGAGTAAGGGTGGTGGTAGTGGTAGGCATCCATCCCCCTATGAGTGGGGATGGTAGTAGTGAGAGGCATCCAGGCCCCCATGAGTAGGGGTGGTGGTAGTGGTAGGCATCCAGGCCCCCATGGTGGTGGTAGTAGTAGGCATCCAGGCCCCCATGAGTAGGGGTGGTGGTAGTGGTAGGCATCCATCCCCCTATGATTGGGGATGGTAGTAGTGACAGGCATCCAGGCCCCCCTGAGTAGGGGTGGTGGTAGTGGTAGGCATCCAGGCCCCCATGAGTAGGGGTGGTGGTAGTGGTAGGCATCCATCCCCCTATGAGTGGGGATGGTAGTAGTGACAGGCATCCAGGCCCCCATGAGTAGGGGTGGTGGTAATGGTAGGCATCCAGGCCCCCATGAGTAGGGGTGGTGGTAGTGGTAGGCATCCATCCCCCTATGATTACAGATGGTAGTAGTGACAGGCATCCAGGCCCCCATGAGTAGGGGTGGTGGTTGTGGTAGGCATCCAGGCCCCCATGAGTAGGGGTGGTGATAGTGGTAGGCATCCATCCCCCTATGAGTGGGGATGGTAGTAGTGACAGGCATCCAGGCCCCCATGAGTAGGGGTGGTGGTAGTGGTAGGCATCCAGGCCCCCATGAGTAGGGGTGGTGGTAGTGATAGGCATCCAGGCCCCCATGAGTAGGGGTGGTGGTAGTGGTAGGCATCCATCCCCCTATCATTGGGGATGGTAGTAGTGACAGGCATCCAGGCCCCCATGAGTAGGGGTGGTGGTAGTGGTAGGCATGCAGGCCCCCATGAGTAGGGGTGGTGGTAGTGGTAGGCATCCATCCCCCTATGAGTGGGGGTGGTAGTAGTGACAGGCATCCAGGCCCCCATGAGTAGGGGTGGTAGTAGTGGTAGGCATCCAGGCCCCATGAGTAGGGGTGGTGGTAGTGGTAGGCATCCATCCCCTATGAGTGGGGGTGGTAGTAGTGACAGGCATCCAGGCCCCCATGAGTAGGGGTGGTAGTAGTGGTAGGCATCCAGGCCCCCATGAGTAGGGGTGGTGGTAGTGGTAGGCATCCATCCCCCTATGAGTGGGGATGGTAGTAGTGACAGGCATCCAGGCCCCCATGAGTAGGGGTGGTGGTAGTGGTAGGCATCCAGGCCCCCATGAGTAGGGGTGGTGGTAGTGGTAGGCATCCCTCCCCCTATGATTGGGGATGGTAGTAGTGACAGGCATCCAGGCCCACATGAGTAGGGGTGGTGGTAGTGGTAGGCATCCAGGCCCCCATGAGTAGGGCTGGTGGTAGTGGTAGGCATCCATCCCCCTATGAGTGGGGATGGTAGTAGTGACAGGCATCCAGGCCCCCATGAGTAGGGGTGGTGGTAGTGGTAGGCATCCAGGCCCCCATGAGTAGGGGTGGTGGTAGTGGTAGGCATCCATCCCCCTATGAGTGGGGATGGTAGTAGTGACAGGCATCCAGGCCCCCATGAGTAGGGGTGGTGGTAGTGGCAGGCATCCAGGCCCCCATGAGTAGGGGTGGTGGTAGTGGTAGGCATCCATCACCCTATGATAAGGGATGGTAGTAGTGACAGGCATCCAGGCCCACATGAGTAGGGGTAGTGGTAGTGGTAGGCATCCATGCCCCTATGATTGGGGATGGTGGTAGTGACAGGCATCCAGGCCCACATGAGTAGGGGTGGTGGTAGTGGTAGGCATCCAGGCCCCCATGAGTAGGGCTGGTGGTAGTGGTAGGCATCCATCCCCCTATGAGTGGGGATGGTAGTAGTGACAGGCATCCAGGCCCCCATGAGTAGGGGTGGTGGTAGTGGTAGGCATCCAGGCCCCCATGAGTAGGGGTGGTGGTAGTGGTAGGCATCCATCCCCCTATGAGTGGAGATGGTAGTAGTGACAGGCATCCAGGCCCCCATGAGTAGGGGTGGTGGTAGTGGCAGGCATCCAGGCCCCCATGAGTAGGGGTGGTGGTAGTGGTAGGCATCCATCACCCTATGATAGGGGATGGTAGTAGTGACAGGCATCCAGGCCCACATGAGTAGGGGTAGTGGTAGTGGTAGGCATCCATGCCCCTATGATTGGGGATGGTGGTAGTGACAGGCATCCAGGCCCACATGAGTAGGGGTGGTGGTAGTGGTAGGCATCCAGGCCCCCATGAGTAGGGGTGGTGGTAGTGGTAGGCATCCATCCCCCTATGAGTGGGGATGGTAGTAGTGACAGGCATCCAGGCCCACATGAGTAGGGGTGGTGGTAGTGGTAGCCATCAGGCCCCTATGGGTGTGTATGGCATTGGTGATAGCCATCCCGCCCCTATGGTTTGGCTGTTGCTAGTGTACGTCATTTCTGCATCCCTATGTGTGTGTGACATATGTCGGGTACGTGTCGTTTGTTTGTGTAGTGGGTGTCTGACTTACCGTCTGCGCCGTATGCGTCCGTACCGGTTCCGGTAATAGATGTAGAGTATTGATAGGACCTGCGCGATGGGATTTATGGTTGGGTCGTCTCGTTCGGGTTTCTCGTGGCTTTGACTCGTACTCGTCGCTGGCTTGTTCGTCTCGTAGCCGTGGATCGTCTTGTGGCGCGAATCGGAGCTTATGTGCAGCTCTCCCGGATGCTCTGACGTGCCGGACGTAGCGACGGGTTCGGCGCGTACGGAATGCGCATCGTACTAGTTCGGCCGGAAGGTGCTGTATATTTACTTCTGTGCGACTTGAATCGGCGTTTACGGATCCGGCTCGGGCCGGGAACAGGAGCTGGAATGGGTACGTACGGCTCGCTCGGAATCTGAGCATTTATGCGCATCGTACTTGCTCGTTCGGACAACTGTTCGAATCAGTCGGGAAACACGCGTTCGGCTTGTATTTTTTCCGGACGAATGGTATTAGGTGCGCTTCCGGCCGAGATCGGAATCGGCCCCTAAACCTATTTAATTTACTATTCCCACTCCAGTCACTATTTAATTGGGATAGATGCTGGACACTAAACTTAATTAATTTACTATTCCCACTCCAGTCACTATTTAATATGGGTAGGTGCTGGACACTAAACTTATTTAATTTACTATTCCCACCCCAGTCAGTATTTAATTAGAGTATGTGCTGGACACTAAACTTAATAAATTTACTATTCCTACTCCAATGATTATTTAATTGGGGTAGGTGCTGGACACTAAACTTAATTAATTTACTATTCCCACTCCAATCAGTATTTAATTGGGGTAGGTGCTGGACACTAAACTTAATTAATTTACTATTCCAACTCCAGTCACTATTTAATTGGGGTATGTGCTTTACACTAAACTTAATTAATTTACTATTCCAACTCCAGTCACTATTTAATTGGGATAGGTGCTGGACACTAAACTTATTTAATTTACTATTCCCACTCCAGTCAGTATTTAATTAGAGTATGTGCTGGACACTCAACTTAATAAATTTACTATTCCCACTCCAATGATTATTTAATTGGGGTAGGTGCTGGACACTAAACTTAATTAATTTACTATTCCCACTCCAGTCAGTATTTAATTGGGGTAGGTGCTGGACCCTAAACTTAATTAATTTACTATTCCTACTCCAGTCAGTATTTATTTGGGGTAGGTGCTGTACACTAAACTTAATTTAATTACTATTCCTACTCCAGTCAGTATTTAATTGGGGTAGGTGCTGTACACTAAACTTAATTAACTTACTATTCCAACTCCAGTCAGTATTTAATTAGGGTAGGTGCTGGACACAAAGGGGCCGATTCCGATCTCGGCCGGAAGCGCACCGAATACGATTTGTCTGGAAAAAATACAATCCGAACGTGGTTTACCCGACCGATTCGTACAGTCGTCCGAGCGAGCAAGTACGATGCGATTGAACGCGAAATCGCCGACCGACTCGTTTCCGGGTCCGAACCGCTCCGTCCGACTCGTTCGCACTCGATTCGTACCGTGCAATGGAGACGTTTTACGACCCAGCCAGTACGATGCACGATCCGGACAGCTGGATCGAGTCGGAGCCTCCGACATGAAAAAGCTCTCGGAAGCAGACTTCGGGGGTCCATGCCGGACCCCCCTTCACCCGTTATTGTTATTGTTATTGTTATTGTTAATTTGAATTTGTAGAGCGCTTAAAACCGGAAGGTCTCTAAGCGCTACAAGAAGAGTGGCGTCAGTCCCGGGCGAGTGGAAGACAGTTAAGCCCAAGCTTCTGTTGGGCCGTAGCCGTACGAGTCGGACACAGGGGGGACCCATGGGTCCCCCTATACATGCATGTACGGTGCGGATGGCACCAACGCGTACCCACTACAGGGGGCCCCCTTGTGCGCAACGTACCCATTGAGTCAATGGGAGCCCATGTACACGTCGTACGACCGGCTCCCATTGACTTCAATGGGAGTCCGACCGAACCGAGTCCTGCAGCATACGGCCGCATCGTACTTGCTCGGTCGGACTGCAGGGGTCCGGCTCGGTCGGAAAACAATTCGGATCCGGATCGGTCGGAGAGCTTTCCGACCCAGATCGGAATCGGACCCAAAACCTATTTAATTTACTATTATCACTCCAATTACTATTTAATTAGGATATGTGCTGGACATTAAACTTAATTAATTTACTATTCCCATTCCAGTAAAAATTAATTTAAAGTAGATACTGAAAATTAAACTTAATTATTACACTATCCTCACTAACATTATTATTTTTATAATATTTATTTTTGTTGATTGAAATAATTTATATATAAATTTAAAATACACTACGTAACACTATCACCCATAAACTCAACAACAAACTCAAAATTTAAATTTTACATTTTCTTAATATAATAATATAAATATTTATTATATTTATTGCATTTTATAAAAATGAATTTAAATATTTACAACAAATACACAACCTTATCCCCTATCAACACAAAATCACATAAATAATTTATTACTTCAATTTTACACTTTTATTTTTAAATTTTTATTAATTAAATTTTATTTGATCATATATATATATATTTTTTTAAATCCACACCATTAGCCCCTATAAAACCAACATCCCACTACTACATTTATTTTCAAACATTATAATTTTTTTTTCAATTAATATTTTCTAATTTATAATTTATTATAAATTTAACATTAATTTTGACAAAACTCACCACACTTGTTCCCTATAAACATCCCACTCCTAAAAATATATTTTAAATTTCGAAATTATATTTATAATTTACATATATAATTGTTTTAAATCTTTAAAATTTAAAAACTATTTTTTTTTAAATCACCACCATTATCCCCTGTAAACCCAACATCCCACTCCTAAATTTTTTTTTAATTCAAATCTTTGGGGGGCCCATTAGGATGGCGGGTGGAAGCACCACCGCCGTGCTGGCGGATGCAAAAAGCACCAGTTACCGTCCGCCCGCCACAGCACACACGCCCGCCCAATTAGGATGTGAAAAGTCAGCCAAACACCGCCCGTAAGCCAGCTACGCCCTCCGCCATCAAAGTGCGCCCATCCACGGAGCGGCGCGGCCTAATGGAGACACACCGCCCGACGAAATCACGTACCGCCCGGCGTACAAATTACGATGCCAGAACCAAACAGTTCCCCCGGCTAAGAGACACCGCACGTGAAAGCAAGGCGGAAAACCGAACGCACAGTACGGATAGCAAGAGGCGGACCCCCGAGCATGAATCCAGCACTGCAGGCCCTCCCCATGCTCTACCTGATGCAGCACCCAGGAGTCAACGCACCGCGGCGACGCAGGTAGGCAGACACACAACAGGGGCACGCAAACAGCGCACACAGTGCAAGGGCGGGAAAACGGTATATGGCCCCCCGACACCCCTGCGTGGACACGACACATCCACCACTGCACCCACACATGCGCACAACGCAGAGGCCAACGGCAGCGCAATGCATGCGCCGCACACAAACAACACAGGGTCACAACCAAACACCACACACACCAGCACCACCCAGAACGCACATGTCACGTGACAGCCCTGCCACAGTCATGTCCCCAACCGGCAATTCACTGTTGCCAACCTGACGTCACACAACTAACCCGAACATGTCAGTGACGTCACGCCAAATTAGGACACACCCCTGTGTGCAAAACACGGCGAAACACACAGCGGCGGCAACATCACCCAGCAGAATATGGACCCCGTCGGAAAAAGGTACGCCAGTACCACACAGAAACACCGATGCCACCCTGCACCCAATAACAAGACATGCAATACGTAACATCAAAGATACCAGGGACAGACAACAGGTGGGACCAATTATAACTCAAGGCCCAACGTATAGCGGAAACGCAGCCTGCCGCCCACACACGGGAGAGGAGACAGCACTGAATGACCTTCCATTCCCACTCTGAAACCACATCCCGACTAAACAAGCCGGAGACAACAGTCATTGCACCAAAAAAGCCCAACACAGGCATGCAGAGGGAAGCGGCCACAGGGCAGATAGCGCATAACACCAAAGAACATTCAGAACGGAAAAAAGAAATGATAACACTCCCCCATGTGGTTCACATGCAAGTTATCTGGAAGGAGTCAGACACCACTGACCTTGACCATTCAGAGAAGCATGTGGGATGAGGGCCCGTGTCCTCCGCACAAGCCAACATAACACAAGTCCTGCCTCCCTACGACCATTACAGAATTCCCAGCAACGTCGGAGGTTGCACACTGCAGACTGCACAGACAGCCGGAACACGCCACCACAGCGCCCTGCAGCAAAATGGCACTTGCACCACACCTACCCAACTACGCCGGACAGATTAAGCTGTACAAACATAACCTGATACAGATATTGGGATGTGACAATCTGGCCTTGCTGAACGTAAGTTACCGACTAACTTACCGCATCGCATTGTTCAGCTGCGTCATCCCCGTCTTCTACTGTCGGAGGTGTCCCTTCTACTATCCTGTGGATTTATGTCTCTCCAACCCGGCATGTCCAAGGGCGGACCTGCTACAACTATTCAACCCCTGGACGTCCACGACAGGGTCTGTTCAGCCTATGGGGGCATGGCGTATGTGGCTACTATCGGACCCACACTGCAATGGGACCACTGTGCCTCCACACGACGGATAATGGATCACAGTTACATCGAATGTCATCCAACATGTCCCATCATGCTCCTACAAGGGACAACTCACGACCAACACTTTGACAGCCACCATCCGCTACATTGGATGGCATCCATGTCCACCACCAATGCCATGGAAGCCCTGCTGGAAGGTATTGCATAGCTGACAACCTGTCAATTCGTCGGGCCCCGCCGCCATACCCCCAATTGAGCAATGATGTCCCACACCGTACCCATGCTTGGCTTCCGCACGGACTAGGCAGTTACCAGTACAACAACTATACCATACAACCTGCAACTGACACCACATCATCAACTACACTGCCATGACATCTGATATTTTCGGGACATGCACTCTGTCCCTCATCACATCCAGTAACTCTGCATGAACAGGGGAGGCAGAGGCATGGGATTTGTGTATGGCAACCACATGGACAGAACTGCACGTACAACCATGCCATGATATGGATCCTGCGCCCATGAACATATGCACCGGTCAGTGGACAGTAATCGTCCTGCTGTAGTATGTGAGAGCTGTCACCTCACCTCCCTCTGAACGTCCGTGCCACGACCTTTGCATGGACACCAAGTGCATCGACCAACAACATGAGCCCAGTGACTGTGACATGGCCAGTACCCACCACATCGCAACAACAAGTGGGACGCCGTTGCATGCACGTAAGCCCATGCCCTGATGTCACCTCCATGCACGTGTGTATGAGTAACTATAGCAGCAAACCTGTAACATGGAACTGAGATGCACTGTGCCCATGATGACAAGTGGACTGGTAGGCTAAATGTATACTGTCTGTGTCAAAGTCAGCAGCACCACAGTAATTAGCAAATGTACATTAGCACACCAACGGCTAAGCAGTTGTAACTCTGAAGCCCACATCCCACAGTCAACAACTAATCACATGTACCCCTACACCCTATGCTATGTGTACACATGCTGAGTATATCCTGCACATGCATTTCGCTGCCAGTAGTGTCCACTATACTGCATCACAGAGGACATAAGTCCCAATACATGGCTTGAAGCAAAAATGTGTCTCTGCTGATTCATTTCACAAGTACGAATGAGAGAGGATGAGAGTGTGTGAAGTACACGGCAGTCGTGAGATGACCATTTAGTCCACTGTCATTGGATGTCAACGCAAATGAGTAGCACAACTGTGGAAGACACACATGTGTCATGTGAAGCGGGAGTTACACATGGCTCAGGTGGGTGGGTGTGACGGGTAGGTGCGCACATGCAATGTTGAAACACGCTGTGTTGGGAGGATTCAGGAACAGTACATTGCCGCTCTCCTGGGAATTTGTAAAGACCACCTGTCTGGGGATGAATGTGAACTCGTGTGTGCACAACAGGCGGGCACACGATCAATGCTGCATCAAGTGTAGACATCAGCCCACCCTCCGTGGACATGCTGGATACTGCTGTGCGTCCGCCAGGCCCTTGCCAAGGCACTCATATCCCCTGTCGACCTGGTGTATCCCCAACATTGTCCACTTGCACAGGCAATCCAGGGCACGGGATGGCAGTAGAGCATGGTGGGTGAGAGGTCATGGCGCGCTCCTCCTGGTCACATCACGCAGGCAACACATCCTCAATGTGTAGTATGGCACAAGTCAAATGGAAGTAGTGGGGACGCACACATCACAAGCAGGAGTGACGTCACGGAAGGTGGCTCGCACCATCCCACCCATTGACAATACACCCACACACGTTACATGCCATTGCAACAGAGAAGCCAGCGCGTGCACAAGCAGCTCCAAGCTCGCCCCAGAGAGGCCAAATAGTGAATGTGTGGGGCCATGAGCTCCAGTTGGACGCGGCCTGGCCCGCTAGGGCAGCTACAGCCTCTGTGTGTTGCAGGTGGTGTATCCGGACTGCGGAGCCTGTCATGCATTGTCAATGTTGCCCGTGTCTCGAGTCGGGGCACCACGCAGGTGGACGGCGTCCTGCCACTTATTATACCGTGAGACAGACCACTTGTTCAACTGGACCCACACATACACTTCTTGGCCTCTCTGGGGCGAGCTTGGAGCTGCTTGTGCATGCGCTAGCTGCTCAGGTGCAAACGCATATTGGGATGAGCGAGGGGAGGCCATGAGGACAGTGCAAAAGATGACTGTTTGATTTTCAGCCAGTTTAAGGAATGACCCTGATGTGGTCGGAAAAAGACGTGTCTCGTGTGTATTGCAACTAGTAGATCAGCCGATGAACTTCCCATGTCTTGCATGTAGCCCCGCACCCAGCCCCGCCCACTCGACACATTAAAATGAGTACCAGCACCACATTCTACCCATTCGAAGCACTGACTGGGGGTGACAACCATTGGACAGTCTTGTGTAGCCCACCGACGCGTACATGTGGGCCCTCCATGATCCATGTCACCTGCGGCAAAGTGATGTCATGGGCAATGACGGAAGTGAGCAGAGCTGTCTGCCCCACGCACAGATGGTGCATCAGCTCAACAGACCCAGCACTGAGTGCAGCAGGGGTCACATGTGCAGGGGCAGTTGTGCCTGGTGTGAAGGCACATGCATATAGACAGCACATCGAGCAATGTGTAGTCTGCCCACATCTACTGTCCATTGTCAGGCGGACCTAGAAAAAGATCACAAGGCAACACATCTGTGTGGGTGTACCCACTGTGACCAACACTGCGCAACCATCAACGTACTCGCCCTGTGCATGGCCCACCCCGCAACGGAGGTCACATTCAGTGCCACTATCTCACACACACATCCCTATCACGAGGCACGGTGTGTCCAATCGACAGGACTGAGTAAGCGCTCATCCGGAGGGTCCTGAACAGGAGACACATGTAACCCACTAGGCAGTCTGTGTCGGCACCTACTGGCATTGTGCAGTCAATGTGCAGGCCAGGCCTGCTGGGACTGAGAAGGGCAGCATGGCCCCAGCCTGACTTCCACACGACCAACAAGTGCACTGAGACCTGCATTGCCAATTGTCTGTGTCACTGGATGTCTGACATGAAGTTGCCATGTACCACCACTCGGGAGGGACAGACAGGACAAAGCGCCCGAGAGCTCACATACCCATGCCACCTGCAGTCAGCATGGTGAGCAGTGCATGTTTGAACACCACAGGCTCTGACTTATAGTGCTGCGGAGCAACGACATGTGTGTACCCCACATGCACTCCCACACACACTGCAGTTGTCTCTCACACACAACTTTCTCAAGGAATAGCCATGTGCAGTGTGCGTGGAGCTCGGAATCCAGGTTCTCCAGCTCCTCGCTGGTGAGTGGACCTGGACATGTCCTCAGCGTCATCCACGTGTAGGTGGAGTGGTGGCAGCAGCAGGTGTTGTCGAGGGGTGCCAGGCTGCAGTGCCAGGTAGCTGTGGTTATGCCTGTCCCACTCACACACACATATAACCCCCTGGGGCAGTTTCAGTGGGTACAAGCTGCTGCAATTCGTGTACCATGTCTGGCAGCTTCAATTGCAGACGTTGGCCTGCTCCCAGCTGGCCATGGACGCCTACCTCCATAGTGGAACACGCAGGGTGCAACCGCGAGGGTCATTGGAGTTGGCCGTAAGGGCCTGGCCCATGGCGGGTACAGTCCGCTGATGCCATGTGCACCACACAGTATAATGTGCGCAATGCATCTGCAGGTGTGGCCATGATTTGCGTGTGGGTGCAGGTCCACAATGGACAGGGCCACAACATGCTGTGTGCATAGGCAGGGACGGCCAGTGCTCAGCCTCCACATGTCTGTTGGCACATCATCATGTACACATTGGCATGGGAGCATGGGATATGCATATGCACACACATGCCATCTTTCACTATGTACATCTGCCACTTGGCACGTGCAATGTTACGTGTCACTTGTGATGTGTAATTGCAAGCACACAGCCGTGTTGGCATGGGGCTGTCAATGTGTACACCTGTCAATGTTTCTGGAGGTGTGATCCGTACAGTGCTGTACATAGGGTGCAGTAGTGACATCAATGACTGTCTCATATCCCCTCGTGCCACAGGTCCCACTTGTTTTGGCCGCTCAGCCTGTGTCCATAGCGTTGTTGGTGTGTGCCCTACACACCCAGCCTCGGAAGCAGTGTGATGCACAGCAGCCAGTCATGTTGCCGTGGTGTTGCCGCTTGCCGAATATGCAGTCTGTTACCATCAGCATGCCTTACAAGTGATTGAGGCCTAGATCCCCATGTGCATGCTCATAGCAATGGGGTGTGTCACTGCCCATTGCTATTGGTAGGGGACCTGTGTAAGTGTATTGTGGCTGTGCTGTCCCTACTTGTCAGCTGTTCTGTTATTCAATTGCCTGCTCAGTCATTTATGTTTTGTGTATGTGAATATGCCATGTGGCGTGTTGCTTTGACATGTGTCCACTTCCATCTTTCCTAGGCGGAGACCAAACATTCATCGCCCCTACCAATTGCTGTCAGACATGGTGGATGTGGAGGTCATCCGCAAATATCGTCTGGACCGACCCACCCTGCATCGTCTATGTGCCTTGTTGGAACCCCACCTCCGTCCTCGCAGGGTGTATCCAACAGCATTCACCCCCACGGCTAAGGTGATGGCTGCACTGCATTTCTTCGCCACTGGGTCATTCCAACACACAGTGGGCAGTGGAGGTGGGATGTCCCAACCCATGTTCAGCATGGTGCTCAGGGATGTACTGTCAGCCATGATGCTGTACAGGAACAGATACATCCGATTCCCCAGGGCTCGTGAATTGGCGGCAGTGAAGGGTGCTTTCTATGCCCTTGGACGGATCCCCCACGTCGTTGGTGCAATAGACTGCACCCATGTTGGCCTTGTTGCACCACAGGCCACTGAGCACCTCTACCGCAACCGGAAGCACACGCACTCCCTGAATGTGCAAGTGGTGTGCCTTGCGGACATGGTGATTTCACACGTGTGTGCGAAATTCCCAGGATCGGCCCATGACGCGCACATCATGCGCAACAGCATCCTACCACGTCTGATGACCGATCTGCAACCGGACCGTGGCTGGATTGTTGGTGAGTATGTGGAGTAGTGTAGCATGCTGTCTTGTGTCCAGTTGGAATTGCAACGGTTCTCTGTGTCCCTCACACCCAGGTGACTCTGCTTACCCGAATGGGCCCTGGCTGCTCAGCCCATTATGACGTCCTGGGAGCCCAGCTGATGTCCGCTACAATGAGGCACATGGGAGGACCAGACGTGTGGTTGAGCGGACCTTTGGCCTCCTCAAGTCCAGGTTCAGATGCCTGGACCGCACCGGAGGTGCACTGGCGTACTCCCCACAGAAGGTGTGCCAGATAGTTGTGGCTTGCTGCATGCTGCACAATCTGGCTATCCGCAAGCAGATCCCCCTAATTGTGGATGACGGAGATCAACCAGGGCCCCAGCCTGCAGACCAGGACAGCTCTAGTGAAGAGGACAGTGGAGAGGATGAAGCTGTGAATGTGCGTCAGCAGCTCATCGCCCGCTACTTCACTTGACGGTGAGTGTCCATGTACGACGGCTGATGTAGCTGTAGTTGTGCAGGTGTATGTGTGCTCTGTCACGGGGGCCTTTTGTTCACTGAGTGCTGTGTGTCAATGGTCCATGTCCAGGTTGGTATGCCACTGACAGTGGCTGTAGCATTGTGCCCTGTTGCTCTGTGAGATGTGTGTACATTGCTTGTAGTTGGTGACAAGTACTGTGTGATGAGTGTGTGACACACTCATTGAATGTACTCTTGTTCTGTTTTTCACCCCTAGGTCCCTACAGCCTCTCCTGTCCCATCGACATACCACACAGCAGATGCATTTCTGCTCATGGTGGCGATTGCCCATCGTTGAATAAACCCAGGACACATTAAGCCGATTGTGATCAAGGTGTATTTATTAACAGCGGTGACATGTGATTGTGTGCAAGGTGATGACAAATGTGGTGCATGCTGTGACAATGAGTTGACGGTCATGGCTGCGTGATGGTCAAGGTGTACCCATGGAGTTCTATGTCCACAGTCCAACAGACACATGCCATTCACATGGCAGTGTGGGGTAGGATCGTATTACAAGTCAATGCAGTAGGTGGTCAAGGTGGCTGGCTGACTCACTGGCGTTTGGTGCGTGCGAAGTCCTCTCTGGACACCTGTTTCCTCTTCGGACGGCCCCTTCCACGTTTGGTAGGGGGTGTGTTGATGTGCCGCTGGTGGTGGCTGAGGAGTGCTCACTCGCTGTGGACGCAGGGGAACGCGATGCTGCACGACCCTGCGCCACAGCAGGTGGTGGCGGAGGTGGTGTTGCTGGCCTTGCTTGTGCCCTCCCCCACCACCAGCTGGCCCATGAGGGCCGCGATTTGGCCCATATGGGCGTCCATGGACCTCAACACCGCAAGGACCTCCCGCGTGTCGCTAGCCGACCTGGCCCATTCTCCTTGGGCCTCTTGATAGGCCCCAAGGACTCTGTCGATTTGCGGCAGGGCTTGGCTCCCAGGCACAGTTGGCGTTGGCCTGGCCCTGCTCCTCCTACCAGTACTGCTGCCACCGACCTGCCCACTAGCCACATTGCTCACCACGGTCCTCGCTCTGGCTCCCAGGGTGGAGCCCGACGGCCGTGCCGACCCTTGCGCAGGGGCTGTGGCGAGGGATGGCGTGGTGGTGGTGGTGGTGGTGGTTGCGGCGGTGGTGGTGGCCGCAACGGCCGTGGCAGCAGGGGTCTGTGACTGGTCAGCAGCCCTGGGTGATGGGTTGGTGGGCAGGAGGGGCCCTGGGGAGCGGTTGTGCCCTGCCACTCCAGATGGGCCTGCTGGGTGGTCCGTGTCCGGAGAGGTGTCCAGCTCCTCTACATCCGTGAGTCCGGGTCGGGGGCTTGCGGACTGGCTGTGCTGGCTGCTGTCACCCTCTCCAGCATCCAGCAGTTCGGCACCTGTGGGGAGAATGAGATGGGTCATTGTGTTGCACCTAGCAAAGTATGTATTGGTTGTCTGACATTCACAGTTCGTGCACTGTCGTGCACAGGTTTCCCAGTGGCGTGTGTGTGGATGTACGATGTGTGTATGCGTGGGCTAGGCAATGGGACTGTGTGATGTGGACATGTGGCATGGGACGGATTAGCAATGCCGATGGGTGTGTGTTGCTATGCTCCTACATTTTGTGGCTCGGGTGTATGCGTGCTCCAGGACCATAGACGATGTTGGGTTGAACGATGGTTTAGGGGGAAGGATGGAACGCTTAGGTACGCTGATGCCAAAAGGGGTACAGCCCCTAAACGCTCTTGGGTTGAAATATGCTTTTGGGGTACATACTGTGGGTAATGGGTGCAGAACGTGACATGTGTTCTGGCAACATGACAGTGCATAGACAAAGGTGTGTGTCTGTCTCACATGCCCGGAATATCTGCTGACTGTTATCATTCATGGACATCACATTGGTAGCATTGTTGTGAGTTCGTGCTTGTTGTGTGCCACACGACGTATTGCAGATGGGCCAAATCCTTTGTGTGCGTGCTGCCCTGGTACATGTGCATCAGTGCTGTGCTCTTGGGGTGTTGACTATATTATGTGTGTTGTTACTCGCAGTGTGACGTGCGCTTCAGTCACTGCAGGCACTTGATTTGTCATGGGCAGGTATCTTTGCATGACTACTGTATGAGGGCCAGCTGTTCGGATGACATACCTTTCATGACACTGTGGCTGAGAGATGAGATGGATGATATGTTGAATGTGCATTGTGTGCCTGTGTGTTTCATGGGTCCAGTTATCTTTGTGTGCAATATTGTGGTTCCAAGCTGTTACTTCTAGTACGGTCTGTCTTACGTGGGCGTTGTTGTACGATGTGTGGGTGACAGGCAGTGAGGACTACATGGACAGGACTTCGATGGTGTTGCTGATGTGTGTGATGGGTGGCACAGTGCCTGCCGTGTGGGTCTGTGCTCCAGTGGGACTTGTGCATGCAGACGTGGCTCCTTAGGTGTTGCTGCATCTGTGATGGGTCATGTGGGGTTTGACTCTGTTGAACATGTCCGTGTGCACATTGGTCTCATGATTGTGACTGGGAGCAGTGCTGCGTGTTCCTCTGCTACGTGACATGTCCCATGTGTCAGTCGTAGTACAGTCCTCATGCCTACAGACGCCCCGCCCTGTACATTTTCCCACCTACAGGTTGTTTCTCAGTGCGCAATGCAATGGATGCCACATGGTACTGGGAGGGAGGGGTGCTCCACCTTGCTGGTCTGTGGTAGTGGGAGCCTGGTGGGTGTTTTACTTCAGCTGTCCCCCCTCCGACCCACTGTCTTTGTGTTCCGGCTACTTACCTGTTACTTGTCGGTCAGTGCAGCTATGGCGGACACATGGATGTGGGGTGTGCTCCACCTTGCTGGTCTGTGGTAGTGGGGGCCTGGTGGGTGTTTTACTTCAGCTGTCCCCCTCCGACCCACTGTCTTTGTGTTCCGGCTACTTACCTGTTAATTGTCGGTCAGTGCAGCTATGGCGGACACATGGATGTGGGTGTGGGGAGTGCTCATTCTGGCGCATCTGGAGTACAAGGGGACCTGTTGGAAGTTGCGGTGCTGGCTGACTGTACACATGCCCCCATGGTTTTGTTAGTTGGTAGCTTTGGGCTGAGTGTGTGTGAGTGTCTGTTGCATGTGTGGGTGATGTCTTGTGTATTGTGTACTGGACATGGGGGTGTTTGTCCCTAGGAGCTATGGCATGGTGGTAGTGCATGTGATTACATAGCGGTGTGCTGGTATATGTTTGTTTGTACTTACCAGCCTCCACTCCCCTGGTAATCCGGTGAGGATCTCCGGATGTATGATGACTCGCACCTTCTCCTCCCACGCCTTGAAGGTCTTGAATAGCACGGGATTCCCTCCGCCAGTCCTGGCAGCCAGCTCTCGATTTTTGCTCTCCTTCTTCTTGACCACGCTTTTGAGGTCGTTCCACCTTTTGTTAATTTCTCCTCTGTTGCGTGGAACGTTCCCGACTGCATTGACCTGGTCTACGATCCTGCTCCACAACCGGTTTCTGGTGGATAGTGATGTCTGTTGGACCTGGTTGCCATAGATTTGTGGGTGCACCTTGACGATCTCGTCGACCATGACCGTTAGCTCGGTGGAAGTGAACTTGGGCATTCTGTGTGATGCCATGGTGTGTGTTTTGGTGTTTGTGGTGCTGGTGCGGTGTGTGGTGTGTGATGTGCAGGGGGTTTGTGGGTCAGGTGTTTGGTGGTGGTGGTGATGGGTGTGATAAGTGCGTGTCTGTGGTGTGCTGCTGTCCTTTCTGTCTCGCTGTGTTGTGTGCTTTCGTCCTCAGTTTGTAATGTTGCAGGGGGTTGTGGTCTGTGATGGGGCTGGTTTTGTACTTACCTATGTGGGTGTGTCATGATGGTCTGTTGTTTTCAGGTATGTTGTGGCTGGTGTTCTGGGATTTGTTGTTGGTTTTTTTGTCCAGGGGGGTGTGTTTCCGGGATGTGTACTGTGTTTGGGTATTTGTGCGTGGGTTGCTGTGTGGACTTGTTGGCCATGTTGTTGTGTTTGTTTTCGTCAGCGGATGGTTTCTGTGCATGGACGTGGCCGCCAGGGCTTCCGCCGTGTCCATTTTCGTCACTGTTGTTTGCACTGGCGGGCGGTGTATTTGTGGATTTTCCGCGCTCATGTCGGTACGATCCTAATTTCACGGGCGGTGTCTCGGTCGTCAGGGCGGGCGGTTTTGGCTTGTCGTGCGTCTTTCCGTCCGTGGCGGGCGGATGGACTTGGACTCGGACATGGGCGGGCGGTATTTTCTGTTTATTTTCCGCCTCCGGCGCTTTACGGTTTGCGGCATCGTAATTGCTCGGTCGGTATTCAGACGGTGTAGGCGGGCGGATTTTTGCCACTGTGGTTGATGGCGGATTTTTATCCGCCCGACATCGTAATGGACACCTTTATTTTTAAATTAATATTTTAAATTTTAACATTATTACAAATTAAAACAATATTTTTTAAAACACTCCCCACCTTTATCCCCTATAAACCCAACATCCCGCTCCTAATTTTTATTTTCAAGTTCGAAATTAAATTTTAAATTAATATTTAAAATTTTAAAAATATGACAAATTTAAACAATATTTTTTAAAACACTCCCCACCCTTATCCCCTATAAACCCAACATCCCGCTCCTAAGTTTTTTTTTTCAAATTTGAAATTACATTTTAAATTAATATTTTACATTTTAAAAATATGACTAATTTAAACAATATTTTTTAAAACACTCCCCCACCTTATCCCCTCTAAACCCAACATCCCGCTCCTAAAAAAGATATTTCTAAATTCTAATTTTGAATTCTAATTTTTATTTTTTATTAATTAATAATAATTAAAATCTATATTTTTAATACACTACCCACCCATTTCCCTATAAAACCAACATCCCGCTCCTAAAACAATATAATAATATTCTTTTATTTTATAACATTTAAAATAATTTACAACTTAATATTAACTCTAAAGAAATTCAAATATCAGACAAAAACGATATTTTAACATGTCGATATTTTTTCAATCGATATTACTAACATCGATATTTAACAAAACACTTCAAAACGATATTTTCAACATCGATATACAGAACATAGATATTTAAGACTGTCGATATACTTAACACGATATTTCTGTACATTGATATTGAAAAGTCGATATTTTGACTGTGCACCATTCATATTACTATGTACAGTCCTTTAATGATAATTTACATTATTGGCAGCAGAATGGATTCAAAAATTCTAAAGGCAACACAATCAAGCATAAGACGCTTTAAGTTAAAGTGGCAGACCTCAAAGTCAGGTTGCCATGGGATCATGTTACACATACATTGAGTCATCAGCGTGTGGGAGCACACATTGGGGCCGATTCCGATTCAGGCCGGAAATCTCTCCGACCAAGCCGGACCCGGAGAGATTTACGACCGAATCGGACTCTGGCAGTCCGACCGAACGAGTACGATGCGCACGCATGCAATCGCACTCTAGTCGGTCGGACTCCCATTGAGTCAATGGGAGCCACACGTACAACGCGTACGCGGGCTCCCATTGACCCAATGGGTGCGAGGCGAACAAGGGTGCCCCCTACAGCGGGTACGCCTCGAAGCGACTCGCGGCATACATGCACAGGTAGGGGGGACCCATGGGTCCCCCCTGTGTGCGACTCACGCGGCTAGGCGTACAGGGGGGTCCGACACGGACCCCCGGAGTGCGGCTCCGACTGCTCTTTCGAGCCGGACGGCGCGAGTCGGTCGGACTGCTTGCGGCACGCATCGTACTTGCCCGGCCAGGGAACGTCTCCATCGCGCGGTGCGAGTCGTGTCTGTGCGAGTCGGTCGGAGCGCCTCGGACCCGCGAACAAGTCGGTCGGCGATTTCGCGTGCGCTCGCATCGTACTCGCTCGGCCGGACGCACGCATCGAATCGGGTCGGGAAAGAGGGCTCCGAATCCGATTCGGTGCCCTACCGGCCGAGATCGGAATCGGCCCCATTGTAGGGAATTCTATGGCTGATTGAGCATCTAAATCTGCTGTCGCTACTGCTACTGTTGCTGCAATTACTCGTTCTAAAATGATAATAGATAGTGATATCTTAGCTGTCGTTAATGCAAATAAAGATGGCACCCCTTTACCTAAAAGTTTCCCTGCTAAATATTCTTATCACTTAAGTGACCAAAACATCCCTTTTGTTAATATTCCAGGGGTTGGCGATTGTTTGATTCCCACTAAAACTGCAGACTAGCTTTAGTGATAGGGACACATGAAGGTGTTGCTTCTGCACATGCAGGTGTGGCGGCCACAATTTCATTGCTACAGCAATGGTATTGGTGGCATGGCTTATATCAGCAGGCCAGAAAATATGTCCTTTGTTGCAACATTTGTCAACAACTTAAGGTTTCCACCATGGCTCATCCACCCCAGACACACCTGTTGATTTCCAACAAGCCTTTTGGCTTCATTTATCGGGACCACTGTGGTCCGTTGATTTTGGACACTGCGTTTAAATTAATTTTAGTTGCAGTTGATTCTTGCTCCAGGTTCCTCTGGGTTTGGCCACAGTGTTCAGCTGACGCTCCAACTGTTATTAAAGACATGCAAGTCTTTTTCAGGACATATGCATGCAGTACACTCCACTCGGACCAGGGCCCAGCTTTTGCTTCCAAGTGTATCAGGATACTAAGGCTTCCCAGGGTGTACAGGTGCATTATTCTTCTCCATATCAGCCTGAGGGCAATTCTGTTGTGAAGAGGATGAACCGGTACTTAAAACAGTCCTTAAAACTGAGAGTCTTAGGCACTGGGCATATATGGATCCATCACCTCTATGTGGTTCGGAGGTCTCTTAGTACCCTCCCTAAAAGATCTCTAGGTGGGTGGACCCCATACGAAGTACTTTTGGCATCAACATGTATGTTTCAGACCTTGACAGTCCAGACATTGTGGCAGCAGCTTCGCAGGACTCTTAATCATGCTAATCACATTATTGGCCAGCATACGTTTTCTAATTGCAGTGCAGTTGTTACATAATAGTGCACAATTGTTTCAATAAATATTGTATGTTTTCTTCGTGTCTGTTTTTTAAATTATGGACATGTATGAGTGAGAAAACGAAGGGGGATGACCTGCTGCCGCGATCCCCGAGAGGGTCTAGAGTGTTGTGTTCTGGGGTGCCAATTCACTTGTCTCTCTGAAAAGGTTAGGAGGGCAAGTGAGGCACTATTAGCTAGTTGGATTTGGGCCTATAGGTACTGATGTGGTATCGTGACTCAGTCCCTACATACTGATGTTCTGTGGTCCCAGGCATAGTTCTGTTTCCAAGCAGAATCCCTGCAACACAGAATGCCGCACATATGCAAAGAGGAAAATGCATTGTGCTGCATTGTGTTTTGTTACAAATCAACACAAATCACCTTTTGTGTTGGCTTGTAGATCCCTAACAGGATTTTGCATCAGTTCTGCGTTAAAAAATTAACGCAAACCCGGCACAAAATCTTTGTACATCTTGGCCTTGATGCACCACCTTGGAAGAACAAATGGGTACTCTGCAGCAGGATAAAATGATTAATGTCCACTGTGGCATAACCACATTGTGCCGATGATTGGCTGCATACTTCAATGTGGGTATGTAGATCAGCTATTTACAATTAAAAGTGTTGGGCACATCATTCTTAAAAATGCAAAGGATTTTTAATAAACTGTAAGGAACGTGAAAATATTCTGATTAATAACAGGGCCTAATTGTATGTCATACAACCTCTAACCTTGTAACAGCAGCACTAATGCTACACTAAACAGCATCTTGTCCTGCTATATTTAATTTTGAATTACATCATTGTGTACTAGACTTTTCAACCTTTACAATATCATTGGTTCAGACTTATATTTCAGTGTGTTCTACAAATGTATCCATCAGCGTCCAAAACAGGCATTAGTAGAAAGGCGCACCACCAGTCTTCAATACAGTTCTCATGAAAATGTGGTAGACATCAATGTAATACCATAAAGTCTTGTGGTTTGACAGATAAATCAGCCAGTTACAGTGACAACCCTGCTAAGCACCACAACTCAAATCTCTGACTGAGAATAGGCTTGGGAGGAACTTCAAGTCAGAGTTTCATCTTCTGAACTGTTAACAGCATCCACTCATGATCAATCATGAAGAGTGATGCCATGAACTGTTGTTCTTTGGTGACGTTTTGGTTGTGTGTCATTATATCCCAAACCCTAAAGGTCAAACCACTACTTTTGGAGATCGAGCCTTTTAAGTAGCAGCAGCAAGGACATGGAAGCATTGCCATTCACACTCCTTAAGCAACCCTCCTTAGTGCTATTCAAAAAAGTATTGAAAAACACATTTAATCAATAGGTTCTTAGTCTTTTTTCCACTACTCCCTCAACTCCTCTTGTAACCACTTTTCAGTCAAGCAAAAAGAAACCTCCAGTGAACTTAGCACTTTACATATACCTTAGACATAAACATAACATTAATAGAGAGGGTCCATCTGTCTTATTTTTCCTTGTTCTTCTCTGTGCCAGCTAATGTCTGAGCTGCCACAGTTTACCATTAACAGTCTCAATATCTGTAATATGTGTGTGTGTGGAGAAGTGCGAGGGGAGGGGGGACTCATACTCTATGGGGGAGAAGAGAAAAGATTAAAAAAGAAATAGAAAATATATTTTCAAAACAACCACCTTTCCCATTTGCTGGCTTCTTTCACAGAGGCAAGTGTAATTCCTATTTAAGGGCTTAGGACTGATGTTAAGTAATATTATGTTTCATTACATTGGGCCCGATTCAAAGAACTAATCTGAGACAAAATCCTAAACTTACTACTTTTGGTACTCACAGAAGGCATTTAATAGTAGTAAAGTTAGGATTTTGTCTTAAGTTTGATCTTAAGTCTGACTTAAGTCAAACTTAAGTCAAACTTAAGACAAAATCCTAACTTTACTACTACTAAATGCCTTCTGTGAATACCGAAAGTAGTAAGTTTAGGATTTTGTCTCAGATTAGTTCTGTGAATCAGGCCCATTATGTTACGTTATGTTATGTTACATTGCGTTACGTTACACAGATTTGCAGTGTGCACTATCACCCAGAAGGGTATCCTGGCGCTCAGCAGGAGTGAGTCTAGCCACACATAGGGGCCTATTAGCATGGTGGGCGGATCTCCACCGCCCGACCGGCGGTGAAGATCCGACCGCCAAAACACCCCGCCAGACGGCCTTTTACCCCCGCCACATTAGCATGGCGGGGGTACCGCAGCGGACGGACAGCCCGTCCGCCGCCTTTCCGCCGGTAGGCAATCGTCACCTACCTGGCGGAAAAGGCCTATAATATGGTGGCGGTGCCTTGCAGGCACCGCCATCCATATTATGATGTGGACGGTGTTATGCCTTTCCATGGCGGAGACTCCGCCATGGAAAAGCATGCGGTTTTCACATTGGGGGCCCGTTGCGGGCCCCCAGGAGGGGTGGGGGGCTGCACTTGGGGGGTACCTATGGTACCCCCCAACATTGGCATGGACAAGGTGGCAGGCACCGCACGGTGCCTGTCACGTTGTGCTTGCCAGTGCACAACATGCATATATTGCATTGTGGCGGGTTCTGCTTACAGCACCTCCCGCCGCAATGCAATATATGCGGGATGCCACCATCACCATGGCAGTGGCATCCTAATTTCCATTGCGGGACTGCTGCACCTCTTGCGGGCGGTCCCGTTTGCTGTGTCCGCCCGCCATCGTAATAGACCCCATAGTGTCGTGTAGGACTACTCGAGAAGCCAGATCTTCAGCTATTTGTAGAATTTGAGAAGTGAGGCGGCTCTTATGTGTAGCGGGAGGCCCTTCCATACTTTAGGAATGATGTTGGAGAAGGCTCGACCACGGGATCTGGTTTTACGCATGCTTGGGAATTGTGCATGTAGGAGTCTGAATGAGCAGAGGTGTCTGGAAGGTTTGTGAAAGCAGATGCAATTGTTGAGGTATGGTCGGTCAGTGTTATGTAGTGCCTTGAAAGTATGAGTGAGGAGTTTGAAATGTGGTGATTTGTGGATGGGGAGACAGTGGAGCTCCTTCAGTTGTGGTGTGATGTGAGTGCAATGTGGGAGGTGGAGAGTAATTCTAGCCACCGAGTTCTGAATGGTCTGTAGCCTTCAGATGAGTTTTTTTGTTGATCCCGGCATAGAGGGTGTTCCCGTAGACCAGCTTGCTTCTGACCAGGACGTGCATGACAATTTTCCGGGTGCTGATTTGGACCCATTTGAATATTTTCCTCAGCATTTTCAGCGTATGAAAGCATGAGGCAGTGGCAACATTGACATGGACGGTCATGTCAAGTTTGCTATCAGTGATGTTCCCAAGGTTCTTGGGGGCATATTTACCAAGCAGTTGCATTGTCCTTGCACCACGCAATGTGTCGCAAGGGCGACACAACTACTAAGTAAGATTTATCAAGCCACTTAAGGCCAACTTGCATGGCATTGCGTGGCTTGATGAATCTAGAATAACGCAACACAAGCACAAATTATTGTGTTGCATTACTATACCCCAGGAAGGTGTTCCATGGGTGGAGCGTGGGTGTTCCCACCCATCCACCCATGGATTTTGGTGCATTCCAAGATTTACCATTACTGGTAGACCTGGGAATGCATCAAAATGCTATGCCTCCCCAGGTGAGGCGTAAGGAAGAGAAACATATTTAGTTCTCCTCGTTATTTCCTCTTTCTATGTGTGCTGCATTCTCCAGCACACATATATCAGCACACATAGAAAGAGATAAATGCCTCAGAGGATTGTTTTAGTGCAGGGAGATGCCCGTTTCTGAACAAAAAACAATCCTGATTACAATGCAGCCACTGCATTAGTGCTTGGCAGCACCTTGTGCGCCAGTGCAGGGAAAGACAGGAATAGTCATAGTCATAGTAATAGTCATAGAATTTTGTTGAGCGCACATATCACCCGGGGGTCTCAAAGCGCTTGCCTAAACCCTGAAGAATGTGAAGGGAAAGAGAGGCGAAAAAGTGCCAGTAAAAGGAGAGAAAAAATTAGAACAGCCAGGTTTTTAGAGCTTTGCGAAATAGTCTGTGATTAGTTTCCATGCGTAACTGTAGTGGAAGTGAGTTCCACAGAAAGGGGGCAAGATATGAAAAAGATCTGCCGCCGGTCCTGGCGGTATGGATCTTTTGAGGGGTGAGGAGATATTTGGTTGAGGACCTTAGTGTTCTGGCAGGTTGGTACCAGATGAGTTTTTTAGCAATGTAGCGTGGTCCGTTCCCATGGATAGTCTTGTGGACCAGGCAAACGATCTTAAAATGGATGCGTTTCCTGATGGGCAACCAATGGAGAGCTCTCAAACTTGGTGCCAACGGAGTCCGTGAGGGTAGGTTTAGTACAAGCCTAGCAGCTGTATTTTGTGGCACCTGGAGTTTGGTGAGCAGCTCTGCATTGATAGAGGCCATCAGGGCGCTTCCATAATCAAGTCGACTGATGATTAGTCCCTGGACCAGCAGCATCCTGGATACAACTGAGATCCACTGGAAGATCTTGCGAAGGCTACGCATCAGTCCATAGCAGAGACCCGTCACATGATTAACACGGTCTGCCATGGAGAGGTTGCTATCAATCAGCACCCCTAGGTTACAGACTACTGATTTGGGAGATGGACAAGGGCCGAGATTGGGGGGCCACCAATCATTGGACCACAGAGTTTGGGCTTTCCCAAAAAGGATAATCTCCGTTTTATTGGCATTAAGTTGCAGGTGATTTTTTTGCATCCAGATGTTGATGTCAGTCATGCAATTCATAAAGCGGAGTTTGGTGTCCGTAATATCAGGGCCAAGAGTGATCAGTAATTGCGTGTCGTCAGCATACGACAAGGTATCAGAGCCATGCGATCTAATCACTCTGGCTAGGGGTGCCACATATAGATTAAAATATTTAGGAAAACAAACCTACAAGTCCTCCATTTCCATCAGTTGTGGCCTCTTCACACGCAAATTACTGTACCACCTGTACTTCCCACTCATCGGGCTACATGGACCTACGTCTCCATTAACTTATGCCGCGTTCATACGAGTGATTGGAACGCCTGCTCCTGTCTGAATAGTTTCCTCTGACATCCTTCCAAACCGGCTCTTTAGCCTACTCTGATTCTACCTGCTCACACTTGTCTCGTCCTGATGATAATCTCACATTCATGATATCGAAACGCCGTCGACCTTTACAACCAAAACTCTATTACTGCAACTAATTAATTTGGAGTTTTGCTTAGTGTTGTTGTCAATGCAATGTAAATTTTAATGTCACGAACACCCCTCACTTCACGCACTTTCACTATTGTGTGAGCACCAGAACTATTATCAGAATTACACTATGATACTCCGTTTATGCTGTTAATAAATGTGATGTCATACCAAACCTTGTGTCCCAGCATATATTGCATAATCAGTCCTGCCTGGACTACTTTACTTTGTTTTACCTGACTAACGCTGTCTAAAATAATTCAGTAGCCTAGGCTACATGAGGACCTAAGTGGCCTCCCCCTGACCTTTGTTTTCCTAAATACTTCACCACCCCAGGTCAAAATACTGGGGCTCCCTTGTTCCTTGAAACATATAGATTAAAAAGCGTGGGACTCAGAGTGGAACTCTGGGGAACTCCCTTGTCTATCACATGACTGCGAGAGACAAAGGAACCCATAGGTATCCTAGAGGTCTGATCAGCCAGATAGCTGCTAAGCCAATTCAACGCCATGTCCCTGACTCCCATCTCCCACAGACGATTCACAAGCGTTCCGTGGGAGATCGTGTCAAAGGCAGCCGATAGGTCGAGTAGGACCAGCATGGCTGACTGGCCGGAGCCCAAGGCAAGTCTGATGTTGTCAACTACCTCAATCATTGTTGTTTTAGTACTGTGAGCCGCTCGAAATCCGGATTGGGAGAAATCCAGCAGTTTATTACTTTCTAGGAAGGCTGAGAGTTGTCTGTTAATTAGTGACTCCAGAACTTTCCCGAAAAAAGGGAGAAGGGAAATGTGCCGGTAGCTATTCGGTTCCTTGGGGTCCAGAGTGGGCTTTTTTAAAATAGGCTTGACCATAGCCGTTTTCCATTTATGGGAACCGTAGAATGACGTAAGGATAAGTTGAAGAGATCAGTGAGGCCTGTAAATAGAGCTGGTCCAATAATGGACAGAATATGAGGTGAGACTGGATCGGCAGGGGAGCCTGATTTGATCTTAGCAAAGGCGGTACTTACATACTCTTGTGTAAATTCCATGAATTTAGTTAAAAACATTGAAGAGGATGCATGATCACAATCGGACTGACAATGCAAATTTTCGCGAAGCTGGCTTGGGAAAAGGCTGTAGATGGTGTCGATTTTTTCACACAAAGAAAGTGGACAAAGTGTCTACCCAATCCTGTGAGGCAGGGTGTTCGAGCTGGCAGGATATGGGACTGGTGAATTCTTTTAATATTTTATAGAGTTCCTTGTGGGAGTTGGAGGCCTTATTTATTCTATCACCTATGTAAGTTTTTTTCGCTCTTAAGATATGATCAAGATAACGCCTGTGAATATGTTTATAAGTTTAACGAAAAATAGCAAGGACCCCCTGTTAACTTGATAAAACAATTCCTAGGGCAGGGCACTAGTACAGTGTAATATATATCCCTAGGCAATAATAGGATTATAAATGTTACAAATCCATAGATATATGTGTCTCTTCAGTACATCTTATTAAATGAACTCAGTGTAACAATCCATATAAACAATACAAGGATAAATAATTCTAATAAAAAATTGTCTTTATTACAAATTTTAAAAACACTTCATAACACACAACCAACTATACTGTGTATCAAATTTAACATTTAAAATCCTATATTCAATCATATACAAACAGTCATATAAAATACTCAAATCGCGGCACAAAAAATAATTGTCTTCGACGCGCGTTTCGACGCAAACTGCGTCTTCGTCAGGAAAAGCCACACATTAACCTAGAAATATAATAAGAAAATTACACTGCAGTTCATGATACATGGCAAAGTGGATTGACCGTCATCCAAAGAGAATATGTGCTATTGAAAAGAGCAGTGAGGAATATCATCATGTCTTCTCCAAGAGTATGAGAAGAAAACAGAGAGATCGTGACTAATATATAGCAAGTATAAATGATAGAATGATAGAAAGCTATAAGTCACCAAGATTTCTATTGCTAGTAAAAACGGATATAAGTGAGCCTATTCTTAAACGCTTACTCACTATATCAAGCGTAGTGTCAAATATCTTGTAGTCCAAACTATGGTTCACCAAGTTGAAGAGTAAACAACTTCTGAAAGAGTTATTAACATACATATTTAGTGATATCCTCATTTTACTTACTCATACTTAATTGGTAAGTTGACAAAGATAGGCATTTGTAGTTACCTCGATTTATTTCTTGTAGGACTTAAATGTGTCCTTCTTATGGATAAAATACGTATTCGTAATCACTTGACATAAGATCTATTCCTTAAAGTCTAGATAAAACCAAACAGAGGCTATTTAGTAATTGGGAAAACAAAAATAAAAAAAATAAAAGTGAGAATATGCATGCGTAACTATCTGTACCTGAAATATGTGTTACTACTTATTAAGGACTTCAAAATTGTCGCATTCTGTGTGAACGTGATTCCAAGGAGTTTATGATAGTTCTAACCTTATGGTTTTGGCTGTGGAAGACATATAAAAGAGATAATTATATATTCAGACGCAACCTATCAAGTCTATTCAGCTATCTCGAGTTTACAAAACGTACTCGTAAAGTCGCATATCATAAAGGGAAGAGACATTGCAACAATTCATAAGGATACTTATGAGCACTGTTCCCTAGAACGTGCGCGGGTGCGCACCCGCGCACTGAAGTCACCCCGAGCGCGCAGTGTCCCAATTGTAGCGCGCACACACACAACACAGCCGGTAAGTCCGTTCGCGCCACCGCTTTTAAAACGCGAGAGGCGCGAAAAACGGCAATTTCCTGGTTGCACGAGGCAGAGCTGGAGACAAAAGGAGAGGACACAGTCGAGCGTCAGGAAAGTGTCTCCCTTATAGTCCTGTATGGTTAGGGAGGGCTCGGGTTTACAAGCAAGTGGGGCCTGCACTTGCTGCATTTTTTTCTTAATAGTGCACGCCAGCGGGGCAGTTTGTGGGCCTTTGTGAAAGTATTCATGTTAATTGCAGCGTCGTCATGCGCTGCAATTAACATGAATACTTTTACAAAGGCCCACAATCTGCCCCGCAGCCGTGCACTATTAGGAAAAGTAATGCGGCAATCTAAAGCGTGACATGTTCTTTCAGATGATTCTGAAAGAACACGTCGTGTTTGACTCTGCATTCCTTTGCTAATAGTGGGCATCTGCTGGGCTGAATGTGGGCCTTTGAAATAGTTTTCATGCTAATTGCAGTGCACACGGGCGCTGCAATTAACAAGAATACTATCTCAAAGGCCCACATTTAGCCCCGCACTATCAGCAAAAGGAATGCAGAGTCATACACAACGTGTGCTTTCAGAATCATCTGAAAGCACACGTCGTATTTGACCCTGCAGTCTTTAGCTAATAGTGAGCAGCTGCGGGGTTGAATGTGGGCCTTTGAGATAGTATTCTTGTTAATTGCAGCGCCCGTGTGCACTGCAATTAACAAGAATACTATCTCAAAGGCCCACATTCAGCCCCGCACTATTAGCAAAACGAATGCAGGGTGAAACACAACTTGTGCTTTCAGAATCACATGTCGTGTTTGACCCTGCATTTCTTTTGTTAAAAATGCGTGGTTGAATGTGGGCCTTTGAGATAGTATTCTTGTTAATTGCAGTGCACACGTGCGCTGCAATTAACATGATTATTATCTCAAAGGCCCACATTCAGCCCCGCAGCTGCCCACTAGTAGGAAAAGGAATGTAGCAAATGTAACGCAGGACGTGTGCTTCATAGCTGCCAAGGTTTCAGATTGCCATGTGGGACATTTTCATATGTTTGTGTAATATGAGTGACATTTTAAGGATCATGAGTACATAGCTGCCAGGGTTTCAGATTGCTATGTGTGACATTTTCATATGTTTCAGTGTAATATGAGTGACATTTTCTCACAAGCAAAATCAACACACTCAAATTCACGGTTTAACAACCGCCACGGCAAACAGCTAAGGGGCATTAATTGGGGTGCAAGAGAGGCTGAGGGGCACACATAGCCGGGCAGCAGCGGAGTGAGCAAGGGTGCTGTATTATTGCAAGTACGTTGCACTGTTCGTGAAAACTATCGACCACTAGAAACTGTGAGGTGGACTCTTTTTCATGACATTTACAAAATCACTAAATCATAGGTCTTGACTAAGTTCCACTTCATTTCCCCTTAGAGTCAAAACACAAATTAGGTGCAAGGCGACATTATTGATGCATTCGCCTGCACAAGGCATATGTAGAAACAGGGCCGGCTTTAGCAATGGTGGCGCCCTGTGCGACAATGTTTTGTGGCGCCCCCCAATGACCACCTCCGCCACAGATTCCCACACTACCACCATTTGACAGTGCTCCTCAAGTCTCAATAACCACCGTCTCTTAGATTAATTTCGTTTTATAGCGCGACTCATACCAGTTAGTAAGGTGTCAGAACACTTTAGATCACACACACATTGCACAGAGACAATCCCATGTGTAAATGAGTGTATAGGAAATGTTACATAAGACAAAGGCCTACAAGGTGTAGGAGTATAATGTCATCCATTCTGGTAGGCAGTATAGTTTGAGTCTTTGGTCTTGAAAAATACAAATTCAGAATTTAAAAATGTTACACCAATGTTGGGGGTTTTCCTAAATAATAAGAATTGATTTCTACATAAATGAACCCTTTTTGCAATATTAGGATAACAAAAGACTGGCAAAAAACACACATAGCTCTTAACACATTCCTTGCAGTTTGCATGCAGCTCTTTGATGACAGTGAATATATTAGGATTTTAACTTATACAAGTAACAACAGGATCTCTCTGTCAAAAGCGGTAACCCATTGACCAATTTATATTTTATGCACTTTGTGATATGAATGGGACACGTTATTTGCAGCAGACATATTAACCCTCTGCACTACAAGTCAACATTTCTTAGACAAAGCTCCGGTCTCTCTCCAGGAAGAACATTAATCAGATGAGTTATCTTGAGATTTTTATTGCTGGAACCAAGAACTCGGCACCAGCTGCCTCTAAAACAATAAACATGGCACCCCCACCCCAAGTCAGCGCCCGGTGCGATGGCACCGATCGCCCCGCCCCAGAGCCGGCCCTGAGTAGAAACACTCATTTTGGCATTGAAATGCCCACACATGGGAAGGCATGGCCGGCAAGATGTCGACAAGAAGTGCTTCATCCTGGACACAAAACTGTAATTTTTAATCCAACGCTGAATCCTGCAGTCCCCGCCACCTGGGTTAGGACAAAGAGCCGAAAGAGGGGGCTAACGGCAGAAACAAAGTTGTGTGAGGCCTGCAGCAAGGCACTGGTGCGGAGGCCTCTGAGGAGAAGACTCTGAAGTGGAGGCTGCGTGAAGGAGGGCTGACCCAGTGGAGGGCGGTGTCTTTTGTGGGGGTGCCCTGGGGGCTGAAGTGCCCCTGGCGAGAACTGGCAGCGCTGCGGTCAAGACAGGCGATCGGTCATAACACAGGGGCCTGCCTGGATCACCCCGAGGGGTTCTGGTAATTGCCAGCCGGGAGACGTGTTTGCAATGAGGCGGCATTGGAGGCAGCCGAAAACAGCCAGACTGCAGCATAAGAGGAGAGGGTTCCTGGAGGGGTTCTGCTGGCGCCACTGGTGGAGAAAGTGGGCTGTGGGGAGCAAGATTTGAGATATAGAAAGACAATACAATATTCACCAGTGCAGAAATAATGTTAAATACTGTTAAAGGTTGTCTCCGCTTCAGGTATAGGAATGTTACTGCAAAAGGTCAAAGGGAGCACCCCTCGCATGTTAAAGTCTTTGTTCGCTCTCCATGGGAGGGGGCACAGAGTCAGTGACTGGCGGCCCTGCCCTCTGGCTCCGCCGGCGTACAACTGGGGCACTGATCACTCCACTAAACAGCTAGCTGGATCAATAAAAATCATACACTCGTGATTAGATATAGATTAGGCTGAAGTCGGGAATGTTTTCAACTCCAAGGCACGTTTTTTTCTCTAAATACCATGAGCTTAAGTATGCATATTTATTAAAAGCATGCATCTTAAAAGCGAGCACACTTACCAACAAGCACTGATGCGCCTATTTTACCAGAGCTTTGCCCTCTCTCGAATCATAGAAACTAGAGTCCTCCTGGCCACAACGAATGACTCCCTCAGCAAACGTGCCACCCGGGCTGCATTCAGACTCAGCAGCTGCACAATGCGTGCTCTGGACTCCAGCGGCCGCCACGGGTCCTTGGGATTGGGTCTCGGCGGTGGCAGGGATCATTCATGATTATGCTTAAATTACTGCGCTGCGGTGGAAGCACTGCCCTGGCATTGTCACGTCCAGCGTAATGCCGCACACAGCCATGAGGATTACTTCCTATTTTAACTAATACATTGTAGCCAGCAGCCCGCAAAGCCTACCAGGAGCAGCGCTCTCGCACAGGCCTGCTGCCACTCCAGTTTCAGCATAGCGGCGTTATGGCTTCACAGCCAAGGCTGAAATGCGTTAGTCTAACACCTGATGCGTCGTCCTTGGCAGGGCTGTGAGTAATACTTTCTGCCAGCAAAATCAAGCCATAAAGAGGAGGGAAACGTATATAGAAATTACATGCATAGCTGTCAAGGTTTCACATTGCTCTGTGTGACCTTTTCATGATTTCAGTGTAATTATTAGTGACATTTCAACAACTATGAGTGACGCTTTATTTCCAGCAAAAAATAGCTGGCAAGTTTCATTTTCCTTATGTGACATTTTCATATTTTCCTTGTGTTTGTGTGACATTTCGATTCTTATGTCTGATGCGTCTCAATATTTTGCTTCCCAACAACATTTTGATCCATAACCAATATAACAGTGAATTAATTAACATAGTCTTTAATCCCTATTAGCACTGCACCTTAAACTGTAGAACTTGTGATTTCACATCTGATTTTAGTGTGTGTTGCCTTTGTATACTTTACAAAGCTTGTATTGCATTTCATGATGTTTCCTTTTTACATATAAAATTGTTCTGAAATTAAAAAGGCATCTACATAACACTTCAAGCATACCGAATAGTAACCAATTCCTTTGCAATACAAGGTGTTGCAGGATTTTCTTTGAAAAAGACGTCTTCACATCTACCTCCAATAACCACTATTCAACTACTAACACTTGAACATGAGTGATCACTGGTACTAGGCAGAAATTAAAAGGTGTGAACCTTTTATCGCTCACAAATGTACAGATTCAAGAAGAATCAAAATTAAGCAAAACAAACTATATGAGCAGAGAACTACATTAAATCACAATAGACTCTTTCCTTTCTGAAATCCGCCACTCTTTCAACCTTTTCCATTTTAATGGGATCAAGCACAACAAATACACTTCTCTGATAGTGACTCGGGACAGAATTGTGTCAAAGGTAATTTACTGTATTATTGCTTGAAAGGATGTTCTATCTTTAACCAAAAACTGTGTAAGGCACCTCATTGACAAGCTGGGTGATGCTGGGTCAGTCTCCTTGTAATTACTACACACTCCTTTGACATTGCAAGCCAATGCGCGGGGCAGAATTGGAACACGGTTTTATGCAACTCCGTGTTTAAGCTCAGTAGTTTCAGGAGCCGGAAAATAAGAAAAGGTGCCGGGGTCATTGTGAGGCTAGACCCAGTGCTTGCACTTTGTGTTTTTTAAAGGCTTCTACAAGCCGCCCACAGCCAGATTCATCTAGTGCCATATCCATGTGTATTGTATATCTGTGATCTTGTATAGGCTCCCAACATTTTCCCACCCTATGAACAGTGCTCGAGTTGAGGATCTTTAGTGAAATCTTAAGGTACCATCGTTGGAGTCCTATGCTTTTCTAAACCCGAAGTGTACTTGCCTGTGTAACCAATTCATGTCATGGCGTGTGTATCTAAATTGAACACCTGCCTTTAGACCCTTCATGTGGTGCTACAGGTGTGGAAATGCACCGTCCTTTCACTTTTTTAAGCAAAAACTTGGAGTGATATTTGGCGCTGCACCCTTACGCGCGGTCTGGTTCCCGGCGCACATAGCCTGGGCTGCAGTGCACAGAGACCTTACACTGCCGCACACAGAGGAAAAAAATTAGAGGGAACATTGCTTATGAGTAAATACTGACAAGTACATCTAACGTCCTGATCAGTGAGCCGCAACTAAATGGCGAAATATCAAGAGTTCACTTAACTAACAGGTTTCGGCGGTCTAACTTTTGACATTAAATTCATATATGGCGCTGTCGGTCTAATAAGAAAGCTATCACTGACATCTAAATATATCGGAGACTTACGATAGAAAGTTTTGAGGGATTGATGATGGCTCCGTCGGCGTATAAACGTCCAGACCGGTCACCTCGATATGTTAAAAGATATAAACTGCACCTCTATCTCCTTTTAAACTTGTGCCGTTTGATCCATAAACCTTCACGATTGGTCTCTGTGGTATACGAACAACGTATCTACGCACATAGCGTGAGAGAGTCACATGGCGAGGGTCAACCATGTGACTCACTAGACTCCATATACTGGCCGGAACAAGACAAAACTGGCAAAACCTCTATTTGCATATAAGCGGAATAAAAATATTAAAGACATGATTGTACATTCACGTTTTACAGTTGCCAGAACTTTCGCTCAAAAGACTATCGATGGAAGCATTCCTATCAAAGGCACATTCAAATGTCTATCATGCAAATCATGTGACACAGTGATGGAAGGAGAGACCTTAGTCTTCAATGGGTACACTATTTGCGCACAGCAAATGTGGAATTGTAAAACTCAAAATGTCATCTATTTGATAATATGTCCTTGCAGATTAGGCTATGTAGGAGAAACCTCTCGAGCAATTAATAAGAGAATGACAGAACATCGCTCCGCCATCCGTACCGCCAAAATCACGGCACCATTGGTTAAACACTATTTGGATTTTAACCATAAACCAGAAGAAATGCAAGTCGAGTGTTAGAAAAAATAAAGAACTCTGAAGAGAATGAAGGGACTAGAATCCGCAAAAAGAAGGAAGTATATTGGATTTTTTCCCTCAATACATTAAGATGCGGTTTAAATAATGAGTTACCATGGGAAAATGCTATCTAGAGCTTTAATGTTTGTGCCGGTTAGTTTTAATTGACTTGTGCATATATTAGGTAATTCGTGTATGTATTCTAGTTTTAGTTTTACTTTGAACACACTACTTACATTACCATATATCGTAACTAATATCTACTAGATCGCAACTAACACCTAGAATAGGTTTGTGACAACAGGAAGTAGTAATATAATGGCCTTATTGGTCAGCATTCTAGCTTATTATTCTCCTTTAGTGGAACCCATGACCTGAGCACTACCCTAGTTCCGGCCAGTATATGGAGTCTAGTGAGTCACATGGTTGACCCTCGCCATGTGACTCTCTCACGCTATGTGCGTAGATACGTTGTTCGTATACCACAGAGACCAATCGTGAAGGTTTATGGATCAAACGGCACAAGTTTAAAAGGAGATAGAGGTGCAGTTTATATCTTTTAACATATCGAGGTGACCGGTCTGGACGTTTATACGCCGACGGAGCCATCATCAATCCTCAAAACTTTCTATCGTAAGTCTCCGATATATTTAGATGTCAGTGATAGCTTTCTTATTAGACCGACAGCGCCATATATGAATTTAATGTCAAAAGTTAGACCGCCGAAACCTGTTAATTAAGTGAACTCTTGATATTTTGCCATTTAGTTGCGGCTCACTGATCAGGACGTTAGATGTACTTGTCAGTATTTACTCATAAGTATCCTTATGAATTGTTGCAATGTCTCTTCCCTTTATGATATGCGACTTTACGAGTACGTTTTGTAAACTCGAGATAGCTGAATAGACTTGATAGGTTGCGTCTGAATATATAATTATCTCTTTTATATGTCTTCCACAGCCAAAACCATAAGGCAGAACTATCATAAACTCCCTTGGAATCACGTTCACACAGAATGCGACAATTTGGAAGTCCTTAATAAGTAGTAACACATATTTCAGGTACAGATAGTTACGCATGCATATTCTCACTTTTATTTTTTTTATTTTTGTTTTTCCAATTACTAAATAGCCTCTGTTTGGTTTTATCTAGACTTTAAGGAATAGATCTTATGTCAAGTGATTACGAATATGTATTTTATCCATAAGAAGGACACATTTAAGTCCTACAAGAAATAAATCGAGGTAACTACAAATGCCTATCTTTGTCAACTTACCAATTAAGTATGAGTAAGTAAAATGAGGATATCACTAAATATGTATGTTAATAACTCTTTCAGAAGTTGTTTACCCTTCAACTTGGTGAACCATAGTTTGGACTACAAGATATTTGACACTACGCTTGATATAGTGAGTAAGCGTTTAAGAATAGGCTCACTTATATCCGTTTTTTACTAGCAATAGAAATCTTGGTGACTTATAGCTTTCTATCATTCTATCATTTATACTTGCTATATATTAGTCACGATCTCTCTGTTTTCTTCTCATACTCTTGGAGAAGACATGATGATATTCCTCACTGCTCTTTTCAATAGCACATATTCTCTTTGGATGACGGTCAATCCACTTTGCCATGTATCATGAACTGCAGTGTAATTTTCTTATTATATTTTTAGGTTAATGTGTGGCTTTTGCTGACGAAGACGCAGTTTGCGTCGAAACGCGCGTCGAAGACAATTATTTTTTGTGCCACGATTTGAGTATTTTATATGACTGTTTGTATATGATTGAATATAGGATTTTAAATGTTAAATTTGATACACAGTATAGTTGGTTGTGTGTTATGAAGTGTTTTTAAAATTTGTAATAAAGACAATTTTTTATTAGAATTATTTATCCTTGTATTGTTTATATGGATTGTTACACTGAGTTCATTTAATAAGATGTACTGAAGAGACACATATATCTATGGATTTGTAACATTTATAATCCTATTATTGCCTAGGGATATATATTACACTGTATGTTTATAAGTTTGCCTGTCCTCTGTACTTTTAGAACTTCTCCATTTACGTTCAGCTTTCCTACTAGCTAGCTTATCAGTTTTTAAGTCAGCTGTGTACCAAGGTGACGGTTTATGATTACGTTTGCCTTTAGTCAAAGGGTCAATAATGTCTAGGGCATGGACAAAAGCCTTTTCGAAGGTGTCGACAGCAAGATTTAAGTTGTGTATGTTAGTCAGGAGCGGTGTGCTGAAATTGTGAGAGAACGTATTTAAGCTGACTTTCTTCCAGGGCCTGCTCCATATCTGTTCTTTACAAGCATTGCTGCGAGTAGGAGCGCACTGTAAAGAAAATTTTAATAAATAGTGATCTGACCAAAGGACTGGGATGGGGGGCTCCACTTCAATGAAAGGGGTTTTGGTAAACAGAAGGTCAAGGGTATGACCGGCTGAATGTGCCATATAATGTTAAATTCGGCACATTCCTGCCCTTTCCCTATCACACAGCGCAGCACAGCAAGGTGGCTTGCTGTGCTGCATGAATTTTTGATAAATGTGCCTCTTGGTCTTCATCCAGTGACAGATTTCAGTCATGCAGGTATTGAACTTGATCCAAGTACTAGGCGTCTTGTCTGTGAGAGAGCAAATCAGTTTTGTGCCCTCAGCATAGGAAAGGATATTGATGTAGTGAGAGTGGATGATCCTGGCTAGAGGAATTATGCGTTGAAGAGGGTCGGGCTCAGGGAGGATCCTTGCGGTACTCCACAGATAAGAGTTCAAGGTGTGCGGTGCCAAGCTGGCTGACTGGGTCCTTAGAGACAGGAAGGATTGGGATCCATCAGAGTGTGTGCCCTTGGATTCCAATGTCATGTAGGCTTTGGATGAGGATGGGGTGAGAGACCATGTCAAATACTGAGGAGAGGTCCAGCATAATGAGGGTTGCCATATCTCCTCTGTCCAGAGTTATGCAGATGTCATCCGTGGCGGGGATGAGGCCAATTTCCCTGCTGTGGTTGGGTCTGAAACCAGACTGGGTGGTGTCAAGGAATTAATGGTTGTTGAGGCATTTGATGAGCTTCTTGTGTTTTAAGGACTATGAAATACATGCCAACAGACCAAATTCAGACTGGAGATTCCCGATTGTTTAAGCCAAATATGTCTCTGCCTAAAATTGCCTCTTTTGTAATCTAAACCAATGGGGAAAATTAATTCCCTGGTTTTATTTTTTAAAATCTCCCACTTTTTGATTTGAAAATGTTGGCATGTATGTGAGAGGAAGCCTCATATTAGTGGTAATTAACTTTACCGGTAACTAATGTGCCTTTGTATGCATTTAGAGTCACCGCAGTGGCCTCACTAGGGTTGGTGTCACCCAGTGCGGTAACTCATAGTGTCACCCCCTCCATGATGGACCTCCTCCGAGTCCGGGGTGCGGACCGCATCGGGGCAGGTGACACCATCACATGGGGTGACACCGTGAGCCTCTGCTTTAAATCGCTACATAAATCAGGAGGAACCCAACGGGTTCCTCCTGATTTATGTAGCAATTTAAAGCAGAGGCTCACGGTGTCACCCCATGTGATGGTGTCACCTGGTGCGGTCCGCACCCCCGCACACCCTAGTGACGCTGTCACCGAAGGCAGTTCAGAAGTATTCTCTTACTACGGATCTCCATTTCCGAATTTAGAAGTCCTCTGAAACTATCTTTTAAAATTAGGACTTCAGCTTTTGGGATGAGTGAGCATCTCTCTTTACAAACAAGGGACTACAGCTCAGCTCTGACACTAATATGTGTAGACGGAGTTTCGTTAAAAACGTATATATAATTTCAAATATGATGTGTATTGTATGCGTCCTTAGTCTAAAAAATTGAATTTAATTTGGAGGTGACAACAAAAACCTTCCATAATTAGCAAAAGTAGCACTTCTGCTATTTTTTTCCACACCTTGACTCCAGCAGTTGGTAATACACTTTGTGCAGCGTGGAGTTTAAAAAGTCCCAGTTGACAGAACAAACCTCTTTTGTTGTAAAACACACTTTTTAATGAAAAAGAGAATGGATGAGCACACACTATGCAGCTTGTGGCGGATATAAAATGTACACCTTCGTAGCTGGGAGGGGACCGACAGAAACACTGCCTTCGAGCGCGGCACCAAGAGGAGCGGGTGCTGGGGTTCAGTCAGCCTGAAAATTATATTTTTATTCTGAGCAGCGACCCGCTGCTAATTCCCTTGATATTTCCGTGTTCTTTTTTTACACTTACCGGATTAGTGGAACTCAGATGAGGTTGTTTTTCTGAAGGATGCTGGCTGGGTTTATTCGAGTTTAATATTGAGCGAAATTGGGTGTTTCCTACCCCAGACTGCGTTTTAAACAAATAGACCAGTTATGGAAATTGCTTTATTTTTCAGATCATTTCACAATGTTTCTCGGAGGAAAAAGTATTGAAGTAGAAAGCATGTCCTATTGTCTTATACCTGGAAATTGCAGTGCAAATAACTAGTTGAGCACATTATAAACCAGAAGGGAGCTCTGTTTTCCTGCATACAGCGTGAGGAGGGGCAACTAACTTACTTTACCAGCAAGAAAACAAGCAACACATTTTCGTGCGAGTCAGTATTAAGTAAGGCTATTGATTTGACCCTTTCGCTGCTAAACCCTTTTGCCTCTAGGATGTAAAGCCCTTTGTATTGCTATTTGGCGTACTTTATGCTTACATCTCACAAAAATGAGCAAAAGAGGGAAAAAGAACTAGGACGCCCTCCACTCATAAATTTAAAAAACAAAGGCCTTGTTACTTACTAACACAAATCCATCTGATTTTCAAATGAGCATCACACCGTTCTTCTCCGGTGAAACAAGCTGACTATCTAGTAATGCCCACCCATTTGTGTTATTTAGGTTTATAAAATCAACCATCCCAGATTAGGTCGGGAGCCCACCGTTCTATAGTCCCTAAAAAGGACTAACAAGGTCTGAAAAAGTGTGAGGTTGGTAAGAAAGTGCCTCACGTAAGCAAATCCCATGGAGCTACTGGTAGATACTCACCAGTTGACTCACTCTGTCATCATTGGCACTTTCCTGACAGAAAAGAACGTGACCTAACTCTAAATTATGTGAAAAGTGAAAGAGAAAGGTATATCAATTAAAGTAATATCTATCTAGCATCTTAAAAGCCCCGTAGAGCAAGGAAGGTCATCTACACTCTCCTCAGGTTAAAATTGAGTTGGGGACACCTGTCATACATATCCTTTATTTTTGATAGTATTCGCACTCAGTTAACATAATAATGGCATGTTTAGACCATTTTAACCTTAACGGTCGACATGTTTCATTGCCGATAATTTTGTGGCAATTTCATCAGGGCATGGGGACTCAACTCTACCTTGAGAGTGCACCGGATCAGGTAGTTGCCAGGTGAACTCTTACCAGCAAACCACCAGAAGTAGCCACAGAGGGTCATGGCCACCCACAACACAAACACAAACGCACACCACCGGGCTGGGCAGTCGCATATGTCCTGCGATCAGTCGGTACTTTATGCTTACGCCTTCATAACTTCTTTTCCACATCAGGTATCCATGCCAAATTTGTGTCCTTTTTTCCCTAATATCCTACAGATTCTAAGGTACATTAGGTTTGTGGATTCCTCTGGAGGGGACCAAGAAAAAAGGCAGAATATAGCTAAATTATGTTTTTTTTTTTTTAAATGTGCTGTGCAAGAAAGCATTTTTTTCCCGAAAAATCAACAACAGGTCTTCTGTGCTTTTATCACCATCTTCCCAGCTTTCAGGAACGAACCAACTTGAATAAAAAAAACATTTGTTTTTGCGTTTTTCTTAGAGGTAGACTATTTTTCCTAATTATTGTGATTTCAACCTTCTTACAGTTTGTGGTAAAAACAGGTGTGAAACACATGGGTAAGCCTAGAAAGCTTTACACAGGGCTTTTAGTGAGATGAAAAAAATGGAGGGGGGATCTTTCAAAGGGCGGTGGCATAATGTAATTAAAGGCATGGTACAAATGTGTGCTTACCATAGTGTGCCGCCTGGCAATTTTGCTGCTTCTTTCTGTTATTGCATCCAGATATATAATACAACAACTGAAATTAGACCTAAAACACGCCAATACTATTGGCTTTGTCAGTGGTTGTTAGCTGAATAAGACAAATGAATAGCAACAATGACTTTGATGAAAATAATATTGAAAATGCTTCAATTCTGAAATTATGAAACTGATATAATAAAATGCTCCATTGTATTGCAACATTTACATAGCGCATAATACGCCTGTGCGGACCGCTGAAACGCTTACCCACAAGGGTAACATTCTACATCGTGTAGGGTGTGTGGGTGGAAGGATGTTGTCTTTGTTTTGATCCTATGCGGTAAGCTTTTCCATGTCGTGTATGATGACCAACAATGTGCGGTTGACGTATTATGGGATGCATCGCTTAGCAGTGTGATGGATGAAGAAGTATGAGAGACAGGCTTGTAGATTATGGTTTTCAGTAAGCTGGCAGCTTTGAGCAACTCTGCAGGTCCCTTACGGTATTTCTCATTTCTTGGATTTCCACTGAGCTGGTTACTGCAATGCATTGTCCATTCTTAGATATGGCCCTCACAAGCATAGGTAGGAGGGAGACATGGATCAGAGAGCTGCTAAGGTGTAGTTTTATCCCATATCTGATTGCTGTTGTGAGATGTCAAAAGTGGTCATTGTTTGGAGCTAGTTGGGCCTCACAGTGGTGGAATAAATTCCTCCATTGGCCAGCGGCATGTGGTAGATCTCTTCAGTTATTCCATGCCTGCTCAGTTGGTGATGGGTGATGTAATGCCCTGGCCTAGTACAGCACTGGGTGATGGCCATGATCCAATTGCAGTTTTGTCATATGTTGGAGTATCAAGCAGTATAAGTAACTGATTATGCAGTCTGTATAAACTACAATCAACTGCCCAACTACTGAGTGTTCTGGAATTAGTATTATTATGAGGCAGGAGGGTTATTTATTTTATTGTGTTGTAACTGAATTTACATAGCAGTTACTACACCTGAGGAGGAATTGTAGCACTTTAGCGGGGCACCATACTTAACTCCAAAAAGACATTCAGCATCAGAAGAAAGGCATATGGCTGGCTCTTCCCCAGCCCATTAAGATTTAAAGGGTCACCAGTTGGACAACTGACTGGTTCTGTGCCAGTCCATGAAGCCCCATGGGGACACCAACCTGACGCGTGCAATGTGACTACCTTTGCCACAGCTCACAAAGCCCCATGGACACAGTAACCTGGCACATGACTGACTGTCCCAGTCTATGAAGCACCATGGAGACAGCAACCTGACACGTAACTGGCTCTGCCACAGTCCATGACGCACATGGAGAGATCAGCCTGACACATGAATGACATTTCCTCAACCCATGAAGCCCCATGGAGATAGCAGCGTAACACATGACTGACAGCCTCAGCCCATGAAGCCCCATGGAGACAGCAACCTGACATATGACTGACTCTGCCCTGGCCTTAACGCTCTTCGAAAGCACTGGCATGTCTCGAAGCGTTCCTGTTTGACTGAGTTCCCCATTATACTGCAGCCTGCCTGCACAGCAGACAGAAGGACCCCTCCTGCAGTGATGAACAAAACTTCGCAAGCCTGTGTGAAATCCCAGGGGCACGAGGCTTTAAGGGCCCGCTTTTTCCATCGCCTGTTCAAGCTCTACTACTATTGTACCATTGTCTATATTTAATGGGTTCTTTTGCTCTTTGCTTTTCACCTTTGTTACTGCAAACTTTACGCACAGGCACTATTAACAATGATGAACAGAAAATGCATGCAGGGTGCCAGCTCGTTCTTGGGGCGATGGATGGGGTTTGTTTCTTAGGTGCTGTGTCTCAAGGCACAGAGAGAGTGAACAGCCTGGAACTTTACTTCAGAGATCATACGAGCGCACTCCTTTACATAATTAAATAGCCATCAGAAAAAAATGAAACGAATTGCACAATACACTAACAGTAGATGAAGAGGAATATGTGTGCAGAGCAGGCTTGTTCAGGCAATGGCATTAAAATCCCATTGGGGAGGCAGTAACAAAAGACTAAGGGGCAAATGCATCAAAGCTTTTTGCGAGCACAAACGGTGCGATTCGCAAAAATCGGCCGTTGGCGCCCGCAAAAACGCCTTTTGCGATGCATCAAGGTGTTGGGCACTCGCAAGTTAAGGAATCGCAATTCATTGCGATTTCTTAACTTGCGATTGCATTTAAGGAATTGCAATTTGCGATTGCATTTAAGGAATTGCAACTATACAGCTATCCAAATGGTAAAATATAAACAATGAAAAATGGGTAAGGAGGAAACCTATGTTTTTCTGAAATGTACACACAATACTGAGTTTAGGGAGCCGCACTCAGCCACACTTGCCAGCAGGGGACATCAAGCGCCAGAACGCCTTGCGCCAGGAGGCACCGACACCCGTTTCCCGTGCCCTGAGGCGCATAAAACCAACTCGCGGCCCCCGCAGTGCGGGAGCCGCATTCAGTCACACTTGCCAGCAGGGGACTTCAAGCCCCAGAACGCCTTGCGCCAGGAGGTGCCGACGCCTGTTTCCCGTGCCCGGAGGCGCATAAAACCAACTTGCGGCCCCCGCAGTGCGTGACGCGCGCTTGTGTGCCCGGGCCGCACTTGGGCCAAGGGCAAGCCCATCTGCGCCCATCAGCGACAGGAAGAGGCAGGGCTGGGCCACCCCCTTTTCAAGTCACCCACAGCATCTTGGTGAGTGCTCTCCAAGACTAACCCAAGACTAATCTTTGGCTTACCCTGCCTGCTACAAATTGACCTTAAAAATACTATGGGGAATGGCACTGGGACAGCAACTGCACGCCCTATTACCAGCAGCATCAATAGTATGCTTGAAAGGGTGGTTAACATCGTATCAGGGGAAATCGAACTCACTGAGCGCCATTTGTCCCTGGGCATTGAGGGTCCACTGACTAATTTACATCTCAGAGAGGCATCATCCAACTCTGTCCTCATATCTGAACCGGGCCCGGCAATCGCACTGGATTCCCCGCAGCCCCTTAACCCTGGCACCACTAACACCTTGCCCGCCAGCATGAGTTCAATTGGCAGTAACACACTTGAGCCTCTATCCACCACTGACACTCTCACAATTGTGGAAAACCAGGCCGCCAAACACAAGAGGAAGTGTGGGAAACCTGTTTGCGCCAAAAGGAAACAACCACCCAGAATGGGCGCGTCTCGTAACTGTTTGTCTGTATGGATGCAGTCATCTCTAAGCACTGGCACTTCTGAGCAAGGACTAAATTGGGCCTTGCATCGCTCCATTAGTACACAAACTGAGGCACTACCGGACAATGGGGGGGTGGAGACACTATTGCTAATTTTGTTATTGATACTGTGTCCAAGCGAGTCAATGACCTGCTAGATTCTAAATTCATTTCCCTCTTGGAACGTATAAACCATCTAGACTAACCCTGGGCAAAGCACTACGCTACGCTCGCATAGTTTGCGAAGTTTGTGCTACTTCGCACAACGCGAATTGCACATAGCACAGTGCAAACACGCGTAGCGCAGTGCAGCGGTCATTTTTTGCTTGCTCGCGGTCCTCAACGTCAAGTTGGCGACCGCGAGCAAGCAAAATGACATCCCGGCGAGACTTTTTCTCGTTCGCGATCAGCAACATCAAGTTGCCGATCGCGAGCGTGGAAAATAAACCTCCCGGCGAGATTTTCAACGCGGGGAGGTCAGGTTTCTCATTGCGAGTGGTCGCGTATGCTCGCGACCGCTCGCGATGAGAAACTACCAGTCCGCGTTGAGAAAGCTGCCGCTCGAGTAAAAATCTACTCGAGCGGCAGTAAAAGACAGCTCGCACTGTGCAAGATGCCGTTTTCAATGATTGCACAGTGCGGACAAGCATCCGGCACTGTGCAATCATTGCGAACAGTGCACTACGCAGTTCGCGTAGTGCTACGCGTAGCTCGCGTAGTGCGAACTGCACTTTGCGTAGCTTCGCGTAGCGCTACTTCGCGAACTACGCCCAGGCTTAATCTAGACACAGCTGTGAGGAAGCTTAGCTTGTCGACGATGTCAGTTCAACCCACAATTGTCCCGGGGGCCGGTGCCACTGCTAGCATTAGCCAAATTCCAACTACCATCGCTATTGCTCCTGCTTCCGCTACCCCCTCACTTGTTAGTTTTTCCGGCAATAGTACGTGCCTCACATGCAGACAAGTTAGGTATTGTTTCGCACCTAGGGACAATGTAGCACCAAACCCTAATCTAAACAGAGGGTCTTTAGATAGAGACGACCCAGTTATAACCTCGCCCCCGACCATAACCGAAGGTGCACTAACAACCCCGACCGCATACATGCTGGAATAGCGCCAGGCAACCTTAGTAGGAGCACAATAGACACCCTAAGCAAAAATCATTCAAGGCCTAATTCAGATGTCTTGAGCCTGCCACCGGCCACCTGCCCATATGTGCTAGTGCTGGCTGGTGTCCCAACCCTTAAGAGGGATCAGAGGGAGTCCTGTGTTGACCTACGTAACAAATGTGTGGACTGGCTAACAAAGAATAGGAGGTTCCACCGTCAGATATGAACGAGATCATTATGGTTCGCAGAGTCGGGTGGGTTGGCACGTCACCCAAGAACATAGATGGAGATTGCATCGTGATTAATTTTCGTAAGCCACCTATGGTGCGATCTCTATTGAGAGCCCGTGAGTTAACATCTAACCACAGCACTAACATTTTCTCCCTCCCACTGGGTTATTTTTATAAACCAATCTCCGGGCCCTCTGTAAACGACCGTGTATCCCCCATCTTACAAAATAGGTTTCAGGCCCTATCCGAACTAGACACCCAGGACTGACTATCACCCCCATCGGAACTCATAGACACTCCCTATGAGCTTGTGCTCCCTCCATATGTAACTGAGACCGATGTGATTTACAAGTGCCAGCCAAGGTCTCGGTTGACACAGACTTGAGCATCCTGAGTTGGAACGTGGCAGGCCTCCAGTCTAGGTTGAGGGACCCAGACTGGTTAGAATTGGCAAGTCAGCAGGAAATAGTTATGTTCCAAGAGACATGGGCAACTCAAGAATTATATATTGACGGGTTTGAATGCCATAATATCGTAGTTCCCATTGCCAGGCTTGGCCGACCGTCGGGGGGCCTATCAATTTGGATAAATACCGCCGCAGGCGGTAGCATTAAGGTCCTATGCTCTAAAAGCAACAATTTTCAAGTACTATTATATAAAAGGGGCGTCTCTTTTTACTTAATTAATTTTTATAATAATGATTTCCATTCAACACCTAACGGAAATTTAATCAAACTATTTGATTTTATTACTGATCTAGATTGCCATAAAGAATTTAATAAAACAGCCATTTGCCTAGGAGGCGATTTTAATGCAAAAATACCGGACATGACACATAGCACAGGGCCCGGCAGTAGCAGGCAAATCTGTCGTAGGGGCATGGAATTGGCAGCACATCTGAATACACATAACCTCATTAACGTCATGGAAATTGCGGGCGTAACATCAGTCCATAACCATCCTGAGCCGACATTCAGAGGGAGGGGCTGCGCATCGACTATAGATTATGTTTTTATTTCCCCTCGCCTTGAGGATTACTTACTGAAAGCCAAAGTCATTGCTGCAACTCACGGGGATCATAACCCAATTAAAACAGTGTTGAGCCTATCCCACCGCCCACGTTCATTGCAGAATGTGGTGCCAGGAATCTGTCACCCTCCACTGATAACTTAAGATTGATTTGGCTGGGTATTAACAACAGTGAACTGTTTCAGACATTAGCGAAGGCTAACATGCATCTTATCAATTCCTGCCTATCAGCCCTTGATCCGCACCCTGAGGCTGTCTATGATTTTACCAAACTTTGGGGCCCATTACGATGTCGGGCGGAAGCACGACCGCGTTGGCGGCGGTGCGGTAAAATGCCTTTTACCGCACGCCAGCCGCGGTCTTCACGCCCGCCATATTAGGATGGGAAAACATAGGCATTTACCGTCCGCCGCGGTGTGATGCCGACCGCCATTGAACAGCGCCCGCCACCGCGGCAGAGTGAGCCAATCACCACACACCGCCGTGCGGAATGACGTCCCGTACGCCGAGGATATCACGATGCCGGAAACAGGGCAGCGCACCGCGACGGAGAAACCGCACAGCGAAAGACGGCGGAGACATCACAGCGGAGACAGAAAAAATAACACCCGGGACACACCGCGATGGATCCTGCCCTACACGCTCTCCCGGTGCTGTACATGATCCACTACCTGCAAGTCATCCACCGCCACGGACGCCACCGCAGGTACGTACAGACACAACAGTGCAAGTAACACAATACACAGCTCCAGGGGGAAAAACATCGCATGGGAACACCACACACCCCTGTGGGGACAGGCACACAGCCATCACTGCACACACACATGTCCCACCTGTCACAAAAACATCGCGCCACAAACTGCCCACCCATGTACCGCACTCATGTACAAATGTCCCGGTCACGTCACTGCCGCGGTCAGTGTGCATGAAACCATGCACACAACGTAGAGCATAGGGCCAGCGCATACCAAGGGCAATGTACAAATAGCACAGAGCCACAACTACATCCACAACACACCAGCAACCGCCCTGAAGGGACACAACATGTGTATCACAAGTGCCACTCCTGCACAACAACAACACAACTACATCCACACCATGCCCCACGTCCCAACAACTGCATATACAGCCACAGCAGGACCCTATGCAAAGGAACACATAGCACAGAAGGCCAGGCCCCAGCCAACACAAACACCACAACAACATCACACACAAGCCAAGAACACTGAGGCCAGGCACAAAATGTACACACACACAGATGAGGACCAAACACTTCACTTCACACACCACCTGACAAGTCACACACACACACCACCCAGACTCACAGCTATATACACACACCACATGCCAGCAGTAATGGAGGACAACATATAGGAAAGCCAAAGTGAGGTGCCCACAAATGGAAGGGCAGTGACTAAACCATCAAGCATGTGTGATACACATGCAAGACAAGACACATGTGAGAACACACACAGCCCATCACAGCACACATGGCTGACACAGTCTGTCAACACAAACCACGGTCACCCCAATGCCACAACTCCTGGAGACAGCAAGGACACCCATGTATAGGCACGGGGATGTAAGGAAGGCCCTGAACACAAACACTGACCAGCCACACATAGGCATCCAAATACTGGATAAGACAACGTCTGCTGCACAACACACAGGGCCCAGTGACACACTACATGACAGCCAAGCACAAGTAGGATATGGCACACATACCTCCTCCCACAACAGCAACACACAATACTGCCATGTGCACAAAACACAACCACAGGGCTAAACAAGTACACATACAGGCACACCACTCCAGGGTCACACATGGCAGTAGTTGACAATGCATGTGCACACACATCCACAGTCACAACAAAGTCACCCCCTTCACACCATACACTTCTCCACCACCCAAGTGCACACATTGGAAGTAAGCCATGGGACCTGGATAACTCATCACCACAAGATGTCCATACACCGACACTGATTGGCACACAGAAAGGAAGCTCACACAGACCCCATGACCCTGGCCTGCCTGCCTGTAAGCCTGTGCCCAAACTCCCACCCTGTGCTGCCATTGCCCACAAACCTGACATGTGTCCACCATAGATAACATGAGCCAAGAAGGAAGATGATTACAAGACTTCATTGCCAACCACCTGCACTGCACCCATAAGTATCACAGTCATGTAGAAATGAAGTGCCTCCCACCCCTGCAAAAAAATGAAATGTGACACAACCCAGTGGCAATGTTGAAGTGGCATACTGAGCCTGTGACACAGTTAACCATGCACACACAGAAACAACTTTATTCAGGAAGGACACTGACACAACTCACTGCAGGACCAGCTGTGTTTATTCACAATTTGCATATAGAGCCAACATATCTGGGCAACAGCAAAGCCAGTGGGCATTTCAATATGCACAGTATTTACATGAGAAGCTGCACAGGCAGGGGGCAAACAGCAGTGAATAGCAAGGCCAGTGGACAGTCCAAAGTGCAGGTGAGGTACATGAGAAGCTGCACAGGCAGGGGGCAAACAGCAGTGAACAGCAAGGCCAGTGGCCAGTCCAAAGTGCAGGTGCGATACATGAGAAGCTGCACAGGCAGGGAGCAAACAGCAGTGAACGACAAGGCCAGTGGCCAGGACACAGTGCAGGTTAAGTCCATGAGAACCTGCACAGGCAGGGGGCACACAGCAGTGAACAACAAGGCCAGTGGCCAGGACACAGTGCAGGTGAGGTACATGAGAAGCTGCACAGGCAAGGGGCAAACAGCAGTGAACAACAAGGCCAGTGGCCAGGACACAGTGCAGGTGAGGTACATGAGATCCAGCAGAGGCAAGTCTAGGACATCAGTCGACAACAAGGCCAGTGGCCAGTCCAAAGTGCAGGTGAGGTACATGAGATGCTGCACAGGCAAGGGGCAAACAGTGAACAGCAAGGCCAGTGGCCAATCCAAAGTGCAGGTGAGGTACATGAGATCCTGCACAGGCAAGGGGCAAACAGCAGTGAACAGCAAGGCCAGTGGCCAGTCCAAAGTGCAGGTGAGGTACATGAGATCCTGCACAGGCAAGGGGCAAACAGCAGTGAACAACAAGGCCAGTGGCCAGGACACAGTGCAGGTTAAGTCCATGAGATCCTGCACAGGCAGGGGGCACACAGCAGTGAACAACAAGGCCATTGGGCAGGACAAAGTGCAGGTGAGGTACATGAGATCCTGCAGAGGCAAGTCTAGGACATCAGTCGACAACAAGGCCAGTGGCCAGTCCAAAGTGCAGGTGAGGTACATGAGATCCTGCAGAGGCAAGGGGCAAACAGCAGTGAACGACAAGGCCAGTGGCCAGGACACAGTGCAGGTTAAGTCCATGAGAACCTGCACAGGCAGGGGGCACACAGCAGTGAACAACAAGGCCAGTGGGCAGGACAAAGTGCAGAGTGAGTCCATGAGAAGCTGCACAGGCAGGGGGCACACAGCAGTGAAACACAAAGCAAGTACAATGTGCAGAGTAGTTACATCAGAAGCTACACAGGGAATGTATGCAACCCTACCATGCCAAGCCCAGCAACAGAGTAATGGGTCTGACAATGGGCATCACACGCACCCCTGTGGACAGACAGGTGTGTGATGGTGACCACCACTCAGGTGGGGCTGTCTGTCGGACTTGGAGCTGACTGTGTGTTGCGGTCTGTTGGCGGACTACCCTGGGCAGTGGGAGTAACAACTGTGGAAGAGCCAACTGTGCATGTGGTAGCTGGGGGCTGCTTGGACCAGGTGGGGTGGTGGCCCGGGGAGGTGGACTCATGCCCTGGTGAGACACAGTGTGTGCCGGAGATTGTGGAGGGGTGCCTCTCCACTTCTTGGGGATCCTGAAAGGCTTCCCTGTCAGGGGATTGAGGGGAACTGGGGCAGACACAACAGGTGACCCCAACACCAAAGCTGATTCTGGTGTGGATGGTGACCCCCCTCTGGGGACATGCTGGAACCCGCTGTGCGCTTGCCTGGTGTTTGCCGCCGCCCTGCCTCCCTCTGTCCACCAGCTTTGCCCCCTACAGTGTCCTCCCGTGCTGGCTTCACAGGGCTTGGGATGGGAGTGGAGGTCAAGGATGGATTATCCATGGGGCCCTCATCCTGTGTAATGTTTGCAGGCAACACCTTCTCAGTGGGTGTGGAAACTGTCTTTTTGCCTCTGCGAGACGTCTTTGGGACAGGGGAGTCTTTGGCAGGGGAGGAAGGTGAGGCCTGTGACCCTGATGCTTGTTTCTTTGCTTTGTGGCCCTTGCTGTCGCCTGATGGGCTTTTCTCTCTGCGCTCTGGGGTGGCCTTACTCTTATGTGGGGATGGTGTCTGTGCCCTAGTACGCTTGGGTTGCTGCTGCTCCTGTGTGCTGCGGGTTCTGTATCGGGACTTTGGGGTCCGTTGGGCATTGTCACTGTCGTCAGAGGTGCACAGTGACACGGGGCCGGACCGAGTGCTGGGAGTCGCTCCCTGACTATGTGCCTGTTGCAGGGCTGCTGTCACAGTTGATGACAAGGACTGCACAGTGCGGTGTAGCCCACCAACGTCGGAATGTAAGCCCTCCATGAAAGCTATAACCTGCCCCAACTTTTTGTCGTGCTCTTGGAAGGCATTGAGAAGTGCTGTCTGCCCCACACACATCTGGCGCAATAGCTCGACTGCTTCTGCACTGAGGGCAGCAGGGCTGACATGGGCTGGGGCAGCTGTGCCTGGGGTGAAGGTGACTCTACCCTTCCTACTTGTGCGGACACGGGCAGCACCAGTGGAGGTTGAAGGGAGGCTGGGCACTGGACGCTGTGTGGCGGAAGAGGAGGCAGATTCCCCGTTCCCTGTACCCCCCAACATGGATGTGTCACCGCTGGCGTCAGATGAGGTAGAGCTTTGTGTCTCCAGCTGTGAGTCCTCTAGCAGACTCCTGTCCCCCTCCTCGGCGCTGGTCACATCTGTGTCAGTCAGCTCCGGTGCGGCTGTTGCAGTGGAAGCCTCACCACTGGTGTCCGTCCCCTCTCCCTCTGCACATACGGGAGCTGCTGCATAGGAGAGAGAAGTACTGTGAGATGAGTGGCATCAACAGAACTAACACGTGCCAATACATCTGCATCCTAGAAAGAGGAGTGCAGCACATTGCATGCCACCCTGTGCACACATATATCTTGACACCCAAAATTTCGACACAACGGTGCATGTCCGCCACACGTCCTGCCATAAGTGACCCAGGTGATTCACACAGCACTCCATCCTGCAGTTGGCTCACATCAGACACAGCCCCAAAATGGCCTGTGCACACACACTGTCCCGATGTTGGCAAGGATGAACACCACGACATGGTGCACATCACCTACATGTGTGGAGCAGTAGGGGACCACACAGACTACAACATACCAGCCCACAATGACCCTGCACACATGCCATCCACCATATCGAGGCCATGGGCACATCTACTGTTGCACATTGGCCTCAGATGTCTGACTGGCAGACATCTGAGGTCTGGAATTGCACACATTCATTGAAACGCATTCACAGTTGGCACACTGGCATTACCATCCATCAGAATTCACACACTACCCCACAGCAGAAGGTACCTGAAGGCCACAACTCCAAATGTAAGAGAGATGCACAGTGCTAAAACTCACTTCATGAAGCGCCGTTTGGGCAAAAGCATGGCAAATACACCCAGCACAGAGGCCACTCACAAAACATTGCACCACACAACCAACGTCACACAGCTGACAATTTGCACACTCTGTAGACACATGCACCCACTCCCAGCCAAAGGCAGCCTGCAACACATACTCACCCCTGGCTCGCTGCTGATGCTCCCTCAGTCGTCTGTCCAGCTCAGGTTGTGTGACAGCCAGGATGCGGGCCATTAGTGGTGTCATGCTGCGCCTAGCCAACCTGCCAGTCCGAGGGAGCAGCCCCAGCGTCATCTCGGCCACGTTCTTGCTCAGCCGGCAGATGTCGTCCCACCTTTTATGACAGTGGTTGCGCCTTCGGTTTGACACACCCAGATCCCGGACTCTGGAGGCAATGGCCCTCCACACGGCTTTACGCTGGTGGACCTTCAGCTGCAGGCATGGGAGACAAGAGGGGTGATGTGCCAGTGACACAGTGCACAATAACAACACAACGAAAATGCAGTAGCACGACAGTGACTCATCCAAAACTCAAGCTACAACTGTCACATAGCCAACAATTGCTCTGAACATGATGCAATGTCATTGGTCAATCAGACGTACAGGCATGCATGTTCGATGGTGGACACAGTACCTCCACACCCCATTCACATGCAGGATACCAACACACCAAGCAACGTGTAGTCTGCCTGCAGCTACTGTCTGCAGTTACCTACAACTACACATAGAGAAGATAGCAAAACATGTGTCATGTTGTTGGACTCACTGTGTCCAACACTGCGCAGACCTAAGTGTCCTAGCCCTGTGAAAGCCTCACTGTGTCTTGGGACTCACATAGAGTGACAACGACTGTCATACACACACCCTTCTCCCATGCCTGCTCCTGTGCAATCTACATGGCAGAGATGGGACTTAGATGAAGAGGCGTGAGCCAAACACACATGGTACACACTGTACATGCAGTGATGTGGACATGTGGCATTCGGTGGGGACTGTGCAGGGCAGGTCGACTGACACTGAGTGGGTCAATTGGGAGCAACACAGCCATGCACACAAACGCTAACTGGCCAGACTCCTGCATCACCAAAATGCAGCTGCACTGTATGGCTGACACTACAGGACATGTCCCTCTACTCTGGATAGGCATGCAGGGTAACGTGTGAAAGAGCCCACCAAGCCCTTCCCGCTGTAGCAAACATGATAGGCAGTGCATGTCAGAGCCCCACAACCACTGACACATACCGAAGCACCTCCACCCCACGTGTGCACACCCTGCACTCTCACTCACAGTCTGGGAAACTTACCACGACATTAGGTCCGCCATAAAGCCTTGGGTACTGTGCAAGCACCCCGTCTACCAGGACCCCAAGCTCCTCACTGGTGAAGGGACTGGCACGGATCTTCTGAGTCCTCGACATCACAATGGACATGTGGCAGCAGCAGCACGTTGAGGGTGGCAGTCAGCAGTCCCTTGAGGCAGCAGGTGCAGGGTGGCAGCCAGCAGTCCCTTGAGGCAGCAGGTGGAGGGTGGCAGCCAGCAGTCCCTTGGGGCTGCAGCAGCAGGTGCAGGGTGGCAGCCAGAAGTCCCTTGAGGCAGCAGCAGCAGGTGAAGGGTGGCAGCCAGCAGTCCCTTGAGGCAGCAGCAGCAGGTGGAGGGTGGCAGCCAGCAGTCCCTTGGGGCAGCAGCAGCAGGTGCAGGGTGGCAGCCAGCAGTCCCTTGAGGCAGCAGCAGCAGGTGCAGGGGTGTCAGTCAGCAGTCCCTGGTAGCTGTGGGAATGTGGTGCGCCCTCCCACACATATATAGGCCCCTGGGGCTGTGTCAGTGGTCCCAGGGTGCTGCAATTGGTGTACGAGGTCTGCCTCATTCAAATACATCCAATGTCCGCCTCCGCGGTGGCGGTGCACGCCTACCGCGATTTTCAAACTCGCATCAGGCTACCGCGAGTCTGCTTCCCATTGGCTGCAGGGGCATGGTCCATGCCGGTGACACACCGTAGGATGCATGTGCGCGCTACCGCGGTGGTGCATCTTTTGAATGCCTCCAGTGACCGCCTCCGCGGGGGGCTGCACGCCCACCACAATTTTCAAACTCGCATCAGGCTACCGCGAGGCTGCTTCCCATTGGCTGCAGGGGCATGGTCCATGCCGGTGACACACCACAGAGCCCAGGCGGTAGGCACCGCCATATGTCTGGCAGACAGTGCTTGGAGTGACCGTGATTTGGGTAGCGGTGCATGGTGACCGCAATTGTCACATACATAACTGGCGGTGTCTCCCGCGATCGTGCATGGGTAATGTGCGGTGCCGCACCTCAGTGGCCAGGCGGTAGGCACCGCCACATGTCTGGCAGACAGTGCCTGGAGTGACCGTGATTTGGGTAGCGGTGCATGGTGACCGCAATTGTCACATACATAACTGGCGGTGTCTCCCGCGATCGTGCATGGGTTATGTGCGGTGCCGCACCTCAGTGGCCAGGCGGTAGGCACCGCCACATGTCTGGCAGACAGTGCCTGGAGTGACCGTGATTTGGGTAGCGGTGCATGGTGACCGCAATTGTCACATACATAACTGGCGGTGTCTCCCGCGATCGTGCATGGGTTATGTGCGGTGCCGCACCTCAGTGGCCAGGCGGTAGGCACCGCCACATGTCTGGCAGACAGTGCCTGGAGTGAGCATTAATGGAGTTGTGGAGTAGCTGTGCTGCACCTAACGTGTCCTCCAGCTCTCTGCATAGGCCAACATATACAGTGCCCAGGGTCTCAACAATTGAAGGGTCCTCATGAGGGCAAATGCACAAAAGGGACATGTCACTCCACGTCACCAACACATACCATATATGGGTCGCCAATACATTGCATGGGCACATACACTCGCACATGTCACATGTGCTGTGTAATGAAATGTAGACTGTCCAGTTACTGTGTTGCATAGCATATGGAGATAATGGTCAATGTCTGTGTGTGCAATGTAACGCACAATGTCGTCTCATTGACTGGACTAGGGGCATCAGCAACTGGCACATTGTCCAATGCACATGCACACACGTGTCCCCCACGCTCAGCCGGTGGTGAGTGTGTAGTTGATGTGTGCCATGTGCAACCTGTGTTGGGAGGTGTATCAGGGCCAGCAACATGGTGTGTTCGGCTAGTATTGCAATTATCAACATATGCTGGGGGTCAGACTCACAGGTATGCACACATATCTGTTAGTATATCACACTGTGCATGCGAATGAGCCGGAGGGGTGCACAGATAATTGCTGCTGGTAAGGGGACAGGTGTACGAGTAGTGTGCCTGATGTGAACCTACTTGTGAAGTGCCCTGTCGGTTGATGGTGCATGTTGTAAGACTTGGGAATGTGTCTGTAGAAGAAATTGATGTGATGCACATTTCATGGTCTTCTGCATTGACATCTGTGCACTGTGATCTGTCCTAGGAGGAGGAGGCACAATATCCATCGTCCGTTCACAGTCCTGGCAGACATGGAGAATGAGGAAATAATCCGCAAATTCAGGCTGGACCGACAAACCCTGCAGAACCTATGTGCCATGTTGGAGCCCCACCTGCAGCCACGTCGGACATATCCAACAGCTTTCACCGCAACAGCTAAGGTGATGGCATGCCTGCATTTCTTTGCAACGGGCTCATTCCAGCACACGGTCGCAAGTGCAGGCGGGATGTCACAGCCGATGTTCAGCATGGTGCTGAGGGATGTCCTGTCGGCCATGATGCTGTACAAAGACAGATATATCCATTTTCCCAGGGGGCCTGAGTTGGTGGCTGTGAAGGGCGATTTCTATGCCCTTGGACATATCCCACATGTCATTGGTGCAATTGATTGCACACATGTTGGGCTTGTGCCACCACAGGCACGTGAACAGGTTTACCGCAATAGGAAGCATTCACACTCGGTAAATGTTCAAGTGGTGTGCCTGGCGGACATGATCATCTCACACGTGTGTGCCAAGTTTCCCGGCTCAGCCCATGATGCCCACATCTTGCGCAGCAGCATCGTTCCTCAGTTGATGGCCAATCTGCTTCCTGAGCGTGCATGGCTTGTGGGTGAGTATGTATAGTGGATTAGAGTGGTGTGTGTGTGTGACATGCTGTTGTGTTGCATTTTGGGACTGCAAGGTTAATCTGTGTCTCTCACACACAGGTGACTCGGCATATCCAAACCGCCCGTGGTTGCTGAGCCCATTGCGGAACCCCGTCACGCCAGCTGATGTGCGATACAATGATGCCCATGGGAGGACACGGCGTGTGATAGAACGGACATTTGGTCTCCTAAAATCAAGATTTCGGTGCCTGGACCGTACTGGGGGGCCCTTATGTACTCGCCAGGGAAGGTGTGTCAGATAGTGGTGGCATGCTGCATGCTCCACAACCTGGCCATTCGCAAGGCAATACCCCTGATCCTGGATGACGATGATGAGCAGCCAAGGCCGCCGCCTGCAAATCAAGCCGGATCCAGTGACGAGGGCAGTGGAGAGGAGGAAGGGGTCGACATGCATCGACAGCTCATCACCCGCTACTTCACTTGAAGGTGAGTGACGATGTAGAAGGGACAAAATGGTCTGATGGTGTTGCTGTTGCTGTGTGGGTGTATGTGAGCTTGCTGACTGCAGCTTGGTGTTGACTCATTGCTGCCTGCCAATGTATGTGTGATTGGTTAGTGTGGAACAGATTGTCTCTATGGTGACTGTTGCTCTGTGTAAAGTTTGTAGATCTGAGTACCTTGTTGACAAGTGTTGTGTGATGTGTGCAATGCCACACCCATACAAGTGACTCTTGTTCTGCTGTTTTCCGTAGGTCCCTTCAGCATCTCACTTGTTACCTACATTCCATTCCCCTGGTCCATGTCCTACACGGTGAAGGTTGCACATCCTGTATTAAAGACGGAGCAGACACAACAACATGTGTGTAAGGTGTATTTATTAACAACTGTGACATGCAAGGGTGGAGGAAATGTGAAGGGGGTAATTGAAGAAGTGAGTTGACAGTCAGGGTAAATGAGATACTTGAGTAGTCCCCACAATGATGTGGAGACCCAGTCCAACAGATGGATGCCATTCACATGGCAGTGTGGTGAAGGATAGTCCAAAAGGTCAATGCAGTGGTGCAGTGGTCTGCCATCATGGCTGGTTTGGGGACTAGCGTTTGGCAGGTGCTTGGGCACGTGAGTCCCCCTGGCCTTTCCTTGGACGGCCCCTCTTGCGCTTCACTGGAGGGGCCACTGCTGCAGGGGCAGTGGTGTCTGAGGACTCACCCCCTCTGTGGACGCAGGGGAGGATGATGAAGTGTCATCCTGCTGCCCAACGGGGGAGGCAGAGGGGTAGGATGTTGCGCTTGCCTGTCCCTCAGAACCGCCACCAGCTGCCCCAGAAGGTCCACAATCTGTCCCATGCGTGTGTCCATGGACCTCCGCAGCAGGAGGTGCTCCCGAGATTCTTCCTCTAACCGGCCCATTCGTCCCTGGGCCTGTTGGTATGCCCCAAGGACTCTGTCGATGTGGCCCAGGGCTTCCGTCCCAGGATCAGTCCCCCTCTGCATGAGCCTGTCCCGACCAGCTGCACTGCTGCCACGGTCCTGTCCGGTCCTCACATTGGCCCGCTGCATCCTCTCCCTGGCCTCCGCAGTCGATGTGGTGGGCTGCTCAACCCCTGGGGCAGGGTGGGTGTTGCGGACAGCTGTGGTGGTGGTGGTGGTAGTAGTGGGTGACACACAGGCCGTGACAGCAGCTGTCAGAGGATGGTCAGGGGCTGCAGCTGATGTGGTTGGGGGGACAATGGGTGCCTGGGACTGGTTGCGGCCTGCCACACCAGATGGGCCAGCGTGGAGCTCCTCATCCAAGGAATCCAGGGAGTCCTCATCCAGTTGTCTCTGTCCCGGGGGGGGGACTGGTTCTGTAGGGTGGTGTCATCCTCTGCAGTGAGTTCTTGGTCACCTGTGGGTCAGATGTGAAATGGTCATTGTGTTGCACCCATCAAAGTTTGTGTTGGCAGTGTTACATCAACTGTTTGTACATCCAGCAGTTGTTCACTGTACAAATTAGCATTGACCGACATCCAGTGATGCATTACAAGCTGTTGTGGTACATACATTACTTGTCCATATTGGGAGTTGTCAAGACATGACATGCACAATATATGTTTTTTGACATTGACAGTCTCATGTTGGCATCCTGTTATTGATCAATCATATGTCATCCATTTACGCGTATGTGTCACTTGTAGAGCCCTTGTAGCGGTTCTCTCTGCACAGTGAGTGAGCATTGTAGTTTCATGCATACCTTTTCATTGTGGTGTAGATATCTGTATTTGCAATTCCAGACATGCTTAAGTTTGCTTTCAGTAGATCCTAGGTGGTCTGGTCCACTGCTACTGTCAGATGGCATGTAGTGGTGTGCATGGTTGTGCTCGGAGTTCCATCGACATGTGTTTGTCATTCACACTTTGGTTGCTGTCACAGTTTCATTTTCTTAGGTGTGTGCACACTATAGTTGCCAATGCTATCTGGGTGTGCAGTTGTGCATTGAGAGGCCTGGTGACCTATGCCGACATGTTTTATTAAATGCATATCTGGTTTTATGTTGTGGCTGTGGATATGTTGTGTTTGCTGTGTTTTTCTTGTATTTGTGAGACCTCTCTGTGTGTGTATGATGATGGCTTCCATCTTGGTCCAGTGTGGGACAGGTCAGCATGATATGTCCACATGCCAGTTCTTTTGAAGTGTACATTGCAATGACTGACACATGCATGTTGGTGCCAGGAAGTAATGGGTCTTGTGTGCTGCCGGTCAGGTGGGCCTGTGTGAGTTGTTGTGCAAGCTTTCCAGCCCCACACACCCCGACCTGTGAGATGCGGTTACGTACCTGTGAGTTGGGTGGGTAGCATACATTGCCTGCCACATGCTTCTTATTGGGGGTGTAGTGTCCCATCCTCCATAGTGGTGGGACAGCATGCATGTTGCATTTTGTGGGACGGATAGCCAAACACACTGCACTGTCTCACTGTGAAGATGGCTACCTACCTGTTAGGTGAGGGTGCGGCACACAATGGCTGAGGCATGCTTCTGGGTGGGGGGAGGGCTACATCCTGCTCAGCTGTGGGACAAGGGGGCCTGGTGGGAGTTGTAGTGCAGGCTTCCCACACACACACCCACCTCCCTGTGAAGATGGCTACCTACCTGTTAGGTGAGGGTGTAGCACACAATGGCTGAGGCTTGCTTCTGGGTGGGGGAGGGCTACATCCTGCTCAGCTGTAGGACAAAGGGGCCTGGTGGGAGTTGTAGTGCAGGCCTCCCAAACACCCACCCACCTCCCTGTGATGATGGCTACCTACCTGTTAGGTGAGGGTGTAGCACACAATGGCTGAGGCTTGCTTCTGGGTGGGGGGAGGGCTACATCCTGCTCAGCTGTGGGACAAGGGTGCCTGGTGGGAGTTGTAGTGCAGGCCTCCCACACACACACACCCATCTCCCTGTGAAGATGGCTATCTACCTGTTAGGTGAGGGTGTAGCACACAATGGCTGAGGCTTGCTTCTGGGTGGGGGGAGGGCTACATCCTGCTCAGCTGTGGGACAAGGGGGCCTGGTGGGAGTTGTAGTGCAGGCCTCCCACACACACACCCACCTCCCTGTGAAGATGGCTACCTACCTGTTAGGTGAGAGTGTAGCACACAATGGCTGAGGCTTGCTTCTGGGTGGGGGGAGGGCTACATCCTGCTCAGCTGTGAGACAAGGGGGCCTGGTGGGAGTTGTAGTGCAGGCCTCCCACACACACCCACCTCCCTGTGAAGATGGCTACCTACCTGTTAGGTGAGGGTGTAGCACACAATGGCTGAGGCTTGCTTCTGGGTGGGGGAGGGCTACATCCTGCTCAGCTGTGGGACAAGGGGGCCTGGTGGGAGTTGTAGTGCAGGCCTCCCAAACACCCACCCACCTCCCTGTGATGATGGCTACCTACCTGTTAGGTGAGGGTGTAGCACACAATGGCTGAGGCTTTCTTCTGGGTGGGGGAGGGCTACATCCTGCTCAGCTGTGGGACAAGGGGGCCTGGTGGGAGTTGTAGTGCAGGCCTCCCACACACACACCCACCTCCCTGTAAAGATGGCTACCTACCTGTTAGGTGAGGGTGTAGCACACAATGGCTGAGGCTTGCTTCTGGGTGGGGGGAGGGCTACATCCTGCTCAGCTGTGGGACAAGGGGGCCTGGTAGGAGTTGTAGTGCAGGCCTCCCACACACACACCCACCTCCCTGTGAAGATGGCTACCTACCTGTTAGGTGAGAGTGTAGCACACAATGGCTGAGGCTTGCTTCTGGGTGGGGGGAGGGCTATATCCTGCTCAGCTGTGGGACAAGGGGGCCTGGTGGGAGTTGTAGTGCAGGCCTCCCAAACACCCACCCACCTCCCTGTGATGATGGCTACCTACCTGTTAGGTGAGGGTGTAGCACACAATGGCTGAGGTTTGCTTCTGGGTGGGGGGAGGGCTACATCCTGCTCAGCTGTGGGACAAGGGGGCCTGGTGGGAGTTGTAGTGCAGGCCTCCCACACACACACACACACCTCCCTGTGAAGATGGCTACCTACCTGTTAGGTGAGGGTATAGCACACAATGGCTGAGGCTTGCTTCTGGGTGGGGGAGGGCTACATCCTGCTCAGCTGTGAGACAAGGGGGCCTGGTGGGAGTTGTAGTGCAGGCCTCCCACACACACCCACCTCCCTGTGAAGATGGCTACCTACCTGTTAGGTGAGGGTGTAGCACACAATGGCTGAGGCTTGCTTCTGGGTGGGGGAGGGCTACATCCTGCTCAGCTGTGGGACAAGGGGGCCTGGTGGGAGTTGTAGTGCAGGCCTCCCAAACACCCACCCACCTCCCTGTGATGATGGCTACCTACCTGTTAGGTGAGGGTGTAGCACACAATGGCTGAGGCTTGCTTCTGGGTGGGGGAGGGTTACATCCTGCTCAGCTGTGGGACAAAGGTGCCTGGTGGGAGTTGTAGTGCAGGCCTCCCACACACACACACCCACCTCCCTGTGAAGATGGCTACCTACCTGTTAGGTGAGGGTGTAGCACACAATGGCTGAGGCTTGCTTCTGGGTGGGGGGAGGGCTACATCCTGCTCAGCTGTGGGACAAGGGTGCCTGGTGGGAGTTGTAGTGCAGGCCTCCCACACACACACACACCTCCCTGTGAAGATGGCTACCTACCTGTTAGGGGAGAGTGTAGCACACAATGGCTGAGGCTTGCTTCTGGGTGGGGGGAGGGCTACATCCTGCTCAGCTGTGGGACAAGGGGGCCTGGTGGGAGTTGTAGTGCTGGCAGCATGTACACATGCACCCATGGTGATGTTGCTTACTACCTTTGGGGGCTTCAGGGGGAGTGTCTGTTGTATCTGTGAGAGATGTGTTGGGAGGAGTGTTGTGCACATGAATGAATTTGTACCTAGGAGGTATTATTTTGTGATTGGGCAAGACAGTACATTTGTGTGATGTTAGACATTTGTTTGTACTTACCAGCCTCCACTCCCCGGGTATTCCTGAGAGACTCTCTGGATGTAGAATGCCAAGCACCTTCTCCTCCCATTCAGTGAATGTTTTGAGTGGAACGGGAGGGCCACTGCCTGTCCTCTGAGCCAGCTCATGGTTCTTGGCTCTCCTCTTTTTGACCACTGCCTTCAGATCGTGCCACCTCTTCATGATTTCATCTCTATTGCGTGGCACGGTCCCTACTGCATTGACCTTCTCTACTATCCTTCTCCACATTTGCGTCCTTGTTGCCAGTGGTGTCTGTTGGACCTGGTTACCAAACAATTGTGGTTCGACCCTGATTATCTCATCGACCATGACCCTCAACTCGCTCTCAGTGAATTTGGGCATTCTCTGTGGTGACATGGTGTGTGATGTGTCAAGGTGTTTAGGGTGCAGGTTTGGGAGTGGTAGTGGTGGTTGTGATGTGTATGGTGTGTGCTGTGCAAAGGTGTTAGAGGTGCAGGTGTGGAAGTGGTGGTGATATGTGTGTGTTGTGCAGATTTGCCTCTCCTGTCATCTGTGGTGGATGTCCCCTCAGTTGTGGAGTTTTGCAAAGGATTGTGGTCTGTTGGGTGCTGGATTTATACTGGTGTCTGTGGGTGTGTCAGGATGGAGTGTTGGTTGCAGGTGTGGTGTGTGTGTGTACCTGGGATTTGTAGTTTTTGTGTTTGGTGTGTCTTTGGGCTGTGTTGGCTACTTTTGGGTGCATGCCTTGTGTGGTTGGTGCACTTTGTGGCCATGTTGTGTGTTTTTTTCTGGCGACCGCCATTTTTTTGGCGGAGCGTCCGCAGTTGTGGCTCGGCTATGGCGCTTCCGCCGTCTCACTGATTCTTCACTGTTGTCGACCACGGCGGTCGGTAGCAGCGCACTGCACCGCGGGGGTGTCGGGAATATCATAATTTTGATGGCGGTGTCTCCGCTGTGGTTGCGGGCGTTTGGCCTGTTTCCGCTGCGACACTGACCGCCGCGGACGGTTTTGTGCCCTCTGCGCAGGCGGATGGCGGATTTTCGGGTCTCCTTTCCGCCGCGGTTGTGGTTTTACCGCTGGGGATCCTAATCTAGCCGTCGGTTTTCCCGCGGCGGGCGGTATTTTCCCGCTACCATGGCGGTCGTTTTTTTTCCGTCCGCCATCGTAATGACCTCCTTTGTCTGGCAATTAAAACTTTACTATCAAAGCCTATCCCTTCTGTGCAACGCGGTCCTAGATGGTTTGATCATGATTGCTCTGAGGCCAATAGACAGCTACGCAAGGCATTGTCAACCAGTCCAAGGTGTATCTCAGATGTAAAATTAGCAAGGCAGAGGTATAAGCAAGCGACTATTAAAAGGAAAGGGGAAATACTAAAAGATCGATGGGAAGCACTAACCAGAGCTGCTACCATTAAAAAGGGGAACACATTTTGGGCAGCTGTCAAGGACCTGAGGGCAACTGGGCAGTTACTATCTCCCATAAGCTGCACCATAACAAGTGAGGCTTGGGAAAATAATTTCTCAAAGATCTACACTGCCCCCATAGAAGAAGTAGATCATCTCAAACACAGGACCCTAACCAGGATCCAGATTACGCTGCCCGAGGTGGAGGAAGCTATCCATAAGAGTGTGGGCAATAAAGCCCCAGGCCCAGATGGGTTACCTATCGACCTTATCAAATACGAGCCAGATTTTTGGGCGCCCCTTCTTTTAAATGTTTTTAACAACTTAGTGCATGCCCCGATACCTGAAACATGGTCAACAAGTATTATTGTTCCGATTTTTAAAAAGGGTGATCGCTCCCAACCCAACTGCTACAGGCCTATTTCTTTAATAGATAATACTTTAAAAATCCTGGGCAGAGTTTTATATAATAAAATCTTAGATTGGGCTGGGGTCAGTGGCACCTTAGAGCCCTGCCAATTGGGCTTTAGGAGCAAAGTAGGCACTAACGAACAATACCTAAACCTCAATTTAATCATCGGCAAATATACCATAGCTCGGCGCTCGCCAATATACCTGGCCTTTATGGATCTGACCTCTGCCTTTGACTTTGTCAATAGGTCAAGATTATGGTCCATTCTCTTGGTCTATGGCTTGGACGAGGCATTGGTGCACTTTTTAGCGCACTTACATTAAGATCTAAAGGCTGAGGCCAGGATTAGCAGCGGGGGTGAAGTCTCGGAGGACATCAAAGTAAGTCAAGGGGTTAGACAGGGATGCGTTCTAGCCCCTCTCCTTTTTATCATTTATATTAATGGTCTGCATAAATCTCTGTCCACATTGACCTATGACGTTCCTAAAGTAAATGGTAAAACACTCCCTGTGCTATTATATGCCGACGATGCGGTCCTTATGGGCTGCACACCCAACGCCCTACGCATTCTAGTGCAGGGCTTTGTTGACTTTATGGCCAGCTTGGACCTAAGCACTAATTTAAAAAAATCATTTATAATGTCCTGTGGGCCAAGGAAACACCAACTAAATTTTATATCTGCGGGAGATCAGAAATTAAAAAGCACTAGCACTTTTCCCTATCTAGGGTTGGTCTTTGCTGCAAACGGCTCCTGGTCTGAACACATGGCGTTCTGCAGGAGCAACTTCTCAAAGGCCTCCAATTCCATTTTTAGCCTCCCTCGGCCCAAGAGAGCAGGTGCCATTTTAGCTATTTTAAAAAATGTTAAATCTCAATGCATACCAACTGCCACTTATGGTGCAGAGGTTTGGGGCATCGCTAACAGTCATAGCATCCAACAAGAAGAAAACAGATTCTGCAGGAAACTTTTAGGTGCACCAATCTCCACTGCTCAGTACATTTGCCATAAAGAACTTAATTTAAACTATATAGAGGACTTCATAAGGGCTCGTCCTACCCTATTTTGACTCTCTATATGGAAAAAGCCGGCAGCGTCACTCACGAGAGAGATCATAGGTGATTGCATTGGCTGCGAAAAAGGGCAGGACATCCCGTGGCTGTCCGGAGCTAATCGGAGCCTACGCAGTGTCAACTTAGAAAGGCTCTTCTTAAGCCCAAGCACAGCTGAGACCATACACAAAAACGTCCTTAGGAATGCACTTTATACACTTTATGGCACTGAAAGGATGAAGAGGGAATCCAAGAAATCCTCTGTTTCCAATTTTATGACCATTGAACATGTTGCGTATCCCTTGGCCAGCTATCTCACCCTGCCCATGAGTCATTGGGAGAGGTGCCTTTTCCGCCTAAGGGCAGGCACTGTAAAGTTTTTGCTGTGTTCTCCTCTCGGTTATAACGCAAACCTAGACTCCCTACCCTGCCCGTGTGATGGACAAAGCGGCCAAACCATTTTACACTTGTTATTCTTTTGTAAATTTTATACAAAATATGGTAATTGGCTCTTAACTCCGTTTTTTTTAAAAAACATGCCCATCAGCCTGGTAGATGCTTACAGGAGGATACTCACATTGGCAGATGAAGAGTTAGTTTTCCGCGTCTGCACTTTTCTGAGAATTGCCGTGCGGGCCCGCAATATGATGTGCAACACATGAGAAGTTTCCTCCTATCTGCACAAGAGTTTTTATCCAAACATATATGTTTTACATTTTGTGTATCCATGCCTAATGCTAACAAACTTTTACTGTGATTATGTACCTGTGTATTTTAATTATTATGTATGTTGTGCTTTTATGGATATGGCTGTATCCTAATAAAGTATTTTGAACTTGAACTGAACTGAGTTTAGAATCAGTGATTATTTCTACACCTCTGAATTTGGGGTTACCCATGCTATCATGTCATTCAGAAGGCCTTTTGGCAAAATGTCTTCTTTCTTGCACACAATTGTTCCACTTTCCTGTGTTCCCACACATCTCCAAAAAATGGTCCCCCTACTTGTGTGGCTGGGCCTAGTGCCTGCAACACTAAATGCCCCAAAGTGCAGCCTGGAGACATCAAATTTCACCAAGCAGATTCCACACTTTTTTACAATGTGGGTAGCTGCATATTTTAGGCACTAGTTCAGTTGCCACCAGGGAGATCTACTATGCCCAGACATTTCTGAAAACTACACACAGGGCTTTGCAGGGTAGTGTGACTTGGTGGTTCTCTTGAGGTTTTATACTCAGAAGCCCTTGCAAACCTCAATCTTTCGCTAAAAATACACATTTTTCTCACATTTTTGTGAGGGAATGTTCTGGAATCTGCAGAAATCCACAAATTTCCTACCACCCAAGTATTCTTCCATGTCTCTCAATAAAATGGGTGTCTCACTTGCTTGCGTGGGACTTGCGCCCATGACAGGAAAGGGGCCAATACGCAACAGGGCCAGATCAATTTTTTTTCTACCCCAAAACAACCCATTTTTGCAATTCGGTTAGCTGTTAGTTTTGGGCCCTAGCTCAGCCGTCACCAGGAGAAACTAAACAAACGTTCACATTTCTTTAAACTAGAAACCAGAGGAAGTCCAGGTTGGTGGGATTTGTGTGCATCACACAAGATTTTCTTGCCCAGAAGCATTTGCAAATCTCAAACATCGGCTAAAACACACATTTTTATCACATTCTCTTGAGGGGAATTTCTGGAACCCGTGGAATGCCATAAATTAATTCTCACCCAGTATTCCCCCATGTCTTTGTTAAAAATGGTACCTCACTTGTGTGGTTGGACCTAGCACCCAGGACAGGAAAGGGCCCAAAACATAACATACATATATCAAATATTTCCTCTTAAAACAAAAGTTTTTTTGCATTTTGGATAGCTGTGGATTTTAGGGTGTAGCTCAGCCGGCTCCCAGGGAAACCTACCAAACTCATACATCTTGGATAAGTAGATGCCAGGGAGAGTCCATGGTGGCATGACTTGTTTGGCTGGCACAAGTTTTTCTTTCCCAAAAACAGTTGAAAACTTTAAATCTTGGCTAAAACATATATTTTCCTCATATTTCTGTAAGGGAAAGTTCTGGAATCAAAGGAGGGGGAGGCACAAATTTCCTATCAGCCAGCATTCCCACATATCTTGTGATCAAATTGGTACCTCACTTGTGTAGGTGTACCTAGCGCCCGCGACAGGTAAGGGCCCAAAACGCAGCATGGACAGATTACATTTTTCCAATCAAAACTGACACTTTTTTCCCTTTTTGGGTAGCTGTGGATTTTAGGCCCTAGCTAAGCCGGCACCCAGGAAAGCCAACCAAACCCAAGAATTCCTGAAAATTAGACACATGGAGGAACCCAGGATGGCTTAACTTCTGTGCCTCTCATCAGGATTTGTCTCCCAGAAACCCATGGAAACTTAAAACTTTGGATTAAAACACACATTATCCTCATATTTCTGTGAGGGAAAGCTCTGGAATCTGCAGGGAGCTACAGATTTTCTACCATGCAGCATTCCCCTCCATCTCCTGATAAAAATGGTACCTTACTTGTGTGGGTGTGCCTCGCGCCTTCGACAAGTAAGGGCCCAAAACGCAACATGGACACCACATTTTTCCACTCAAAACCAAAATTTTTCAGCATTTTGAGTAGTTTTGGATTTTACAGCCTAGCTCAGCCAGCACCAAGGGAAGCCGACCACATCCACATACTTCTGAAATGTAGACACCCAGGGAAATCTAAGGTGGTATGACATGCGTGGCCATCACCAGGATTTCTTACCCAGATGCACTTGCAAACCTCAAACCTTGGCTAAAAACACACTATTTTCCTCACATTTCTGTAAGGGGAAGCTCTGGAGTATGTAGGGAGCCACATATTTCCTACCTCCTAGTATTCCCCCATGTCTCCCAATTAAAAATGGTACCTCACTTGTTGGGGTGGGTCTAGCGCCAGATACAAATTTTGTGGCTCAAAACCAACCCCTTTTTTGCATTTTGCATTGCTGTGGATTTTGGTCCTTGGTTCAGACGATACCCAGGGAAGCCTATCAAACTCACACATGTCTGACAAGCAGACACCTGGGGAATTCCTGGGTGGTTTGATTTGTGTGTCTCTCACCAGGTTTGCTTACCCAGAAGCCCTTGCAAACCTCAATCTTTGGCTAAAAACACACATTTTCCTCACAATTCTGTGAGGAAAAGTTCTGGTATCTGTGGGGAGCCACACATTTTCTACTGCCTAGCATTCTTCCACATCTCCCAATATTAATGATACCTCACTTTTGTGGGTGGGCCTAGCACCTACAACAGGAAATGGCCCAAAAAACAACATGGACAGATCAAATGTGCCTACTGAAAACTGACCCTTTTGTTGCATTTTGGGTAGCTGTGGATTTGGGCCCTAGCTTAGCCGACACCCAGGGAACCCTACCAAACCCACGCATTTCTGAAAATCAGACACCAAATTCACAACTTCTACACTTTACAGGATATATCGTTTTCCCTGAGACATAGAAGGACAGAACAATCATGGACTCAATACTCTTTAAGGGAAGCAGAGAAGGACAGGATATCATCCAGGTATACCACAAGAAACTGGTTTGGAACATAAGAGAATATGCTATTAATAAATGTCTGAAAAACTGCTAGAGCACTGATAAGGCCAAAAGGCATGACCTAATATTCATAGTGTCCAAAGGGGTGTCTGGAACATAGCCTTCCACCTATAACTTTGTTATCCAAAGCATATGGTAAGCCCTAAGGAGGTCTAATTTTGTGAAATATTTAGCACCCTGAATGGACTCATGGATGCCTTTGATAAGTGAAAGTGGGTAACAGCCCTTAATGGTGACCTTATTTAATCTATGGTAATCATTAATGGATCTTAGCTTTTTTGGAAATAAGAAGAGGGGAGCCCCAGCAGGGAACATTGACTGGACAATCTGACTAGTCAGAATAGCACAATCCAAATCCGTAGGAGGAGGGAGTGACACAGAAGTAGCTTTCTGTATAGCATCAGAAAATGTTTGATACCCCATCGGGCTGGACAAAGTCTGAGCAATAGTGTCATGAGACTAGTTTACAGTATGTTCTTGTACCACTGGAGCCCAATAGCTTCTGTCTGTAAAACAATTATGTCTACAGAACTGGGAAAAAAGCAACACAACTCTGGTCTCCCAATTGATTTAGGAATTGTGTCGTTCAAGTCAATGTATCCCCAGTACTATGGCATAACTAGGCAACATAATTCAATCAAAGGCAACCATTTCTTTATAATTGCTTAAGGACACCACTAAAAAAGGAACCATGATGGAGGTCATGAGACCTGATGTCAACGGAGATGCATCTATACTTTCTACATTGTCAAGAGAAGACTTCTTCCTGACCATAATTTGAAGTCTCCGAGCACAACTTAAGTCTATTTTCATCCTGGAGGCACCGGAACCTAAGAGGGCTGGAACAGAGATGGACTGGCCGGATGGACTTGATGAATAGATTCAACTAGAACAAGCGTGAACTGGACTCATCAGTAGAACTGAAAAAAAATATGGAATTTAGATTCTCCAGCCTCATCTCCCTTATAAAGGACAGGATCTTGCATTTCCCCAAGGGCTGGAAGGTCAAACAGTACAATCTTGCAGCAGGTGATTTGGGCTTGCACAATAGAGACACAAGCCTTCCTTGCATCTTCGATCCTTTTCAGTAGTGGACAATGGGCTTTTCACTCAAACTGAGCTGCACTGGTTCATTAGGCACGTAAGGCAAAACTTCAGTAGGCTCAGTAGTAGGCTCAGTCTACCTTACAACCTTACAACTTGGGTAGGAGGAGTAGAAGTGAACCTCTGATTTCCCTGTTTTCTCATTCTCCTTTCTTTTAGTCTATGTTCTATTAGGAGAACTTGATCTAGATGTTCAGTGAATGAGGAAGCCTGAGGAACTCTTGCCTTTCAGCAGCCAGCTCATGAAACAGTGAACAATAGGACAGTGGATCTGAATTTCCCTGCTATATACATCGAGCAGGAGTTCTCTGTTGAAGCTTCATGATCCGGTCTCTCAACATCTTTTCGAAGTTTCAGACAAGGGTCTTTGGAGACAATTAGGGGTGTTGCTCAAGCCACAGCTGCACCAGTCAAGAAACCAATCAGATATTTTACTTTGGATCTGTGAGAGGAAAATTGACCAGGTCATAAGGATAAATATACCATCAGGCTGGCCAAAAACTCCTTCAACCTTCAGGTATCCGTAGAAGCTGAAGGACTGATGACAGTAACGTCATAAGAACTGGAGTGGGTTGCTCGGTGCAAGATAGTAGTTAAGTGATCCTCACAGCCTCCAGCTACATCCTTCTTGTTGCATTTTCTGAGCCCCAGGAATCGCAGGACCATGCAAGGTACATCAATTCTCAGGTGCCCAGGCTGCAGAGACCAAGTGGATGCAACAGTGTTACATTCTGTTGTTCACTTAAAATTTGCCAGCAAATGTTGCTATAATTCCAAACAAAAGCAGCAGATGTTTTCAAGGTTCACATGACAACCAACCATTTATCATTAACTTAGAAGGTAAAATAACTCTGCTCCAGCTCTTGAACTATTTCAGATACCGGGCAGCCTGACTCTGTGGCTGAGACCGTGGGCCAGATCACAAACATTTTTGAGTGGTACTATTTCATGTCCTTTGTAGTAAGTTAAGGCAGTGTTTTTCCAATGTTAACACTGTATTAAGAAAAGAAAGCAGGTAATTGGAGGTGAGGAAGTGTGACAAGGATACTTGTGTATATTTTAAGTGCTGTGTTTTGTGCTGCTGATGTTTTTTGTTTCTTTTTGTGGTGGTGTGTTTTTGTGCTGCGTTATTAGAAAGTGATTTTGTTGTGTTGAACTGCAGTTGTTGTGTTGCATTGTTTTGACTGGTTTCTTGTGATGTGCTCTCTTGTTTCCTTTAGATATGTCAACTAATACTTGTAAATTTCCAATCAAAAGCTGCACATGCACTGAATATTCCTGTGGCCAGCAACCATTTACCACTGATTAAGGTGGCAAAATAGCACTGCTGTAACTCTTCAACTACTTAAGACACCAGTCAGTCCAAAACTGTGGCAGAGACCATGCCTTAACGTAGTGCTCCCAATGCTCAGCACTTGCACATCATGTGATAAGGCTCATGGTCTTTGAATTATTATATTGAAATGTTACTAAATTCTTCAATGAAACTTGTCTTCATGGTTACCCATACTGTATCTAATATTGAATTTATAATTGTAATGATCTTAGTTGCACTAGTGAATTTTTGTATGTATTGATGCTTTATTATGTACTGTGTTAATAATTTAATGTCTGAGGAGGAGGGGGTGGGGGAGAGGGGGTATGTTTTAAAAAATCAATAAAGAATTATATAAAAAAAAAAAAAAGAAACTTGTCTTCATGGGGCAATTATTTTTATTTTTATTAATTGTGCTACACATAAACCCACCTATGTCCATCGGCAGGACAAATTATCATCCAACATTAATTTACCACTGTTGGACTTGGCCCTTTTGCAGGGTCATCCCAGAACTTTTTGCCTTCCTCCTGTATTTTTTCTGACCTGTTATTGGTGGTTTTAGGACTCTGGGCCCTTTATCACTGCTGTTCAGTGTTAAAGTGCATGTGCTCTCTATGGTAAACTTGGTAAGATTGGTCTACACCTGTTTGGCATATTTAATTTACCTATCAGTCCCTTGTGACCCCATGTTTTTGTGCTTGCTTGGAACTGGAAAAGAAGAGACTGCGTGGGACCGGGGGGATGGATGTGCTGCCAGGGAACCGCCATCTGGACTTTGCCGGTGTGCTGGCCTGAGCCTGCTTCCTGCTTGAGGCCCCCAGACTGTGTGGCTTGCCCTGGGTGATTTATCACGGCGTGTGGTGAGCGCTTTGGAATTTCTGCTTTCTAGTCCAGCTGCCATAGGAGTGGGCTTGCACAGGGCTGACTTAGGGAGGAGCGTTTTCAGCTCTCTCCTCTGTGAACTGAGCTCCAGGTGTGGGCTCACACTGCTCTGGAGCGTGTGGAGCACTTAGTTGTTTTTGCGCTCACGAGCGCTGTGCCCTACAAGAAAGGAAGGAGACTGCCTGCAGGAGCGCTGCGGCAGTGGAAACGCGTGGTGAGCGCCACCGTGTCCTATACTTCCTCAACTTAAACAGCCAAGAGTGTGTGGCACTCGTGCTGGCCTCCTCGTGTGGTGAGGGCGATACTTGCTAGTCCTCGAGGGCAGGGCCGATCCCTCGGCCAGCACTGTGACCGTCGAAGGGAGCCGGCCAGAACCAGCGTGAAGAGAAGCTCCTAGCGTTGCTGGGCAACCAACATCTCTGCCGGAGTCCCGGTCGTTGCCCCAGCAACCATCAGGAAAGGCCGAATTGGAATGCCTGCTCCGGGGCGGTGCCGGGTGCTCTCCATGTGACGGAGGAAGAGCCCTGCCCCATCGCTCCGGCTGAGTGGCGCTGCTTATTTCTCGCCCCCAGTAGTCCGTAGGCGTGCCCCTGCTCCACGGGGGCCTAAACCCACAAGGCAGAAGACTCCTGATGCCTTACCGTTCGACCCCGTGGGGTCTAGCAACTCTGACCACAGGTGAGCCTGGTGGCCTGATCGGCAGAAGGGAATCCGGCGAGGTCCCCTCCCCAGCTGTGCTGTGCTACGCCACGGCAGCTGCCCTCAGTGCATAATGGGGAGCTGCCTCACAGGCCGGCCGACATTGTTAGGGTAACAAGTGTCATGTGCAGAGGCCGTATGATGTGGGGATATGGATAATGCTGGCACTACGTGGGTGATATAAACACCGTTCTTTTGATGCACGCATCGTAATGTTGGTAACTATTGCCGAGGGGCCAAATGAGTTATGTGTTTTCCCTCCTCATGTGTTTCAGGTGTTTATGGCCATACAAGGTGTTCTCACATGTGCAAACCCACCAGTAGTTTCTGGTTACACTAAGTGTGATGGTGATTTTCTAGTGTGTGCATGTTACTAGTATTTACTCTAGTGCACTACTGCTGAATATGTTTTGCATAATATATTGTGCTAAGTGCAATGATACCAGTGGTTACTGCCCAGCCTAACTGTAATGTTATATCAGTGGCCCGATTGGCCTAAGTGATTTATGTAATCCCTGTGAAGTCATGACAAGTGCCTAGCGGCACAGTAATATATGTGATGGTGTTCTAATGTGTTTTTATGGATAATACAAAGGCTATTTTTATATAACCTTGTGTGGAGTTTCTTTTGTGGTGTGCCTAGCGTGTGGCTGCTGTGTGAATGTGTTGCGCAAACGCTTTACACATTGCCTCTGGGATAAGCCTGACTGCTCTGCCAAGCTACCAAGGGGGTGAGCAGGGGTTATCTTGGGTGTGAAACTCCCTTACCCTGACTAGAGTGGTGGGTTCCGCCTGGCTTAGGTGTATACCCTAGCCAACCAGAAACCCCATTTCTAACAACCCTTCCCTCCCCCTTCCATCTCAGCGAATGAAAATCTGGTGGATATAAGTACTTATTATGTGAAAACATTCGGAGAGCATAAAGACTGAATGATCTAGGCTGTCTAAAAAATGGGCATGTTAAACCATGCTTCTGGCCATAAGGCCTGGGCCTGTGATTAGATGTAATTACATTTGTCTTTAGAATGATGGCAAAAAATAGCAATGTGGTCAAATCACAAAACATTTTTGACTTCATCAACTACAAGTCCATAGTGGTACATAAGACTTGGGGCTTGATCTAGAGTTCAGCATTGGGTCACTCTGTCACAAATGTGGCAGATATCCTGTCTGCTGAATTACAAGTGCATTGTATCCAATGGCGCTTGTGATACTGTTGGATGGGATTGTCGTGTAGTTCCTATAGTACCCATGCAGGACCTGCGCGTTTGAATAACATAAACTGTGGGCTTGGTGTTAGACTGACTCTGTGCACCCCCACCGTGTATGTTAGCCAGATTTGCATTAGCTAGCTCACAGTGCCACTAGAGTCTCCTCTTATCGGGGAGACATTAGTTTCTGGCAACCTTAGATCATGACAACCCGAATTCCTCAGAATCGTGGAAACAATGTACTACCTTTCGCTCAGTCACTCGTGCTTACTTATTTGGTTTGTCTCAGAGAGTTACACAGAATAAACAGTCTGGGCGTTTCAATAAGTATTTATTGAACAGTTGTTATTCTAGTGTAAAATATATGTGCTGCAGTAACCAGCAGACAATAGCAGAGATATATTATCAGCAGTACGATAAAAGCAAAGGGATAGAACAGTTCTACCATATTGCAATAATCATGAATACATACATGAATATAAAAAGCATTATGAAAAGTGCAGCGTACTCCTACGATGCCTAACTAGATGTACCTGAGTGTACCTAGCATATGTGTGTAGGTCTAAAAGCCTAAGAGCCAAGAATCCTTCTAGGATTTAGTCGAACCCCCATACCTGAATAGAGAGAGTGTGGGACCCCGTCCTGGTCTCGAGTTGGACACCCCACAAGGGCTGTGTCAGACCGCTGTCAGCTACAGCGACTGCATGCAGGAGCCTCAGCGTCTCTGGTCAGTGTGTCAGCATGGAAGTCTCGGTTCCCTCTGTCTTACCGGGGTAAGATGTGGTGTATTTATACCCTGAAGACTCTAGTTGCTTCGTATGGTTTGTATTGGGCCTTGTTAGACTTGAGGAAGACGTCAGGGGTGAACTTTGTACATACATATTATGCAGGTGGTGTATTCCTAGAGAGTCATGCATAATTGATGAGTACAGTGTGGGCCTGTGTTTGGGAAAAACCCTGCTGTATTCAAAACCACAGGCTAGATAACGTTCAGCCCTCAGAGCTCGTTGTGTACTAGCGAGGACCAATGTAGGTGAAAGATCATGCCTATATAAGGAATCATGACTATAATAGGACATGTACAGTTATGACCGTAATAGGGCATATGCGGCTTTGACCATAATAGGGCAAGTACGAATATGACCGTATTAGGGCAAATACGAATACGTCCATTTTAGGGCATGTATGAACGGGTCTACATTAGGGCCTCTATACGGGACATAACACCCACTCCTCTTCCGAACAGGATGACAATGACCATACTTAAAATCTGGACAATTTAAAAACATTTTAAAAGCAAGTAAAAACATGGTTTTAAAATTGTTAAAAACAATTTCATAAAATGTTACAATTCAGCTATTTCCAATTGCCACTAAAAGAAATGTCTATTTTGTTTCTCTATATAAGTTGCTTCACTCAAAGCGGAAGAAGGCCATGCTTTTCTTAAGCGAAAGTGTCAATTTAGGAAATGTTCCAAATTTGCTCGTTTATTATGAAAACGAGTGGAGAAGCCGAATTCTTTCCCAGGACGCGATGAGCCAATTTGAGATTAAGTGTCCTGGCTGGGAAGCACAACATTATCAGTGGGAGCTACTGCAGACGACAAATCCAACGCCTCACAGAGAACGTCAATCGCACATAGATGGTATGTAGCACTCCCAACAGCCGGTGCTGCGGCAGCTTGTGCGGCAGTTGTTACTTGGGTGCCTGTGGAGGAGTCACCTAACCCAGCAGGAGCAAACGGCACCTGTGGATTCTCAAGGAATGCGTTCATCAGAATCGGAAGACGCTGGGGACAACGCAGAGCATGGGCCTTTAGGGGGTCCAGCATTGCATCCGTGTCCGGAGGTGCATCTGATGGAAATGTTAGACAAAGATCCAACGTGCATTCTTCTCCGCAAAGCAGGCATCGAAGAACAGGTAAGATGCAGTCTACCCAGACTGGTCGAAAGGATAGAAACCAGGAGGCATTGAGTTCTCGCAGGCAAGAAACGCCCAGAAGTTGTACCATGCGTTCACGGTATTTCCGCTCCAGGAGCATGTTCGCAATTCCCTCTGGAATTGGGCCGTCCATTGCGTAGCAGTAGTATTATAAATAGGACCCCTGCAATCAGCAATAGGATAAGCGGGAGTCCTCCAAATACGCTTCCCAATACGGAGTGTATAAAATTTGGGATTACTCCGAGGACTGTCTGAAAGGTGCTTAACAGTCCTGACCCTATGGTCTTAAATAGGTGTACAATACCGCTCGTATCAGACATATTGAAGATACGACCCACCATTTCTGCGAAATGAATGGGGCAGTTTGTACGTATGAGCGCCTGTATCTCACTCGAGGTCCTTGCAACTTGAAGTTCATAGGTTTCTCGAGCAGAGGTTAAGGGCACGGGTTGCTGTAAAAGCATGGCTTGCAGTCTGCTCAGAGTATCAAATTGTATGAAAGAAACATTCAGTGAAGGCCATAGCGGCGCTTCCCTGACTGTGTTCAGTGGTGGAAACAATACTTGCATACAGCAAGTAACCCTGGAGTTAACGGTGACCAGATAGGCAACGCCCGGAAGCATCCCACAGCAACCTTGATCATTTAGCATCAAGTAACTCCCATTCGAGAGCAGCTCGAAAACCGGCGTGATCACTGCAGCTGGGGTCCCAGTCATGTGACACGATAGGTTTGCTACTGAACCGCTACAGGCTCCGTGCAGAGAAATATCCTGACACATGAGAGAACCGCTTAAAGCGTTCTTGCAGTTTGTACCACTCAGATACACTTCTCGATCCCCATTCCGGCATCGATATCTATATGGTAACTCCCAAGTTTCCTTAATGTATCCCTTACCCATTTTTTCATATGTGCCTGCCTGCCTTTGCTCAAGGCAATATTGAAACTGAAACGTAGTGACCGGCAGAGTGATTTGGCCATGAATTAGCCATTCAGTTGATGGTAATTCGGCTACAGTAAATGGTAACCTTTCCAGTTTCTCGATACGCAGCATTGTATATTTGGCTCCCCTTTGTGCCATTTCTGTCTGTTTATCAGTTAGATTGTATTCTGAAAACAGAGACGTGGTGTTTATAAAACACCAGGGCACATAGCCTGCACGCAAAGATTGTAGCGTCCAGCTTAGCATCATAATAGAACGTAGCTGAGATTGCCCGTGTTGTAACAAGGCCAGATCTTGTTCTAATATGTCGATTGCCGAAGACACAATGTTGCCTAAGGAGTAAATCCTGGAGGTCAAAGTTGTTAACCCATTATCCACTACAGCTAATGCCTTCTCTAGGTTAATACGGTCTATTTCCTGTATTCTTTCTGCGGCCTCTTGTTGGGATATTTTCCAGTTTTCATTATAATAGGCATAAATGCCGGCATATATGAAACGTTTCTGACGTGTTTTCCTTGGGCCTAGTAAAAAATCCCTAAGGTCTACATCAGGTGTGAGTAAGGTCAAGTGATGTTTCACTTCTGTGAGTGTTGAGGTCTCTAGCCAATCAAGGCACAACTTCCCAACACTATAGGATGTCACTACCCCTGGGTGTTGTCTCTGTACATAGCGTGTATCTGGCCTATGGATACTAAACCCTTCGGTTGTATTCATAAATCTCTGTTGACAGGTGTTTGTGTCAATGGGCCAAATCAGCCATTTCGTCCAATCAGGATCTGATCTGTTGTACTGGAGAATGTCATCTAATCCTACCCCTTGTGTAGTTGAATTCTGCCCCCCACCCATCTGTGATGGTGTAGGAAACCCGGGTGAGTTCAGTTCCTTATTCTTGGCTAGTCCAAGACAGGATGTCTGTTGCACAGTTTCATTCAGAAATATCATCTGCTGTGGAATGAGGCATGCTCTAAATAGTGCTTCTGTTCCCTGGACTTGCCAGTCCCTAGAACCCCAGATTGATTTTAAATCTATAGTGTCCTTCCATAGGTCGAAACCCTGTGTAGACAACTGGGCCATAAAGGAAGCAGAGTAAATCTGTTTGGTGTTAGTCAACATAATTTTCTGTGCTGATGTTTTTGCCACTTTGTAATAAAATGACTTTGGGTCTGATGTATTAAACCCTGAAAAGTATGTGAATTTCTGTGCAAAGGTTTGCGAACTACCTTTTGGAGGTGTTGGGCAGTGTTCCCACTGGTGGTATTCAAATACATTTCTAGGTGTTATAGATTTGTGCAAGAAATGATGACCATAATGTTGGTAACAGTACAATGTATCATAGTCTGAAGTACCTTCTAACATTTCATTGTTCGGAAATGCAGCAGTTTTTTCTAAATCAGACATCATAGCATTTACAGTTTCAGTGTCCCAATCATCAGATAATGTACTGGAGGTAATGATATCACTTAAAGAAATTTTAAATACATGTTTAAGCTTTAAAAGTTCAGTCGGACCGAATATATCAAAATCAATCTTGTCCCATACTATACCGTCCGGTATAGGAACTGCTGTGATGTTCACTGAAGACAAGTCTCTTGGTTCACGATGTGAAGACTGGTGTGGTTTTAAAATCAAATTGACTCTTTGGGCTGTAGAGCTCTGCTGGAGATATCGTCCATTAATAAGCATACTAAAAGTTATAATTAAACCTAGCCAGAAAAGAAAAAATAAAATCCCAGTGATATACCATAGTTCTATCCAAGGTGACACCAGGTAAGTCTTTCTAAAAAGTTCAAAAAGTCAGTGAGTTTCTGTTTGAGTGATTTTTTGGCTGGCGTCGTTTCCGGCTCGCTTGGATCCAGTGAAAACGTATCAAAGTTCATGAAATAGCCAGAAGCAGTTCGATCAATTGTTGGAATTGCATCGGGATTTGTTGAAATCGGATTTTGCTCTTGACAAGGCATGTTGACGTAGATGTCTGTAGTCGGTCTGATTGCAACTTGGTTGTTAAGTTGAGTTTCTTCTTGTTGAAGTGGAACGAGTTCCATAGCATTGTTGCTTAGTCCTTCATTCCGTACAGGTGGCTCTTCAAACGTGATGAGTCTTTCTGTTTGGACTTCTTGGATTGTAGCGAGAGGAGGGCGTCTGCTACTGTGGAGTCCACGTGGCCTACTGTTTAGTATCGGCCACATAGTGTGGTTTGATTAAGTCGATTGAGACAAATCTTTTCTCCTTTTTCCCAGCAAGAGGCAGCAGAAGTACAGTTCTTGTGCCTTGGATTGCTAGGACCGGTACAGGCTTTCTGTAGGATGGCCCAAATTCTTTCTTGTCTGCAATCTTCTCTCTGACCAGATCCCCGACTTTTGGGATCCAGACAGGTCTTGCCGTTACTGCCTTGACTTCCTCAGTGGCGGTCTGTTTTAAGTGGACGTTGCTTTGTTGTGTCCTGGATTCATTTAGATCCTGTAAAACAGCCAAACGATCATGGATATCAAATGGTTTTTCATCCGCCACTGTGCCTTCACAATCAAGATCAGGTACCCACATTCTTGTCCCAAATAGGACCTCGTAAGGAGTGACACCCCTAGAGAGCTTCTTGGCTGATTGTTTATTGCTCGTTGGACCCCATAAAGGTGATCGACCCATCTACCGCCCTTGCCTAATACCCTAGCTGTTAAAGATTGCTTTAAGTCACGGTTTTTCCTCTCCACAACAGAATTTCCCTCAGGATGGTACGGAGAGGAGTACCGCAATGCTATGCCCATTCCTTCCATGGCCTCTTTGTAAGCCCGAGAGCTAAATGCGGGGCCACGGTCAGAATGTAACGTGCCAACTGCGTATGTGCCGATAAAGACTCGCAAATGTTTTATAACAGTTCGAGCGTCAGCCGAGCGCTGAGGCCAGACCTTGAGGAAACTTGAGCTGGACGTACATGAACGGACAACCTAATGCTGTCTAATAATGGAATCTGTACTGGACGTGTTGCGGTGGACCCTTCCATCTGCTTGCAGATGTCGCAGTTCCAGACTAAGGGGCCGATTCCGATCTGGGTCGGAAAGCTCTCCGACCGAGCCGGATCCGGAGAGATTTCCGACCGAGCCGGACTCCCCCAGTCTGACCGAGCGAGTACGATGCGGCCGTATGCTGCCCGACTCGATTCGCTCGAACTCCCATTGAAGTCAATGGGAGCCGGTCGTACAACGCGTACAGGGGCTCCCATTGACTGAATGGGCACGTCGCGAACAGGGGGGCCCCCTACAGTGGGTACGCGTCGGTGCGACTCGCACCGTACATGCATGTGTAGGGGGGACCCTTGGGTCCCCCCTGTGTTCGACTCGTGTGGCTACGCATGCAGGGGGGTCTGACACGGACCCCCGAAGTCCAGCTCCGGGTGCTTTTGCGAGCCGGACGCTCCGACTCGATCCGGCCGTCCGACGCGTGCATCGTACTTGCTCGGTCGGGAAACGTCTCCATTGCATGGTGCGAGCCGTGTCCGTACGAGTCGGTCGGAGCGGTTCGGACCCGGGAACGAGTTGGTCGTCGATTTCGCGTGCGCTCGCATCGTACTTGCTCGCTGGGACGACTGTACGAATCGGTCGAAAAAAAGGCCTCCGAATCGTATCCGGTAAAGCCGAATCCGATTCGGAGCCCTACCGGCAGAGATCGGAATCGGCCCCATAGTCTCTAATCTGCCTTCTCATCCCGGGCCACCAGTAACGTTGTTTCAACAAGGAAACAGTCTCCCTAAGTCCCTTATGTACAAAACCTATCCCTTCATGTGCTGCCACAATTAAGCCTTGCCTACGATCCATATTTGGTATTACTCTATCCCCCACTCCAGGAATCTGAGCATATGGAGTGTTATGTGCATCTAACTTGTAGGAGTACTTGAGTGGAAATTTCTTTGGTGCTGCTGTGCTGCCTTTGCGTGAAGCATTGACAGCTACCATAATCTCGCCGTCTATTCTCGTTTTTTAGCGAGTAACTGCAGCTATGGACGCTGTGCGTACAGCCCCCTTTGCGGCTTTATCAGCCAATGAATTCCCTTCAACGTGAACGCCATCACGCTGATGACTCAGTGAATGTATTACGTGAGCCCTTGGTAGTTCGTTTCTCAACTCCACTACCTGTTCCCATAGCATTTTATGCTTAATTGTGCCACCTTTTGCATCTTTAAACCCGTTTTGTTCCCAATGATGTAAATATTCATTGTACGACTGTACACAGTCAAAGGAATCACACACAATTAGTGTGGGGAATTCGTGTTCCGTATTTACAAGTGCCAGTATCAGTGCTTTTATTTCTGCCAACTGAGCTGTGCAGTCTCCTAGAGATTGCGTTTTAGTGCTACTGGGATGGAACTTTCCATCGCGCATGCGACCTTTAACGATTGCACACGCTGCGCTGTAAGCTTGCTTACTCCCTATGGCCGGTTGAGCAGATCCGTCAGTGTAAATAATGTATTCATACTGATCTAGAGGCAAGATCTCATTTGGAAGAGGATATTCTTGTTCGTATTGCAGAAATGCTTGTGTTTTTAAACTTGGATCAAATCTGTATTCAACATCCGTTGCAGTAAGAGAATTAGCCCATTGTATCCATCTGGGATGTAAGGCTTTCGCATTTGGAATGCTAGCTTTTGTAACAGCTTCTAAAGCTGGTACTGGGGTCACGACAATTATGCGTTTACCCTGAGCCAGAGCTCTTTCTCTTGCTACAGCGGTCTGCACTGCTGTCAGGATTTTTTCTGTTGAAGTGAAACGCATCTCTGCGTTTGTGTACAGGTGTGATTTGTATGCGATTGGTACTGTTTCGCCTTCATTGAAAGTCAAATAAGTGTACCCGCATTGACCCGCTATTACTCGGATCACTAAGTTGCGTACGTTTACGCGTGTCTGTAAATGTTTAGAAGCTATCATGTCTTCCTGTAGGGAACGCAGGATATTTGTATGTTCCTGTGTCCATTGTCTGATTGAAAAATCAGGTTTTATTAAGTCGTAGAAAGGTTTTACTCTTTCTGCGTAATCCAAAATGTATGTTTGACCAAAATTTAGGAATCCCAGAATTGATTGTAAATTCTTTAATGATTTTGGAGGTTGAAGCAGCGCACATTTTTCTAAAAAGTTTGCTGCTAGGCTTTTTCCTTCACTTGACAGCTCATACCCTAAAAATAGGACATTGAGGTGGGCAATTTTTGATTTTTTGAAATTAAATTTATAGCCCTCAGAGGCGAATCCCATAATAATGGTGCTCACCCTGGTCAAGTGCCTCGGTAAGTCATCGTCCGTCAGATAAATATCATCCACATAGGACAATGCTTCTTCATCCAAATTTTGGAGTAACTCTGTTACTCTTGCTGAAAATACCCTGGGGCTATTTTTATACCCTTGGGCTAGTCGACAAAATTGTCGCTGGGACCCTAACGCACTGAATGCGGTCAGATACCTGCTTTCAGGCGCTATATTTTGGCAGAAAAATCCATTTGAGATATCAAGTGTTGTTTTGTATTTTTTGCGCACAATGTTATTCATTAATGCGGCACTGTGTGCATTTTGAACTGCAAATGTCTTTGTGCAAGTGTTTAAATGTCTGTAATCTAAGACTAGACGATATGTGTTGTCAGGTTTGGCTACGGGGAACAAAGGATTGTTCATAGGTGAAGTGCAATTTTCTATCACCCCCTGGTATTCAAGTTGATCTAGGATCTCCCTGACTTGTTTTTTAGCTTCCTGCTTTATAGGGTATTGCCTTTGAGCATTTGGGGAAACTTTTAACGGGATCACGTGGTGGGTTGAATCCTCATCCCAACCAACATGATTTTTGTACAATGCTGGAGCTAGGGCAACCGCCCACTCCTGCGCATATGCATGTTTTAAATGTATGGGAACGAGGTCGGAAAAGGCTGGAAAAATTATCGTTTCTCCCCTAGGGCACTCCATGACAAATGCTGGCGGCCAGTCTTGTTCTGCTAATAGAATGTCATAACCAGATGACAGATTTTTCCAAAAGAGACCTTTAATTTTTCTGGGTTTGTCCCCCTCCATCCGGAGTGTTATCTCATGTAACTTATGTGGGACACTTACCCGAGTATCAGGTGTTTCCACTGTGATATACTCACTCAACTCCGCTGTCACCAGAAATTCCTTCAGGTTCTGGCGAGCTATCGTTACTTCTGCCACGCTGTCTAGCATCGTCAGAGCCCATTCCCCGTTCAGAAGCTGTGTCCTCAGAATTCTGGGCATGTCTGATCTTGAGACCTGCTACCTTCTTCTTTTTGAACTGAGGTTTCTGTTTTTGTTTATCTTCTTTTTTAGGTGCGTAGTCCGCAGCGCGTTGCGTGTCTCTGGACTTTGTACGCTCCTCTGACCATCCTTCCCTCTCGGAGTTTTTTGATGAACCCTGAAAGGAACGAGAGGAACGTGTATCAGTATCCTGATACCTGTCAGGTTTTTTAATATTATCCCTATTCCTGAGGTTATACCTCCTTTCAGAGGGCTCCTGTTGAGGAGACCTACCTCTGGATTGAGATCTGCTGTCTTTAGACTTTTGTTGTTTTTTATTTTCCCACTTCTTTTTAGAAGAAGTAGGTGTCTGCTTTGTAGTGTCCTTTTCAGGACTGGCCACCAGTTGTGGTTTTAATGCTTTCCCACCTAGACTGTCTCTGCCTAATTCTGCATATGCAGTTTCAATGATTTTGGGTAGTTCGTGTTGTTGATCCATTGGACCGAACTCCCTTAGGCGTTGGCGGATCGCCACTGAAGCTGCTTCCTCCTTAATGTTAGCTAGTATTATGGCTGATACCTGGTCAAAGTTATTTAGTAACTTTATCCCTAAGTTTAGGGCTGGCTCTGCTCTGTACTCATTTTGTATCTGTCTCAATACATCAGGTACTATTGCTAATGACAGGATACCATGTGTTCTGGTATATATGGCAGCAAAGACTGAACCCCAAGAGGTGCAGTCCTCTACTTGTGGTGTGATCCCCATGGGCAAGCAGATTGTTAGAATTCTGTGTTTTATCATAGGTGGTAGTATTCGGGAATACTGCCTCAAGCTGAGTTATTTTCTGAGCTATCCAGAATGGTATTTGTTTGCGTTTTGCGGGCATTTTTTCCCATTACCGCGTGTAATGTTTGAGGAGTGATTTTATTTCCTGTACCCTGAGCTGGAGTACTATTTGCTGCACCTGGTGCAGGTTGGATTGTTAAAGTCCTCATGACGAATTGTGTCAGGTTTCTGTAGATTTTAATTAAATCTCTGTGTTGTATGAGTAATTCTGGCTGTGGCATTGTTCCAATGTCAGGATGCGGTGTGTAAGCCGCTAGTATTGGCCATGTGGCCCCGTCTCCTCCGAGCGGGCCTAATCTTACTCTTCCTCGTACGTGGGGTAGGGCGCCATTAAACCAGTAATAATGTTCCTGGTAAGTGAGTGGAATCTCTATGTCCTCAAACGGGGCATATTCCATGTGGTGCATCTCCTGCTATATAGTAGTGAAATGTCTTTGTTATGGCATTTGCTGCTGGGAATGTAACCCATGAATAGAACACCTCTGTTTTGTTTGATTCGTGTGCCTCAATCACGAAAACTACCATGCCACCCCTGGCTTGTAAACCATTTTCTAATAGTCTTAGGGTGACTGTCCTTCTGAATTTTGGTGCAATCTGTATTGCATCTTCAGGATCTTCTCCTTCTTCTGACAAATTCAGTGTCAACTCTGCTGGTCCTATGACCTCGTTGTCAGACATGTTTAGAAGACAGATAGTATTCCAAGGGGAACTAAGATAAGGTGTTATGCACAATTTTAGGAACTAAATGTCCTTCAAGCTTGATTAACCAACAGCCAATAAATAGTATTGTCGTACTACTCAGCTGTGGCGGAGTTTGTGCCCACCCACTCCAGACGTCTCTGGGGTTTTGTGAGTAGGTTCTCTGAGAATAGCACGACTGAACTACTCAGATTCTGCTGTTAAAAAAGTACCCAACCAACGTTGGCGGCCCCATGTCGTGTAGTTCCTATAATACCCATGCAGGACCTGCACGTTTGGATAACATAAACTGTGGGCTTGGTGTTAGACTGACTCTGTGCACCCCCACCATGTATGTTAGCCGGATTTGCATTAGCTAGCTCACAGTGCCACTAGAATCTCCTCTTATCGGGGAGAGATTAGTTTCTGCAAACCTTAGATCATGACAACCCGAATTCCTCAGAATCGTGGAAACAATGTACTACCTTTCGCTCAGTCACTCGTGCTTACTTATTCGGTTTGTCTCAGAGAGTTACACAGAATAAACAGTCTGGGCGTTTCAATAAGTATTTATTGAACAGTTGTTATTCTAGTGTAAAATATATGTGCTGCAGTAACCAGCAGACAATAGCAGAGATATATTATCAGCAGTACGATAAAAGCAAAGGGATAGAACAGTTCTACCATATTGCAATAATCATGAATACATACATGAATATAAAAAGCATTATGAAAAGTGCGCGTACTCCTACGATGCCTAACTAGATGTACCTGAGTGTACCTAGCATATGTGTAGGTCTAAAAGCCTAAGAGCCAAGAATCCTTCTAGGATTTAGTCGAACCCCCATACCTGAATAGAGAGAGTGTGGGACCCCGTCCTGGTCTCGAGTTGGACACCCCGCAAGGGCTGTGTCAGACCGCTGTCAGCTGGAGCGACTGCATGCAGGAGCCTCAGCGTGTCTGGTCAGTGTGTCAGCATGGAAGTCTCGGTTCCCTCTGTCTTACCGGGGTAAGATGTGGTGTATTTATACCCTGAAGACTCTAGTTGCTTTGTATGGTTTGTATTGGCCCTTGTTAGACTTGAGGAAGACGTCAGGGGTGAACTTTGTACATACATATTATGCAGGTGGTGTATTCCTAGAGAGTCATGCATAATTGAGGAGTACAGTGTGGGCCTGTGATTGGGAAAAACCCTGCTGTATTCAAAACCACAGGCTAGATAACGTTGAGCCCTCAGAGCTCGTTGTGTACTAGCGAGGACCAATGTAGTTGAAAGATCATGCCTATGTAAGGAATCATGACTATAATAGGACATGTACAGTTATGACCGTAATAGGGCATATGCGGCTTTGACCATAATAGGGCAAGTACGAATATGACCGTACTAGGGCAAATATGAATACGTCCATTTTAGGGCATGTATGAACGGGTCTACATTAGGGCCTCTATACGGGACATAACAGGATATTCGTCATGTTTGTAATGCCAGGGTGCCAGCATTGGTGCTAGGCAGCACATAGTGCACCAGCAAAGGGAGGGAGCAAGAATGTGCCATATCTTGGTCGATATGGCACATTCCTTTCCTCTCCATTTGACTCAGTGCAGCACAGGAAATTGTCTTTCTGCATTGCGCTGCATCAAATAATGATAAATCTGACCCTAAGTCTCACATTTAGCTGCTACGTTGACATGCATACTGGAACTGTTTTCTACACGAAGAGTGTGATCTGAGAACCCCAGCTTGCTTAGAAAGAGATGAGCTAGCTTTAGCCTGGATAGAATTGGAATACAGGAAGTTTTGTTGGAACCAATTACTGAAACTGCCATTCATGGAGAGAAAGAAGTGTCACACGGGCTGACCGTTGAATTTTATAATGAGTTCAAAGATGTATTGGTGTCACGCCTACTTGAACTATTTCAATAACTCCTATAAAAGGTGATCTAAGGCCCTCCACAAAAGAAATCCTTATCACAACCATATTAGAACGAGGCAAGGATAACAAGATGTGTTGATCATACACAACCCTATCTTTACAAACTATGAACAATAAAATCATCCTGGTACATATAGAATCAAACAAATTAAAGTCATTAATGAAGAAATTAGTACTCTCAAACCAATGAGGATTTATACCCGGAAGGGCCACCTCATATAATCTCCAGAAGTTCTTTGCCCTGTAACATCAAATACTTCCTGAGACTCTAGCTGTCTCAGTGTTCTTAGATGCCAAGAAGGATTTTGATTCAATGAAATGGGCCTTTCCTATTGGCAGCATAAATTAGAACATATATGACAATCCCGATTAAATTGCTCTAAGCAAACCATAGTTTAAGGGTGTGAGTCAACAGATATAAGTCTAACTCATTTGCTGTAAGCAGGAAAATTAGGTTACCTATTGCCGCCCTTGCTGTTTGCCTTAGCAATGGAACCTATAGCGTGCTGGCTCAGGGTCTCCCATCATAAGAGAGGCATTACATTCCCAAAGATTCGGGCTGCTGTTGTCACACTATACCTATGACAACCTCCTCTTTGTCAAAAACCCAGAAATTAAACGCAGGGATATTGTATGAGACATAATAAGATTTGGTGACTTCTCTGTCGTTCAGATCACCTGGGGAATGTCAGAGCTTTTCTAACTGACTGATTTAATAACAATGATGATATTTGTACTGCAAAGCCAATACTTGTACAACACTAGGCTCGCAAGATGCTTCTGTCAAATACCTAGGCATCCTTGTACACAGGAAAAAAGAACTAGTGCACAAGGATAATTATGGCCCTACAATGGATAAATTAGCAAGTCAAATTGATAGATGGATACAATTACCCATCTGAATGGCAGGCAGAGTTTTTAGAATTAATATGATAGTACTCTCCAAATTTCTGGATTTATTTGTAGATATACTTATCCCTCGTCTAAACAAACAATTCTTCCCTCGACTGCATACACTACTGATCGGACTAGTTTGGGTTGGCTTTAATGGAAAACTCATATAATACTGTATGTTAGGGTAGACTTTGCTGTCCCTGATTGTTGGAAAGTGGGTTATTGGTAGGGGCAAATGTAGGTCTGCCACTAGAAATAAGACCACAAACACTTGATAGGACCCAGCATAGGTCTTAGAAATATAATCCTATGCTCAACCCTTGGTAGCTTGGCTGCGAGCAGGCAGGCTTAACTTCAAAGACAAGTATGTAAAGCATTTAAAAACACCAATTCAGTAAATAACTAAGACACAACTCATAATAAAAATCCAACACCAATTTATAAAAATAGGAAATATTTTTATCTTTAAAATGACACCAAAACGACAAAAATCCAATGTAGGGAACCGGAGATATGAATTTTCAAAGTTTAAATAAAATATAGCACTTAGAAGCATATAGCACCATATTGGGACATAGGCTCGCGATAGACCGGGCCAAAGTCAAAGTTTCAGGCCGACCGCAATGGAGCCCTGAGCAGCTACCATCCTCGGAAGGTACCGGTTAAAGTTTTTACCTTCACACTTAGAAACTTTTCTGGAGCTGTTTCTCACGAGGCCCCTCGAAGCTCACAGCCAGTCCGGATCCGGTGAGGGTTCGCCGGCTTGACTTGTGACGAGGTCCCGATAAAGTTCCCTGGAGCGGACTTAGAAAATTTCTCAAGATCGCTTCAGCGGGGCAGTCCAGAAATCCAGGCCGACACGCGAGGGAAGACAGGCGGCTTGGCTCTCGCGGTTGCTCCCGGTCGGCTTTTCTACGAGCGGACTTAGAAGCTTTTCTGGAGCTTTTTCTCGCGGGGTCTCTCGATGCTCCTCATGTAGCCGGATCCGGTGAGGGTTCGCCGGCTTCAGATTTTCTCTAGTCCCGGTCAATCTCTGGAAGTCGATGCGATGGAGCTTTTAGCGGGACGAACCTGGTGGGCTTGGCCGGCTCGCGGTTGAAGGCAGGCGGCTTGGCTGACCAGGATGAGTCGGTCCCCCTATGGAGCTTTTTTTTCAAAGTTCCTCCAAAGTTCCCCAAACTTCTTGAACTTCTTCCTGAAGTTCCTCAAAGGGTCCCAAAGTGTCTCAAACTTACTCCAAGGGTCTGGAAGCTCCAAGATGGTCCTTGAAAGTTGAGGACTTCAATTCCCACAATGCACTGGACGTCACCCTTACAAATCCACTGGTAGCTCCCCAGGTTGATGATTCTTGGTGGTGAGGGTCCAGATGAGCTCTGTTAACCTGTAGCTTGCAGGGAGTCCACTCTTGACTTCTTTTACTCAGCACAGTTAGTCCACAAAGCTGTAGTTTCAGGTGGTGCAGTCTCCAGAGGTCAGGCCTTAGAAGTCTTTGCACAGCAGAACTTTTCAGCAGGGCCAGTCTTGCTTTCTTCAGTTTCAAGCAGCAGATCTGAGGGGCTGGGCCTCTCTCAGATACTTATTCCACAGTCTCTGGGTCATCCAGGAGGTCAAGCTTCACCAATAGGAGTAGGGTAACTTCCCACTTGAGTGACTCCTTCCTGCAGAGTGTGGCATTATTCTATCCCAGAGTGCAACAAAGCTTCCAAATCCATAATGGCTGATTTTCCAGCAAGGAGGTAAGAGCTGGCTAAACACTCCCACTGAGTTGGCTAATTAACCTAGCCTCTCCTCCCTACATCTGCACATATCTTCCTTAATCCTGCCATCTGGCTGAGGTGGGGGTTCAAAGTTGTAAATGACACTGCTCTGGGCTCTGCCCCTTTGAAGCTCATTGTTTACGACCCCTCCCCCTGGCCTGGCATTCTTGCAGAACAGCTCACTGCCCTCCCAGTCCATCTGGCTGGCCCCAGGGGATCTTTATCACCTCTTCAGGCAGGCTGGCTAATCCCCTTAACTCTGACCAATCAGGGCAGAGCACTGGAAGGCTGGATTTGGAACTAAAACTAAGAAAGTGTTATAACTTCTTGTCTGTTCACTTTGGGAAAAATTCAATAACATCATATTGTAGGATTTATCAATACCATTCTAGTGAGTCTTTGAATGGAATCTTTATCCCTCTCCTATCAGAAGTTATTGTTTAATAACTTTCCCCCATGTTAACCTATGGGGCATGGGGTTTGCAATGGGAAAAATGACATGGGCCATTTTTCCAGCACCAGGACTTACAAAAACATATTTTATAAGTACTTGGCTTATTTTCACAGGACCCCCACCCCATAGGTCACCTAGGGGAGACCCTAGGGGTGCTGAATCTGTAAAACTATTGCAGATCCTCCATGCCCAGTGCCCCCAGCATCAAAGTCGAATTTGGGCAGCACTTTACACAATGGGGAGAGTGAAATGTGAATTTCACTTAACCCAGGGCATATATAAACTCATTTTATAAGGGTCTACCTTATAGATACCTGACCCCCCACCCCTGGGATTCCTAGGGGAGACCCTGGGGGTCATTATTATGCCAAAACATTTTAGGTTGACCAGTTTTAAGTGCCCCAAACCCCAAAGTCGAGTTTGGCCACAATTTACATGTTTAAGAGCAATCCTGGCGCACAGAGCTGCTTTTAAACTGACCACAGGCTTCAGCAGTGCACACATGCAAGTGCAAAAAGGCTGCTGGCCTCTAAACTGCCATGCCCCAGGATACTGGGGACTTCTAGGTAGTTTCAATCCCCTGCCCTATTATATACTAGGGGCTTATGGGGTAGGTCATGCCAATTACAGGGGTACCCCACCATCCCATAGTGTACCCTAGTGTATGTTGGGTGTCTTAACTGTATTCTAATGTGTTCCTTTCAGCTTGGCACTGGCCCTGGGCCTAGTTAGACAGAGCCCAGGGTCAGTCAGAGTCAGTTACCACCAGTTCCAGTCAGCAAAAAGTTGGGGGTGCCCAGGGCACAGGATGACTTTACAACATAGCCCCCCCCAAACGAAAGGTGAGGGGTTACTAACCTACACCCTGGTAGTCCTCCTCAGCTAAGTGGAAAAACCTGGAAAGTCCATCTGCATTTGCATGGGCAACCCCAGGTCTGTGTTCCACTGTAAAGTCCATTCCCTGTAGGGAAATGGACCACCTTAACAGCTTGGGATTCTCCCCTCTCATCTGCATGAGCCATCTGAGAGGCCTGTGGTCAGTTTGAACACGAAAGTGAGTCCCAAACAAATATGGTCTCAACTTTTTCAGTGACCACACCACAGCAAAAGCCTCTCTCTCAATGGCACTCCATCTCTGCTCTCTGGGAAGAAGCCTCCTGCTAATAAAGGCAACTGGCTGATCAAGGCCCCCTTCATTTAGCTGTGACAACACTGCCCCAATCCCTTGCTCTGAAGCATCTGTCTGAACTACAAATTCTTTTGTGTAGTCAGGGGCCAGTAACACTGGTGCTGAACACATAGCAGCTTTCAGAGTGTCAAAAGCCTTCTGACACTCTGGGGTCCAAATCACCTTCTTGGGCCTCTTTTTAGAAGTCAGTTCTGTGAGGGGCCCCACAATGGTCCCATAATTTTGAACAAACCTTCTATAGTACCCTGTCAGTCCAAGGAATGCCCTGACCTGAGTCTGGGTAACAGGTGCTGTCCAATCCAAAATAGTTTGGATTTTAGCTTGGAGAGGCTGTACATGGCCCCCACCTACCAGGTGGCCCAGGTACACCACAGAACTCTGCCCTATTTGGCACTTGCTTGCCTTAATAGTCAGGCCTGCCTGCTGCATGGCCTGAAGCACTTCCCTTAGGTGGCTTAAGTGATCCCCCCAGGTAGAACTGTATACAGCTATATCATCCAGGTAAGCTGCACTGAACTGTTCCAACCCAGACAAGACCCTGTTCACCAACCTTTGGAAGGTGGCAGGTGCATTCTTTAATCCAAAGGGCATTACCTTGAACTGATAATGTCCCTCTGGTGTGGAGAATGCTGACCTCTCCTTGGCTCCATCAGTGAGGGCAATCTGCCAGTAACCTGAAGTCAAATCAAAAGTACTCAGGTACTTAGCAGCCCCTAACCTATCAATGAGCTCATCAGCTCTAGGTATAGGGTGAGCGTCAGTCTTTGTGACTGCATTCAATCCTCTGTAGTCCACACAGAACCTTAACTCCTTGGGTCCCCCCTGAGGATTAGGTTTGGGTACCAGCACCACTGGACTGGCCCATGGACTCTCAGACGGTTCAATTACCCCCAATTCCAGCATCTTAGCGACCTCAGCTTTAATGCTGGCTCTGACATGGTCAGACAACCTGTACAGTTTATTTTTGACAGGTAGGCTGTCACCAGTGTCAATGTGGTGCACACACCACTCAGTGATGCCTGGGGTCAAAGAGAACAGGCCAGCAAACTGCTCCAGCACTTGCTTACAGTCTCTGTGCTGCTGGTCTGTCAACTTGGGAGAGAGTATCACCCCCTCCACTGACCCATCTTGCACATTAGTGGAGAGGAGGTCGGGCACAGGCTCCGTTTCCTCCTCCACACCCTCATCAGTGACCAGTAACATGGTCATGTCTGCCCTGTCATGGTGGGGTTTCAATCTATTCACATGCAGGACCCTATGAGGGTTCCTGGGGGTGCCAAGGTCAACCAAATAGGTAACCTCCCCCTTCTTTTCTAAGATTGGATAGGGCCCACTCCACTTGTCATGGAGGGCCCTGGGAGCCACAGGCTCCAACACCCACACCAATTGTCCTGGAGTATACTCAGGCATAGTAGCCTTCTGATCATACCAGTGCTTCATGAGCTCCTGGCTGGCCTCCAGTTTCCTGTTTGCCTTGTACATGTACTCTGCCATTCTAGATCTCAGGCCTAGCACATAGTCCAGCACATTGTCCTTTGCTTCTTTAAGAGGCTTCTCTAAAGACTCTCTCAGCAGGCTCAATGGCCCCCTCACAGGGTGTCCAAACACCAACTCAAAGGGACTGAAACCAACCCCTTTCTGTGGCACCTCCCTGTAGGCAAACAGTAAGCATGGGAGGAGAACATCCCATCTCCTCCTGAGTTTCTCTGACAACCCATTTATCATGCCCTTCAGGGTTTTGTTGAATCTCTCAACAAGACCATTTGCTTGTGGGTGATAGGGGGTGGTGAACTTGTAGTTGACACCACACTCATCCCACATAGCAGTCAGATAGCTGGACAGGAAGTTCGTGCCCCTATCTGACACCACCTCTTTTGGAAACCCCACTCTGGTGAACACACCAAGCAGTGCTCTAGCCACCGCAGGAGCATCAATGGTTCTCAGAGGTATGGCTTCAGGGTATCTAGTGGCATGGTCAACTACCACTAAGATATACCTATTCCCTGATGCAGTAGGTGGGTCCAGGGGACCAACAATGTCCATCCCCACCCTTTCAAAAGGAACCCCAACCACTGGCAGTGGTATTAGGGGAGCCTTTGTCTTGCCCCCTGCCTTGCCACTGGCCTGACAGGTGACACAGGAGCTGCAAAACTCCTTTACCTTTTCAGACATATGGGGCCAGTAGAAATGGTTCACCAACCGGTTCCATGTCTTTGTCTGTCCCAAATGTCCTGCCAAGGGGATATCATGACCCAAAGTCAGGATGAACTCTCTGTACTTCTGGGGCACCACCAACCTCCTGGTGGCCCCCTCCTTGAGGTTTCTGGCCTCAGTATAAAGCAGTCCATCTTCCCAGTAGATTCTATGAAACCCACTGTCATCCCCTTCCTCTTGCTTAGAGGCAATCCGCCTCAAGCTCTCAAGGGTGGGACAGTCACGCTGTCCCTCACTGAACTCCTCTCTGGAGGGTCCACCTGCTCCTGTCAGTTCTGCCAAATCTGACAGCTCTGGCAGGGATGGAGTCCCTCCCTCAGAGGCCAGATCCTCCCCATCAGGGTTAGATTCTGCCTGCACCTCTGGAGTTCCCTGGGCTGGCTCACCAGGCCCAGTACCCTTGTCCATGGATGCTTGGCCCTTTGTTCCAGGGTCCAAGTGTCCAGCCCCTCCCTTCTGGCTAGTCTGTGACCTAGTCACAGCACATACCCACTCAGGGAGCTCCAATATTTTCATATGGAGTCCTCTCTCCACCTCTGACCACGCAGAGGCTTCAAGGTCATTGCCCAGTAAACACTGGACTGGGAGCACCTTTGACACAGCTACCTTCATAGGGCCTGTCACACCTCCCCATTCCAAATCCACCACAGCCATGGGATGGATTTTGGTAGTGCTGTCTGCATAAGTCACCTGGTGAAACTCACCAGGTATCACCCTCTCTGGAGGCACCAGCTCAGCCAGGACCATAGTTACACTAGCCCCAGTGTCTCTGATAGCCTCAACCTCAGTCCCATTCACTTTAGGTCTCTGCCTGTACTTATCCATGTTTGGAGGTAAGGCATCAAGGGTTGCAATATTCACCCCACCCAGGGACACTAAGGTTGCTGCCACTACTGGAATACCCCCTTCTGGTGTACCACTCTCCACCCCTACACTCACACTGGCAATCCCTGTGGATGGCCCCTTAGGGGGAGCTTCTTAGCGCAGACAGCATCTCCCTGCTTGTGCCCTGGCTGGTTACAGTCAAAGCACTTACCCACCTTTGAGGGATCAAAGAACCTACCAGGCTTTCCCTGATACCCCCTCCCTTTGAATTTGGGTTGGCTCGGGGCCCCCCTCCTTGTGCAGGTTTTTGTGGGTCTTTAGAGGACTCTTTCTGATTTTGACCTTCTTTCCCTTGGGCTTTCCCCTGGGGAGGGACCTGTCCTCCTTTCTTCTGGTCACCCCCTGGTGCTGTATGGAAACCCGGGTTCTCACCCACTCATCAGCTGCTTCCCCCAGCTCTCTGGGGTCTGTCAGCTTAGAGTCCACTAGATACTGGCGTAACTTCTCTTCTGCACAATGAGTCAAAATGTGTTCTTTCAAAAACAAATTATACAATCCCTCATAAGTGCTCACTTTGTTACCACAAATCCAGCCTTCCAGTGCCTTCACTGAAACATCCACAAAGTCTATCCAAGACTTGGAACTCAATTTCTGGGTGTTCCTAAACTTCACCCTGTACTGCTCTGGAGTCAGACCAAACCTCTTGACTAAGCAGGCTTTCATCTGCTGGTATGATTCTGCATCCTCTCCCTTCAGGGTCAGGAGCCTATCCCTCCCAGCTACTGGAATCAACTCCCACAGGAGTGCACCCCAATACCTAGAGTGGACCCTACTCATCTTAAGGGCCCTCTCAAAAGCTGCAAGCCATTTGTCAATGTCATCCCCCTCAGTGTACTTGGGCACAATACCCTTGGGAAGTTTGTGATCAGGACCACCCCTGGACATTTCAAAATCTTCATCGTTGTCGCTGCCACCATTTCTTCTCAACTCCTCCCTCTCCCATGTTCTCTTAGCTAGTTCCAATTTCTCCTTTTCTAGGGCAATCAACTCTAATTGCGCCTTAAGCTGTCTCTCTGCAAGGGACAGTGATGGTACCTGAGTAAGGGACCCTTCCCCACTCCCACCATCAGGATTCTGTTGGCTTACACTAGTTATAATGGAAGAGGCATCATCCTCCTCTCCTGGGATGATGTTGGGGGGGACACCCTCTACCCCCCTTGATTCTCCTCAGCTGCCTGGTCATGGGCTTGTATAAACTGAAACAACCCTGCCTTCCTATACCTCTTGGAAGCAGGCAGCCCCCTAAGCCTACACTGTTCCCTAAGCTCAGCCAACTTAAACTGGGACAGTTTAGCCAGGTCCAACTCCATGGTTCCCTAGTTTTGGGTCACAACACTAGGCACAATAGACTTAGAACAATTTGGAAAAATCAAAACAATGGATTAAAAACAGTTTAGTCCAAATTCCAAAAATCAAACTCAAAAGTTTTGTTCTAAGGCAATTTAGAGGATTTTTATAATCTTAATTCATTCACTGAAAGGTGTACTTTTTAAACACAAGTCCACATCCACACCGCTGAGCACCAAATGTTGGAAAGTGGGTTATTGGTAGGGGCAAATGTAGGTCTGCCACTAGTAATAAGACCACAAACACTTGATAGGACCCAGCATAGGTCTTAGAAATATAATCCTATGCTCAACCCTTGGTAGCTTGGCTGCGAGCAGGCAGGCTTAACTTCAAAGACAGGTATGTAAAGCATTTAAAAACACCAATTCAGTAAATAACTAAGACACAACTCATAATAAAAATCCAACACCAATTTATAAAAATAGGAAATATTTTTATCTTTAAAATGACACCAAAACGACAAAAATCCAATGTAGGGAACCGGAGATATGAATTTTCAAAGTTTAAATAAAATATAGCACTTAGAAGCATATAGCACCATATTGGGACATAGGCTCGCGATAGACCGGGCCAAAGTCAAAGTTTCAGGCCGACCGCGATGGAGCCCTGAGCGGCTACCACCCTCGGAAGGTACCGGTTAAAGTTTTTACCTTCACACTTAGAAACTTTTCTGGAGCTTTTTCTCGCGAGGCCCCTCGAAGCTCCCAGCCAGTCCGGATCCGGTGAGGGTTCGCCGGCTTGACTTGTGACGAGGTCCCGGTAAACTTCCCTGGAGCGGACTTAGAAAATTTCTCAAGATCGCTTCAGCGGGGCAATCCAGAAATCCAGGCCGACACGCGAGTGAAGACAGGCGGCTTGGCTCTCGCGGTTGCTCCCGGTCGGCTTTTCTACGAGCGGACTTAGAAGCTTTTCTGGAGCTTTTTCTCGCGGGGTCTCTCGATGCTCCTCATGTAGCCGGATCCGGTGAGGGTTCGCCGGCTTCAGATTTTCTCTAGTCCCGGTCAATCTCTGGAAGTCGATGCGATGGAGCTTTTAGCGGGACGAACCTGGTGGGCTTGGCCGGCTCGCGGTTGAAGGCAGGCGGCTTGGCTGACCAGGATGAGTCGGTCCCCCTATGGAGCTTTTTTCAAAGTTCCTCCAAAGTTCCCCAAACTTCTTGAACTTCTTCCTGAAGTTCCTCAAAGGGTCCCAAAGTGTCTCAAACTTACTCCAAGGGTCTGGAAGCTCCAAGATGGTCCTTGAAAGTTGAGGACTTCAATTCCCACAATGCACTGGACGTCACCCTTACAAATCCACTGGTAGCTCCCCAGGTTGATGATTCTTGGTGGTGAGGGTCCAGATGAGCTCTGTTAACCTGTAGCTTGCAGGGAGTCCACTCTTGACTTCTTTTACTCAGCACAGTTAGTCCACAAAGCTGTAGTTTCAGGTGGTGCAGTCTCCAGAGGTCAGGCCTTAGAAGTCTTTGCACAGCAGAACTTTTCAGCAGGGCCAGTCTTGCTTTCTTCAGTTTCAAGCAGCAGATCTGAGGGGCTGGGCCTCTCTCAGATACTTATTCCACAGTCTCTGGGTCATCCAGGAGGTCAAGCTTCACCAATAGGAGTAGGGTAACTTCCCACTTGAGTGACTCCTTCCTGCAGAGTGTGGCATTATTCTATCCCAGAGTGCAACAAAGCTTCCAAATCCATAATGGCTGATTTTCCAGCAAGGAGGTAAGAGCTGGCTAAACACTCCCACTGAGTTGGCTAATTAACCTAGCCTCTCCTCCCTACATCTGCACATATCTTCCTTAATCCTGCCATCTGGCTGAGGTGGGGGTTCAAAGTTGTAAATGACACTGCTCTGGGCTCTGCCCCTTTGAAGCTCATTGTTTACAACCCCTCCTCCTGGCCTGGCATTCTTGCAGAACAGCTCACTGCCCTCCCAGTCCATCTGGCTGGCCCCAGGGGATCTTTATCACCTCTTCAGGCAGGCTGGCTAATCCCCTTAACTCTGACCAATCAGGGCAGAGCACTGGAAGGCTGGATTTGGAACTAAAACTAAGAAAGTGTTATAACTTCTTGTCTGTTCACTTTGGGAAAAATTCAATAACATCATATTGTAGGATTTATCAATACCATTCTAGTGAGTCTTTGAATGGAATCTTTATCCCTCTCCTATCAGAAGTTATTGTTTAATAACTTTCCCCCATGTTAACCTATGGGGCATGGGGTTTGCGATGGGAAAAATGACATGGGCCATTTTTCCAGCACCAGGACTTACAAAAACATATTTTATAAGTACTTGGCTTATTTTCACAGGACCCCCACCCCATAGGTCACCTAGGGGAGACCCTAGGGGTGCTGAATCTGTAAAAATATAGCAGATCCTCCATGCCCAGTGCCCCCAGCATCAAAGTCGAATTTGGGCAGCACTTTACACAATGGGGAAAGTGAAATGTGAATTTCACTTAACCCAGGGCATATATAAACTCATTTTATAAGGTTTACCTTATAGATACCTGACCCCCCACCCCTGGGATACCTAGGGGAGACCCTGGGGGTCAGTAATATGCCAAAACATTTTAGGTTGACCAGTTTTAAGTGCCCCAAACCCCAAAGTCGAGTTTGGCCACAATTTACATGTTTAAGAGCAATCCTGGCGCACAGAGCTGCTTTTAAACTGACCACAGGCTTCAGCAGTGCACACATGCACGTGCAAAAAGGCTGCTGGCCTCTAAACTGCCATGCCCCAGGATACTGGGGACTTCTAGGTAGTTTCAATCCCCTGCCCTATTATATACTAGGGGCTTATGGGGTAGGTCATGCCAATTACAGGGGTACCCCACCATCCCATAGTGTACCCTAGTGTATGTTGGGTGTCTTAACTGTATTCTAATGTGTTCCTTTCAGCTTGGCACTGGCCCTGGGCCTAGTTAGACAGAGCCTAGGGTCAGTCAGTCAGTTACCACCAGTTCCAGTCAGCAAAAAGTTGGGGGGTGCCCAGGGCATAGGATGACTTTACAACACTGATTATGAAAGATATTATTGCACAGGACAGTCATATCTTGTGAAACACTGGATAGGCCCTGTAAGTAATGTACCTCATCTGCCAATAGAGAGAAATGAGCTACGAAGATGGTCCTTAAAAGTGTTGTGCCTTGCAGATTACCCAAACCCAACAAGATTATACAAATGATCAGATGAATGCATTGGGCTATCTGGATGATGGTCAAGGCAGCTAGCTAGACTATTTATTCCCCTCTGATAAAATGAATAACCTGATTTTTATGCCGACATTTGATAAAACTGTAATGGCTGTCCCTCCAATTTCTTTGCTAGCATTAAAACTATGCACGTTACCCCTGCTAAACAGGAGTAAAGGGCCTGTTCTCCCCCTTTAAACATGTGAAAATTAGCTTAAACTGATTGGTCCAATTAACCTCAATTTACAACCATAGTGTATGGTGCAGAAATACACCCATTGCATGGAAAGTAAAATGTCACTTGCACACTACAGCACCTGCTGCTTCATTCACCAAAATTGCAGTGAAAACATGGCTTCAGGCCTACTTTGTGGAGCATGACAGCAGCAGCTTGAACCCTGCTGCTCATACCTGTCACCCTTTTTACAGGTAGGAAATCCTGATCTAAAATGTTAAATTAGTCACCCCTAAGCACACAGCTTTCTGCCCGCAATGTAGGGTGCATAATATTTAAGAGTGGAAAATGTGTGACATTAGAAATTGCATGTTCCCCCAGTGACTGGGCCCAAAATGACATTGTGACTGGTCAGGCTGTAACTTGCATGTAGGAAAAGTCAAAGCATAGATTATACGTGGGTGTGGCTTGGTTCTCAAAATGGCAGCTGCCTAACTCAAAATCTCAGGCCCAAACCCAGTGACATCCTACACAATCCTTCCTTTGCTGCCCTAATATCAATCCTGAAGAGGCATCCTGGTGATCGGTGGTGCCGGAAGCTTCTGGTGTGTCGCGGTTCTCACCCTGGCCAGCCAGGACTCTAGTTCCACGGAAGCGAAGAAGGATCCCCACTCTCCCAAAAGACAGCACCAGACCGAGGATCTATACCTCAAGACTAGTGACCTTCCAATGGGAGAGAAGAGGCAAAAAAAAAGAAAAGAAGGACCACTCTGGTCTGGACGTAGCAACTGCACGGATACCTCTTCAAACGTCTGAACAGTACTTAATGTCTGAGCCTGCAAACACACAAAAGCAAATGACAGTTACTAACGTAAACCACTCCCACACCTCTAAAGACACACAATGCAATAAAGTAATTTAAGCGTTCTTTGTGCCTTCTCAATTGCTCACCTTGAATGAGACGATAACTGGACATCAGCAATTCATTCCAATGGCATGGCATATAGTTTGTTAAATAAAAGAACGCTCTTCCAGCAGCTAACACAAAAAAGAAAACTGTGTCAAAGACGTCTTCATCAGTGCACTGACCTTGAAAAATACTGGTCACAGGATTTGAGGCCAAACACAAAAAAGAAAGACAAACGAGCTTCCGTTCTCCAACAACGAACAAAACGGGCTACTCGACTTTCGCAGCCTCTGAGGTCATCGAGAAAGCATAACAAACGTCAGCTCAGTCCGGAGAGAAACAGGCATACGCGAGGGGAAAAAAACAATCCTTAAAGAAGCCGCATACGGATTTACCTGTCTTTCCGTTACCCGACCTTTGAATCCAATAAGCTTTTCCCCAAAATGAGAGGAAACAAAGTGCAAGAGGATTTCGCTACCACGAACGTTACCGGGGCACAATGCTGGAATCCAATCCTCCACGAGTAGGGTGGCGTACAAGGGGGGGGGGGGTCCGACTTCAACACGGAAGTAAGCCAAGCGGCGCTGCGCTCGTCTTGCTCTCTTTTGTGTCTTCTTGCGGATCAGCTGATCTCCCCGAGCCAATGAAAAACACACAAAGAAGGCTTCCATTACTCCTAACTACCCTATAGCATTCAAGGTAGAACATGGAAACAACAAGCCATGCCTTCTACATCTGTACTCTAATGGGCCGTCTCAGAAGGAAGTATCCCTCCCAATTTCAACCACGTTCACCCTCAGGCTCCCACCCCATAGTCAGAGATCCGTACATAAAAGGAGCTTGATCTCACCACCCACATCACCCCCCTTGCTTACTTATTCTCATCACCAGTCCCATAGGCACGGAAATTCAAAGAGGACAGGCAATGTCATGCAGGGCACTACCTTGGAAATAGCCAACTGGACGCTTCACTCACCGCTAGGGCAGCCCTCCTGGACCATCTGTAACTCATCCAGCAAACCCTCCCAGTCTGCTGCAATACGCGTCCTATGCAAGCCTCAAGCCTCCTCCCAATACAACATCACTGCCTTAGCCCTACCCCACTTAAGTGTCGCTGCGCGCCAATGTCACAGAGTGGGCAGCATGGCTGTGTTCCAGTCCATGACGATTAATCTGCACACCATTAGCATTGCCAAGTCCAAGAAGAAACTTGCAGCGCTCCCCACATTTCTACACCTAAACAGCCCCAAGAGACCGCTTGCCATGGTGTTAAGGTAAGTTCTCACCATTAAGCCAGCTAAGATATGCGCCACAAGTCTACAGCTATTGGGCAAAGCGAGAACATATGTGCCATGTCAGCGTCTGGGGCTCAACACCTCGGACAGCTGGAGGGAGAACCGAAAATTCTATGGAGTCTGGAAGGGGTGAGTTAAGCCCTGTGTAATATGTTGTGCTGGATATATTGGAATTTAGCATCACAAGGAACTTTGCATGGGTGAAGAAGCGCCCCTTCCCACTCATTCTGTATCAGTTCTCGACCTATGTCTCTCTCCTAGGTCCTGCGAAGGAGCAGCAGGGGTTCTTTGGACGTGTGCAACAGCCGTCATGTGAGCCACGTGATCAAGCAGCGACCGACACCTATAGTATGTAGCATGTGCAGCAGAGGGTCTTGCTCAGGTTCAGTATTAGTTATATTCGATAGATGGCCAAGTTAAGCCACTAATCAGCCATAAGCCAGGAAGTGACCCACCGGGATATCATAGTCAATCTGTAGTTGTTCAAAGGGGATGAGCGCTCCAACCCGGAACAGGGCACCCAGAGTCTCAACACCAGCCGCCTCCCAAATTTTCCAGCCATCCCACCCAATAAGGTCTCTAAAGCACCGGAGTGAGGCCAGTCGAATTTCAGGCATGCACTGAGGCATAGCTGGCATGATGCGCAGTTCTCTAAAGAAACTGGCTGCGCCACTTGCAAGAGTCTGTTGGCCCCCCGGTGGATCTCCCCCCTGGACAGAAAGACCTCCCTCACCAGATTCTGCGCCGGATCTCCTGCAGGTCACCCACCTCCTCTACCAGCCTCCCCACCAACCAGCAAGCAGGCCACTGTAGCTACGCTGCCAGATAATAGTGTTTGAAGTTGGGGGGCCCAAGGCCCCCCTTCTTCACTGGCAGCTGCATTTTGTACAACACCATTCGGTGCCTGCCCTTGTTCCAGAGGAAACCCCCTAACAATGCGTTTAATGTGCGGAAGTTGCTCCGAGGTATACTTGAGGGTTTGAAAATAATATAAAAGACTGGGAAGCATCACCATTTTCGACAGTGACACCCTGCTCTGTGAGCAGAAGGGTACACCAGAACATCAAATGGGGACGGAGGAAGGCAATAGCTCTTGTCAGATTGCCGTCAATTAGATCTCGAGGACTATGATAGATGTTAATCCCTAGGTACTTAAAGGTGCGTAGCTCCTAGTGGAGTGAGTGTGTGTCCACTAGAAGGTGCTGCATCGGGCAGGCCGGATGTACTGGAAATAGGCAGATCTTGGACCAATTCACCCCGAGTCCAAAATCATCTCTGAATTCCGATATTATATTAGTTATCTCCGTTATGACCTCCCGGATATCACAAACATAAATCAGGACATCATCCGCGTAGAGACAACGTGTGTCACCCCCTCCCATGGTATTCTCCACACCTGGCCCCTCTGTTGTGCCCGCAGCTCTATTGCCAGAGCAAAAAAGGAGCTGGGAGAGAGGGCATCCCTGATGCGTGCCTTTGATCACCAAGAAAGGGGCCCAGACACACTGCCTTAACATCACCTGGGCCTTGGGGAGAGAGGAGAGAGGAGTTGGCCTAACGGCTAGGGCGGTCGACCTCGAATCTGGGGAACCGGGTTCGAGTCTCGGCAATGACGCTGAACACCCTGGGATTCTGGGCAAATCACTTAATCTCCCCGTGCCCAACAAAAAAAAAAAAATTAATGTGTCCTCATGTAACGCAACTGATGCTATGTAAAGCGCTCTGATACCCGATACCTTCGGGTCAAGTTTGCGCTATATAAAACTCCATAAGAGTAAAAGAGTCTGATCAGCCACTTCAATCTGCCATCTGTACCCATGGAGGCCAGAGCTGAAAATATTCACTTCCAGTCGACAGTGTCAAACATTTTTTCCAAGTCCAACACTACACAGGCCACATAGGGTCATTGCACTGGGGCTAGCTCCAGAACCCTAAGGAGCATCTGTACATTAAGGGTAGTAGATCTACCCGAGATGAATCCATCTTGATCTGGGTGGATCAAACAGGGGAGATGTTCCAATAGCTGGACTGCCACAATTTTACTAAGAATTCTGGAATCCATCCCAAGCATAGGCAAGCTGCGGTATTATGACAGTTCCAGCAGGTCCCTTCCAGGTTTCAGAAGGGAGATCAACAATGCCTTCTGAAGCATAGGTAGAAGGTGACCCCCACCAAGGCAACCCTGTACAATTCCAACTTCTTGGGGACCAAGAGGCTTTTTTATGCCTTGCAAAACTCAAGAGCAAAAACAACAGTTGATGGACAGAATGCAGAACAATGTCATACATTCACCCCAGCACAGAGATCTGGGCCTAAATCCATCGTTTTTTTGCTCACCACGCCATTCCAGTTTGAACCCAGCCATATGCAAATCAGTCTTGACCCTGCGCCCAATGGGAACAGTCCAGCCCGAACTGCCAGGCCAGGTCCTCCCTGGACTGGAAACAAAGCATCCCAGGACTGGTTTCGGGGTTTCACCCCTCATCAGCTAGGATAGCTTGAGTCCAGAGGCATGGAGGGCACGGGACCCACGTCTGGGCATATCCGTCCCACTCGGGGTGACAAATGCAAAAACAACAGTTGATGGACAGAATGAAGAACAATGTCATACATTCACCCCAGTACAGAGATCTGGGCCTAAATCCATCGTTTTTTGGCTCACCACGCCATTCCAGTTTGAACCCAGCCATATGCAAATCAGTCTTGACCCTGCGCCCAATGGGAGCAGTCCAGCCCGAACTGCATGTGTCTTTTGCTTGCAAAACTCAAGAGGCAGCCCGTCCAAACCCAGGATCCTACAGGTGGTCGCACCTCTAATAGTTCAGTGGATCTCCTGTTCTGTTATGGGGTTGTTTAGCTCCTCCCTGTCTAGTGGTTCAATAACAGGAAGGTGACCTCACTTATGAAATATTGGATCTGGGGCTGACAACCCATGGGGAGTCATAAAGGGCAGAATAATGATCAGTAAACGCCCCCTGGATGTCCTCCTGAGTGGTGAGCAGATGGGTCGCGGTCGCTTGGATCTTGGTGATGGGGGCAGTTGGCACAGCGCTTCTCAGCAGCAATGCCAGCAACAGGTCTGATTTATTGCCCTTGGCCTGCATTTTGGCCTGGTTGCTCAAAAGTCCAAATGTCGTAGCTCCTCAAACAGTTGAGCATGCAGCTCCCAGCCGTTGCTAATGATGGACCTCCCACAGGAGTAGTTCGTGCTGCCGTCTCTAGAGCAAGAAAAAAGAAGGAGGGATGTAAGAGGGTCCTCCCAAACCATTTCTTCATGATCAGTCAGGCAGGACCAAGAATTCATGCAAAATAATAAGTACCGAAGCACACACAAGAAGTCTGTTCAGTTAGGGTTTTTGTAAAAAAAAAAGTAGTCTAAAAGTGATCCAAACTACAAAGTCCATCAAGTTCTTTTTTCTTTTTTGTGAATTGTTTATTCCATTTGTGATTTCAACAATATCTGGTATGTACAAGCAGAAGCAGCCGACACATGTTTCGTCCATTGGACTTTTTCAAAGCTGCAGTGAATAGGTATACATATCAGTGTATACCATCATATCACAAAGAATTTGGCTATAATATTTATGAGTGGCAACCTCATATAGAAGTGGCAAGGTAAGGAGAGGTGGTGAAGTAGAAATGTATGTGCTGATCCAAAGCACTGTAAATATTGTATGATAATGTGTTGGAACGTGATCACACCTAAAAGTCAAAGCAGTGCCCATAATTGGTGCTTTTGGCAGAGAGAGGAAACCTATAGAAGGGGACCAAAAGAGTGCCAGTAGTTTCAAGTTTCAAGTCTATTTATTATTGCACAGCTAATTAAAGCCATTGCAGGCAATTATAACATATACAACACTGTGACTTAATACAGTACGAAATGCTACCATAGCACAAGTTACAGTGTGATTTAAAATGTCAGTGCGTCATTGTTAAAAAAAAGTTCAATACACAGGTAACAAGATATCTCTCAACTCTTCTTCAGAATATGAGTGCGAGGAGTAGGGCGCTGGTTCCTGGCATGCTTTGTTCGACTCAGTTGGGAGTCATCTCTTTCAGAAAAATGTTCTAACGGTATTTTGTTCTTAAAAACTTGATGGTTGATATTTGCAATCAACCCTTCCCCTTATAGGCGAATATAAGATGGGAGTTTTATGAGTGCATGACCCATACAAAAAGGTGATCATGCCCTTGGGACAGTTCTAGTTGGGGAGCAATGCTTGGTCGTTTATGGGGGCGTGCAGGATCAGTGCAGGTAAAGATGCCAGAGAGTCCTGTGAAGGTGCGTACAGTGCATTCTGGTCCCAGTCTACTTGCTAAGCCCAGTTTTTAAACAGGAGGATTCAAAAGGAAAGATATGCAAAGAGTGCAAGGGGAATTGGAAAGAGGATGTGCAATAGATCAGAGAATGTCAGTCGGGGTTAATTTAATTTTGACGGTGCATAATTTGTGCAGTTTAGGGCCAACCGAGTAAAAAACACTGCTTAAAAATTGGAAAATGTATGATATATGTGGTTGGTACGTAAGAAGAATGCTCACTGGAATGAGAAAACAGATTTGTAGACCAGGTGAGCTATAGATGGAAAGAGATAAAATGATACCAACATGCAGGAAACAAATCTGAGGCTATAGAGGCCAAATACATGTTGAGATTGTCATGTTACATGTATGTTAAGTATTATTTTTGGTTGGGTGTGGAGGTTAGTGCCGTTCGAGTTCTGGTTTGCACTTAAGTAGAAGCGTTTGTTAATTGCCAGTGGCTTAGTTCCGGGAAATCAATTCAAAAGGTGCTACATGCATTTGCACTTGGTCAGGAGTGCATCAGAGACAGTGTAAATTTGCACACACTGACTCATAAAGCAGGTAAACTTGTTGTAAAAAATGCCGTATATAGCAGCTTACACCCCAAGCAAGGTTTATGGTGAGATTTAGGCTCTTAGCATCTTATCGGCTTTGGTCAAAAATTTGACCTCTCCAGAGATTGCTTGAAAATAATAGCCATTCAGGAGTAAGTCAACCCCTGCTTGAATTGTTCGGGTCCCTTGTTTGTCACGGCTGCCTAAAACCATCCGCTGTTGACACGTGGTTACCTACTCCCAAAGGATTTTACAAGTGTGGACGTTGTACCGTTTTTTGTTTTGCAAAAGACAAGGTGACTTCCTTACAGTATAATACAAATAGAACATGCAAAATCACCAAAGTCAATGATTGTAACACCAAATTTTCTGTTTACTGTATTATAAGTGAATGTGGACGTATGTATATTGGCAGCACAATAAGACCCCTAAAAGAGCGCATACAGGAGCATGTTCGTGTTATCAGAATCAACAACAGCAACTACCCTTTTGCGGTTCATTATAATAGCATGCATGGACAAAGTGAAAATCTCAAGATTACTTTTCATGGCATAGACACACTTGAACCAATGTCCAGAGGTGGCCAAAACACTGGCTCTCAGACAGTTGGAGAGTTGTTGGATCATTCAACTTCGGGCAGTGGACAAGGGTCTCAATTTAGACAGGGATGTACATGTTTTCCTCATGGATTAATATGCCATAAGTGGACTTTTAGCATGTAGCATGTTATCACAAGCCACAATGATGAACAAATAGCATGATGTAAAATAGGCTGTGATTAGAACAATATTTTTTTTTACTGCTGTTTGACATATGCATAAAACATACTTCTTTACAACGTCTCGATTAAGATACTGAGAAGGAAAATGTGTGCAGATATAGTAAATGATTGACATTTGTTTTGGTCTAAATTGTTTCAGACAGTACAATGGACGTGCCTCAAATATACATTCTTTCAATGAGATATTTTACTATGATATGTAACATTATACTTAATGATAGTTGGCTTAACGTCGGTATTGCTTGGCACTTACGGAGGATAGTAACATTGCTGTCATATGTGTTATACAATTTGCTATTGTCCTTATCTGATCACTTTGTTTATTAATCCTGGTGATCTAATTGGCACTATCAAATTTCCTTGCTGTCCTTTTCTCCTCTCTGTATGGTGCTTGACTGTTGCTTCAATGACCTGCTACAGTTCTCTGCCCGATGGCTCGAACTTATAGCCGCCTTACTTTTGTAGGTTTCTCAAGGCCGGATCGCTCCTCAGAGCGTTTGATGCAGACCACATTACAGCAGTGCATGCCGCTTTGGACTCTTTTTGTCGAACATACTGCTCGGCTGTGCACTCAGGGTAAGACACCTTTCCTGGACGCACTATTTAACGGTTCAGGTAGACATTTTTTACCATACGGTGGTATTACTGTATTATGAAAGAGAATCACTATATTTTCTTGGTTTACTGATTTTGTGGGCTCTTTACTGGGCCTACCCTATATCCTTCGTCATGCCCTAATGACTTGCCCAGCCCCCTCGTTGGCTTAAGTCATCACAGAATTGCACCTTACTTGATATTTATTTTTAATTTTTTTTATCTACTTCCTACTTCCAATACAGATACGTGGAACATACTATTTCCAGAGTGTTACGACAATATTGGAGATGCACCTCGCCTCCTCAGCCAGTTTTAGAGACTATGGGGGTCATTACGATGGCGGTCGGAAAAACAACCGACCGCCATGGTAGCGGGAAAACACTGCCCGCCGCTACCGCGGGAAAACCGACGGCTAGATTAGGATCCTCGGCGGTAAAAATCCAACCGCGGCGGAAAGGAGACCCGAGAAACCGCCGTTCGCCTGCGGAGAAGGCCCAAACCCGTCCGCGGCGGTCGGTTTCGCAGCGGAAACAGCCCAAACGACCGCAACCACTGCGGAGACACCGCCATCGAAATTATGATATTCCCGACATCCCCGCGGTGCAGTGCGCTGTTTCCGACCGCCGCGGTCGACAACATCGAAGAATCAGTGAGACGGCGGAAGCGCCGTAGCCGAGCCACCACTGCGGACGCTCCGTTAAAAAAATAGCGGTCGCTAGAAGAACACACATGGCCACAAAGTGCACCAACCAAACAAGGCATGCACCCAAAAATAGCTAACACAGCCCAAAGACACACCCCCATGGTAAACTCCAAAACTACAAATCCCAGGTTCACACACACACCACACCTGCTACCAATACCCCATCCTGACACACCCACAGACACCAGTATAAATCCAGCCCCCAACATACCACAATCCTTTGCAAAACTCCACAACTGAGGGGACATCCACCACAGATGACAGGAGAGGCAAATCTGCACAACACACACACATCACCACCACCACTTCCACACCTGCACCTCTAACACCTTTGCACAGCACACACCATACACATCACAACCACCACTACCACTTCCAAACCTGCACCCTAAACACCTTGACACATCACGCACCATGTCACCACAGAGAATGCCCAAATTCAGTGAGAGTGAGTTGAGGGTCATGGTCGATGAGATAATCAGGGTAGAACCACAATTGTTTGGTAACCAGGTCCAACAGACACCACTAGCAACAAGGACGCAAATGTGGAGAAGGATAGTAGAGAAGGTCAATGCAGTAGGGACCGTGCCACGCAATAGAGATGAAATCGTGAAGACGTGGCACGATCTGAAGGCAGTGGTCAAAAAGAAGACCCTCCCGTTCCACTCAAAACATTCACTGAATGGGAGGAGAAGGTGCTTGGCATTCTACATCCAGAGAGTCTCTCAGGAATACCCGGGGGAGTGGAGGCTGTTAAGTACAAACAAATGCCTAACATCACACAAATGTACTGTCTTGCACTATTACAAAATAATACCTCCTAGGTTCAATTTCATTCATGTGCACAACACTCCCCCAACACATCTCTCACAGATACAACAGACACTCCCCCTGAAGCCCCCAAAGGTAGTTAGCAACATCACCATGGGTACATGTGTACATGCTGCCAGCACTACAACTCCCACCAGGCCCCCTTGTCCCACAGCTGAGCAGGATGGAGCACTGCCCCCACCCAGAAGCATGCCTCCGCCATTGTGTGCTACACCCTCACCTAACCGGTAGGTAGCCATCTTTACAGGGAGGTGGGTGGGTGTTTGGGAGGCCTGCACTACAACTCCCACCAGGCCCCCTTGTCCCACAGCTGAGCACGATGGAGCACTGCCCCCACCCAGAAGCATGCCTCAGCCATTGTGTGCTACACCCTCACCTAACAGGTAGGTAGCCATCTTTACAGGGAGGTGGGTGGGTGTTTGGGAGGCCTGCACTACAACTCCCACCAGGCCCCCTTGGCCCACAGCTGAGCAGGATGTAGCCCTCCCCCCACCCAGAAGCATGCCTCAGCCATTGTGTGCTACACCCTCACCTAACAGGTAGGTAGCCATCTTTACAGGGAGGTGGGTGGGTGTTTGGGAGGCCTGCACTACAACTCCCACCAGGCCCCCTTGTCCCACAGCTGAGCAGGATGGAGCACTGCCCCACCCAGAAGCATGCCTCAGCCATTGTGTGCTACACCCTCACCTAACAGGTAGGTAGCCATCTTTACAGGGAGGTGGGTGGGTGTTTGGGAGGCCTGCACTACAACTCCCACCAGGCCCCCTTGGCCCACAGCTGAGCAGGATGTAGCCCTCCCCCCACCCAGAAGCATGCCTCAGCCATTGTGTGCTACACCCTCACCCAACAGGTAGGTAGCCATCTTTACAGGGAGGTGGGTGGGTGTTTGGGAGGCCTGCACTACAACTCCCACCAGGCCCCCTTGTCCCACAGCTGAGCAGGATGGAGCACTGCCCTCACCCAGAAGCATGCCTCAGCCATTGTGTGCTACACCCTCACCTAACAGGTAGGTAGCCATCTTTACAGGGAGGTGGGTGGGTGTTTGGGAGGCCTGCACTACAACTCCCACCAGGCCCCCTTGTCCCACAGCTGAGCAGGATGGAGCACTGCCCCCACCCAGAAGCATGCCTCAGCCATTGTGTGCTACACCCTCACCTAACAGGTAGGCAGCCATCTTTACAGGGAGGAGGGTGGGTGTTTGGGAGGCCTGCACTACAACTCCCACCAGGCCCCTTGGCCCACAGCTGAGCAGGATGGAGCACTCCCCCACCCAGAAGCATGCCTCAGCCATTGTGTGCTACACCCTCACCTAACAGGTAGGTAGCCATCTTTCCAGGGAGGTGTCTTTGGAATAGGGAGGCCAGCACTACAACTCCCACCAGGCCCCCTTGGCCCACAGCTGAGCAGGATGGAGCACTAGTCCCACTCATAGGCATGTGACATCTGTGCAGCCGCACATGACACCATGCCACTTAGTCCACAGTCACCAACACAAATAATGCAAAACAGTTGTGTTGTAGTCACCATGCACAAGTCTCTGTTCAAAATTGACCCACATTGTGTACACTGTGCCAGGCATCACACAATGCAACACTAACAACGATCATGCTGCCCTGCAGCAGTGTCTGGCCGTTTGTATGGCAAAGTGCAAATCACCCATGTCATACCACAGTGTTGCAATGTAAACAGTGGAAGTGCAGTGCTCCCAAAAACTACACTGCAGCTGGGACTCACAATGCTAAACTAAGCACATCCCAACTGTCCTGCAACACACCCAGCTACCACAGTGCTGCACTGAATTGCAGAACTGCACCTTGTCTGAATTAAAATGTCAAAGGTGTCTTGTTTGGACCACCAATGTGTGTATGCATTGACAATGTTCACATCTCACACTGTCTGTCTGAACAGTGCTGGTATAGTCTGGCCCCAAAAGCACACATTGTCTGCACAGGGCTGAGTACATCTCACACACTCACCACTGTTGACCACAACATGTCAGTGTATGGACGCCCTGGAACAACTGCTTCACCAGTACTGTGCTCATGTTCTCAGGTCCACAAATACCATGAAACCATGACAGTGTGGAAATGTATGCTGGGTGAGATCTTCACCCTGATGTATGTCACCACTGTGCTACGAGACTATACCCCTTGCCCTATTGTGCCTTCAAATGTCGGGGGAGTGAACCCCACAGCCAGATAGCTGGGACAACAGTGATGGTGGGCTATACCCCATGACCAAATGTAATCTGAAATCAATGGGTACAAAAAGCCACACACACATCATGCTCACCACACGCACATTCCATCCAAAGATTTCTACCAAGTCACATAGCCATGTCATTGCTCACCTTCACCTCAAACGGTAGTTAGCCATCTACACAGTGAGACGGTGTAGTGTGTTTGGCTATCCGTCCCACAAAATGCAACATGCATGCTGTTCCACCACTATGGAGGATGGGACACTACACCCCCAATAAGAAGCATGTGGCAGGCAATGTATGCTACCCACCCAACTCACAGGTAGGTAACCGCATCTCACAGGTCGGGGTGTGTGGGGCTGGGAAGCTTGCTCAACAACTCACACGGGCCCACCTGACCGTCAGCACACAAGAGCCATTACTTCCTGGCACCAACATGCATGTGTCAGTCATTGCAATGTACACTTCAAAAGAACTGGCATGTGGACATATCATGCTGACTTGTCCCACACTGGACCAAGATGGAAGCCCTCATCATACACACACAGAGGTCTCTCAAATACAAGGAAAACACAGCAAACACAACATATCAACAGCCACAACATGCAGCCAGATATGCATTTAAAAAAACATGTTGGCATAGGACACCAGGCCTCTCAATGCACAACTGCACACCCAGATAGTATTGGCAACTATAGTGTGCACACACCTAAGAAAATGAAACTGTGACAGCAACCAAAGTGTGAATGACTGAAACACATGTAGATGGAACTCCGAGCACAACCATGCACACCACTACATGCCATCTGACAGTAGCAGTGGTCCAGATCACCTAGGATCTAATTAAAGCAAACTTAAGCATGTCTGGAATTGCATATACAGATATCTACACCACATTGAAAAGGTATGCATGAAACTACAATGGTCACTCACTGTGCAGAGTAAACCGCTGCAAGGGCTCTACAAGTGACACATACGCGTAAATGGATGACATATGATTGATCAATAACAGGATGCCAACATGAGACTGTCAATGTCAGAAAATTATATTGTGCATGTCATGTCTTGACAACTCCCAATATGGACAAGTAATGCATGTACCACAACAGCTTGTAATGCATCACTGGATGTCGGTCAATGCAAATTTGTACAGTGAACAACTGCTGTATGTACAAACAGTTGATGTAGCACTGATAACACAAACTTTGATGGGTGCAACACAATGACCATTTCACATCTGACCCACAGGTGACCAAGAACTCACAGCAGAGGATGACACCACCCTGCAGAGCCAGTCCCCCCCCCCGGAATAGAGACAACTGGATGAGGACTCCCTGGATTCCTTGGATGAGGAGCTCCACGCTGGCCCATCTGGTGTGGAAGGCCGCAACCAGTCCCAGGCACCCATTGTCCCCCCAACCACATCAGCTTCAGCCCCTGACCATCCTCTGACAGCTGCTGTCACGGCCTGTGTGTCAACCACTACCACCACCACCACCACCACATCTGTCCGCAACACCCTCCCTGCCCCAGGGGTTGAGCAGCCCACCACATCGACTGCGGAGGCCAGGGAGAGGATGCAGCGGGCCAATGTGAGGACCGGACAGGACCGTGGCAGCAGTGCAGCTGGTCGGGACAGGGTCATGCAGAGGGAGACTGATCCTGGGACGGAAGCCCTGGGCCACATCGACAGAGTCCTTGGGGCCTACCAACAGGCCCAGGGACGAATGGGCCGGTTAGAGGAAGAATCTCAGGAGCACCTCCTGCTGCTGAGGTACATGGACACACGCTTGGGACAGATTGTGGACCTCTTGGGGCAGCTAGTGGCGGTTCTGAGGGACAGGCAAGCGCAACATTCTACCCCTCCGCCTCCCCCTGTTGGGCAGCAGGATGACACTTCATCATCCTCCCCTGCGTCCACAGAGGGGGGTGAGTCCTCAGACACCACTGCCCCTGCAGCAGTGGCCCCTCCAGTCAAGCGCAAGAGGGGCCATCCAAGGAAAGGCCAGGGGGACTCACGTGCCAAAGCACCTGCCAAACGCTAGTCCCCGAGCCAGCCATGATGGCAGACCACTGCACCACTGCATTGACCTTTTGGACTATCCTTCACCACACTGCCATGTGAATGGCATCTATCTGTTGGACTGGGTCTCCACATCATTGTGGGGACTACTCAAGTATCTCATCTACCATGACTGTCAACTCACTTCTTCAATTCCCCCCTTCACATCTTCTCCACCCTCGCATGTCACAGTTGTAAATAAATACACCTTACACACATGTTGTTTTGTCTGCTCCGTCTTTAATACAGGATGTGCAACCTTCACCGTGTAGGACATGGTCCAGGGGAATGGAATGTAGGTAACAAGTGAGATGCTGAAGGGACCTAGGGAAAACCGCAGAACAAGAGTCACTTGTATGGGTGTGGCATTGCACACATCACACAACACTTGTCAACAAGGTACTCAGATCTACAAACTTTACACAGAGCAACAGTCACCATAGAGACATTCTGTATCACACTAACCAATCACACATACATTGGCAGGCAGCAATGAGTCAACACCAAGCTGCAGTCAGCAAGCTCACATACACCCACACAGCAACAGCAACACCATCAGACCATTTTGTCCCTTCTACATCGTCACTCACCTTCAAGTGAAGTAGCGGGTGATGAGCTGTCGACGCATGTCGACCCCTTCCTCCTCTCCACTGCCCTCGTTACTGGATCCGGGTTGATTTGCAGGCGGCGGCCTTGGCTGCTCATCATCGTCATCCAGGATCAGGGGTATTGCCTTGCGAATGGCCAGGTTGTGGAGCATGCAGCATGCCACCACTATCTGACACACCTTCCCTGGCGAGTACATAAGGGCACCTCCAGTACGGTCCAGGCACCAAAATCTTGATTTTAGGAGACCAAATGTCCGTTCTATCACACGCCGTGTCCTCCCATGGGCATCATTGTATCGCACATCAGCTGGCGTGACGGGATTCCGCAATGGGCTCAGCAACCACGGGCGGTTTGGATATGCCGAGTCACCTGGGTGTGAGAGACACAGATTAACCTTGCAGTCCCAAAATGCAACACAACAGCATGTCACACACACACCACTCTAATCCACTATGCATACTCACCCACAAGCCATGCACGCTCAGGAAGCAGATTGGCCATCAGCTGTGGAACAATGCTGCTGCGCAAGATGTGGGCATCATGGGCTGAGCAGGGAAACTTGGCACACACGTGTGAGATGATCATGTCCGCCAGGCACACCACTTGAACATTTACCGAGTGTGAATGCTTCCTATTGTGGTAAACCTGTTCACGTGCCTGTGGTGGCACAAGCCCAACATGTGTGCAATCAATTGCACCAATGACATGGGGGATATGTCCAAGGGCATAGAAATCGCCCTTCACAGCCACCAACTCAGGCCCCCTGGGAAAATGGATATATCTGGCTTTGTACAGCATCATGGCCGACAGGACATCCCTCAGCACCATGCTGAACATCGGCTGTGACATCCCGCCTGCACTTGCGACCGCGTGCTGGAATGAGCCTGTTGCAAAGAAATGCAGGCATGCCATCACCTTAGATGTTGCGGGGTATGTCCGACGTGGCTGCAGGTGGGGCTCCAACATGGCACATAGGTTCTGCAGGGTTTGTCGGTCCAGCCTGAATTCGCGGATTATATCCTCATTCTCCATGTCTGCCAGGACTGTGAACGGACGATGGATATTGGGCCTCCTCCTCCTAGGACAGATCACAGTGCACAGATGTCAATGCAGAAGACCATGAAATGTGCATCACATCAATTTTTTCAACAGACACATTCCCAAGTCTTACAACATGCACCATTAACCGACAGGGCACTTCACAAGTAGGTACACATCAGGCACACTACTCGTACACCTGTCCTCTTACCAGCAGCAATTATCTGTGCACCCCTCCGGCTCATTCGCATGCCCAGTGTGATATACTAACAGATATGTGTGCATACCTGTGAGTATGACCCCCAGCATATGTTACTAATTGGAATACTACCCGAACACACCATGTTGCTGGCCCTGATACACCTACCAAAACAGGTTGCACATGGTACACTTCAACTACACACTGACCACTGGCTGAGCATGGGGGACACGTGTGTGCATGTGCATTGGACAATGTGCCAGTTGCTGATGCCCCTAGTTCAGAAAATGAGACGACAGTGTGCGTTACATTGCACACACAGACATTGACCATTATCTACATATGCTATGCAACACATTAACTGGACAGTCTACATGTCATTACACAGCACATGTGACATGTGCGAGTGTATGTGCCCATGCAATGTACTGGCGACCCATATATGGTATGTGTTGGTGACGTGGAGTGACATGTCCCTTCTGTGCATTTGCCCTCATGAGGACCCTTCAATTGTTGAGACACTGGGCACTGTACATGTTGGCCTATGCAGAGCGCTGGAGGACACGTTAGGTGCAGCACAGCTACTCCACAACTCCATTAACGCTCACTCCAGGCACTGTCTGGCAGACATATGGCGGTGCCTATCGCCTGGCCCCTGTGGTGTGGTACCGCCCATAACCCAGGCACGATCGCGGGGGACACCGCCAGATATGTATGTGACAATGGCGGTCACCATGCACCGCTACCCAAATGACGGTCACTCCAGGCACTGTCTGGCAGACATATGGCGGTGCCTACCGCTTGATGACTGAGGTGTGTCACCGCCCATAACCCAGGCACGATCGTGGGGGACACCGCCAGATATGTATGTGACAATGGCAGTCACCATGCACCGCTACCCAAATCACGGTCACTCCAGGCACTGTCTGGCAGACATATGGCGGTGCCTACCGCCTGGCTCCTGTGGTGTGGCACCGCCCATAACCCAGGCACAATCGCGGGTGACACCGCCAGATATGTATGTGACAATGGCGGTCACCATGCACCGCTACCCAAATCACGGTCCCTCCAGGCACTGTCTGGCAGACATATGGCGGTGCCTACCGCTTGACGACTGAGGTGTGGCACCGCCCATAACCCAGGCACGATCACGGGGGACACCGCCAGATATGTATGTGACAATGGCGGTCACCATGCACCGCTACCCAAATCACGGTCACTCCAGGCACTGTCTGGCAGACATATGGCGGTGCCTACCGCCCGGCCCCTGAGGTGTGTCACCGGCATGAACCATGCCCTTGCAGCCAATGGGAAGCAGCCTCGCGGTAGCCTGATGCGAGTTTGAAAATCGCGGTAGGCGTGCACCACCCCCGCGGAGGCGGTCACTGGAGGCATTCAAAAGATGCACCACCGCGGTAGCGCGCACCTGGACCCTACGGTGTGTTACCGGCATGGACCATGCCCTTGCAGCCAATGGGAAGCAGCCTCGTGGTAGCCTGATGCGAGTTTGAAAATCACGGTAGGCGTGCACCACCCCCGCGGAGGCGGTCACTGGAGGCATTCAAAAGATGCACCACCGCGGTAGCGCGCACATGGACCCTACGGTGTGTCACCGGCATGGACCATGCCCTTGCAGCCAATGGGAAGCAGCCTCGCGGTAGCCTGATGCGAGTTTGAAAATCGCGGTAGGCGTGCACCGCCACCGCGGAGGCGGACATTGGATGTATTTGAATGAGGCAGACCTGGTACACCAATAGCAGCACCCTGGGACCACTGACACAGCCCCAGGGGCCTATATATGTGTGGGAGGGTGCACCACATTCCCACAGCTACCAGGGACTGCTGACTGACAACCCTCCACCTGCTGATGCTGCCTCAAGGGACTGCTGGCTGCCACCCTGCACCTGCTGCTGCTGCCTCAAGGGACTGCTGGCTGCCACCCTGCACCTGCTGCTGCTGCCTCAAGGGACTGCTGGCTGCCACCCTCCACCTGCTGCCTCAAGGGACGGCTGGCTGCCACCCTCCACCTGCTGCTGCTGCCTCAAGGGACTGCTGGCTGTCACCCTCCACCTGCTGCCTCAAGGGACTGCTGGATGCCACCCTCAACGTGCTGCTGCTGCCACATGTCCATTGTGATGTCGAGGACTCAGAAGATCCGTGCCAGTCCCTTCACCAGTGAGGAGCTTGGGGTCCTGGTAGACGGGGTGCTTGCACAGTACCCAAGGCTTTATGGCGGCCCTAATGTCGTGGTAAGTCTCCCAGACTGTGAGTGAGAGTGCAGGGTGTGCACACGTGGGGTGGAGGTGCTTCGGTATGTGTCAGTGGTTGTGGAGCTCTGACATGCATTGCCTATCATGTTTACTACAGCGGGAAGGGCTTGGTGGGCTCTTTCACACTGACCACTGGCCTATCCTGAGTAGAGGGACATGTCCTGTAGTGTCAGCCATACAGTGCAGCTGCATTTTGGGGGTGCAGGAGTCTGGCCAGTTATCGTTTGTGTGAATGGCTGTGTTGCTCCAAATTAACCCACTCAGTGTCAGTCCACCTGCCCTGCACAGTCCCCGCCGAATGCCACATGTCCACATCACTGCATGTACAGTGTGTTCCATGTGTGTTTGGGTCACGCCTCTTCATCTAAGTCCCATCTCTGCCATGTAGATTGCACAGGAGCAGGCGTGGGAGAAGGGTGTGTGTATGACAGTTGTTGTCACTCTATGTGAGTTCCAGGACACAGTGAGGCTTTCACAGGGCTAGGACACTTAGGAATGCGCAGTGTTGGACACAGTGCGTCCAACAACAAGACACATGTTTTGCTATCTTCTCTATGTGTAGTTGTAGGTAACTGCAGACAGTAGCTGCAGCCAGACTACACGTTGCTTGCTGTGTTGGTATCCTGCATGTGAATGGGATGTGGAGGTACTGTGTCCACCATCGAAGATGCATGCCTGTACGTCTGATTGACCAATGACATTGCACCATGTTCACAGCAATTGTTGGCAATGTGACAGTTGTAGCTGGAGTTTTGGATGAGTCACTGTTGTGCTACTGCATTTTCGTTGTGTTGTCATTGTGCATTGTGTCACTGGAACCTCACCCCTCTTGTCTCCCATTGCCTGCAGCTGAAGGTCCACCAGCATAAAGCCGTGTGGAGGGCCATTGCCTCCAGAGTCCGGGATCTGGGTGTGTCAAACCGAAGGCGCACCCACTGTCATAAAAGGTGGGATGACATCTGCCGGCTGAGCAAGAACGTGGCCGAGATGACGCTGGGGCTGCTCCCTCGGACTGGCAGGTTGGCTAGGCGCAGCATGACACCACTAATGGCCCGCATCCTGGCTGTCACACAACCTGAGCTGGACAGACAACTGAAGGAGCATCAGCAGCGAGCCAGGGGTGAGTATGTGTTGCAGGCTGCCTTTGGCTGGGAGTGGGTGCATGTGTCTACAGAGTGTGCAAATTGTCAGCTGTGTGACGTTGGTTGTGTGGTGCAATGTTTTGGGAGTGGCCTCTGTGCTGGGTGTATGTGCCATGCTTTTGCCCAAATGGTGCTTCATGAAGTGAGTTTTAGCACTCTGCATCTCTCTTACATTTGGAGTTGTGGCCTTCAGGTACCTTCTGCTGTGGGGTAGTGTGTGAATTCAGATGGATGGGAATGCCAGTGTGCCAACTGTGAATGCGTTTCAATGAATGCGTGCAATTCCAGACCTCAGATGTCTGCCAGTCAGACATCTGAGGCCAATGTGCAACAGTAGATGTGCCCATGGACTCGATATGGTGCATGGCATGTGTGCAGGGTCATTGTGGGCTGGTATGTTGTAGTCTGTGTGGTCCCCTACTGCTCCACACATGTAGGTGATGTGTACCATGTCGTGGTGTTCATCCATGCCAACATCGGGACAGTGTGTGTGCACAGGCCATTTTGGGGCTGTCTGATGTGAGCCAACTGCAGGATGGTGTGCTGTGTGAGTCACCTGGGGCACTTATGGCAGGATGTGTGCCGGACATGCACCGTTGTGTTGAGATTTTGGGTGGCAAGATATATGTGTGCACAGGGTGGCATGCAATGTGCTGCACACCTCTTTCTAGATGCAGATGTATTTCTGTTAGTTCTGTTGATGCCACTCATCTCACAGTACTTCTCTCTCCTATGCAGCAGCTCCCGTATGTGCAGAGGGAGAGGGGACGGACACCAGTGGTGAGGCTTCCAGTGCAACAGCCGCACCGGAGCAGACTGAGACAGATGTGACCAGCACCGAGGAGGGGGACAGGAGTCTGCTAGAGGATTCACAGCCGGAGACACAAAGCTCTACCTCATCTGACGCCAGCGGTGACACATCCATGTTGGGGGGTACAGGGAACGGGGACTCGGCCTCCTCTTCCGCCACACAGCGTCCAGTGCCCAGCCTCCCTTCAACCTCCACTGGTGCTGCCCGTGTCCGCACGAGTAGGAAGGGAAGAGTCACCTTCACCCCAGGCTCAGCTGCCCCAGCCCATTGTCAGCCCTGCTGCCCTCAGTGCAGAAGCAGTCGAGCTATTGCGCCAGCTGTGTGTGGGGCAGACAGCACTTCTCAATGCCTTCCAAGAGCACGACAAAAAGTTGGGGCAGGTTATAGCTTTCATGGAGGGCTTACATTCAGACGTAGGTGGGCTACACCGGACTGTGCAGTCCTTGTCATCAACTGTGACAGCAGCCCTGCAACAGGCACATAGTCGGGGAGCGGCTCCCAGCACTCGGTCTGGCCCCGTGTCACTGTGCACCTCTGATGACAGTGACAATGCTCAACGGACCCCAAAGTCCGATACAGAACCCGCAGCACACAGGAGCAGCAGCAGCCCAAGCGTACTTGGGCGCAGACACTATCCCCACATAAGAGTAAGGCCACCCCAGAGCGCAGAGAGAAAATCCCATCAGGCGACAGCAAGGGCCACAAAGCAAAGAAAAAAGCATCAGGGTCACAGGCCTCACCTTCCTCCCCTGCCAAAGACTCCCCTGTCCCAAAGACGTCTCGCAGAGGCAAAAAGACAGTTTCCACACCCACTGAGAAGGTGTTGCCTGCAAACATTACACAGGATGAGGGCCCCATGGATAATCCATCCTTGACCTCCACTCCCATCCCAAGCCCTGTGAAGCCAGCACGGGAGGACACTGTAGGGGGCAAAGCTGGTGGACAGAGGGAGGCAGGGCGGCGGCAAACACCAGGCAAGCACACAGCAGGATCCAGCATGTCCCCAGAGGGAGGGTCACCATCCACACCAGAATCAGCTTTGGTGTTGGGGTTACCTGTTGTGTCTGCCCCAGTTCCCTTCAATCACCAGACAGGGAAGCCTTTCAGGATCCCCTAGAAGTGGAGAGGCAGCCCTCCACAATCTCCGGCACACACTGTGTCTCACCAGGGCATGAGTCCACCTCCCCGGGCCACCACCCCACCTGGTCCAAGCAGCCCCCCAGCTACCACATGCACAGTTGGCTCTTCCACAGTTGTTACTCCCACTGCCCAGGGCAGTCCTCCAACTGACCCCAACACACAGTCAGCTCAAAGTCCAACAGACAGACCCATCTGAGTGGTGGTCACACTCACACACCTGTCTGTCCACAGGGATGCGTGTGATGCCCATTGTCACGCCCATTACTCTGTTGCTGGGCATGGCATGGTAGAGTTGCATACATTCCCTGTGTAGCTTCTTATGTCACTACTCTGCACAATGTCTTTGCCTTTTTGTTCACTGCTGGTTGCCCCTTGCCTATGCAGCTTCTGATGTAACTACTCTGCACATTGTACTTGCCTTGTGTTTCACTGCTGTTTGCCCCTTGCCTGTGCAGCTTTTCAGGGACTCACTCTGCACTTTGTCCTGCCCACTGGCTTTGTCGTTCACTGCTGTGTGCCCCTTGCCTGTGCAGGATCTTATGTACCTCACCTGCACTTTGGACTGGCCACTGGCCTTGTTGTTCACTGCTGGTTGCCCCTTGCCTGTGCAGCATCTCATGTACCTCACCTGCACATTGGACTGGCCACTGACCTTGCTGTTCACTGCTGGTTGCCCCTTGCCTATGCAGCTTCTGATGTAACTACTCTGCACATTGTACTTGCCTTGTGTTTCACTGCTGTTTGCCCCTTGCCTGTGCAGCTTTTCAGGGACTCACTCTGCACTTTGTCCTGCCCACTGGCTTTGTCGTTCACTGCTGGGTGCCCCTTGCCTGTGCAGGATCTTATGTACCTCACCTGCACATTGGACTGACCACTGGCCTTGTTGTTCACTGCTGGTTGCCCCTAGCCTGTGCAGCATCTCATGTACCTCACCTGCACATTGGACTGGCCACTGGCCTTGCTGTTCACTGCTGTTTGCCCCTTGCCTGTGCAGCTTCTGATGGAACTACTCTGCACATTGTACTTGCCTTGTGTTTCACTGCTGTTTGCCCCTTGCCTGTGCAGCATCTCATGTACCTCACCTGCACTTTGGACTGGCCACTGGCCTTGCTGTTCACTGCTGTTTGCCCCTTACCTGTGCAGGATCTCATGTACCTCACCTGCACTTTGGACTGGCCACTGGCCTTGTTGTTCACTGCTGGTTGCCCCTTGCCTGTGCAGCATCTCATGTACCTCACCTGCACATTGGACTGGCCACTGACCTTGCTGTTCACTGCTGTTTGCCCCTTGCCTGTGCAGCTTCTGATGGAACTACTCTGCACATTGTACTTGCCTTGTGTTTCACTGCTGGTTGCCCCTTGCCTGTGCAGCATCTCATGTACCTCACCTGCACATTGGACTGGCCACTGGCCTTGCTGTTCACTGCTGGTTGCCCCTTGCCTGTGCAGCTTCTGATGGAACTACTCTGCACATTGTACTTGCCTTGTGTTTCACTGCTGTTTGCCCCTTGCCTGTGCAGCATCTCATGTACCTCACCTGCACATTGGACTGGCCACTGGCCTTGCTGTTCACTGCTGTTTGCCCCTTGCCTGTGCAGCTTCTTATGGAACTACTCTGCACATTGTACTTGCCTTGTGTTTCACTGCTGGTTGCCCCTTGCCTGTGCAGCATCTCATGTACCTCACCTGCACATTGGACTGGCCACTGGCCTTGCTGTTCACTGCTGTTTGCCCCTTGCCTGTGCAGCTTCTGATGGAACTACTCTGCACATTGTACGTGCCTTGTGTTTCACTGCTGTTTGCCCCTTGCCTGTGCAGCTTCTCAGGGACTCACTCTGCACTTTGTCCTGCCCACTGGCCTTGTCGTTCACTGCTGTGTGCCCCTTGCCTGTGAAGGATCTCATGTACCTCACCTGCACATTGGACTGACCACTGGCCTTGTTGTTCACTGCTGGCTGCCCCTTGCCTGTGCAGCATCTCATGTACCTCACCTGCACATTGGACTGGCCACTGGCCTTGCTGTTCACTGCTGTTTGCCCCTTGCCTGTGCAGCTTCTGATGGAACTACTCTGCACATTGTACTTGCCTTGTGTTTCACTGCTGTTTGCCCCTTGCCTGTGCAGCATCTCATGTACCTCACCTGCACTTTGGACTGGCCACTGGGCTTGCTGTTCACTGCTGTTTGCCCCTTGCCTGTGCAGGATCTCATGTACCTCACCTACACTTTGGACTGGCCACTGGCCTTGCTGTTCACTGCTGTTTGCCCCTTGCCTGTGCAGCATCTCATGTACCTCACCTGCACTTTGGACTGGCCACTGGCCTTGTTGTTCACTGCTGGTTGCCCCTTGCCTGTGCAGCATCTCATGTACCTCACCTGCACATTGGACTGGCCACTGGCCTTGCTGTTCACTGCTTTTTGCCCCTTGCCTGTGCAGCATCTCATGTACCTCACCTGCACTTTGGACTGGCCACTGGCCTTGTTGTTCACTGCTAGTTGCCCCTTGCCTGTACAGCATCTCATGTACCTCACCTGCACATTGGACTGGCCACTGGCCTTGCTGTTCACTGCTGTTTGCCCCTTGCCTGTGCAGCTTCTGATGGAACTACTCTGCACATTGTACTTGCCTTGTGTTTCACTGCTGTTTGCCCCTTGCCTGTGCAGCATCTCATGTACCTCACCTGCACTTTGTCCTGCCCACTGGCCTTGTCGTTCACTGCTGTGTGCCCCCTGCCTGTGCAGGATCTCATGTACCTCACCTGCACTGTGTCCTGGCCACTGGCCTTGCTGTTCACTGCTGGTTGCCCCTTGCCTGTGCAGCTTCTGATGTAACTACTCTGCACATTGTACTTGCCTTGTGTTTCACTGCTGTTTGCCCCTTGCCTGTGCAGCTTCTCATGGACTCACTCTGCACTTTGTCCTGCCCACTGGCCTTGTCGTTCACTGCTGTGTGCCCCTTGCCTGTGCAGGATCTCATGTACCTCACCTGCACTTTGGACTGGCCACTGGCCTTGCTGTTCACTGCTGTTTGCCCCTTGCCTGTGCAGGATCTCATGTACCTCACCTGCACTTTGGATTGGCCACTGGCCTTGCTGTTCACTGCTGTTTGCCCCTTGCCTGTGCAGCATCTCATGTACCTCACCTGCACTTTGGACTGGCCACTGGCCTTGTTGTTCACTGCTGGTTGCCCCTTGCCTGTGCAGCATCTCATGTACCTCACCTGCACATTGGACTGGCCACTGGCCTTGCTGTTCACTGCTGTTTGCCCCTTGCCTGTGCAGCATCTCATGTACCTCACCTGCACTTTGGACTGGCCACTGGCCTTGTTGTTCACTGCTGGTTGCCCCTTGCCTGTGCAGCATCTCATGTACCTCACCTGCACATTGGACTGGCCACTGGCCTTGCTGTTCACTGCTGTTTGCCCCTTGCCTGTGCAGCTTCTGATGGAACTACTCTGCACATTGTACTTGCCTTGTGTTTCACTGCTGTTTGCCCCTTGCCTGTGCAGCATCTCATGTACCTCACCTGCACATTGGACTGGCCACTGGCCTTGCTGTTCACTGCTGTTTGCCCCCTGCCTGTGCAGCTTCTGATGGAACTACTCTGCACATTGTACTTGCCTTGTGTTTCACTGCTGTTTGCCCCTTGCCTGTGCAGCATCTCATGTACCTCACCTGCACATTGGACTGGCCACTGGCCTTGCTGTTCACTGCTGTTTGCCCCTTGTCTGTGCAGCATCTCATGTACCTCACCTGCACATTGGACTGGCCACTGGCCTTGCTGTTCACTGCTGTTTGCCCCTTGCCTGTGCAGCTTCTGATGGAACTACTCTGCACATTGTACTTGCCTTGTGTTTCACTGCTGTTTGCCCCTTGCCTGTGCAGCATCTCATGTACCTCACCTGCACTTTGTCCTGCCCACTGGCCTTGTCGTTCACTGCTGTGTGCCCCCTGCCTGTGCAGGATCTCATGTACCTCACCTGCACTGTGTCCTGGCCACTGGCCTTGCTGTTCACTGCTGGTTGCCCCTTGCCTGTGCAGCTTCTGATGTAACTACTCTGCACATTGTACTTGCCTTGTGTTTCACTGCTGTTTGCCCCTTGCCTGTGCAGCATCTCATGTACCTCACCTGCACTTTGTCCTGCCCACTGGCCTTGTCGTTCACTGCTGTGTGCCCCTTGCCTGTGCAGGATCTCATGTACCTCACCTGCACTTTGGACTGGCCACTGGCCTTGCTGTTCACTGCTGTTTGCCCCTTGCCTGTGCAGGATCTCATGTACCTCACCTGCACTTTGGATTGGCCACTGGCCTTGCTGTTCACTGCTGTTTGCCCCTTGCCTGTGCAGCATCTCATGTACCTCACCTGCACTTTGGACTGGCCACTGGCCTTGTTGTTCACTGCTGGTTGCCCCTTGCCTGTGCAGCATCTCATGTACCTCACCTGCACATTGGACTGGCCACTGGCCTTGCTGTTCACTGCTGTTTGCCCCTTGCTTGTGCAGCATCTCATGCACCTCACCTGCACTTTGGACTGGCCACTGGCCTTGTTGTTCACTGCTGGTTGCCCCTTGCCTGTGCAGCATCTTATGTACCTCACCTGCACATTGGACTGGCCACTGGCCTTGCTGTTCACTGCTGTTTGCCCCTTGCCTGTGCAGCTTCTGATGGAACTACTCTGCACATTGTACTTGCCTTGTGTTTCACTGCTGTTTGCCCCTTGCCTGTGCAGCATCTCATGTACCTCACCTGCACATTGGACTGGCCACTGGCCTTGCTGTTCACTGCTGTTTGCCCCTTGCCTGTGCAGCTTCTGATGGAACTATTCTGCACATTGTACTTGCCTTGTGTTTCACTGCTGTTTGCCCCTTGCCTGTGCAGCATCTCATGTACCTCACCTGCACATTGGACTGGCCACTGGCCTTGCTGTTCACTGCTGTTTGCCCCTTGTCTGTGCAGCATCTCATGTACCTCACCTGCACATTGGACTGGCCACTGGCCTTGCTGTTCACTGCTGTTTGCCCCTTGCCTGTGCAGCTTCTGATGGAACTACTCTGCACATTGTACTTGCCTTGTGTTTCACTGCTGTTTGCCCCTTGCCTGTGCAGCATCTCATGTACCTCACCTGCACTTTGTCCTGCCCACTGGCCTTGTTGTTCACTGCTGTGTGCCCCCTGCCTGTGCAGGATCTCATGTACCTCACCTGCACTGTGTCCTGGCCACTGGCCTTGCTGTTCACTGCTGGTTGCCCCTTGCCTGTGCAGCTTCTGATGTAACTACTCTGCACATTGTACTTGCCTTGTGTTTCACTGCTGTTTGCCCCTTGCCTGTGCAGCTTCTCATGGACTCACTCTGCACTTTGTCCTGCCCACTGGCCTTGTCGTTCACTGCTGTGTGCCCCTTGCCTGTGCAGGATCTCATGTACCTCACCTGCACTTTGGACTGGCCACTGGCCTTGCTGTTCACTGCTGTTTGCCCCTTGCCTGTGCAGGATCTCATGTACCTCACCTGCACTTTGGATTGGCCACTGGCCTTGCTGTTCACTGCTGTTTGCCCCTTGCCTGTGCAGCATCTCATGTACCTCACCTGCACTTTGGACTGGCCACTGGCCTTGCTGTTCACTGCTGTTTGCCCCTTACCTGTGCAGCATCTCATGTACCTCACCTGCACTTTGGACTGGCCACTGGCCTTGTTGTTCACTGCTGGTTGCCCCTTGCCTGTGCAACATCTCATGTACCTCACCTGCACATTGGACTGGCCACTGGCCTTGCTGTTCACTGCTGTTTGCCCCTTGCCTGTGCAGCTTCTGATGGAACTACTCTGCACATTGTACTTGCCTTGTGTTTCACTGCTGTTTGCCCCTTGCCTGTGCAGCATCTCATGTACCTCACCTGCACATTGGACTGGCCACTGGCCTTGCTGTTCACTGCTGTTTGCCCCTTGTCTGTGCAGCATCTAATGTACCTCACCTGCACTTTGGACTGGCCACTGGCCTTGTTGTTCACTGCTGGTTGCCCCTTGCCTGTGCAGCTTCTGATGTTACTACTCTGCACATTGTACTTGCCTTGTGTTTCACTGCTGTTTGCCCCCTGCCTGTGCAGCTTTTCATGTAAATACTGTGCATATTGAAATGCCCACTGGCTTTGCTGTTGCCCAAATTTGTTGTCTCTATATGCAAATTGTGAATAAACACAGTTGGTCCTGCAGTGAGTTGTGTCAGTGTCCTTCCTGAATAAAGTTGTTTCTGTGTGTGCATGGTTTACTGTGTCACAGGCTCAGTATGCCACTTCAACATTGCCAATGGGTTGTCTCGCATTCCATTTTTTTGCAGGGGTGGGAGGCACTTCATTTCTACATGACTGTGATACTTATGGGTGCAGTGCAGGTGGTTGGCAATGTAATCTTGTTGTCATCTTCCTTCTTGGCTCATGTTATCTATGGTGGACACATGTCAGGTTTGTGGGCAATGGCAGAACAGGGTGGGAGTTTGGGCACAGGCTTACAGGCAGGCAGGCCAGGGTCATGTGGTCTGTGTGAGCTTCCTTTCTGTGTGCCAATCTGTGTCGGTGTATGGACATCTTGTGGTGATGAGTTATCCAGGTCCCATGGCTTACTTCCAATGTGTGCACTTGGGTGGTGGAGAAGTGTATGGTGTGAAGGGGGTGACTTGGTTGTGACTGTGGATGTGTGTGCACCTGCACTGTCAACTACTGCCATGTGTGACCCTGGAGTGGTGTGCCTGTATGTGTACTTGTTTAGCCCTGTGGTTGTGTTTTGTGCACATGGCAGTATTGTGTGTTGCTGTTGTGGGAGGAGGTATGTGTGACATATCCTACTTGTACTTGGCTGTCATGTAGTGTGTCACTGTGTGTTGTGCAGCAGACATTGTCTTGTCCAGTATTTGGATGCCTATGTGTGGCTGGTCAGTGTTTGAGTTCAGGGCCTTCCTTACATCCCTGTGCCTATACATGGGTGTCCTTGCTGTCTCCAGGAGTTGTTGCATTGGGGTGACCGTGGTTTGTGTTGACTGACTGTGTCAGCCATGTGTGCTGTGATGGGCTGTGTGTGTTCTCACATGTGTCTTGTCTTGCATGTGCATCACACATGCTTGATGGTTGTGTCACTGCCCTTCCATTTGTGGGCACCTCACTTTGGCTTTCCTATATGTTGTCCTCCATTACTGCTGGCATGTGGTGTGTGTATGTAGCTGTGAGTCAGGGTGGTGTGTGTGTGTGTGTGTGACTTGTCAGGTAGTGTGTGCAGTGGAGTGTTTGGTCCTCATCTGTGTGTGTGTACATTTTGTGCCTGGCCTCAGTGTTCTTGGCTTGTGTGTGATGTTGTTGTGGTGTGTGTGTTGGCTGCGGCCTGGGCTTCTGTGCTATGTGTTCCTTTGCAAAGGGTCCTGCTGTGGCTGTATATGCAGTTGTTGGGACATGGGGCATGGTGTGGCTGTAGTTGTGTGGTTGTTGTGCAGGAGTGGCACTTGTGAGGCACATGTTGTGTCCCTTCAGGGAGGTAGCTGGTGTGTTGTGGATGGAGTTGTGGCTCTGTGCGATTTGTACGGTGCCCTTGGCATGCGCTGGCCCTGTGCTCTGCGTTGTGTGCATGGTTTCATGCACACTGACCGCGGCAGTGACGTAACCGGGACATTTGTTCATGAATGCGGAACATGGGTGGGCAGTATGTGGCGAGATGTTTTTGTGACAGGTGAGACATGTGTGTGTGCAGTGATGGCTGTGTGCCTGTCCCCACAGGGGTGTGTGGTGTTCCCATGCGATGTTTTTCCACCCTGGAGCTGTGTAATGTGTTACTTGCACTGTTGTGTCTGTACGTACCTGTGGAGGCGTCCGCGGCGGTGGATAACTTGCAGATGGTGTATCATGTACAGCACCGGGAAGGCGTGTAGGGCAGGATCCATCGCGGTGTGTCCCGGGTGTTTCTTTTCTGTCTCCGCTGTGATTTCTCTGCCGTCTTTCGCTGTGCGGTTTCTCCGTCGCGGTGCGCTGCCCTGTTTCCGGCATCGTGATATCTTCGGCGTACGGGACGTCATTCCGCACGGCGGTGTGTGGTGATTGGCTCACTCCGCCGCGGTGGCGGGCGCACTTTGATGGCGGTCGGCGTCGCACCGCAGCGGGCGGGAAATGTGCAATGTGTGGCCATCCTAATATGGCGGGCGTGGAGACCGCTGGCGGCGTGCGGTAAATGGGTGTTACCGCCGGCACCGCGGTCGTGTCTCCGCCCACCATCCTAATAGGCCCCTATGTTGTCCTGGGGGTGCCAGATTGCCGTTTGCTTCCAAGGTGAGAGACGATAATTCAGCATGTTCACTTTCTTTGATTTCGTTTTCTCTCAAACCAGCTTCCCCACTCTCGTGCACTTTTGTAATTTTTGACAAAGGGGACTGACTTTTCCTCAGTATGGATATATATATATATATATATTCACTGAAAAATCCATAGGTTTCAGACACGTTATAGTTAGAAATTAGCATTTAAAAAACCTTTGAAATTCACTGAAAAAACCATAGGTTTTAGGGACAGTTATAGTTAGTTGGACATTTCACTCGTACAAAACCCGTGAAATTCCCCTGTTATAGTTAGTTCAGCTAACTATAACTCGCGCCCCGCAATGCACTGCTGATGACGTCACATATTACATCACTCATGACATGGTCAGTGACATCACTGAAGACATCACTGATGACATCTCAAATGACATCACTGATGACATCATCCAGTGACTGTGTGTTTCTGTAAAGTTTAAATATTTTTAATATATATAGGAAAAGACGTATTGAAGAATGAGTGGGTGTGTAAGTGTCTGTATGGATGATTTAGTAGGTGCGTGACTGACTATAAGTGAGTGATTTAACGTATCTTACTGAATGCATGGGTTAGTGACTAAACTGGGTGAATGTCTGTATCCGTCTGTCTGTTGCTGTGTAAGTGGCTGCATGTGTTTGTGAATAGCTACATGAGTGTCTATATGAGTTATTGAATGGTTGTCTGAGTATCTGTATGGGTGCCTGAGTGTTTGTGTGGGAGGGTGTGTGCGACTCTGTGCATAGATGTGTGAGTGGGTGATTCACTGGGTGGATGGTTTCAAGAGTGCATCTGTGATAGACTGTATGGGTGGGTAAGTGTGTGTAAGAGTGTGTTAGTGAGTGAATGTATGTCCCAGTGGTACATGTGTGAGTAACTACATATGTGAAAGGCAGTATATATGTGTGTTGGAGTATATAAATAGCTATAAGCGAGAGTGAGTGATTGTGATAGTGGCTGTATGGATGAGTGTGTGCTTGTATCAGTGATTGTATAAGAGCGTAACAATGTGGTAGTATTTGTATGATTAAGTGAGCTGGTGTGTGTATAACTGTATAGGTGAGTAAATGGCAGTGTGTTTAATTATTTGCATGACTGACTAGGTGTGTGAGTACCTCTATGGATGAGTGGCGGTGTTTGAGTGTCTATATAGGAGTAAGAGTGCATATGATAGTCCTGTACTGAGTGACCATAAGTATGAGTGACTGTACGGGTGAGTGAGTGGATGTGTGTGTGTAGACCTAAGAATCAGTGAGTGGGTATGTACTTATTGGTGTTGGAGTGTCTATGGTTTGGCGAATGGCAGTCTGTAATTTAGATTGGGTGTATCAAAGGTTATATTAGGGTGTGAGGAGGTGCATCAGATTAATACGTGGATGATGTCATCAGTGATGTCATTTGAGATGTCATCAGTGATGTCATCAGTGATTTCACTGACCATGTCATGAGTGATGTAATATGTGACGTCATCAGCAGTGCATTGCGGGGGCGCGAGTTATAGTTAGCTGAACTAACTATAACAGGGGAATTTCACGGGTTTTGTACGAGTGAAATGTCCAACTAACTATAACTGTCCCTAAAACCTATGGTTTTTTCAGTGAATTTCAAAGGTTTTTTTAAATGCTAATTTCTAACTATAACGTACCTGAAACCTATGGTTTTTTCAGTGAATTTCAAAGGTTTTTTAATTGCTAATTTGTAACTATAACGCCCCTAAAACCTATGGTTTTTTCAGTGAATTTCAAAGGTTTTGTAAATGACAATTTTTAAATGTATTAATTGTTATATTTATTTTTTTGTACTGATTTACTACATTTTTTAAAACTATTTATTTTTATATATTTTATTTATTAAATTACATTGTAATTACATTATACATTACATTACAAAATATACTTTCTCAGAATGAATTACTTTAGTTTAAATAGTTTGCAAATAGGCAATAGTTTTAAGTACAGTAGTTACAGTTGTTGCAATGGGCAACACAATTTCAAACACAATGCAACATTGAGCTCAATGTGAATTTCTAGTTAAATGCAATTAGTTACTTTATGGATTACTTTTTCTAACCACAGGACTGGATCCTAGATTCAGTCCTGGGACATCTCCTGTAAACAGTTGAGTAAAAGCGTTTTGGTTACAGTAGTGATTTTTAAGGAATATTATTGTATTTTAAAAGTTGACACTTAGAAACTTTTTCACATAGAATCACCAATGTTATCCTATGGGAGGAAATTCACTTAGCAGGTAAGTAGAGTTATTGTTACTTTTTCTTACTCAGTGTTGGATCCTGGATCCAGCACTGGTGCATCTCCTGTAAACAGTTGAAAGAATGCGTTTAAGTCATACAGGTGATTTTTAAGGAATATTTGTAATTTGTGAAAATTGACACTTTGAAACTTTTCTGCTAAAAACCAGACAATGGATTCCTATGGAAGGAAATATAAGTTACTGGTAAGTACGGTTAGAATTACTTTTCAGGGTCAGTGCTGGGCTAAAAGATGCAGCACTGGGTTCTCTCCTGATAACAGGTGAGTAAATCGGAATTCGTAGTTCGGTTGATTTTAGAGGAATATTATAAAGTTCCAAAACTCCACACTTAGAAGAATTTCCAAGTGAAACCAGTCAATGATATCCTATGGAAGGAAATTCAAGTTGCTGGTAAGTACGGTTAAAATTACTTTTCAGGATCAGTACTGGGATGAAAGATGCAGCACTGAGGTCTCTCCTGATAACAGGTGAGTAAATCGGAATTCGTATTTCAGCCGATTTTAGAGGAATATTTGTATGTTTCAAAAATTGACACTTAGAAACTTTTTCAGCAAAAAGCAGGCAATGATATCCTATGGAAGGAAATTCAAGTTACTGGTAAGTACGGTTAAAATTACTTTTCAGGATCAGTACTGGGCTGAAAGATGCAGCACTGAGGTCTCTCCTGATAACAGGTGAGTAAATCGGAATTCGTATTTCGGCTGATTTTAGAGGAATATTTGCACAATGGTGAAGGGAGGGGCGGGGCCTGAGGTGACATCTGTGCAAACGCGCCCCGTGGCGCGTTTTAAGTTGGGGGATTAAGTTCCCTTGAATCATGAGGGTCCCTGGGGGCCAACTAGCCCACCAGGAACCTCCAGTATGCGCCAGGGGCTGCGTTGCAGAGACGTGTACAGAGGCCACGCCCCTTTTACACCTCTCTGCAACGCAGCTCTGTGGCGCTTTTAGAAGTACATGGTGGGCTAGTTGGCCCCCAGGGACCCTCAGGATTGAAAGGGATTTAATTCCCCATCTTAAAACGCGCCACGGGGCCTGTTTGCACACATGTCACCTGAAGCCCCGCCCCTCCCTTCACCACTGTGCAAACGCGCCCCGTGGCGCGTTTTAAGTTGGGGGATTAAGTCCCCTTGAATCCTGAGGGTCCCTGGAGTCCAACTAGCCTACCATGAACTTCTAAAAGCGCCACAGAGCTGCGTTGCAGAGAGGTGTAAAAGGGGCGTGGCCTCTGTACACCTCTCTGCAACGCAGCCCCTGGTGCATACTGGAGGTTCCTGGTGGACTAGTTGGCCCCAGGGACCCCCAGTATTCAAGGGGAATTACTTCCCTTCTTAAAACGCGCCGGGGCGCGTTTGCAGAGTACTGCAGGGAGGGGGCGGTCGTTTTTTTTTTCTTGTTTTTTTAATGGGAGGGGGCTGCGTGGCCCCCCTTCCCTTGGCCACTTTGGCCCCGGGGAACCCATCCCCGGGGCCTGAGCATTTTTTTTTTTTTAATTAAAAAAACGGGAAGAGGGCCGCGTGGCCCCCTTCCCTGGGCCTGTATTGGCCCCGGGGACCCCATCCCCGGGGCATGCCCTCAATTTTTTTATTTGGAGGGGGCTGCATGGCCCCCTCCTCAGGCCATTTAAGGCCCCGGGGACCCCATCCCCCGGGGCCGGCCTTGCCCTTTTTTTTTATTTTATTTTTATAATTTGGGGAGGGGGCTCCGTGGCCCCCTCCCTGGCCACTTATGGCCCCGGGGACCCCATCCCCCGGGGCCTGGCCTCTCGTTGGGGACTCCCCAATCCCCCCACATTCCCGCCGGCTCCCCGTGTCCCTTGGGAGCCGGCATTGCTTTCCACATGGGGAGCAGCTAACATGCTGCTCCCCATGTGGAAAGCGATTTGCTTTGGATATTGGAGCGAGAGCAGGTTCCCTGCTCTCGCTTCCAATATCCAAAGCAAGTTTGCAATGACAGGACGGGAGCCGCGAGGCTCCCGTCCTGTCATTGCAAACAGCAGTGTCCCGGGGTAGGCACCCCGGGACACTGCAGGAGCCGGCCCTGGGGGTGGCGGTCCCCAGGGCCATCAAGGGCTCCAGGAGGGGGCCGCGCGGCCCCCTCCCAACTATTTCACAGCCCCGGGAGGTGGTGGTCCCCAGGGCTTTGGGGGTCCGTAACGGACCCCCATATTCAAATGTTTAGTGCCCCGGGAGGTGGCGGTCCCGGGCGTGTGGGGGCTGGAGCCCCCACACACAGGTCAAATTTTTTTTTTTTAAAAGAAGCCCCGGGGGTGGCGGTCTCCAGGGCTGCGGGAGGGCAAAGAGCCCTCCCGCACCATTATTTTCTTAATCCCCAGGGGTGGCGGTCCCCGGGGCTTGGGGGGGCCTTGGAGGCCCCCACATTAAATTTAAACCCCCCCCCCACCATGCCCCCGGGACTTGGCGCACCCGGGTGCAAATTAACATCTTAAAATGCGCCACGGGGCCTGTTTGCACACATGTCACCTGAAGCCCCGCCCCCTCCCTTCACCACTGTGCAAACGCGCCCCGTGGCGCGTTTTAAGTTGGGGGATTAAGTCCCCTTGAATCCTGAGGGTCCCTGGAGTCCAACTAGCCCACCATGTACTTCTAAAAGCGCCACAGAGCTGCGTTGCAGAGAGGTGTAAAAGGGGTGTGGCCTCTGTACACCTCTCTGCAACGCAGTCCCTGGCGCATACTGGAGGTTCCTGTTGGGCTAGTTGGCCCTCAGGGACCCCCAGTATTCAAGGGAATTACTTCCCTTCTTAAAACGCGCCAGGGGGCGCGTTTGCAGAGTACTGCAGGGAGGGGTGCGGGGCCTCCGGCACGATGCCGGTCGTTTTTTTTTCTTGTTTTTTTAATGGGAGGGGGCTGCGTGGCCCCCTTCCCTTGGCCACTTTGGCCCCGGGGACCCCATCCCCGGGGCCTGAGCATTTTATTTTTTTTTTTAAATAAAAACGGGAAGGGGGCCGCGTAGCCCCCTTCCCTGGGCCTGTATTGGCCCCGGGGACCCCATCCCCCGGGGCATGCCCTCAATTTTTTTATTTTTTTATTTGGAGGGGGCTGCGTGGCCCCCTCCTCAGGCCATTTAAGGCCCCGGGGACCCCATCCCCGGGGCCGGCCTTGCCCTTTTTTTTTTTTTTTTTTTATAATTTGGGGAGGGGGCTCCGTGGCCCCCTCCCTGATCACTTATGGCCCCGGGGACCCCATCCCCCGGGGCCTGGCCTCTCGTTGGGGACTGTGGGGGTCCCCAATCCCCACATTCCCGCCGGCTCCCGCGTCCCTTGGGAGCCGGCATTGCTTTTCCACATGGGGAGCAGCTAACATGCTGCTCCCCATGTGGAAAAGCAATTTGCTTTGGATATTGGAAGCGAGAGCAGGTTCCCTGCTCTCGCTTCCTATATCCAAAGCAAGTTTGCATTGACAGGACGGGAGCCGCGAGGCTCCCGTCCTGTCATTGCAAACAGCAGTGTCCCGGGGTAGGCACCCCGGGACACTGCAGGAGCCGGCCCTGGGGGTGGCGGTCCCCAGGGCCATCAAGGGCTCCAGGAGGGGGCCGCGCTGCCCCCTCCCAACTATTTCACAGCCCCGGGAGGTGGTGGTCCCTGGGGCTTTGGGGGTCCGTAACGGACCCCCATATTCAAATGATTAGTGCCCCGGGAGGTGGCGGTCTCGGGCGTGTGGGGGGCTGGAGCCCCCACACAGGTCCCCGGGGCTGCGGGAGGGCAAAGAGCCCTCCCGCACTATTATTTTCTTAAGCCCCGGGGGGTGGCGGTCCCCGGGGCTTGGAGGGCCTTAGAGGCCCCCCACATTAAATTTAAACCCCCCCAACCATGCCCCCGGGACTTGGCCCACCCGGGTGCAAATTAACATCGAAGCGCTGGAGACCGCGCTTCGTTTTCTTTTTTTTTCGGCAGGATCCGCGCTCCCTGAGCGCATCCTGCCGATTTAAAAAAAAAAAAATGTTTTTCTACCCAGGGGTCTTTGTGGGACCCCTGAGCAGACCTAGGGGTCAGGGTGTTTCTACCCTGCCCCCTTTGTGCGTTTTGCTCACTTTTTTACTGCTTTCTTGTTCCTCGGTTCTACCGAGGAACAAGATGGCTGCCAACACTTCCTGGTTTGGAGTGTTGACAGCCAATTAGCAGACAGCTCGTGATCGGGAGGGTGCGCGAATCCAACGCGGCCATAGATATATATGTGATTTTCCTTTTGATTTTCTCAGGAACTACTGAACGGATTTACACCATTTAACAAAATGGTTCTTTCTGAACCAAGAACTACCTCTTTGCCAAATTTGGTGTAATTCCGTTCAGCAGTTCGGGCTGTAGCCGTGTCTAAAGTTTCCTATGGGAAAATGAATGGGGAAAACACGTTTTGGGACCCCCCTTTTTTCTCGGCCCCCGCTTGACAAATCACCCCGAGACTTTCAGGGTAGGAGCGGACCGGAGCGGGCCATAAAGTTTGAAAATTTCGCGAAGATTCGTCAACCGGCAAGAGAGTTATTTCAAATAGAATGTCGTGGATTTCCTATGGAAAATAAGTCCTAACTATAACTATCTACTGGCGACCGCCAGTAGATAATATATATATATATATATATTTTTTATAGATTTCCATTGTGTTATTTGGACTACCTTGGATATTGCCCTTACTATGTGACACTCGGGTATCTTTTACTGCTAGCCAATTCCCTGTACTTACTACCGACTTTCCTTTTGTTTTCGCATGCACACCAACTAATAAATATTTTGGTTCCATCTCACTGAGCACAATGCATGCAACGCTCAGGTCATTACTCCTACCATATTAACTACTGCCACTCTTTTGGTCCCCTTCTATAGTTTTTCATCTCTCCACCAAAATCACCAACTACAGGTACTGCTTTGACTTTTGGGTGCGGGCACGTTCCAACACATTATCATACAATTTTCACAGTGCTTTGAATCAGCACATACATTTCGATGTCACCATCCCTCCCTACCTCACCACTGCTATATGAGGTTGTCTCTCATTAATATTATCTCCAAATTCTCTGTGATGTGATGTTATACACTGATATGTGTACATATTCCCTGCAGCCTTGAAAAAGTCCAACTGACGAAAAAAGTGTCTGCTGCTTCTGCTTGTACATACCAGATATTGTGGAAATCACAAATGAAATAAACAATTCACAAAAAAAGAAAAAAGAACTTGATGGAGTTTGTGGTTTGGATCATTTTTAGACTACTTTTTTTTACAAAAACCTTAACTGAATGGACTTCTTGTGTGTGCTTCGGTACTTATTATTTTTCATAGTTTTGGCCAAGGATGCTGTCCTAGGTGGGTAGACACCCAAGGTGGCGGGGTGTTTAGTACCATGACAGCACCTACACTTCACATGGAAAGATATTGTGCATGATACTACATCCCCAACAAGTGTAAATATTGGATGTGCGATTAATGTTGGCATAGCCACCATTTGTGTTTTTATAGGACCAAGAAGTCATCTAGAGGGTGTCACTAGATTTTAAGTAAAGCCAAGTTTGCCCAGGCAGCAACGCAGCGTATGGATAAAGGAGCAGACAAAATTTATTTTTGAACACCCGGGAGGCAACGGGGCACCTGTACTCTTGCCTCATGAATCCAGCAGGTGTCCCTCCGACACAACACCCCTCTCCTTACCTCCAGGGATCTCATGCCAGCAGTTTGAGGTGTGACCCCCGGCAGGGTCACCGAGGCTACACTCTTCACCGAGCCACTGGAGCCTGCCTTGGAGAGCATATCTTCAAGAGTCTGGGCTGCTGGGCATCGCCTTTCAGTCCATAAGTTTGTAGCCGTGGACAACGCCAGCATCTGCTCCTGGCGAGCCTGGCCTGGGGGCACTGCTAACTCTTGTTACACTATTTCCACATCCACTGCACCTACAACCCCATCTGGCCATGTTCGACGACACTCGTGCAGTGCCCAGCATTGAAGACTCATACTGCCGCTGCTCTACCCAAACCCAGGCATCTGCCAGCTTGGTGAAGAAATAACTCAATCTGTTGACCATGACCTAAAATTTGGCAGGGAACAGCAAAGACTGAGTTAGGCCTAACGCTCCCAGGCGCTTCTTTACTCCCAGAAACAAGACTCTGCGGTGTTGTACAGTTAGGGGATAGTCCGTAAATAGAAAGACGCAGGCTTTCTCATGCACGATGGTCCAGTGACTGGGGCAGCATGTAGGATGGTCTCTTTGTCCCTATAGTTTAGCAGTCTGGCTACAATTGGCCTAGGAGGTGATCAAGGCAGAGGCAATCTCGCCAGCACCCGGTGGGCTCATTCCACCAGGAAATGCAGTGCCAGTTCCTCAGGCACCACTGTGTGCACCAACCATGCCTCAAAGAAAGCCACTGGGTCTGGGCCCTCCACACCTTGAGGAAAGCCAACAAGGCACAGATTATTGTGGCATTATCGCCCTTCACAGTCTTTTGCCTTGTTCTCAAGCTCATGTACCTTGGCTGTGAGGCTATTGATCTGCACCTCCAGATCAGCCACTGTGGGTCCAAGCATTTTGAGTGTGCTTTCAGCCTGTGTGATTCGAGCAGGGAGCTTCCTCTGGTCATCCCGCAGTAAGCCTAAATCCACCGCCACCTCGTCCACACTGCCCCGCAGATCCTTTCGTGTCGACACAATAGTAGCCAGGATTTGGTCCAGCTTGACATCTGCCAATGCTGCCGGGTCGCTCCCTGTGGAGTCATCAAGTCAGCTGGTGCGAGCACCTAGTCGCTGTATGACTGTTGCGTCCTCAGCGGTCACAGCAAGGCCACAGAAGTGCAAGGCCAACCAAAAACAAGAAAATGGGGGGGAGGAGGCCAACCCTTAGTGGAGCATCTTCAACTGTCTCTCATGGACACGCCAGTCCCCTGTTCCCCAGTACAAATATCGGCAATCGAGGGGACACGTGTAGTCCAGGCCACCGACCAGGCAGTCAACAACAAACACTAACTGGGCTCCATGTTAACAAGAACAACACTTTTCAGGGGGGGTGGGTTCTGTGGTCTCAACATTAGCCCTCTGAAGCAACAGCCCAAGTGCCAATGAGAGGGGGCAATAATGTCAGCAGGCAACCCCCGACTCAGGGCCACAGCCAAGGCCAGCCAATACTTCCATCCGGCACACAATCTGGCCTTGAAGGTGCTAGTCAAAGGCCCTCCTGTGATGTCCAGTTCTCTGGAACACTCTTGGATCTGCCTCACCCCTATTGCCCTGTCACATCGCAATGAGGGGGGCACAAGCAGTCTATTGTAAAGCAGCAAGGGGGCCCCCAGTCCGACCGATCTGGCCTGCAAGATGCACACCACCACTCATCACCCCTCCCCAATGTGGGCCCGCAGTCCAGCCTCTTACCATCCAGGGATATGGGGGAGAATCCACAAAGTTATGTCCATTAGGCCGGGGTGAGGGGGAAGGCAGTTCTGCTCGTGGGAGGGCTGTTATCAACACAGACCCCTCTTAGAGATTTTCGTTCCTTGGTGGTGGACAGGCCCCTGCTCCGTCTGTAAGCACCGAGATGCTGCTTCTAGCCCATGATCAGGGTGTGCCCATAGCCCTGCGCGGCAGCCGGTGCATCCTCAAAGCCCTCCCTGGCCTCCATTGTCATGTGTTCGCGGCCAATGCCGCAGCAACAAGGCTTCCCTCAGGTCCCATCACTCGCGGCCAGTCCTAAAGAAAGAAAGGGGGCCTCTCCAACCCAGTGCCACCATCTGGAGAAGCGGGGGAAGGGCCTGTGAGAAATAAAGCTCCCAGACACAGCTGCTGTCTTCTCAGCCCCGTAGGGGGTGTCCAACTGCCAAGCCCAGCGGCTCAGTCAGTTGGTCCCGCTGCACTACCTCCGTCTCAACTTCAGAGAGTTTCTCAGGCCTTTGTTTTCTTGTTTCTATGTCGCAACACCAAGGCTGCCTCCAGGTCCCTCCTCTCATGTCTAGTCACATCAGAAAGGTACCTCCCGGCCCAGTGTCACCCTGCTGAGAACAGGAGAGGGCCCCCATAAGGGACAGAAAGCTTAGGACCCTACTACTGTCCTCCCAGCCCCGTGGGGGCTCACACGCCATGCCCAGCATCCAAGTCAGGCCCTCAATGGTGCCCCTAATAGTGTCCTGCACAAATGCGGGTGTGTGCAGCTCATTGCGCTGACTCCATCGTCAACGCTACATTTCCTTGGGCCCTCCTCCACTCCAGTCCACCTCAGCAAGTCGGCCATGAGCCACCACCAGCCCCCGCATTGCTCCACTGCCTAGCAGCTGCCTAAGAAATGGCTCTTTGGGTGCCACTCACAATGCCCTGACAGCCCCTCCTTGACCAGGGCTGCTCCCTCTAGGATGAGTCAGTTCTGCACCGGATTGTGGGTTGCCTGGCTGGAGCTCACCTAGAATGCATCCGCCATCTTGCCCAGGATGGCCATGCCCTCCTCGCCTGGTCGGACATGGCCTTGGGGCTGGTGACGATGGGGTGTGGTGACACCTTGGGGCCCTCAGGACCTGTTGGAATGCTCCTGGGCCTCCATTCTCTCTTAGGGCAGCAGCTCTGGCCTGTACTGGCTCCCTGTGGTGTCTCAGTAGTGGTGGCTTCAGATCCTTCACATGGCCTTTCCAACAGCATAATCTGCAGAGGAGCCCATGGATCTTTGTAGGCGCTTCTGGACCTTGATGTCCCATGAGGCGGCCCCATTTTGACTGGATCTTCTAAGGCTCTAACTGAGCTCAGCTGATGAATATGAGAGGCCACCAACAGCGGACAATGCTGTTGCCTCTGCTCCCCTTGTTATTGTGGCTAAGATCTGCAGTCTCTTTTCCTCAATACACTGGGATAGTGGAGAATATTTTGTTTAGTGCCTGCAACACCATTGTGAAAGACAAGCAACACCCGCACATCACCAGCCTAAAATTGATAAATTTACCAAGACAGTGCCAGGTGGTGGCATCGAGAATAAAGGTGCGGAGACAGGGAGACCTTTAAATGAAGGGAAGGTGCTAGCTGCATTTTGTCACACAGCCACCATTCTCTGGTCATTGATAATACTAAGTGCACCCTCAAGACCCGTATAGGTGAGGTTGGATCAGATGTATTACTCCTGCAACAGGACCTATGCATTGCCGTAGATAGAGTCACTGAGGTCAAAGACAGGATAGAATTGCTTGAAGACTCAGTGAAGACTTAAATAAAAGAGGTATGTGAACTCTCCTCTTTTAATCACATACTATTGGACAGGCAGGAAGACATGAGAATAGATCTTGCTGCAATAACATTCGTCTGGTGGGATTTCCGGAAGGGGTTGAGGGTGCACACCCCGAACAATCAATTCATCATTGGCTGAGCTCTTGGGTCACCACTGATGACCAGCATCATGATATTTTGTAGAGAGAGCACACCGGCTCTGGCTGCTCGGCCACCACTGGGGGCCCCTCATAGGCCCATTATCGCTAGGATCCTCAATGTTAGGGACCATGATATTATCCTCAGGGAGGCTAGAAAGAAGGGTCAATTTATGCATGACTCCAGCAAGATAATGATCATATCTGTCCATATTAGGCTGGTCCAGAGACAACACCAATCCTTTCAAAGTGTTAAACAGAAGCTGAGGGCGATGAAGCCGGACTATCACCTGATTTATCCGAACAAACTCAAAGAGGCATATTCACAAGGACTTATCTCCGAGTTATCGCCACCTTAACGCATTAAAAGTGGAGATAGATTTAACGCCCCATTCACAAGCGGGTGCAAACTGCAGACATCGTCAGTATTCCCGCGATAACTGCCGCAAAATTTATCTCCACGGCTGACACCACCAACTAACCCTAATGAGATGCAGAGTGGGCGTTCCCGTGCAAAAACTCACGAAAACACCACTACACCACTTTCACAACAAACTGCCAGATCTGCGATGCGAACCAAAAACAGGTGATAAGCCGCGGTAGCAGCAGGGAATTAACACCTGCCTTTTGCTGGTGTTAAGCAGGACGACTATCTGCAGCATGAAAGGGAGCCCAGCCAAGAGCCACATCTGAAGACCCACAGATGCCATGGAGACAATGATCATGCAGCTCGGAGACCCATGAGGGCCACAACACCCACCGCCATCCCCCCCCAGTCCCCCCACCCACCCCCAGGACCCGTCCCGCCCCCTCCGGACTACCACAGAGGCAGTGTACACAAAGACAGCGGACCCACCTTAAATGCACCAGCCGCCCAGACCGAACGCCAGAGGAGGACATTACCCACTACAGGCCCAAAAAGAACAACCATCCCCCACATCCTGACCCACATCGCCCACCTGCTGACGGTACCAACACAGCGGACAACCAACATCCCTCCGCAGACAAAGCTGCCGGCTGTGCTGCACATGTTGGCCTCTGGTACCTTCCAACCCACAACTGCCAGAGTCGGAGGAGTCTCACAGCCAGCCCCATCCAAGTTCATCACACCTGTCCTGGATGCCAACATCAGCCCGGTACCCCAGCACCTCCACTTCACCCACACTGCGCAGGAGCAGCTGGAGACCAAGCAAGGCTCCTACGCCATAGCTGGATTCCCTCACGTGTCGGGGGCAATCGACTGCACACATGTACCCCTTGTGCCCCCTGCAGACACTGCACACAACTACTGCAACAGAAAGTACACGCATCCCATGAATGTGCAGGCAATAGTGGACCACCCGGGACTCCTCAACAATATCGTGGCCAACTCCCCAGGCAGAGTGCATGATTCCTACATCGCCCGACAGTCCATCATCAACCAGCGCTCCCAGGATGGCACCTATGGAAATGCAGTGCTCGTTGGTAAGTACCAAATGAACACACCCTTTCGTGTCTACACAATAGTAGCCATGATTTGGTCCAGCTTGACATCTGCCAATGCTGCCGGGTCGCTCCCTGTTGAGTCATCAAGTCAGCTGGTGCGCTGGCCTCAGGCCCCCTGAGCTTCAAATGCTGGGGGCCTCTTCCAGCACCTAGTCGCTGTATGACTGTTGCGTCCTCAGCGGTCACAGCAAGGCCACAGAAGTGCAAGGCCAACCAAAAACAAGAAAATGGGGGGATGAGGCCAACCCTTAGTGGAGCATCTTCAACTGTCTCTCATGGACCCGCCAGTCCCCTGTTCCCCAGTACAAATATCGGCAATCGAGGGGACACGTGTAGTCCAGGCCACCGACCAGGCAGTCAACAACAAACACTAACTGGGCTCCAGGTTAACAAGAACAACACTTTTCAGGGGGTGGGTTCTGTGGTCTCAACATTAGCCCTCTGAAGCAACAGCCCAAGTGCCAATGAGAGGGGGCAATAATGTCAGCAGGCAACCCCCGACTCAGGGCCACAGCCAAGGCCAGCCAATACTTCCATCCGGCACACAATCTGGCCTTGAAGGTGCTAGTCAAAGGCCCTCCTGTGATGTCCAGTCCTCTGGAACACTCTTGGATCTGCCTCACCCCTATTGCCCTGTCACATCGCAATGAGGGGAGCACAAGCAGTCTATTGTAAAGCAGCAAGGGGGCCCCCAGTCCGACCGATCTGGCCTGCAAGATGCACACCACCACTCATCACCCCTCCCCAATGTGGGCCCGCAGTCCAGCCTCTTACCATCCAGGGATATGGGGGGAGAATCCACAAAGTTATGTCCATTAGGCCGGGGTGAGGGGGAAGGCAGTTCTACTCATGGGAGGGCTGTTATCAACACAGACCCCTCTTAGAGATTTTCGTTCCTTGGTGGTGGACAGGCCCCTGCTCCGTCTGCAAGCGCCGAGATGCTGCTTCTAGCCCATGATCAGGGTGTGCCCATAGCCCTGCGTGGCAGCCGGGGCATCCTCAAAGCCCTCCCTGGCCTCCATTGTCATGTGTTCGCAGCCAATGCCGCAGCAACAAGGCTTCCCTCAGGCCCCCTCACTCGCGGCCAGTCCTAAAGAAAGAAAGGGGGCCTCTCCAACCCAGTGCCGCCATCTGGAGAAGCGGGGGAAGGGCCTGTGAGGGATAAAGCACCCAGACACAGCCGCTGTCTTCTCAGCCCCGCGGGGTTGTCCAACTGCCAAGCCCAGCGGCTCAGTCAGTCGGTCCCGCTGCACTACCTCCGTCTCAACTTCAGAGAGTTTCTCAGGCCTTTGTTTTCTTGTTTCTATGTCGCAACACCAAGGCTGCCTCCAGGTCCCTCCTCTCATGTCTAGTCACATCAGAAAGGTGCCTCCCGGCCCAGTGTGACCCTGCTGAGAACAGGAGAGGGCCCCCATAAGGGACAGAAAGCTTAGGACCCTACTACTGTCCTCCCAGCCCCGTGAGGGCTCACACGCCATGCCCAGCATCCAAGTCAGGCCCTCAATGGTGCCCCTAATAGTGTCCTGCACAAATGCGGGTGTGTGCAGCTCATTGCGCTGACTCCATCGTCAACGCTACATTTCCTTGGGCCCTCCTCCACTCCAGTCCGCCTCGGCAAGTCGGCCACGAGCCACCACCAGCCCCCGCATCGCTCCACTGCCTAGCAGCTGCCTAAGAAATGGCTCTTTGGGTGCCACTCACAATGCCCTGACAGCCCCTCCTTCACCAGGGCTGCTCCCTCTAGGATGAGTCAGTTCTGCACCGAATTGTGGGTTGCCTGGCTGGAGCTCACCTAGAATGCATCCTCCATCTTGCCCAGGATGGCCATGCCCTCCTCGCCTGGTCGGACATGGCCTTGGGGCTGGTGACGATGGGGTGTGGTGACACCTTGGGGCCCTCAGGACCTGTTGGAATGCTCCTGGGCCTCCACTCTCTCTTAGGGCAGCAGCACTGGCCTTTACTGGCTCCCTGTGGTGTCTCAAAGTGGTGCCTTCAGATCCTTCACATGGCCTTTCCAACAGCATAATCTGCAGAGGAGCCCATGGATCTTTGTAGGCGTTTCTGGACCTTGATGTCCCATGAGGCGGCCCCATTTTGACTGGATCTTCCAAGGCTCTGACTGAGCTCAGCTGATGAATATGAGAGGCCACCAACAGCGGACAATGCTGTTGCCTCTGCTCCCCTTGTTATTGTGGCTAAGATCTGCAGTCTCTTTTCCTCAATACACTGGGATAGTGGAGAATACTTTGTTTAGTGCCTGCAACACCATTTTGAAAGACAAGCAACACCCGCACATCACCAACCTAAAATTAATAAATTTACCAAGACAGTGCCAGGTGGTGGCATGGAGAATAAAGGTGAGGAGACAGGGAGACCTTTAAATGAAGGGAAGGTGCTAGCTGCATTATGTCACACAGCCACCATTCTCTGGTCATTGATAATACTAAGCGCACCCTCAAGACCCGTATAGGTGAGGTTGGATCAGATGTATTACTCCTGCAACAGGACCTATGCATTGCCGTAGATAGAGTCACTGAGGTCAAAGACAGGATAGAATTGCTTGAAGACTCAGTGAAGACTTAAATAAAAGACGTATGTGAACTCTCCTCTTTTAATCACATACTATTGGACAGGCAGGAAGACATGAGAATAGATCTTGCTGCAATAACATTCGTCTGGTGGGATTTCCGGAAGGGGTTGAGGGCGCACACCCCGAACAATCAATTCATCATTGGATGAGCTCTTGGGTCACCACTGATGACCAGCATCATGATATTTTGTAGAGAGAGCACACCGGCTCTGGCTGCTCGGCCACCACTGGGGGCCCTCACAGGCCCATTATCGCTAGGATCCTTAATGTTAGGGACCATGATATTATCCTCAGGGAGGCTAGAAAGAAGGGTCAATTTATGCATGACTCCAGCAAGATAATGATCATATCTGTCCATATTAGGCTGGTCCAGAGACAACACCAATCCTTTCAAAGTGTTAAACAGAAGCTGAGGGCGATGAAGCCGGACTATCACCTGATTTATCCGAACAAACTCAAAGAGGCATATTCACAAGGACTTATCTCCGAGTTATCGCCACCTTAACGCATTAAAAGTGGAGATAGATTTAACGCCCCATTCACAAGCGGGTGCAAACTGCAGACATCGTCAGTATTCCCGCGATAACTGCCGCAAAATTTATCTCCACGGCTGACACCACCAACTAACCCTAATGAGATGCAGAGTGGGCGTTCCCGTGCAAAAACTCACGAAAACACCACTACACCACTTTCACAACAAACTGCCAGATCTGCGATGCGAACCAAAAACAGGTGATAAGCCGCGGTAGCAGCAGGGAATTAACACCTGCCTTTTGCTGGTGTTAAGCAGGACGACTATCTGCAGCATGAAAGGGAGCCCAGCCAAGAGCCACATCTGAAGACCCACAGATGCCATGGAGACAATGATCATGCAGCTCGGAGACCCATGAGGGCCACAACACCCACCGCCATCCCCCCAGTCCCCCCACCCACCCCCAGGACCCGTCCCGCCCCCTCCGGACTACCACAGAGGCAGTGTACACAAAGACAGCGGACCCACCTTAAATGCACCAGCCGCCCAGACCGAATGCCAGAGGAGGACATTACCCACTACAGGCCCAAAAAGAACAACCATCCCCCACATCCTGACCCACATCGCCCACCTGCTGACGGTACCAACACAGCGGACAACCAACATCCCTCCGCAGACAAAGCTGCCGGCTGTGCTGCACATGTTGGCCTCTGGTACCTTCCAACCCACAACTGCCAGAGTCGGAGGAGTCTCACAGCCAGCCCCATCCAAGTTCATCACACCTGTCCTGGATGCCAACATCAGCCCGGTACCCCAGCACCTCCACTTCACCCACACTGCGCAGGAGCAGCTGGAGACCAAGCAAGGCTCCTACGCCATAGCTGGATTCCCTCACGTGTCGGGGGCAATCGACTGCACACATGTACCCCTTGTGCCCCCTGCAGACACTGCACACAACTACTGCAACAGAAAGTACACGCATCCCATGAATGTGCAGGCAATAGTGGACCACCCGGGACTCCTCAACAATATCGTGGACAACTCCCCAGGCAGAGTGCATGATTCCTACATCGCCCGACAGTCCATCATCAACCAGCGCTCCCAGGATGGCACCTATGGAAATGCAGTGCTCGTTGGTAAGTACCAAATGAACACACCCTTTCGTGTCTACACAATAGTAGCCATGATTTGGTCCAGCTTGACATCTGCCAATGCTGCCGGGTCGCTCCCTGTTGAGTCATCAAGTCAGCTGGTGCGCTGGCCTCAGGCCCCTGAGCTTCAAATGCTGGGGGCCTCTTCCAGCACCTAGTCGCTGTATGACTGTTGCGTCCTCAGCGGTCACAGCAAGGCCACAGAAGTGCAAGGCCAACCAAAAACAAGAAAATGGGGGGATGAGGCCAACCCTTAGTGGAGCATCTTCAACTGTCTCTCATGGACCCGCCAGTCCCCTGTTCCCCAGTACAAATATCGGCAATCGAGGGGACACGTGTAGTCCAGGCCACCGACCAGGCAGTCAACAACAAACACTAACTGGGCTCCAGGTTAACAAGAACAACACTTTTCAGGGGGTGGGTTCTGTGGTCTCAACATTAGCCCTCTGAAGCAACAGCCCAAGTGCCAATGAGAGGGGGCAATAATGTCAGCAGGCAACCCCCGACTCAGGGCCACAGCCAAGGCCAGCCAATACTTCCATCCGGCACACAATCTGGCCTTGAAGGTGCTAGTCAAAGGCCCTCCTGTGATGTCCAGTCCTCTGGAACACTCTTGGATCTGCCTCACCCCTATTGCCCTGTCACATCGCAATGAGGGGAGCACAAGCAGTCTATTGTAAAGCAGCAAGGGGGCCCCCAGTCCGACCGATCTGGCCTGCAAGATGCACACCACCACTCATCACCCCTCCCCAATGTGGGCCCGCAGTCCAGCCTCTTACCATCCAGGGATATGGGGGGGAGAATCCACAAAGTTATGTCCATTAGGCCGGGGTGAGGGGGAAGGCAGTTCTGCTCGTGGGAGGGCTGTTATCAACACAGACCCCTCTTAGAGATTTTCGTTCCTTGGTGGTGGACAGGCCCCTGCTCCGTCTGCAAGCGCCGAGATGCTGCTTCTAGCCCATGATCAGGGTGTGCCCATAGCCCTGCGTGGCAGCCGGTGCATCCTCAAAGCCCTCCCTGGCCTCCATTGTCATGTGTTCGCAGCCAATGCCGCAGCAACAAGGCTTCCCTCAGGTCCCATCACTCGCGGCCAGTCCTAAAGAAAGAAAGGGGGCCTCTCCAACCCAGTGCCACCATCTGGAGAAGCGGGGGAAGGGCCTGTGAGAGATAAAGCACCCAGACACAGCTGCTGTCTTCTCAGCCCCGTAGGGGTTGTCCAACTGCCAAGCCCAGCGGCTCAGTCAGTTGGTCCCGCTGCACTACCTCCGTCTCAACTTCAGAGAGTTTCTCAGGCCTTTGTTTTCTTGTTTCTATGTCGCAACACCAAGGCTGCCTCCAGGTCCCTCCTCTCATGTCTAGTCACATCAGAAAGGTGCCTCCCGGCCCAGTGTCACCCTGCTGAGAACAGGAGAGGGCCCCCATAAGGGACAGAAAGCTTAGGACCCTACTACTGTCCTCCCAGCCCCGTGAGGGCTCACACGCCATGCCCAGCATCCAAGTCAGGCCCTCAATGGTGCCCCTAATAGTGTCCTGCACAAATGCGGGTGTGTGCAGCTCATTGCGCTGACTCCATCGTCAACGCTACATTTCCTTGGGCCCTCCTCCACTCCAGTCCACCTCAGCAAGTCGGCCATGAGCCACCACCAGCCCCCGCATTGCTCCACTGCCTAGCAGCTGCCTAAGAAATGGCTCTTTGGGTGCCACTCACAATGCCCTGACAGCCCCTCCTTGACCAGGGCTGCTCCCTCTAGGATGAGTCAGTTCTGCACCGAATTGTGGGTTGCCTGGCTGGAGCTCACCTAGAATGCATCCGCCATCTTGCCCAGGATGGCCATGCCCTCCTCGCCTGGTCGGACATGGCCTTGGGGCTGGTGACGATGGGGTGTGGTGACACCTTGGGGCCCTCAGGACCTGTTGGAATGCTCCTGGGCCTCCATTCTCTCTTAGGGCAGCAGCTCTGGCCTGTACTGGCTCCCTGTGGTGTCTCAGTAGTGGTGGCTTCAGATCCTTCACATGGCCTTTCCAACAGCATAATCTGCAGAGGAGCCCATGGATCTTTGTAGGCGCTTCTGGACCTTGATGTCCCATGAGGCGGCCCCATTTTGACTGGATCTTCTAAGGCTCTAACTGAGCTCAGCTGATGAATATGAGAGGCCACCAACAGCGGACAATGCTGTTGCCTCTGCTCCCCTTGTTATTGTGGCTAAGATCTGCAGTCTCTTTTCCTCAATACACTGGGATAGTGGAGAATATTTTGTTTAGTGCCTGCAACACCATTGTGAAAGACAAGCAACACCCGCACATCACCAGCCTAAAATTAATAAATTTACCAAGACAGTGCCAGGTGGTGGCATCGAGAATAAAGGTGCGGAGACAGGGAGACCTTTAAATGAAGGGAAGGTGCTAGCTGCATTTTGTCACACAGCCACCATTCTCTGGTCATTGATAATACTAAGTGCACCCTCAAGACCCGTATAGGTGAGGTTGGATCAGATGTATTACTCCTGCAACAGGACCTATGCATTGCCGTAGATAGAGTCACTGAGGTCAAAGACAGGATAGAATTGCTTGAAGACTCAGTGAAGACTTAAATAAAAGAGGTATGTGAACTCTCCTCTTTTAATCACATACTATTGGACAGGCAGGAAGACATGAGAATAGATCTTGCTGCAATAACATTCGTCTGGTGGGATTTCCGGAAGGGGTTGAGGGTGCACACCCCGAACAATCAATTCATCATTGGCTGAGCTCTTGGGTCACCACTGATGACCAGCATCATGATATTTTGTAGAGAGAGCACACCGGCTCTGGCTGCTCGGCCACCACTGGGGGCCCCTCACAGGCCCATTATCGCTAGGATCCTCAATGTTAGGGACCATGATATTATCCTCAGGGAGGCTAGAAAGAAGGGTCAATTTATGCATGACTCCAGCAAGATAATGATCATATCTGTCCATATTAGGCTGGTCCAGAGACAACACCAATCCTTTCAAAGTGTTAAACAGAAGCTGAGGGCGATGAAGCCGGACTATCACCTGATTTATCCGAACAAACTCAAAGAGGCATATTCACAAGGACTTATCTCCGAGTTATCGCCACCTTAACGCATTAAAAGTGGAGATAGATTTAACGCCCCATTCACAAGCGGGTGCAAACTGCAGACATCGTCAGTATTCCCGCGATAACTGCCGCAAAATTTATCTCCACGGCTGACACCACCAACTAACCCTAATGAGATGCAGAGTGGGCGTTCCCGTGCAAAAACTCACGAAAACACCACTACACCACTTTCACAACAAACTGCCAGATCTGCGATGCGAACCAAAAACAGGTGATAAGCCGCGGTAGCAGCAGGGAATTAACACCTGCCTTTTGCTGGTGTTAAGCAGGACGACTATCTGCAGCATGAAAGGGAGCCCAGCCAAGAGCCACATCTGAAGACCCACAGATGCCATGGAGACAATGATCATGCAGCTCGGAGACCCATGAGGGCCACAACACCCACCGCCATCCCCCCAGTCCCCCCACCCACCCCCAGGACCCGTCCCGCCCCCTCCGGACTACCACAGAGGCAGTGTACACAAAGACAGCGGACCCACCTTAAATGCACCAGCCGCCCAGACCGAACGCCAGAGGAGGACATTACCCACTACAGGCCCAAAAAGAACAACCATCCCCCACATCCTGACCCACATCGCCCACCTGCTGACGGTACCAACACAGCGGACAACCAACATCCCTCCGCAGACAAAGCTGCCGGCTGTGCTGCACATGTTGGCCTCTGGTACCTTCCAACCCACAACTGCCAGAGTCGGAGGAGTCTCACAGCCAGCCCCATCCAAGTTCATCACACCTGTCCTGGATGCCAACATCAGCCCGGTACCCCAGCACCTCCACTTCACCCACACTGCGCAGGAGCAGCTGGAGACCAAGCAAGGCTCCTACGCCATAGCTGGATTCCCTCACGTGTCGGGGGCAATCGACTGCACACATGTACCCCTTGTGCCCCCTGCAGACACTGCACACAACTACTGCAACAGAAAGTACACGCATCCCATGAATGTGCAGGCAATAGTGGACCACCCGGGACTCCTCAACAATATCGTGGCCAACTCCCCAGGCAGAGTGCATGATTCCTACATCGCCCGACAGTCCATCATCAACCAGCGCTCCCAGGATGGCACCTATGGAAATGCAGTGCTCGTTGGTAAGTACCAAATGAACACACCCTTTCGTGTCTACACAATAGTAGCCATGATTTGGTCCAGCTTGACATCTGCCAATGCTGCCGGGTCGCTCCCTGTTGAGTCATCAAGTCAGCTGGTGCGCTGGCCTCAGGCCCCCTGAGCTTCAAATGCTGGGGGCCTCTTCCAGCACCTAGTCGCTGTATGACTGTTGCGTCCTCAGCGGTCACAGCAAGGCCACAGAAGTGCAAGGCCAACCAAAAACAAGAAAATGGGGGGATGAGGCCAACCCTTAGTGGAGCATCTTCAACTGTCTCTCATGGACCCGCCAGTCCCCTGTTCCCCAGTACAAATATCGGCAATCGAGGGGACACGTGTAGTCCAGGCCACCGACCAGGCAGTCAACAACAAACACTAACTGGGCTCCAGGTTAACAAGAACAACACTTTTCAGGGGGTGGGTTCTGTGGTCTCAACATTAGCCCTCTGAAGCAACAGCCCAAGTGCCAATGAGAGGGGGCAATAATGTCAGCAGGCAACCCCCGACTCAGGGCCACAGCCAAGGCCAGCCAATACTTCCATCCGGCACACAATCTGGCCTTGAAGGTGCTAGTCAAAGGCCCTCCTGTGATGTCCAGTCCTCTGGAACACTCTTGGATCTGCCTCACCCCTATTGCCCTGTCACATCGCAATGAGGGGAGCACAAGCAGTCTATTGTAAAGCAGCAAGGGGGCCCCCAGTCCGACCGATCTGGCCTGCAAGATGCACACCACCACTCATCACCCCTCCCCAATGTGGGCCCGCAGTCCAGCCTCTTACCATCCAGGGATATGGGGGGAGAATCCACAAAGTTATGTCCATTAGGCCGGGGTGAGGGGGAAGGCAGTTCTACTCATGGGAGGGCTGTTATCAACACAGACCCCTCTTAGAGATTTTCGTTCCTTGGTGGTGGACAGGCCCCTGCTCCGTCTGCAAGCGCCGAGATGCTGCTTCTAGCCCATGATCAGGGTGTGCCCATAGCCCTGCGTGGCAGCCGGGGCATCCTCAAAGCCCTCCCTGGCCTCCATTGTCATGTGTTCGCAGCCAATGCCGCAGCAACAAGGCTTCCCTCAGGCCCCCTCACTCGCGGCCAGTCCTAAAGAAAGAAAGGGGGCCTCTCCAACCCAGTGCCGCCATCTGGAGAAGCGGGGGAAGGGCCTGTGAGGGATAAAGCACCCAGACACAGCCGCTGTCTTCTCAGCCCCGCGGGGTTGTCCAACTGCCAAGCCCAGCGGCTCAGTCAGTCGGTCCCGCTGCACTACCTCCGTCTCAACTTCAGAGAGTTTCTCAGGCCTTTGTTTTCTTGTTTCTATGTCGCAACACCAAGGCTGCCTCCAGGTCCCTCCTCTCATGTCTAGTCACATCAGAAAGGTGCCTCCCGGCCCAGTGTGACCCTGCTGAGAACAGGAGAGGGCCCCCATAAGGGACAGAAAGCTTAGGACCCTACTACTGTCCTCCCAGCCCCGTGAGGGCTCACACGCCATGCCCAGCATCCAAGTCAGGCCCTCAATGGTGCCCCTAATAGTGTCCTGCACAAATGCGGGTGTGTGCAGCTCATTGCGCTGACTCCATCGTCAACGCTACATTTCCTTGGGCCCTCCTCCACTCCAGTCCGCCTCGGCAAGTCGGCCACGAGCCACCACCAGCCCCCGCATCGCTCCACTGCCTAGCAGCTGCCTAAGAAATGGCTCTTTGGGTGCCACTCACAATGCCCTGACAGCCCCTCCTTCACCAGGGCTGCTCCCTCTAGGATGAGTCAGTTCTGCACCGAATTGTGGGTTGCCTGGCTGGAGCTCACCTAGAATGCATCCTCCATCTTGCCCAGGATGGCCATGCCCTCCTCGCCTGGTCGGACATGGCCTTGGGGCTGGTGACGATGGGGTGTGGTGACACCTTGGGGCCCTCAGGACCTGTTGGAATGCTCCTGGGCCTCCACTCTCTCTTAGGGCAGCAGCACTGGCCTTTACTGGCTCCCTGTGGTGTCTCAAAGTGGTGCCTTCAGATCCTTCACATGGCCTTTCCAACAGCATAATCTGCAGAGGAGCCCATGGATCTTTGTAGGCGTTTCTGGACCTTGATGTCCCATGAGGCGGCCCCATTTTGACTGGATCTTCCAAGGCTCTGACTGAGCTCAGCTGATGAATATGAGAGGCCACCAACAGCGGACAATGCTGTTGCCTCTGCTCCCCTTGTTATTGTGGCTAAGATCTGCAGTCTCTTTTCCTCAATACACTGGGATAGTGGAGAATACTTTGTTTAGTGCCTGCAACACCATTTTGAAAGACAAGCAACACCCGCACATCACCAACCTAAAATTAATAAATTTACCAAGACAGTGCCAGGTGGTGGCATGGAGAATAAAGGTGAGGAGACAGGGAGACCTTTAAATGAAGGGAAGGTGCTAGCTGCATTATGTCACACAGCCACCATTCTCTGGTCATTGATAATACTAAGCGCACCCTCAAGACCCGTATAGGTGAGGTTGGATCAGATGTATTACTCCTGCAACAGGACCTATGCATTGCCGTAGATAGAGTCACTGAGGTCAAAGACAGGATAGAATTGCTTGAAGACTCAGTGAAGACTTAAATAAAAGACGTATGTGAACTCTCCTCTTTTAATCACATACTATTGGACAGGCAGGAAGACATGAGAATAGATCTTGCTGCAATAACATTCGTCTGGTGGGATTTCCGGAAGGGGTTGAGGGCGCACACCCCGAACAATCAATTCATCATTGGATGAGCTCTTGGGTCACCACTGATGACCAGCATCATGATATTTTGTAGAGAGAGCACACCGGCTCTGGCTGCTCGGCCACCACTGGGGGCCCCTCACAGGCCCATTATCGCTAGGATCCTTAATGTTAGGGACCATGATATTATCCTCAGGGAGGCTAGAAAGAAGGGTCAATTTATGCATGACTCCAGCAAGATAATGATCATATCTGTCCATATTAGGCTGGTCCAGAGACAACACCAATCCTTTCAAAGTGTTAAACAGAAGCTGAGGGCGATGAAGCCGGACTATCACCTGATTTATCCGAACAAACTCAAAGAGGCATATTCACAAGGACTTATCTCCGAGTTATCGCCACCTTAACGCATTAAAAGTGGAGATAGATTTAACGCCCCATTCACAAGCGGGTGCAAACTGCAGACATCGTCAGTATTCCCGCGATAACTGCCGCAAAATTTATCTCCACGGCTGACACCACCAACTAACCCTAATGAGATGCAGAGTGGGCGTTCCCGTGCAAAAACTCACGAAAACACCACTACACCACTTTCACAACAAACTGCCAGATCTGCGATGCGAACCAAAAACAGGTGATAAGCCGCGGTAGCAGCAGGGAATTAACACCTGCCTTTTGCTGGTGTTAAGCAGGACGACTATCTGCAGCATGAAAGGGAGCCCAGCCAAGAGCCACATCTGAAGACCCACAGATGCCATGGAGACAATGATCATGCAGCTCGGAGACCCATGAGGGCCACAACACCCACCGCCATCCCCCCAGTCCCCCCACCCACCCCCAGGACCCGTCCCGCCCCCTCCGGACTACCACAGAGGCAGTGTACACAAAGACAGCGGACCCACCTTAAATGCACCAGCCGCCCAGACCGAATGCCAGAGGAGGACATTACCCACTACAGGCCCAAAAAGAACAACCATCCCCCACATCCTGACCCACATCGCCCACCTGCTGACGGTACCAACACAGCGGACAACCAACATCCCTCCGCAGACAAAGCTGCCGGCTGTGCTGCACATGTTGGCCTCTGGTACCTTCCAACCCACAACTGCCAGAGTCGGAGGAGTCTCACAGCCAGCCCCATCCAAGTTCATCACACCTGTCCTGGATGCCAACATCAGCCCGGTACCCCAGCACCTCCACTTCACCCACACTGCGCAGGAGCAGCTGGAGACCAAGCAAGGCTCCTACGCCATAGCTGGATTCCCTCACGTGTCGGGGGCAATCGACTGCACACATGTACCCCTTGTGCCCCCTGCAGACACTGCACACAACTACTGCAACAGAAAGTACACGCATCCCATGAATGTGCAGGCAATAGTGGACCACCCGGGACTCCTCAACAATATCGTGGACAACTCCCCAGGCAGAGTGCATGATTCCTACATCGCCCGACAGTCCATCATCAACCAGCGCTCCCAGGATGGCACCTATGGAAATGCAGTGCTCGTTGGTAAGTACCAAATGAACACACCCTTTCGTGTCTACACAATAGTAGCCATGATTTGGTCCAGCTTGACATCTGCCAATGCTGCCGGGTCGCTCCCTGTTGAGTCATCAAGTCAGCTGGTGCGCTGGCCTCAGGCCCCTGAGCTTCAAATGCTGGGGGCCTCTTCCAGCACCTAGTCGCTGTATGACTGTTGCGTCCTCAGCGGTCACAGCAAGGCCACAGAAGTGCAAGGCCAACCAAAAACAAGAAAATGGGGGGATGAGGCCAACCCTTAGTGGAGCATCTTCAACTGTCTCTCATGGACCCGCCAGTCCCCTGTTCCCCAGTACAAATATCGGCAATCGAGGGGACATGTGTAGTCCAGGCCACCGACCAGGCAGTCAACAACAAACACTAACTGGGCTCCAGGTTAACAAGAACAACACTTTTCAGGGGGGGTGGGTTCTGTGGTCTCAACATTAGCCCTCTGAAGCAACAGCCCAAGTGCCAATGAGAGGGGGCAATAATGTCAGCAGGCAACCCCCGACTCAGGGCCACAGCCAAGGCCAGCCAATACTTCCATCCGGCACACAATCTGGCCTTGAAGGTGCTAGTCAAAGGCCCTCCTGTGATGTCCAGTCCTCTGGAACACTCTTGGATCTGCCTCACCCCTATTGCCCTGTCACATCGCAATGAGGGGAGCACAAGCAGTCTATTGTAAAGCAGCAAGGGGGCCCCCAGTCCGACCGATCTGGCCTGCAAGATGCACACCACCACTCATCACCCCTCCCCAATGTGGGCCCGCAGTCCAGCCTCTTACCATCCAGGGATATGGGGGAGAATCCACAAAGTTATGTCCATTAGGCCGGGGTGAGGGGGAAGGCAGTTCTACTCATGGGAGGGCTGTTATCAACACAGACCCCTCTTAGAGATTTTCGTTCCTTGGTGGTGGACAGGCCCCTGCTCCGTCTGCAAGCGCCGAGATGCTGCTTCTAGCCCATGATCAGGGTGTGCCCATAGCCCTGCGTGGCAGCCGGGGCATCCTCAAAGCCCTCCCTGGCCTCCATTGTCATGTGTTCGCAGCCAATGCCGCAGCAACAAGGCTTCCCTCAGGCCCCCTCACTCGCGGCCAGTCCTAAAGAAAGAAAGGGGGCCTCTCCAACCCAGTGCCGCCATCTGGAGAAGCGGGGGAAGGGCCTGTGAGGGATAAAGCACCCAGACACAGCCGCTGTCTTCTCAGCCCCGCGGGGTTGTCCAACTGCCAAGCCCAGCGGCTCAGTCAGTCGGTCCCGCTGCACTACCTCCGTCTCAACTTCAGAGAGTTTCTCAGGCCTTTGTTTTCTTGTTTCTATGTCGCAACACCAAGGCTGCCTCCAGGTCCCTCCTCTCATGTCTAGTCACATCAGAAAGGTGCCTCCCGGCCCAGTGTCACCCTGCTGAGAACAGGAGAGGGCCCCCATAAGGGACAGAAAGCTTAGGACCCTACTACTGTCCTCCCAGCCCCGTGAGGGCTCACACGCCATGCCCAGCATCCAAGTCAGGCCCTCAATGGTGCCCCTAATAGTGTCCTGCACAAATGCGGGTGTGTGCAGCTCATTGCGCTGACTCCATCGTCAACGCTACATTTCCTTGGGCCCTCCTCCACTCCAGTCCGCCTCGGCAAGTCGGCCACGAGCCACCACCAGCCCCCGCATCGCTCCACTGCCTAGCAGCTGCCTAAGAAATGGCTCTTTGGGTGCCACTCACAATGCCCTGACAGCCCCTCCTTCACCAGGGCTGCTCCCTCTAGGATGAGTCAGTTCTGCACCGAATTGTGGGTTGCCTGGCTGGAGCTCACCTAGAATGCATCCTCCATCTTGCCCAGGATGGCCATGCCCTCCTCGCCTGGTCGGACATGGCCTTGGGGCTGGTGACGATGGGGTGTGGTGACACCTTGGGGCCCTCAGGACCTGTTGGAATGCTCCTGGGCCTCCACTCTCTCTTAGGGCAGCAGCACTGGCCTTTACTGGCTCCCTGTGGTGTCTCAAAGTGGTGCCTTCAGATCCTTCACATGGCCTTTCCAACAGCATAATCTGCAGAGGAGCCCATGGATCTTTGTAGGCGTTTCTGGACCTTGATGTCCCATGAGGCGGCCCCATTTTGACTGGATCTTCCAAGGCTCTGACTGAGCTCAGCTGATGAATATGAGAGGCCACCAACAGCGGACAATGCTGTTGCCTCTGCTCCCCTTGTTATTGTGGCTAAGATCTGCAGTCTCTTTTCCTCAATACACTGGGATAGTGGAGAATACTTTGTTTAGTGCCTGCAACACCATTTTGAAAGACAAGCAACACCCGCACATCACCAACCTAAAATTAATAAATTTACCAAGACAGTGCCAGGTGGTGGCATGGAGAATAAAGGTGAGGAGACAGGGAGACCTTTAAATGAAGGGAAGGTGCTAGCTGCATTATGTCACACAGCCACCATTCTCTGGTCATTGATAATACTAAGCGCACCCTCAAGACCCGTATAGGTGAGGTTGGATCAGATGTATTACTCCTGCAACAGGACCTATGCATTGCCGTAGATAGAGTCACTGAGGTCAAAGACAGGATAGAATTGCTTGAAGACTCAGTGAAGACTTAAATAAAAGAGGTATGTGAACTCTCCTCTTTTAATCACATACTATTGGACAGGCAGGAAGACATGAGAATAGATCTTGCTGCAATAACATTCGTCTGGTGGGATTTCCGGAAGGGGTTGAGGGCGCACACCCCGAACAATCAATTCATCATTGGATGAGCTCTTGGGTCACCACTGATGACCAGCATCATGATATTTTGTAGAGAGAGCACACCGGCTCTGGCTGCTCGGCCACCACTGGGGGCCCCTCACAGGCCCATTATCGCTAGGATCCTTAATGTTAGGGACCATGATATTATCCTCAGGGAGGCTAGAAAGAAGGGTCAATTTATGCATGACTCCAGCAAGATAATGATCATATCTGTCCATATTAGGCTGGTCCAGAGACAACACCAATCCTTTCAAAGTGTTAAACAGAAGCTGAGGGCGATGAAGCCGGACTATCACCTGATTTATCCGAACAAACTCAAAGAGGCATATTCACAAGGACTTATCTCCGAGTTATCGCCACCTTAACGCATTAAAAGTGGAGATAGATTTAATGCCCCATTCACAAGCGGGTGCAAACTGCAGACATCCCCAGTATTCCCACGATAACTGCCGCAAAATTTATCTCCACGGCTGACACCACCAACTAACCCTAATGAGATGCAGAGTGGGCGTTCCTATGCAAAAACTCATGAAAACACCACTACACCACTTTCACAACGAACTGCCAGATCTGCGATGCGAACCAAAAACAGGTGATAAGCCGCGGTATTAGCAGGTAATTAACACCTGCCTTTTGCTGGTGTTAAGCAGGACGACTACCTGCAGCATGAAAGGGAGCCCAGCCAAGAGCCACATCTGAAGACCCACAGATGCCATGGAGACAATGATCATGCAGCTCGGAGACCCATGAGGGCCACAACACCCACTGCCCCCCCCAGTCCCCCCACCACCCCCAGGACCCGTCCCGCCCCCCTCCGGACCACCACAGAGGCAGTGTACACAAAGACAGCGGACCGACCTTAAACGCACCAGCCGCCCAGACCGAACGCCAGAGGAGGACATTACCCACTACAGGCCCAAAAGGACAACCATCCCCCGCATCCTGACCCACATCGCCCACCTGCTGACGGTACCAACACAGCGGACAACCAACATCCCTCCACAGACAAAGCTGCCGGCTGTGCTGCACATGTTGGCCTCTGGTACCTTCCAACCCACAACTGCCAGAGTCGGAGGAGTCTCACAGCCAGCCCCATCCAAGTTCATCACACCTGTCCTGGATGCCAACATCAGCCCGGTACCCCAGCACCTCCACTTCACCCACACTGCGCAGGAGCAGCTGGAGACCAAGCAAGGCTCCTACGCCATAGCTGGATTCCCTCACGTGTCGGGGGCAATTGACTGCACACATGTACCCCTCATACCCCCTGCTGACACTGCACACAACTACTGCAACAGAAAGTACACGCATCCCATGAATGTGCAGGCAATAGTGGACCACCCGGGACTCCTCAACAATGTCGTGGCCAACTCCCCAGGCAGAGTGCATGATTCCTACATCGCCCGACAGTCCATCATCAACCAGCGCTCCCAGGATGGCACCTATGGAAATGCAGTGCTCGTTGGTAAGTACCAAATGAACACACCACACACCTCCACCCCACAGTCTTGCAACTCACAACACTGGCAATGGGCACGCAGCAGAACTACATGCAACATGCCACACAACATGCCAACCGACCAGACACAACAACATGACTCCATTGGGAACCTGGGCTTGCCATGCACACAACCCAGCCACGGCATGGCACCACAGCCACACAATAGCAGAATGTGAGGAGAGGCTTGGAGCAGGCATGTGCGAGAGCGGCATGTGACCAATGAATGAGAACCTACTCAATGCCAGGTGTGGCGTGGAGGTGCCGGACAGACTCCAATGTGCAAACCACGGAAATGGCCATGTGGACATTAACTGCTGGTGCATGGAGTGTAGTGGCCAGTGGACGCTACCATGTCCCCACAGGCTGTGGGGCAGAATGCGGAAATGTCTCAAGTTACGTCCCCCCCAATATGCGCGTGCGGAGTGGGTTGGCCCTGCGTACGCCAGGCCTGCGTAGGGGTGTGAATAAAAACCCTGTCGCACTGGGCGTGGTTCTCTTTCGGAATGGCCAACTTGTCTGCCAGGGTGGTGCCTCTCAGCCCACCACAAGGCCAGTGCTGAGCGTGGCGGGGCCTGCGTCCCTGTGTGCCTGCTGCACCCTGGGCCGCTGCTCCCCAGACCCGTCATGCCTGCCCCAGCGCACCAAGGAGGCTCCGCTCACCTGCCGACACCGGCATGTGTCAAAGAGGGCCCAACATGTGCCAGTGCAAGCTCCATGGCCCGCGACCTTTGCAGCCTCTGCATACCATCGCTGGCCTCCACGACGCTGGCCCACAGTACTCCTTTCTCATTGACATACTCCACCGGAGTACTCTTCTGCCCAGTTGTTAGCACATGTTGTACTGAGTCGTGAGTTAAGAATGGCAGTGACCCCAAGTCCGTGGCAGCGTCCACATCATTAAACTCCCTCCGATCAGTGAAGGCAAAGTCTGCATCGCAAGCCGGCGACACCTGGTGCCACTAACCCTGTTCAACGCAAGCCGGCGACACGTGGTGCCACAAACCCTGTTCAACGCAAGCCGGCGACACTTGGATGAGGGCTCAGGCCTACACTGCGGCCCAGTAGGTCCCACATGTGGAACTGTGTCCTGAGTCTTGAATTGCAGTGACCCCAAGTCCGTGGCAGCGGCCACATCACTGAACTCCCTCCGATCAGTGAGGCGAATGTCTGCATCGCAAGCCGGGGACACGTGGTGCCACTAACCCTGTTCAACCCAAGCAGGCGACACTTGGATGAGGGCTCCGGCCTACACTGTGGCCCAGTAGGTCCCACATGTGGAACTGTGTCCTGAGTCTTGAATGGCAGTGACCCCAAGTCCGTGGCAGCGGCCACATCACTATACTCCCTCCGATCAGTGAAGCCAAAGTCTGCATCGCAAGCACACGACACGTGTCTGTGGGCCCATGCCTACCGCTGCCCCCGGCCTACACTGCGGTCCAGTAGGTCCCACATCCAGCACTTAGGGGCCGATTCCGATCTCGGCCGGTAGGGCTCCGAATCGGATTTGGCATTACCGGATCCGATTCGGAGCCCTGTTTCCCGACCGAATAGTACGCGGGTCCGGACGAGCGAGTATGATGCAAGCGCCCGCAAAATCGCCGACCGACTCGAACGCGGCTACAACACGCTCCGACCGACTTGCACGGACACAACTCGCACCGCGCAATGGAGACGTTCCCCGGCCGGGTAAGTACGATGCGCACCGCGAGCAGTCCGACCGACTCGCGCCGCCCGGCTCGAAAGAGCTGTCGGAGCCGGACTTTGGGGGTCTGCGTCGGACCCCCCTGTACGCGTAGCCGCACGAGTCGCACACAGGGGGGGACCCATGGGTCCCCCCTACCTGTGCTTGTACGGCACGATGCGCTTCAACGCGTACCCGCTGTAGGGGGTGCCCTTGTTCGCCTCGCACCCATTGAGTCAATGGGAGCCCGCGTACGCGTTGTACGACCGGCTCCCATTGACTTCAATGGGAGTCCGACCGAATCGAGTCCGGGTGCATGCGTGCGCATCGTACTCGTTCGGTCGGACTGCCAGAGTCCGATTCGGTCGGAATTCTCTCCGGGTCCGGCTCGGTCGGAGAGATTTCCAGCCCGAATCGGAATCGGCCCCTTAGTCGTGATTCATGAATGGCAGAGTCCATACCAGTGAACGCATGGAGAGGAGGAAAAGGAAGATGCGGTTCTGTCGGGATGAAAGCCGGATCCTCATCACGGAGGTTACCGAACACTAGCAACAACTGACCTGGTGCCACTATCTCTGTGGCCAATGAGTCATGGGCACTTTCTGGTTGGACTTTGGTGGCGTCTGAGTCCATGGCCTGGGGGTTGTCTGCATCATCATCTGGCTGGGACGGACTTGGTGTTCGACATGGTGAGCAGACAAAATATCGAAAATAATATATCGATATACAAAAATATCGAAGTTAAAATATCGAAGGGACAGAATATCGAAGGGATAGAATATCGATGGACAGAATATCGACCCTAAGGTAAGTAATATCGAATTTTTTAATATCGATGTTACTAATATCGATATTTGTATTATTGTTATGTATTTTGTTATGTTTTTAATATGTATGTGTTATATGTGTTTTTGTTAAGTGTTCTACTTGTTCAAAGATATATGTAAACAATTTTTATATGTTAATAAAAAAAAATTTAAGTACATTTTTTTTTTTTGTACTGTAGCGGGTTGTGGGTTTATAGGGGAATAGGGTGGGAAGTAATTTAATTATACTAAATTAATTATTAATTTTTAGGAATTATAAATTAATTTTAATTATTTATTGCGTTTAAGTTCTGTAGCGGGTTGTGGGTTTATAGGGGAATAGGGTGGGAAGTAATTTAATTGTAATTAAGTTATAATTTATTTTAATTAATTGTTATTGATAATTATATAATTGTTAATTAATTAATAATTGGTAATTAATTTTTATTAATTGGTGATTAATTTTTATTAATTTATTAATTGATCATCATGTAATTTAAATGTAATTAACTTATAATTTATTTAAATTAATTGGTATTGATAATTATATTATTGTTAATTAATTGATAATTGGTAATCAATTATTATTAATTGGTAATTAATTGTTATTAATTAGTTATTAATTGATTAATTGATCATTATGTTAAGTGTATTATTTTATCATTGGAGTGTGTTGTGCGTTTATAGGGGAATACTTTTGGAAGTAATTGAAATCTAATTAAGTAATTATTAAATTTATTTTAGGGTATTGATAATTCATTTATTGGATATTAATTATTAATAGGTAATTTTTTTAAATTACAATTTTTTGGTTCTAAAAATTAATTTATTGTTGTTTTATTATTAATTGGTAAATAAATATTATTACATATTATTTATTGATAAATGTAATTAATATATTAAGAATTATTTATTAATTGATAATTAATGTTTCATTATTATTATTATTGCTATAAAAAAGCATGTAATTGTTTAATATTAGTTAATTGGTAATTAAGTTTTAATAATTTATATGTTTTTTGTTATTAAAAATATTTTATTGTTCAATATTTATTATTTAGTAATTAATATTTATTAATTATTATTTATTGGTATTTATTATTAATTTATTGTTAATAAATTTTCTATTGGTAATTATGTTTTTAATAATTATTTATTGGTATTGGTAAATAGTTTAGAGTTATTTAATAATTAATTAATTATTTAAAAAAATTAATTTATTTATAAGTATGTTATTTGTAACTTCTACGCTATCCAACACTTCCCCTACTGTTGCACTCTCTGGAGTTGGAATAGTAATGTTTACCCCTACGCTATCCAACACTTTCCCTACTGTTGCACTCTCTGGAGTGGGAATAGTAATTTTTACCCCTATGCTATCCAACACTTTCCCTACTGTTGCACTCCCTGGAGTCGGAATAGTAATTTTTACCCCTACGCTATCCAACACTTTCCCTACTGTTGCACTCACTGGAGTGGGAATAGTAATTTTTACCCCTACGCTATCCAACACTTTCCCTACTGTTGCACTCTCTGGAGTGGAAATAGTAATTTTTACCCCTACGCTATCCAACACTTTCCCTACTGTTGCACTCTCTGGAGTGGGAATAGTAATTTTTACCCCTACGCTATCCAACACTTTCCCTACTGTTGCACTCTCTGGAGTGGGAATAGTAATTTTTACCCCTACGCTATCCAACACTTTCCCTACTGTTGCACTCCCTGGAGTGGAAATAGTAATTTTACCCCTACGCTATCCAACACTTTCCCTACTGTTGCACTCACTGGAGTGGGAATAGTAATTTTTACCCCTACGCTATCCAACACTTTCCCTACTGTTGCACTCTCTGGAGTGGGAATAGTAATTTTTACCCCTATGCTATCCAACACTTTCCCTACTGTTGCACTCTCTAGAATGGGAATAGTAATTTTTACCCCTACGCTATCCAACACTTTCCCTACTGTTGCACTCACTGGAGTGGGAATAGTAATTTTTAGCCTCACGCTATCCAACGCTTTCCCTACTGTTGCACTCCCTGGAGTGGGAATAGTAATTTCTACCCCTACGCTATCCAACACTTTCCCTACTGTTGCACTCTCTGGAGTTGGAATAGTAATTTTTACCCCTACGCTATCCAACACTTTCCCTACTGTTGCACTCTCTGGAGTGGGAATAGTAATTTTTACCCCTACGCTATCCAACATTTATCTTACTGTTGTTTTTTGGGGGTTGTAATAGTAGTTTTATTCCCTACGCTATTTAATATTTTTTGTATTATTTTAGTTAATATAGTATATAATTAATTTTCAAAATATTAAAAGTAAATTTAATTTTTTTAATTTATTATAATTATTTAATTTTTATTTATGTTATTGTTTTATGTGTATAGATGTATTTGTAATTTATAATATTTTTTAATAATTTATAATTTATTAAAATAATTATTGAAACTCATTATAAAGTAAGTATATATATTATATATTATATGTATATGTTTAATTAATGTTTTATTTAATTATAGATGTTACTTATTAATTAAAAAAATTATAAAATATTTTTAACTATGTTTATTTTAATTATAAGTATTATTTAGTTTATTTTACATATTATTTTTAACAAAAAAAAAACCGATATTTTTGATAACGATATTTTTGACAATCGATATTGTTTTTTCGATATTTTTGTACTTACCATGTTGTAGATAGGATTTCGATATTATTGACATCAATATTTTTGTTGCGATATTTTTGTAGGTCGATTTTTTGACCTTCGATATTTTGTCAGTGATCCGTTCGACATGTGTCTGTTCCATTCATCTCCACCATGGTGACTGTTTCTGCGTGCTTCTGCCCTCTGCATCATGCCCTGGGGGTACACCTTCCACTGTCCACCGAGACACTCCGCGACAACCCCCTTTGTCATCTACGAGAACCTGCTCTGCTCTCGTGACCCTGCCCCAGTGCACCGCAAGTCAGCGGCCCATGGCGGTAGGCCGGTGCAGGACGCTGTGCATCCGGGGCCACTAACTCTGTGCAGCTCAAGTCATGGAGCCTTTATGGTTGAATGGTTGTGTCCTTAACGATGTACACTGTTGTCGTTGTTTTGACTGCACCAGGAACTCCATGATGGCTGGTGTACACACACCCCACACACATCCAACACAGGTGTCACTCGACATGTGAGCCTGCTAATAAACGTGGCCGGGTGCACGTGCCCGTAGCCATTCACACCATCTAAGCAAGTGTGTCCGTGTGGTCATTATGTCAGCATGATGGGCCCGAGCCCTGCAACATCACAGTGTGCTGTCTTCAGCGGACAATACCATGTCACCTCAGCAGTGGCCAAGACCTTGGACATGTAGCTTCGCCCACCCCCCTGCATGCACAAGTGGGGTGTGCTGATTCGGCAAGGGGGTTCAGGGCGTGGCTCTGGTCTGGCCTTGAGCAGGAAGTGCGGTGAGCGTGTCTCTGTGTTGGAGTGTTGTCGCCACCAGGGCCACAGTAGTCGATGTTGCAGTGTAGCATGCACCTGGAGGGTGGGCCCGCACGTACGGGGAAATGTGGGAGCGCAAGACCGCTCGGGGTCTTGGCTCATGCATACCAAGTGTTATGTGTATCAGTCCTACGGCTGCATAAGTCAAATGCCTAGCCTCAATGGCAGCGCGATCACAGCCAGCCATGGACTGTACACCTGTGTCCGCCCTGTCCAGACCATTGGCCTACACTCACATGGCCGCACACCCTCAACGGCCAGCTTCACGTTGTTGTTGGCATGTCGCTGGACATGCGCAGACAGGCATGACAACGGTGTGCCGTAGGAGTGCACGTGATACAACCGCGCAGCGCACACAAGTGTGGGGGCTCGTGGGAGGGAGGAGCAGCTGTGAGGCAACGTAACACACAGTGAGGCCGCTCATGTGCCACGTGTTTGGCATATCAGCCATGATTCCCTGGGTCGCAGACATCCCACCCCACCGACGACAGACCTCTGTACATCTCCTGTATGCAAGCAGATGGTGAAGTTACTGTAGGGATGAAAGGTCCTTTGTCTGAGCTATCAGGCGGTAGCTCATCTGCAGCTCTGAGCTGGGACTTGCATGTGCCCCGCACCCCCTGACAGATACGATAGCATTTGCTGGCGACTCCCATACTATGCACTGCCCGACATGATACCAACTTGTACACATCCCACACGCAGTAGTCCTTGGTCGTAGTTAGCATGCGTGAAATGGCCTTCACACGTACTCCCACCCCATCCCTAGGCCTGCACCCGTTGCACACAGACACTGCTCATTGCTCCGAGCTGTGCCATTTCATCCACAGGACTGGCGCGGGTCAGCACAGTGCCGCTTCAAGCAGAGCCACTGACGCAATGGCAGACCATCCCGGACACATGCACAACTCCAGTCATGTGGACCTGTACCGTGCACATCTGCTGCATGTAATGGGGGCACTGCCATTGGCAGTGCTGCGGATCAGTTACCGGCTAAGCTTCCGCCTTGCCAACGTCACCTGCGTTCAGCCTGTGTTGCATTGTCGCTCGTGCATATTCGAGTGGACCATGGATGTCTGCCTCTCCAACGTAACGGTAGCTGACCTGGATTTTGACGTGTGTGTGCGCCCCCTGTTGGCGCACGACTAGGAGTGTCACAGTGATGCCCGTTTATGGCATGCCTGGATGATTGGCATCCATGCTGGCAACTGGACCTGGGAGATTGCACGAGTCGTCATGTGCAGTGACCACATTGAGCCTCTCCCCTATTGGGCTTTAGTGCCAATTGGGGCCAGGGGTTGGAGTCAGCACATCTGTCCGGGAGAGCTGATGGGTTACATCACCGACATGTTAGATGTGGTGGACAACGAGCTCTCATTGGAAATGTTGGCCCACGCTGCTGCACTCACGTTCATGGACGAGTGACAACGTACCTGCAGCCACAACTGAATGTGACCCATTGCATGTGGCCCGACGCCTGTTTGCATGTTGGGGATCTGATCACATGTCCCAAGACGACAGTGGACATGGCTGCATTGGCCTGGACTCCGGATCCATGCGCGGACAACCAACACGGGTCGGCACTGACTTGTGTGGGTGATGGACTCCCCCGGGGTGGACATGGGCGCTTTCCAACGTTCCTCATTCAGACATGCTGCTGCATTGGTCTGCATGTTGTGGCACTTCTCTTGGCCGTACTGACACGCAATTGTTGATAAAGTTTCCGCACCTTCACTTTTCTCCAACCGTGATGAGTGTTCATTTGTATGCCAATGTGTGTGTCACAGCCTATCTGTGTCCCTGCCATACATGCATTGCTACCCCATAAGGGCTGTGGGTTTGTACTTGTGCATTCTCATGTCCCTGTTTCGTGCTTTGCCAGATGCGTATGGCCATTTACCGGCCACAAGCGGGTGCACTTGTGTCCTGTGTTCAGTTGCGCAAATGTTGCTGTTTGTGCCACATTGTGTTCGATGTTGGGGTGCTCTGCTTCCAATGGGTGTGTGCTGCATTGTGTGTGAGATGTCCCTTCAGCTCTGATTTGGCTCACCCTTCTCCCTTTCAGGCAGTGGGGTTTTCACTTCTGTGCTTGTTCAGTGGTGTGATATTTCCGAGTTGTGTGACTTGTGCTCTTGGTTGGTGTTGTTACTCTTGGGCATGGTTTGTCTGCAGTTGTGCTGTGCTTAATTGTGCATGTGTGCCATTGTGCCCATCTCCCCCCGTCGCCCCAGTCCCTGGTCGTTCCTCTCCCTGTTGCTGTTGTGTCTGTTGATTTTGAGCAGTTTCCGGTCCCCGACTCCTGCCACCATCTCCAGACTGATGTGGTGGTCGCCATTTCCTCCATGTCATCCAGCTCCTGGTGTGGCGCTGGACTCCCACTTCTGGTGTGCATTGCTGCCTTCTGGTTTTTGGGGTGTTTCTGCTTGTTTGTGCGTTTCGCATCATTCCAGCTGTTCTGGTTTTCTTCCATTGTCCTCCTCCGCTCTCCGGCTGCATTCACCTTGTCAACGATGGACTGCCATGTACAATGTTTTGTTGCCAATGGGGCTTGTGGGGTTGTGTACTAGCTCCGGCTGCCTCCATTGTGCTTCGCTGTTGTTTTCTGTTTGGTTTGTCTTCCTTTTTCCTGCTTTTGTTGTGCTTATTCCCGCCTGCCGTGTGTGTGTCGCGGGCCTGGCGCTGCTTATCGCTGCTTTCCTCATCGCGAATGGGCTCATCGCACGTTTTTGGGTGTTGGGGTTTGTGTTTTTATCTCCATCGAGGTGGTTGTATCGCGGACATTGCCCGCGTTTTCGGCAGACTATCGCATGGTACCGCCGTGTTGTGAATTCCACGTTAACACAGGTTATTTTCACGCGATAGACTGCGATGTGTAAAATTGCGTTAACATTTTTTGGAGATGTTTACCGCACGTTCTTGTGAATATCCCCCAAAGTAGTTTGGAAATCAAAGGCCTTCTTTTTTGGAACACCAAAGGGGGCCTGGGATTGGGTGGCTGAACATAAGACAATTCACATGAGCAACTTGTTGAGCCTCCAGGCAGCTGCTGTCAACAACCCATCACAGTTCTGATACACGGAGCAACAGAGGAGGCGTCGCCTGCGCCTGAAGACCAGGGAGGCTGGAGAAATGGCAAATTCTGGATCTGATACAGAAACTGACCTCATTGTGGGAGCCAGCAGAGACTTCCTGGCCAGTTCACTGACAAAACATCAACACCTAAAACATCCCCATACCACAATATCGACTCATAAATATAGATGTCAAAAAAATCGACATCCTAGATTTCTAAAGGTAAGTACAAAAATATTTAAAAAATATATTGATGACATAAATATAGATGTAAAAAATATTGTTTTTTATAATTGTAAAATAGAATAATAAATATTAAATATATTGAATTATAAACATCATTTTAAAAGAAAACGGACTTAATATACATTTTAACAGATATAACAAATAAACTTTAAAAAGTTAAACACACATATATAATGATTATTATATATTTTTACTGTAAAACAATTAATAAACTATTAATTTAAAGGTATTTTATAATTTTAAAAATAAATAAAACTTTAACAAATGAATATATATGTATACATATACCAATAACATAATATTTATGTTAAAAAAACATTATATTATTAATTAAAACATTAAACTAATTAAAAAATATTCAAACTTTTCCCACTCCAGTCAATGCAACAGTAGGGAAAGTGTTGGATAGCAGAGGGGTAAAAATTACTATTCCCACTCCAGTCAGTGCAACATTAGGGAAAGTGTTGGGTAGCGGAGAGGCAAAAATTACTATTCCCACTCCAGTGAGTGTAACAGTAGGAAAAGTGTTGGATAGCAGAGGGGTAAAAATTACTATTCCCACTCCAGTGAGTGTAACAGTAGGGAAAATGTTGGAAAGTGGAGGGGTAAAACTTACTATTCCCACTCCAGTCAGTGCAACAGTAGGGAAAGTGTTGGATAGCGGAGGTGTAAAAATTATTATTCCCACTCCAATGAGTGCAACAGTAGGGAAAGTGTTGGAAAGTGGAGGGGTAAAACGTACTATTCCCACTCCAGTCAGTGCAACAGTAGGGAAAGTGTTGGATAGCAGAGATGTAAAAATTACTATTCCCACTCCAGTCAGTGCAACAGTAGGGAAAGTGTTGGATAGCGGATAGGTAAAAATTACTATTCCCACTCCAGTGAGTGTAACAGTAGGGAAAATGTTGGAAAGTGGAGGGGTAAAACTTTTTATTCCCACTCCAGTCAGTGCAACAGTAGGGAAAGTGTTGGATAGCGGAGATGTAAAAATTACTATTCCCACTACAGTCAGTGCAACAGTAGGGAAAGTGTTGGATAGCGGATAGGTAAAAATTACTATTCCCACTCCAGTGAGTGTACCAGTAGGAAAAGTGATTGATAGCAGAGGGGTAAAAATTACTTTTGCAACTCCAATGAGTGTAACAGTAGGGAAAGTGTTCGATAGTGAAGGGGTAAAACTTACTGTTCCCACTCCAGTCTGTGCAACAGTATAGAAAGTGTTGGATAGCGGAGGGGTAAAAATTACTATTCCCACTCCAGTCAGTGCAACAGTAGGGAAAGAGTTGGATAGCCGAGAGGAAAAAATTACTATTCGCCCATCAGGGAGTGTAACAATAGGAAAAGTATTGGATAGCAGAGGGGTAAAAATGACTATTCCCACTCCAATGAGTGCAACAGTAGGGGAAGTGTTGGATAGCAGAGGGGTAAAAATTGCTATTCCCACTCCAGTTAGTGCAACAGTAGGGAAAGTTTTGGATAGCGGAGGGGTAAAAATTACTATTCTTGCTCCAGCCAATGCAACAGTAGGGAAAGTGTTGGATATCAGGGGGTAAAAATTACTATTCCCACTCCAGTGAGTGTAACAGTAGGGAAAGTGTTGGACAGCGGAGGGGTAAAAATTACTATTCCCACTCCAGTCAGTGCAACAGTAGGGAAAGTATTGGATAGTGGAGAGGTAAAAATTACTATTTCCACTCCAGTGAGTGTAACATTAGGGAAAGTGTTGGATAGCGGAGGGGTAAAAATTACTATTCCCACTCCAATAAGTGCAACAGTAGGAAAAGTGTTGGATAGTGGAGGGGTAAAACTTACTATTCCCACTCCAGTCATTGCAACAGTAGAGAAAGTGTTGGATAGCGGAGAGGTAACAATTACTATTCCCACTCCAGTGATTGTAACAGTAGGAAAAGTGTTGGATAGCAGAGGGGTAAAAATTACTATTCTCACTCCAAAGAGTGCAACAGTAGTGAAAGTATTGGATAGAGGAGGGGTAAAAATTATTATTCCCACTCCGGTTTGAGCAACAGTGGGGAAAGTATTGGATAACGGATGGGTAAAAATGACTATTCTTACTCCAGTCAGTGCAACAGTAGGGAAAGTGTTGGATAGCGGAGAGGTAAAAATTACTATTCCCACTCCAGTGAGTGTAACAGTAGGAAAAGTGTTGGATAGTGGAGAGGCAAAAATTACTATTCCCACTCCAATGAGTGCAACAGTAGCGAAAGTGTTGGATAGTGGAGGGGTAAAACTTACTATTCCAACTCCAGTCAGTGCAACAGTAGTGAAAGTGTTGGATAGCGGAGAGGTAAAAATTACTATTCCCACTCAAGTGAGTGTAGCAGTAGGAAAAGTGTTGGATAGCGGAGGGGTAAAAATTACTATTCCCACTCCAATGAGTGCAACAGTAGGGAAAGTGTTGGATAGCGGAGGGGTAAAATTACTATTCCCACTCCAGTCAATGCAACAGTAGGGAAAGTGTTGGATAGTGGAGAGGCAAAAATTACTATTCCCACTCCAGTCAGTGTAACAGTAGGGAAAGTGTTGGATAGCGGAGGGGTAAAAAATTAATATTCCCACTCCAGTCAGTACAAAAGTAGGGAAAGTGTTGGATAGCGGAGAGGTAAAAATTACTATTCCCACTCCAGTGAGTGTAACAGTAGGGAAAGTGTTGGATAGCGGAGGGGTAAAAATTACTATTCCCACTCCAATGAGTGCAACAGTAGGGAAAGTGATGGATAGCGGAGGGGAAAAATTACAATTCCAACTCCAGTCAGTGCAACAGTAGGGAAAGTGTTGGATAGCGGAGAGGTAAAAATTACTATTCCCACTCCAGTGAGTGTAACAGTAGGAAAGCGTTGGATAGCAGAGAGGTAAAAATTACTATTCCCACTCCAATGAGTGCAACAGTAGGGAAAGTGTTGGATTGCGGAGGGGTAAAAATTACTATTCTCACTCGAGTCAGGGCAACAGTAGGGAAAGTGTTGGATAGCGGAGAGGCAAAAATTACTATTCCCACTCCAATGAGTGCCACAGTAGGGAAAGTGTTGGATAGTGGAGGGGTAAAACTTACTATTCCCACTCCAGTCAGTGCAACAGTAGAGAAAGTGTTGGATAGCGGAGGGGTAAAAATGACGATTCTCAAACCAGTCAGTGCAACAGTAGGGAAAGTGTTGGATAGCGAAGAGGTAAAAATTACTATTCCCACTCCAGTGAGTGTAACAGTAGGAAAAGTGTTGGATAGCAGTGGGGTAAAAATTACTATTCCCACTCCAATGAGTGCAACAATAGGGAAAGTGTTGGAGAGTGGAGGGGTAAAAATTACTATTCCCACTCCAGTTAGAGCAACACTAGGGAAAGTATTGGATAACAGAGGGGTAAAAATTACTATTCTTACTCCAGTCAGTGCAACAGTAGGGAAAGTGTTGGATAGCTGAGAGGTAAAAATTTCTATTCCCACTCCAGTGAGTGTATCAGTAGGAAAAGTGTTGGATAGCGGAGGGGTAAAAATTACTATTCCCACTCCAGTCATTGCAACTGTAGGAAAAGAGTTGGATAGTGGAGGGGTAAAACTTACTATTCCCACTCCTTTCATTGCAACAGTAGAGAAAGTGTTGGATAGCGGAGAGGTAAAAATTACTATTCCCACTCCAGTGAGTGTAACAGTAGGAAAAGTGTTGGATAGCAGAGGGGTAAAAATTACTATTCTCACTCCAAAGAGTGCAACAGTAGGGAAAGTATTGAATAGCGGAGGGGTAAAAATTACTATTGTCACTCCAGTTTGAGCAACAGTGGGGGAAGTATTGGATAGCGGAGAGGTAAAAATTACTATTCCTACTCCAGTGAGTGTACAGTAGGAAAAGTGTTGGATAGCGGAGGGGCAAAAATTACTATTCCCACTCCAATGAGTGCAACAGTAGGAAAGTGTTGGATAGTGGAGGGGTAAAACTTACTATTCCAACTCCAGTCAGTGCAACAGTAGGGAAAGTGTTGGATAGCGGATAGGTAAAAATTACTATTCCCACTCCAGTGAGTGTAGCAGTAGGAAAAGTGTTGGATAGCGGAGGGGTAAAAATTACTATTCCCACTCCAATGAGTGCAACAGTAGGGAAAGTGTTGGATAGCGGAGGGGTAAAAATTACTATTCCCACTCCAGTCAAAACAACAGTAGGGAAAGTGTTGGATAGCGGAGAGGCAAAAATGACTATTCCCACTCCAGTCAGTGTAACAGTAGGGAAAGTGTTGGATAGCGGAGGGGTAAAAATTAATATTCCCACTCCAGTCAGTGCAACAGTAGGGAAAGTGTTGGATAGCGGAGAGGCAAAAATTACTATTCCCACTCCAGTCAGTGTAACAGTAGGGAAAGTGTTGGATAGCTGAGGGGTAAAAATTAATATTCCCACTCCAGTCAGTGCAACAGTAGGGAAAGTGTTGGATAGCTGAGGGGTAAACATTAATATTCCCACTCCAGTCTGCAACAGTAGGGAAAGTGTTGGATAGCAGAGAGGTAAAAATTACTATTTCCACTCCAGTGAGTGTAACAGTAGGGAAAGTGTTGGATAGCGGAGGGGTAAAAATTACTATTCCCACTCCAATCTGCAACAGTAGGGAAAGTGTTGGATAGCAGAGAGGTAAAAATTACTATTTCCACTCCAGTGAGTGTAACAGTAGGGAAAGTGTTGGATAGCGGAGGGGTAAAAATTACTATTCCCACCCCAATGAGTGAAACAGTAGGGAAAGTGGTGGATAGTAGAGGGCGAAAATTACTATTCCCACTCCAGTCAGTGCAACAGTAGGGAAAGTGTTGGATAGCGGAGGGGTAAAAATTACAATTCCTACTCCAATGAGTGCAACAGTAGGGAAAGTGTTGGATAGCGGAGGGGTAAATATTACTATTCCCACTCCAGTTAGAGCAACAGTAGGGAAAGTATTGGATAGCGGAGGGGTAAAAATTACTATTCTTACTCCAGTCAGTGCAACAGTAGGGAAAGTGTTGGATAGCGGAGAGGTAAAAATGACTATTCCCACTCCAGTGAGTGTAACAGTAGGAAAAGTGTTGGATAGCAGAGGGGTAAAAACTACTATTCCCACTCCAATGAGTGCAACAGTAGGGAAAGTGTTGGATAGCGGAGGGGTAAAAATTACTATTCTTACTCCAGTCAGTGCAACAGTAGGGAAAGTGTTTGATAGCGGTGAGGGAAAAATTACTATTCCCACTCCAGTGAGTGTAACAGTAGGGAAAGTGTTGGATAGCGGAGGGGTAAAAATTACTATTCCCACTCCAATGAGTGCAACAGTAGGGAAAGTGTTGGATAGAGGAGGGGTAAAACTTACTATTCCCACTCCAGTCAGTGCAACAGTAGGAAAGTGTTGGTTAGCGGAGGGGTAAAAATTACTATTCCCACTCCAGTCAATGCAACAGTAGGGAAAGTGTTGGATAGCGGAGAGGCAACAATTACTATTCCCACTCCAGTCAATCAATCAATCAATCAATCACGGCATTTATAGAGCGCGCTACTCACCCGGGAGGGTCTCAAGGCGCTGGGGGAGGGGGTAAGTTACTGCTCGAACAGCCAGGTCTTGAGCTGCTTCCTGAAGGCGAGATGGTCCTGGGTTCGCCGAAGGTGAGTGGGGAGGGAGTTCCAGGTCTTGGCCGCCAGGTAGGAGAAGGATCTTCCTCCGGCGGTGGTTCTGCGGATGCGTGGTACGGTGGCGAGGGCGTGGCTGGTTGATCGTAGCTGGCGTGTGGGCGTGTAGAAGGACATGCGGTCGTTGAGGTACTTTGGGCCCAGGTCGTGGAGGGCCTTGTGTGCGTGGGTGAGGAGTCTGAACGTGATTCTCTTGCTGACGGGGAGCCAGTGCAGGTCTTTCAGGTGTACGGTGATGTGGCTGTGTCGGGGGATGTCCAGGATGAGTCGTGCGGAGGCGTTCTGGATGCGCTGGAGTCTCTTTTGAAGTTTGGCTGTGGTTCCGGCGTAGAGGGTGTTCCCATAGTCCAGTCGGCTGGTGACGAGTGCCTGGGTGACGGTCTTCCTGGTTTCAGTGGGGATCCATCTGAAGATCTTGCGGAGCATGCGCAGGGTGTTGAAGCATGAAGATGAGACGGCGTTGACTTGTTTGGTCATTGATAGGGAGGAGTCCAGGATGAAGCCCAGGTTGCGTGCGTGGTCCGTTGGCTTGGGTGCGGTGCCCAGGGCCGGGGGCCACCAGGAGTCGTCCCAGGCGGAGGGTGATGAGCCCAGGATGAGGACTTCCGTCTTGTCTGAGTTCAGTTTAAGGCGGCTGTTCCTCATCCAGTCGGCGACGTCTCTCATCCCGTCGTGCAGGTTGGCTCTGGCGGTAGTGGGGTCGTTGGTGAGGGAGAGGATCAGCTGGGTGTCGTCGGCGTAGGAGATGATGTTGAGGTTGTGTCGGCGTGCGATGGCTGCGAGGGGGCTCATGTAGACGTTGAAGAGGGTCGGGCTGAGTGAGGATCCTTGTGGAACGCCGCAGATGACTTCGGTGGCTTCGGATCTGAACGGGGAGAGGCGGACTCTCTGGGTTCTTCCGGCGAGGAACGAGATGATCCATTCCAGTGCTTTCTCTCGGATTCCGATGTTGCTGAGGCGCTTCACTAGGGTGCGGTGGCAGACGGTGTCGAACGCCGCGGAGAGGTCCAGGAGGATGAGGGCAGCTGTTTCCCCGTTGTCGGTTAGGGTTCTGATGTCGTCGGTGGCTGCGATAAGGGCGGTCTCGGTGCTGTGGTTGGCCCGAAACCCGGACTGCGAGGGGTCGAGGGATCCATTCGTCTCGAGGAAGGCGGCAAGCTGTCTGTTGACGGTCTTCTCGATGACTTTGGCCGGAAACGGAAGGAGCGAGATGGGGCGGTAGTTCTTGAGGTCGGTGGGGTCCGCCGTTGGTTTCTTCAGGAGGGCGGTAAGCTCGGCGTGCTTCCAGCTCTCCGGGAAGGTGGCGGTGCGGAAGGAGGAGTTGATGATGTCCCGGAGATGGGGTGCGATGGTGGCGTCGGCTTTGTTGAAGACGTGGTGTGGGCAGGGGTCGGTTGGTGATCCGGAGTGGATGGAGTTCATCGTGCGGGTGGTGTCTTCGGTGTTGATCGCGGTCCAGTTGCAGAGGGTGGTGGTGGCGGGCATTGGTTCGGCGGTAGGGTGCGTTGTTTGTGCGTTGAAGCTGTTGTGTATGTCGGTGATCTTGCGGTGGAAGAACGCGGAGAGTGAGTTGCAGAGGTCTTGCGAGGGGTGATGTCGTTGTTTCCGGCGCTGGGGTTGGAGAACTCTTTGACGATGCTGAAAAGTTCCTTGCTGTCATGGGCGTTGTTGTCCAGTCGTTCTTTGAGTGCCGACTTCTTGGTGGCACGGATCAGCTGGTGGTGTTTGCGGGTGGCGTGCTTGAGGGCGGTCCTGTTGTCTGTGGTCTGGTCGAGTCGCCAGGTTTTCTCGAGAGTGCGGCAGTTCTTCTTGGATTCCTTGAGTTCGTTGGTGAACCAAGGGGTTTTCTTGCTTCCGGGTCTGCTGGGAGGGTTTTTAGTGGTGCGAGGTCGTCGGCGCAGGCGGTCAGCCACTTGGCGAGGTTGCTGGCTGCTTCGTTTGGGTCCGTTGTGTCGGTGGGTGTGTTCTGGCTGAGGGAGGCGGTGAGCTGCTCGGCGGTGATCTTGCTCCAGCTCCGGCGGGGAGCCTGTTGCGGGTGGTGGTGGGTCGCAGTCTTTCTGAAGCTGAAGTGGACGCAGCTGTGGTCGGTCCAGTGGAGTCCGGTGGCGTGGCTGAAGGAGATGTGCTTGCTGGACGAGAAGACGGGGTCAAGCGTGTGGCCGGCGTAGTGGGTGGGCGTGTTCACCAGTTGCTTGAGTCCGAGGTTGGCGAGGTTGTCCAGCAGGGCGGTGGTGTTTCTGTCGTTGTTGTTCTCCAGGTGGAAGTTGAGGTCCCCTAGGAGGATGTAGTCGGCGGAGGGCATGGCGTGCGGGCTGATGAAGTCTGCGATGTCTTCGCTGAATAGTGTGCGTGGTCCCGGGGTCTGTAGATGAGGGTGCCTCGGAGGGTGGTCTTGGGGTCCGTGTGTATCTGGAAGTGTAGGTGTTCGGCGGCGGTGAAGGTCTCGTCGGAGTTAGTCGAGATGCGGATGGTGTTCTTGTGTACGATGGCGATGCCTCCTCCCGTCTGGTTGACGCGGTCCTTCCGGGTGATCTTGTATCCATCCGGGATGGCTATGGCGATGTCAGGCGCTGAGGAGGCGTTCATCCAGGTTTCGGTGAGGAAGGCGATGTCCGGTGCTGTTGCGTCGAGCAGGTCCCAGAGTTCCACGGCGTGCCTGTGGACGGAGCGGGTGTTCAGCAGGATGCATTTCAGGTGGTTGCTGCTGTTGCTCGACTTGGCGGAGGTGGTGCACGTCAGGGGGCAGGTGAATCGGCAGGTTTGGCAGGTGAAGGGTCCGTGGGTGCGTCTCGGTGAGGCTCGGTAGCAGGCAGGGTTCCGGCCGGCATTGAGTGCGGTGAGTGTGGCGGCGTCGTAGGTCCGTCGAGTGGTGTTGCATCGGTGGGATCCAGGGGTTCTGGCGCTGGGCGCGGTCCAGTCGCGGACGGGCGCAGACGGGCTTGCCTTAGGCGCGCCTTCGGCGCGCCAGCGGCGCGCCCGCTGCGCACGTCCGCTGCGCGGCGCGTGCAGCGGCCGCCATTTATGGGGAGGTGGGAGGGAGGAGCAGCTGGGAGGCGGGAGGCAGGGGCAGCGAATGGGCAGTCAGGGGGCGGGGCCGCAGGGACGCAGCGGCGGGAATGGCGATAGGCAGCGAGGGGCACAGAAGGAAAACGGGGGAGAGCAGGTAAATCACGGGCACAACAACAGTGGGGCAGCGAGGGGCACAGAAGGAAAAACGGGGGGAAAGCAGGCAAATCACGGGCACAACAACAGTGGGGCAGCGAGGGGCACAGAAGGAAAAACGGGGGGAAAGCAGGCAAATCACGGGCACAACAACAGTGGGGCAGCGAGGGGCACAGAAGGAAAAACGGGGGGAAAGCAGGCAAATCACGGGCACAACAACAGTGGGGCAGCGAGGGGCACAGAAGGAAAAACGGGGGGAAAGCAGGCAAATCACGGGCACAACAACAGTGGGGCAGCGAGGGGCACAGAAGGAAAAACGGGGGGGAAAGCAGGCAAATCACGGGCACAACAACAGTGGGGCAGCGAGGGGCACAGAAAGGAAAGGGGAGACAAGCAGACAAAACTGGCACCGGGGCCACAAGCGGAGGGCGATCTTACCTACAGGAGCAGCGGGCAGACAGCACAGGCGGAGCTGTGTGGTGGGGGAGCGACCTACCTGGCAAGGTCAAGGGTCGCTCTCCTCACCGTGCAGCGGCCGCCATTTATGGGGAGGTGGGAGGGAGGAGCAGCTGGGAGGCGGGAGGCAGGGGCAGCGAATGGGCAGTCAGGGGGCGGGGCCGCAGGGGACGCAGCGGCGGGAATGGCGATAGGCAGCGAGGGGCACAGAAGGAAAAACGGGGGGAGAGCAGGTAAATCACGGGCACAACAACAGTGGGGCAGCGAGGGGCACAGAAGGAAAAACGGGGGGAAAGCAGGCAAATCACGGGCACAACAACAGTGGGGCAGCGAGGGGCACAGAAGGAAAAACGGGGGAAAGCAGGCAAATCACGGGCACAACAACAGTGGGGCAGCGAGGGGCACAGAAGGAAAAACGGGGGAAAGCAGGCAAATCACGGGCACAACAACAGTGGGGCAGCGAGGGGCACAGAAGGAAAAACGGGGGGAAAGCAGGCAAATCACGGGCACAACAACAGTGGGGCAGCGAGGGGCACAGAAGGAAAAACGGGGGGAAAGCAGGCAAATCACGGGCACAACAACAGTGGGGCAGCGGGGGCACAGAAGGAAAACTCCAACGAGTGCAACAGTAGGGAAAGTGATGGGTAGCGGAGGGGGGGAAATTACAATTCCAACTCCAGTCAATGCAACAGTAGGGAAAGTGTTGGATAGCGGAGAGGTAAAAATTACTATTCCCACTCCAGTCAGTGTAACAGTAGGGAAAGTGTTGGATAGCGGAGGGGTAAACATTTATATTCCCACTCCAGTCAGTGAAAAAGTAGGGAAAGTGTTGGATAGCGGAGAGGTAAAAATTACTACTTCCACTCCAGTGAGTGTAACAGTAGGGAAAGTGTTGGATAGAGGAGGGGTGAAAATTACTATTCCCACTCCAACGAGTGCAACAGTAGGGAAAGTGATGGGTAGCGGAGGGGGGGAAATTACAATTCCAACTCCAGTCAATGCAACAGTAGGGAAAGTGTTGGATAGCGGAGAGGTAAAAATTACTATTCCCACTCCAGTGAGTGTAACAGTAGGAAAGTGTTGGATAGCAGAGAGGTAAACATTACTATTCCCACTCCAATGAGTGCAACAGTAGGGAGAGTGTTGGATAGCGGAGGGATAAAAATTACTATTCTCACTCCAGTCAGTGCAACAGTAGGGAAAGTGTTGGATAGCGGAGAGGCAAAAATTACTAATCCCACTCCAATGAGTGCAACAGTAGGGAAAGTGTTGGATAGTGGAGGGGTAAAACTTACTATTCCCACTCCAGTCAGTGCAACAGTAGAGAAAGTGTTGGATAGCGGAGGGGTAAAAATGACTATTCTCACTCCAGTCAGTGCAACAGTAGGGAAAGTGTTGGATAGCGAAGATGTAAAAATTACTATTCCCACTCCAGTGAGTGTAACAGTAGGAAAAGTGTTGGATAGCAGAGGGGTAAAAATTACTATTCTCACTCCAATGAGTGCAACAGTAGGGAAAGTGTTGGAGAGTGGAGGGGTAAAAATTACTATTCCCACTCCAGTGAGTGTATCAGTAGGAAAAGTGTTGGATAGCGGAGGGGTAAAAATTACTATTCCCACTCCAATGAGTTCAACAGTAGGGAGAGTGTTGGATAGTGGAGGGGTAAAACTTACTATTCCCACTCCAGTGAGTGTAACAGTAGGAAAAGTGTTGGATAGCAGAGGGGTAAAAATTACTATTCCCACTCCAGTCAGTGTAACAGTAGGGAAAGTGTTGGATAGCTGAGGGGTAAAAATTAATATTCCCACTCCAGTCAGTGCAACAGTAGGGAAAGTGTTGGATAGCTGAGGGGTAAAAATTAATATTCCCACTGCAGTCTGCAACAGTAGGGAAAGTGTTGGATAGCAGAGAGTTAATAATTACTATTTCCACTCCAGTGAGTGTAACAGTAGGGAAAGTGTTGGATAGTGGATGGGTAAAAATTACTATTCCCACCCCAATGAGTGCAACAGTAGGGAAAGTGTTGGATAGTAGAGGGGTAAAACTTACTATTCCCACTCCAGTCAGTGCAACAGTAGGGAAAGTGTTGGATAGCGGAGGGGTAAAAATTACAATTCCTACTCCAATGAGTGCAACAGTAGGGAAACTGTTGGATAGCGGAGGGGTAAACATTACTATTCCCACTCCAGTTAGAGCAACAGTAGGGAAAGTATTGGATAGCGGAGGGGTAAAAATTACTATTCTTACTCCAGTCAGTGCAACAGTAGGGAAAGTGTTGGATAGCGGAGAGGTAAAAATGACTATTCCCACTCCAGTGAGTGTAACAGTAGGAAAAGTGTTGGATAGCAGAGGGGTAAAAACTACTATTCCCACTCCAATGAGTGCAACAGTAGGGGAAGTGTTGGATAGCAGAGGGGTAAAAATTGCTATTCCCACTCCAGTTAGTGCAACAGTAGGGAAAGTTTTGGATAGCGGAGGGGTAAAAATTACTATTCTTGCTCCAGCCAATGCAACAGTAGGGAAAGTGTTGGATAGCAGGGGGTAAAAATTACTATTCCCACTCCAGTGAGTGTAACAGTAGGGAAAGTGTTGGACAGCGGAGGGGTAAAATTACTATTCCCACTCCAGTCAGTGCAACAGTAGGGAAAGTATTGGGTAGTGGAGAGGTAAAAATTACTATTTCCACTCCAGTGAGTGTAACATTAGGGAAAGTGTTGGATAGCGGAGGGGTAAAAATTACTATTCCCACTCCAATAAGTGCAACAGTAGGAAAAGTGTTGGATAGTGGAGGGGTAAAACTTACTATTCCCACTCCAGTCATTGCAACAGTAGAGAAAGTGTTGGATAGCGGAGAGGTAACAATTACTATTCCCACTCCAGTGATTGTAACAGTAGGAAAAGTGTTGGATAGCAGAGGGGTAAAAATTACTATTCTCACTCCAAAGAGTGCAACAGTAGTGAAAGTATTGGATAGAGGAGGGGTAAAAATTATTATTCCCACTCCGGTTTGAGCAACAGTGGGGAAAGTATTGGATAACGGATGGGTAAAAATGACTATTCTTACTCCAGTCAGTGCAACAGTAGGGAAAGTGTTTGATAGCGGAGAGGTAAAAATTACTATTCCCACTCCAGTGAGTGTAACAGTAGGAAAAGTGTTGGATAGTGGAGAGGCAAAAATTACTATTCCCACTCCAATGAGTGCAACAGTAGCAAAAGTGTTGGATAGTGGAGGGGTAAAACTTACTATTCCAACTCCAGTCAGTGCAACAGTAGTGAAAGTGTTGGATAGCGGAGAGGTAAAAATTACTATTCCCACTCAAGTGAGTGTAGCAGTAGGAAAAGTGTTGGATAGCGGAGGGGTAAAAATTACTATTCCCACTCCAATGAGTGCAACAGTAGGGAAAGTGTTGGATAGCGGAGGGGTAAAAATTACTATTCCCACTCCAGTCAATGCAACAGTAGGGAAAGTGTTGGATAGTGGAGAGGCAAAAATTACTATTCCCACTCCAGTCAGTGTAACAGTAGGGAAAGTGTTGGATAGCGGAGGGGTAAAAATTAATATTCCCACTCCAGTCAGTACAAAAGTAGGGAATGTGTTGGATAGCGGAGAGGTAAAATTACTATTCCCACTCCAGTGAGTGTAACAGTAGGGAAAGTGTTGGATAGCGGAGGGGTAAAAATTACTATTCCCACTCTAGTGAGTGTAACAGTAGGAAAGCGTTGGATAGCAGAGAGGTAAAAATTACTATTCCCACTCCAATGAGTGCAACAGTAGGGAAAGTGTTGGATTGCGGAGGGGTAAAAGTTACTATTCTCACTCGAGTCAGGGCAACAGTAGGGAAAGTGTTGGATAGCGGAGAGGCAAAAATTACTATTCCCACTCCAATGAGTGCCACAGTAGGGAAAGTGTTGGATAGTGGAGGGGTAAAACTTACTATTCCCACTCCAGTCAGTGCAACAGTAGAGAAAGTGTTGGATAGCGGAGGGGTAAAAAATTAATATTCCCACTCCAGTCAGTACAAAAGTAGGGAATGTGTTGGATAGCGAAGAGGTAAAAATTACTATTCCCACTCCAGTGAGTGTAACAGTAGGAAAAGTGTTGGATAACAGAGGGGTAAAAATTACTATTCTTACTCCAGTCAGTGCAACAGTAGGGAAAGTGTTGGATAGCTGAGAGGTAAAAATTTCTATTCCCACTCCAGTGAGTGTATCAGTAGGAAAAGTGTTGGATAGCGGAGGGGTAAAAATTACTATTCCCACTCCAGTCATTGCAACTGTAGGAAAAGAGTTGGATAGTGGAGGGGTAAAACTTACTATTCCCACTCCTTTCATTGCAACAGTAGAGAAAGTGTTGGATAGCGGAGAGGTAAAAATTACTATTCCCACTCCAGTGAGTGTAACAGTAGGAAAAGTGTTGGATAGCAGAGGGGTAAAAATTACTATTCTCACTCCAAAGAGTGCAACAGTAGGGAAAGTATTGAATAGCGGAGGGGTAAAAATTACTATTGTCACTCCAGTTTGAGCAACAGTGGGGGAAGTATTGGATAACGGAGGGGTAAAAATTACTATTCTTACTCCAGTCAGTGCAACAGTAGGGAAAGTGTTGGATAGCGGAGAGGTAAAAATTACTATTCCTACTCCAGTGAGTGTACAGTAGGAAAAGTGTTGGATAGCGGAGGGGCAAAAATTACTATTCCCACTCCAATGAGTGCAACAGTAGGAAAGTGTTGGATAGTGGAGGGGTAAAACTTACTATTCCAACTCCAGTCAGTGCAACAGTAGGGAAAGTGTTGGATAGCGGATAGGTAAAAATTACTATTCCCACTCCAGTGAGTGTAGCAGTAGGAAAAGTGTTGGATAGCGGAGGGGTAAAATTACTATTCCCACTCCAATGAGTGCAACAGTAGGGAAAGTGTTGGATAGCGGAGGGGTAAAAATTACTATTCCCACTCCAGTCAAAACAACAGTAGGGAAAGTGTTGGATAGCGGAGAGGCAAAAATGACTATTCCCACTCCAGTCAGTGTAACAGTAGGGAAAGTGTTGGATAGCGGAGGGGTAAAAATTAATATTCCCACTCCAGTCAGTGCAACAGTAGGGAAAGTGTTGGATAGCGGAGAGGCAAAAATTACTATTCCCACTCCAGTCAGTGTAACAGTAGGGAAAGTGTTGGATAGCTGAGGGGTAAAAATTAATATTCCCACTCCAGTCAGTGCAACAGTAGGGAAAGTGTTGGATAGCTGAGGGGTAAACATTAATATTCCCACTCCAGTCTGCAACAGTAGGGAAAGTGTTGGATAGCAGAGAGGTAAAAATTACTATTTCCACTCCAGTGAGTGTAACAGTAGGGAAAGTGTTGGATAGCGGAGGGGTAAAATTACTATTCCCACTCCAATCTGCAACAGTAGGGAAAGTGTTGGATAGCAGAGAGGTAAAAATTACTATTTCCACTCCAGTGAGTGTAACAGTAGGGAAAGTGTTGGATAGCGGAGGGGTAAAAATTACTATTCCCACCCCAATGAGTGAAACAGTAG